>JAOANR010000002.1:8223156-9423156 GCA_030278955.1 Hygrophila difformis
CACTCCGGAGCCTCGGGAAACCCATGTGGATATTCTCGAGAGTGTAGGCTCTATATTTCGCCGTTTAGGCATTATCATATCTCAAGTTTAGCGCGCGGGGTCACCATCGTCCATTACGGCACGAAGTGAAGCAGTTAGGGGGGCACCCTGCAGAGCACTCACCCCTAATTTTAATTTATCAAGTTTGTAAGGGGATTTAGTTTTAAAAATATGACTTTAATTGTATTTATTTAAAAATAATATCTCAACTCATTTCAACCCTAAAGGTTAATTCCATGTTTCAACAAGATTTCAAGATTTTGTTTCCGGTAAACCACAGTTTACTCTAAAATTCGTCTAAAATCAGATTTAATTTCAAAAATTCCAAAATTTCACGACTGACTCAGAAACGTCGAGATCTACAACTTTCGTGTTTTAACTTTTTCAATCCGAGATATCTAAACAGGTCAAAATCACCAATTTTCGTAGAAGAATAATTCTGTCCGAATTTAATGTACCACAGTTTAAAGATTTCGAATTCTACCATAGCAATTCAACTCCAAATTTGATGAAATTTTACAGAAATCATCTTAAGACAATTATCTACAACTTTCATGTTCGGCCATAGATCTAAAACAGTCTAGATCCTATGTCAAAAACGTGATCAAGATCATTCCTAAGTTCTGTCCAGGATTTGGAGATCTAGATTCAAGCAGTTCGGTTTCGGTTGGTTTTCACATATCAAATCGTTTCTAAAAATTCTCAAAACTTTACAGTAGATAGATCTAAGCCTTAGAAACGTTTTTCGTGTTTTAAGTTTTTCCGTTTGAAGTCGTTTTAAGGTTCGGAAAAATTCATCAAATCTGTTGCGTCGGTGGAAAGTATAAATTGACATATTTTCGATTTCTTGTTAATCTTTTAGTTTTGAATGTTTTAATTCATCCCAAAACCATGTAAGAGTTAACTTACAGAGTTTATGAACGTCCGGGATCGTCTATTCGAAGGCGTGGCTTCCAGTCCACCGTTTCTCCTCTCCGTTCGTCGGGTTCTACGATCTAGATCCAATACGAGGTGTAGAAGAGAAAGGAAGAAGATTAGGATTCGTTTTCGAATCCTTTATTGAACAAGGATTGGATCAAGACTTACCACGACTATGGAGACCTTAGAATTTTCGTCCAACAGTGTTCGTCTTGGTTTCGTGCCTCCGACGACTCCGGATTTAGGGTTTCGAATGTGTAGAAAGTTGTAGGGTTTTGTAAAAGCATTCGGAGCTCCTAGGAGGTCTTATTTATAGATATCTAAGACCTAGGGCATTCAAAATCTGACCCCAAGGGTCTTGGGTCGAGAGACGTTCAACCGAAAGTCGAAAAATCCGCGTTCGGGCGAGAGATTCACGCAACGGGTGAATATGTCGCGTGGCGCGGTCGTGGCACGCCCCATGCCTATGGACCGCGCGGCCACCGCGCCGACTTTGCCTGTACTTCGGTCCGGGCGGGTCGTGCGATCCGTCGTGCTTTTCCGCCTCTCTTTCGGGTTTCTATCCCTCTATGCTCCCGAATTCCGATTTCCGGGGTATCTTCGGGTTTCTACTTTCTCTCTAAATTTTTACTCGGGTCTAATTGGATGTTTGGACTCGAATCCTCGAGTTCATTAGTGTCGGGTTTCGGTGTACAATTTATTTACCTTTAATAATTCTTTTTATTTAATTAAATTCCTTTAATTCTTTTTTTTTTGTAAAAATCTCATTTCTCATTTCCTTATCTTTATTTATTTCTTTATTTGCTGGATTTATTTATTTTATTATGGTATTTATTTTATTTATTATTTATTTGTTTAATTATTGTTTTATTTTATGATGGAAAATTCTCGGGTATTACAATTTTGGAAAAGACAAGAACGCCCTTGATTTATGTCAGAAATAGTACTCAATACGTTGGGGTTGGCAGCCATTTTTTTTGAAAACACTCTCTCACTCTCGGGGCTCTCTCTTTCTCGAACCTGCGACACGATCGAAGCTCTCTTGTTGGGCGTCGTTTTTTGGCGCGGGAAAATAGGTGGGAATGATTGTTGGGGAAGCTTGGTAGGGATGATCGAGGGTTAGGAAGGTTAGGAGTGGGGACAGCTGCGGTTTCGCGTAGGGGCGACGGGTTACGTTTTTGGGTGGCGGGTTTGAAGCGGGGTTTTGGAAGGCGAAAGCTTGACGGGAGTGGAGGGTGGTGTGATGGGTTAGAAGGGCTGTTGGAGGGCCGTAGGAGGGTTTAGGTGTGGAGTGCGACGGGGCAGTGATTTTTTTGTGGAAGGGGTTGAGTGCGACGGGATTAGAGGGTTTTTTTAAGGGAATGATGAGTGGCTTTGAAGAGGAAGAAGATGGGCAAGAGGAACCCGAAATGCAAGTACCTGAGACTTTGTTGTTTTGCCATTACGAAGGTGAAGTGCATCTAGTCCGAATACGTGAGGCCGATCTTCTCGCGGATGTCTATAGGAAGGTGACGGATAAATGGGCCGATGTGAATGCCGCAACGAAAACCTTGCATTACGAGGAACCCGACGGCGGATACCTTATGGAACTGATTAACGACGGCGATGTGAGCAGGATGTGCACTTTGAATAGGGCAAAAGGGCAGACATTTGGGAAGATGAAGGTGATGAATCGCGAACCTGCAAACAAGAGGGCAAGGTAGTGTTCTGTTAAAAACCCTAGAAGATGGTTGTGATGTAATGGCATGTGTCGTTGGTTTTATAGTTTTGTGTGCACATTGGTATTGTTATGTCTACTATTGGTACTCTGTAGTTTGTAGATTGGTGTTTATGAATTTTTTGTTTATGTGCACACCAGTGTTGTTAAGAATAGAGGGAATGTCTTGTTAGTGATTGTAAACATTTTTGACTGATGCATTGCATGGGTTGTAAATTTGTATATGGTTTCAGAATTTGAAACGATCCTTCGGACGGATTGTTTCAATACGTGATACCATGTAAACTGCAAACAAAGTAACTTTCGCAGATTATTATGTAATATCGATGGCTTCATTTTCAATATCGTTGCATGAATTTCATTGTATTGGGCTAATGTGTTGATCCCGCATGTACGACCTTTATTTAACATATACAGACGTACATGTCGGTCTCTATTTGGAACTCAAGATTTAGAATGCTGGTCCTGTTCGCTGTGGTGAAAGTTTATTCGGTGGTCTAGAGTGGTTTCCCATGAACACACCGTCACCATACCTAAACTCCACCGGACATAATGGCATAGATGTACTCTTCTGTTGAGGCATAGCACCATTCCTTCACCACAAAGTGTGATTGTCATAATTGGGTTGGCTAATGTGTTGATCCCGCATGGACGAGCTTTATTTAACATTTATAGAGTTATAAGACAATCTTTAGATGTAATTCATGATGTAGAATGCATCTAGTAATGCAAGGATGAAAGTTTATTCGGTGGTGTAGAGTGGTTTCCCATGAACACACCATCACCATACCTAAACTCCACCGGACATAATGGCATAGATGTACTCTTCTGTTGAGGCATAGCACCATTCCTTCACCACAAAGTGTGATTGTCATAATTGGGTTGGCTAATGTGTTGATCCCGCATGGACGAGCTTTATTTAACATATATAGAGTTATAAGACAATCTTTAGATGGAATTCATGATGTAGAATGCATCTAATGGTGCGAAAATGAAAGTTTATTCGTTGGATTTGAATGGATTCCCATGAACACACCTCTGCCAATACCACTCTGCACTGGATATACTGCTAAACTGTACTATTCTACAGAAAGTACCAATACCACACTGATCCGACTCACATAATGAACATTAGAGAAAATTGCTAATACCACAGCGCATTTCATAAAAACGAGCAAAGAACTACAGGTTACGGTCCCATCCGTACTGAATAAAACTAAACCACAACAAAAGGCACATGAATGAGTATCTGCGCACAATACATAACATGAGTATCCTTCCAAAACGCAATAATTAATACCGGACATAATAGTTCGATTAGCTACGTCATTTATTTATCAGTGGCAGGGTCAGCCATGGTTGCGGCATTTGGGTCCTTATCTGCATCCGGATTAGCCACAGTGTTCTTGGGGACCGCACCAGCTTTGGGATCAGTCGCAGTGGCAGTGGGATTCTTTGGGTCAACTGGCAACGCGAGTACCATACTCTCATCAACAATACGGAGAGGGGTTGGACACAGCACCTGCTCGAAGGTAGGGTCTGCGGGCTTGTACGGAGCGAGGTCAGCAGTTGTGACTGGAGGTATCGGATGTGTGGCAGTTTCTGCGGCATCCGCTTGAATAACGGTGCTGTCGGGCTGACTAATGGTGCTATCATCCAACTGGAGGTGGGTGGTGTTGAGGTTGCTAGGAGTAGTACCAGAGGCCTCTGGGGGGATGGTATTGGGCACATCAACAGTAGTATCAGTCTTATCTGCCTCCTTCTCCGTCATCTCCGTCCCTGGCTCGTTGTCATGCCCCGTCACCACATGGGCAGCATTCTCCGTCCCCATCGCGGCCACATTCTTCGTCCCCATCTCGGCCACCTTCTCCGGCCCAGGCTGGTCCTCATGCCCCATTCCCGGATCTACCACATTCTCCGTCCCCTTTGCCGTACCCGAATCGTCCGTCTGGCCCGGAACCGGCAATGCCACCCTATCTGCTGCTTCATCGGCCAAATCCTCTTTCTCCGGTTCCTTATCCTTTGCGTCAAGTAGCAATCGCAAAGCCACCTCAGCACGATATGCTTTTATATCGACAGTCATCTCCGTTTCCCAGAAGGTTTTAGAATTGCGCACAAAAGCCTCTGCCCACCACATAACATGAACACCACAGTCCAACGAAGTCTCCCCTTGCTGCCTACATGTCCTCCGCTTAACCAAGTGCGGGTGGAATTCTATATCCAGCCTTTTCATGAAATACCACCTCAAAAAATTCGTCTATTCATCCAATTAAATACCATACTGTTAGAACAGTGACATTGAAATGTAATCAAAGTATATTGTACTGTATTTTCTTTTATACTTACCACTCTAAGTATTGGCATGTCATATCTCTGTGCCCACATGGAGTTGTATATGACAACTTCTTTCAATGCGAGGTCCAACACAATTATGAACCAGTGGAAGCCGAAGGTCACGGGCGCCAAGACGTATTCCAACGACTGCTCAACACACATGTCCAACACTTCGAATTCTGTCCTCCCCGGTTCCCACAACTCTTTCCAAATCTTCTCATACTGCGAATTAGTTAGGCTTGCTTTTTTCGAGGCATTGCTGGCTCCGTCCACAATGCGCGTCTGTGAGCCGAATGAAACACCTCTGGGGTAACAATGCAATATTGCCGGGGGTGATATAAATAATTAAGCAAATTCAAAAAATCGTACCGTCGTGTACGAGCTAATCAATCCCACTCTTGTCTGAATATCATTTGCAACCTTAAAACCGTCACTGCACAGGTACGCAGTGTAGCAACCAACCAAGTCGTTGTAGACAGCCTGGTTGAAAAGGAGCAGCACAATACTCGAGGGTTGGACGGCTTAGATTCCCTGGCTCCATACAAACTCACTGTCGTAATCAAGCCCAACGACGAATTATTCAGCAATACACTACATATTAAACAATGAAATACCATAGAATAATATATTTAACACCAAACAACATTCAATATACCTCCCATCTATAACGTCGATAAACCGCTCAATAATCTCCCTATTATCTTCCGTCAAAGAAAGCCTCTCGGCATAGCCCCTCTTTCCCGCATACTTCTCTCGGATTTCAAGATCTCTATCCTTCTTATTTGCAACGACTTTGCCCTGTCGATTATCCTTTGCACAGTAATCGTCAACATACACACTATTCAAGTGAAGTTATTATACCACAGTTACACTATTACCTTTTTCTCTGCCTGCGTTCCCTTTTTTTTACTTGTTTTGACAGGTGCCTTCATTTCTAACTTTAGATTAACCCGCGGCTTAACGTTACGATTTGCATGTTGCGAACCACGGGTACTCACCTTACGTTTGGCCGGTAACGCCACTGTATATAACGGATAAAGGGTGAGCATAATTTCATGGATGACATTGCATAGTTAACCCGACATTACCTTTTTTCTCGTTGCCCGAAGTAGGCCCTATAGCCATATCGTACGAGTCTTCTGACTCCTCCTCCTCCACACTCTCAACCTCCTCTTCTGATCCAGATTCGCCACCGGTCTGCTCCACATCATACTCGCTACCCGAACCAGCTTTCTTATCTTGTCCCTAGTCATCGTTGTCGCTTCCGCTCTCAGATTCAACCGTCACAGGCACCTCATCCCCAGCCTCTGAGGTCTCTGCTTCATCTCTGCCTATCTCCTCTTCGTCATCCCCAACAGGTTCATCCTGTCATACATGTGTGTACCAACATAACTAGCAGTGTGGTATACAGTACCGGACATGGTGTATCAATATTATACCAATGCAACAGTCGTGTACAATATGTACCAGACAACGACTCAATTACAACACCTAATACAAATTAAAAGAAAAACTAAATTTATTCATTTAAAATGTTTACCACCTCCATTGGTGCAGTCATGTCCACTCTCTCGTCCTCGATGTTCGCCTTAACTTTCTTCTTATCCTCGCCCTTCCTCTTTACCAGCCTTGGTGGTGCCTTCTTCTTGTGGGGTATCTCATCTACGAGCCAATCATCCTCCTGCATCACCTCTGAAGACTTCGGGGTGGGCACCACCTGGGTCACGAATTTTTGCTCCCGCTTACTGATGTCGAATTTCCGCACCTGATTTGCCCTAAGCTTGAGGAGATCGGCCCGACAATCCTCCATTCGTGCATGTCTCTCCTGCCATCTCACAAAACGCGGGATGACGGGCAGCGCAAGGGGTTTTGCCATACGCGGAAACCTTTCATAGAACCAACCCTATACATGCACAAATTCAGAGAAAAATAAGAAAGGTGTTATTTCAGTGTATAATTGGTGTACTATTCGCATAATTATGTTGCTCTACCCTATACCACAGTTTACGTTTAACAGTACTAACTTACCACAACACCCACAGTGCACCCGTCAACATACACATTCCCTTCGTCTTTACAACGTCTCAAGGAATCGACAACAAATTCATACGCTGCATCCCCCCAGCTGTACTCCCCGATCCTATGCAGTTTGTCCACGTAGTGGACAAGATAGTCGGGTATTGTCAGGGAGGATGTCGGAAATAGGAATGAACTAAAAACTACCAGAACAAACGCCCTTGCGAAATCGACATCACTGTCCGTCCCAGCCAACTCTTGCATCAGTGCTATAATCCGCGGTCTTCTCAGCTGTCCTGCATCCGGACCGAAATACTTCTCCTTGAAGCTTGACCTTGGCTCGCAGTCGGGTTCACATACATACCCGTGTGTTGGAGCCCCAACACCACTGAAAATTCCCAAGCCTTGAAAGGCAAGTAAAATCCCTCCCCAAAAATAAATGCGCCCTTTACAGCATCAAAGCGTTCCACAAGGGCTTGGAGCCTAGTCTTGCTGTCGTAAGACCCTTCCACCTTTGCAAAATGGTAGAACGGGGTCTTCTTGATTGCTTTTTCCTGTTGCTCCGTCATTATCCCCTTCACGGAACTCATTGCATCGTGCAGTACGGTGAGGCTGCACCGGGGTGTTAATGTTGCTCCCCCTTCATCCACCCTGTTCGATACCTTTTTCTGTTTCACGGGAATTCCTTTCATTTTGGGCGCCATTCTGTGCAAACAATGACATTCACTAATCAACAATATTTCATGCTATACAATATACTAAACTCAATCAAGAATAATACTACACTCTGAGCCGTGATACACATAATCTCCCAAATACAGTGGTGTATTTTACTACACTCTGCCGTATCTCAGATACCATCCCAAAACTAACCCTATTCATTCATATTCACCAAATTCCGCAAAATCAAATGTAAAAGTGGTGTAGTTCATGAATTGGGGTGGTATCTCAGAAACCACCCCAACACAAGTGTATTGTTACGTGAACCGTGGTATCGCACAACACAACAGATTTCATTCTTTTCCACCATGATTACACAAGCATGAAATGGTTTACCTTGCCCAAACCACAGCAAACGACATACCGAGAACTACACCCAACAATTTCACACAAACAAATGAAATCGAAGCGTTGCCCACTCAAGATCGCAGACGTTTAAATCACAAATTTCATGTTTCTAAACAATCTCACAACCTGCTCTCTAGTCTCCGATCACATAACACTGTTCTACCCTAAACCCTAACTAAATCCCATTCTCCAATTACTCCAAATACTCCATAACATCCAACACCGCAAGCCACGAAAATAAATTCAAATGTAAACACACATGGAAGTGAATCTAACGATTGCAAACATAAAATCGAACACGGAGCCCCAAATAACACAATTCGCGGAATCGGCACTGCGGAAACTCACCTTCGCAAGTCCGTCTCCGAGCGTCAACACTGCTCTGTCCTCTCCTCCAACTTTGCTTCTTCACGCCAAGGTGAGCACTGATTTCTCCGCTCCAAACCGAGTTGCAACGCACGAAAATGGTTTGGGAAGTTAAATGGACGCCCGAGCTCCCTCTTCTCAGTTTTTGGTGGTTTCGCACGGTGGTTTTCTCATAGACGACGTGGGTGGGAGAAATTAACTCTCTGCAGCCGTTCTCCAATACCGAGAAGAGACATGACATAAAGTTAAAAAGACACTGCCACCCTTCATCATATTTTTCCATTACACTTAGGTTGAGGGGCATGCTGGTCTTTTTCCAATTACCTATTTTGAAGGAAAAGCTAAATTGTTGGTTGGGTATCATAGGGGAAGTATAATAGTATAGGGGTACTGAACCCAGTGTATTTGTGCAATGGGGTATTAAACTGCACTTATCCGTATAATAAACTAGACATTCCTATTGACTGTGATTAGATCCCTAAAAATGATATAAGGAAGTTCTTGCTAGCTATGTCTAGGCAATATGGTGCTCGGTTCCTGGCAGCCATTTGGACCATTTGGCTCGAGCGTAATGCAAGGGTGTTCAAAGGTAAATAGAAGACATGTTGGCATATCAAGAGGGAGATTTTCTGTGTGTCTTCGGATCTTGTTAATGCTCAACTTCCTATTTTAAATTCTGCATGCCGTATGGTTAATTGGAAGGGACATGGTGCGACTGGTATTATTGTTCATGTTGATGGCAGTTCAATTGTTATAATCCAAAGAGAGCTGGGTTTGGCTTTGTTATCCGTAATGAAGAGGGACACTGGCGGGGGGGGGGGGGGGGGGGGGGGGGGGATGTGGCTTCCTTGGGTTCAATGGGGGAACTCACAGCTCTGGCTAAGGGTCTGAATTTGCTCACTCGATGGGGACTTGTTCTCTCACCGTTTTCTCTGACTCCAAACAAGCTATTGACATGCTGGATTCTTTCTCTCTTTTCCATCCGATGGTAAGTCTTTTGCTTCATATTAAAGACTTGTGGAAGTCTTTTGATAATTGTCATATTTGCCACATTCTTCGGGACGGGAATAGCGTGGCAGACGCCTTAGCTAAGCATGGCGCTTCGATCGAAGATTTCTACATGATTTGGACATTCCCTCCGAATTTTGTCCAAGGGAACATTGCGGTGAATGTGTCCGGCGTGTGATTCCCGCGGCTCTAATTGTGTTTGTTTATCTTTATTTTTGAACTCTTGTCCTTGGTTTTGTATTTCTCTTTTCCTGTTTGTTCTCTGGCTTCGGCTCTTAAAAAGAAAAACGAAAACTAGACATAAATTTAATAACAATAGAAAAGGTGCTATGCCAAAAAAAAAACAATAAAAAAGGATGGCAGCGTGATACGTACTTAATAGTGATTAGGGGTGGGAATAGGCCAGGCTACTCGACAGGGGCCTATGGCCTTGCCTACCAAAGGTCAGGCCAGGCCAGGCTTTTTTTTTATAAACAGACTAGGCCTAGGCTAATTTAAAAGCCTATTTAGCTAAATATGCATAGGTCAGGCTTAATTAAAAGCCTTTTAGGCCTACCAGGCCGGCCTATTTATCATATTATTAGTCTATTTATGTTTATTATATAGGAATATGTTATATTATTAGCATTATATTAAGTAAAAGTAATTATTAATTTGATCTTATATAGATTTTTAAAATATTTATGAGTTTTTTCTCGTATATAAATAGTTCAACCCCGTATATAAATAGTTTTGGATGAAAACTTGTCCAATTGAACAAATTATGTCTTCGAACCTTATGATTACATCCGGATATATATTAAAAAAAATTAAACTTATTTCTAAGAATCAGGCTTTTAAAAGGCTTAAATGCTGGCCTATTTAAATAAATAGGCCAGGCTTAGGCCTATAACATAGGCCTATCAAAGGTAATAGGCCAGGCTCGGGCCTATGAAAATCAACGTAGCCTCAGGCCGTACAAGCCTATGCCTAGCCCGACCTAGCCTATTTCCGCCCCTAATAGCGATAAATAAATGAGAATAATGAAAAGTCAATAAAAGTAAATAGAGCGGTCAAAATAAGTGGGCTTAGCTCGGTTCGGTTCAATTAGTTAATTTTTTTTTTTTAGTATTTACCGGGTATCCCAATGTTATATTAGATTAAAAACTAATCCTTAAGGATTCGGTGTGCATTAAAAGGTTGCATTTTGCAAAGCAGAATTCTGCATATACAAAAGTTCAAATTCAAGATTTTTGCTTAAGTTGCCTAAACCTCATATCATTCACGAGACTTGATTATTAGGCCAAGTCTCATCTTTTATTCTCATTTATTTTTAATAATTAATAATTTAAATTATGTATAAATAAAAATTATAAAAAAAATAGATATTTGAGAACTATTTAGTTAGACAAATACAATATCAACCTTAATTGTTTTTTTTCTTGTATACAATTGTAATAATAAGTTATATCAAAGTTGCACGAAGAATAGTGTCAAACCACATTTAAATAAAATTGGGGAAAGAATATATCTATATGTAACACCCCGGTTTTTTGTCACCCAGGTCGAGATGTCACCGCCACACCTCCCTAGCAAGACACGGTTTCTCCGAGCTCACTAAAGAGATGCAAGGCTATGGTTTTTCAGAATTTAAAACATTCAAACAGCCCATTTATATATAATTTAAAAATAATGTCATTACAGTTGCAGCGGAAAATAATATCTACGTATATAATGCAACGGAATTTAAAAATAGGGCCAACATGGCCTAATCACGGGTTAAACAGGCCGTTCATGCAAGATCTAGTCTAAAACAGAATTTAATAATAAAGTGGTCCCCAACATTCCCATGAATGCATATGATGATGCATGTACTTCAGCTCTGAAAGAAACAAGGAAAAAATATGGTTTGGTCAGCAAAAACTTGCTGAGTAAGTTAACACAAACATGATTATGAGGTTTCAAAGCCTTTAATTAAATTTAAAGAAAACATGTGCATAATATCCATGATTTAATTTTATCCATCTAAATATAATTTAATTGCATAATTTAAAAGACAAGGATTTCCATAAGATCATAATTCAACAACATGATAAAATAATCGCAGGACATAATTCAAAGGCATAATTTAAATAGGGAAAACATTCAAGTATTTCAGGATTCCATTCTTCCACTTTTGTTCAATATGATCTAGTATAATTCGCTCTTGGGGAATCGAACCCGCAGGAAGACAGACAATCACCCTTGGGGAATCGAACCCGCAAGAACTCAAACACACCCTGGGAATCGAACCCGCAAGGTTTGATACGGACATCCTGGGGAATCGAACCCGCAGGAAAACATACACCCTGGGGAATCGAACCCGCAAGGCTTGACACAGACATCCTGGGGAATCGAATCCGCAGGGACATAGACGCCCTTGAGGAATCGAACCCGCAAGGTCAAAACAAGTTTCACAAATTTTAACATATAATTTCACTAGTCGCTGGTTTGCTCCAAAAATATTTGAAAATTCATTTTAAGTCCGATCATTCTGAAAACTTACCGGTAACTCCGAAACACAGAGACGAACAAGTTTCATTTTTTAAGTTTTTCAATCCGAGATACGGAAGTAGGTGAAAAACGTCAATCTTTAACAGGATATTAATCTGTCCGAAAATTTCAACACCAGTTTCAAGATTTGAAGATCTACCATAGCAAACTAACTTCAAATTTGATGAAATTTTACAGGTTGATTTTTAAGATGATTAGCTACAACTTTCATTTAGAACTCAAAGCCCAATTCGCATCGGATCAGAGGTTAATCTTTAGCTCAAGTTCGAAACTAATTTCTGTCAAGGTTCTTTATTTCGGTACGAATGCAGATCGGATCGGCTCAGGCTCGGAGGTTCAAATCTCAACGAAAAATTCTAAAAACTTACAGTGATGTTCTAAACTCATAGATCTACAATTCTTATGTTCAATGCCAATCCTAGATCGGTCTAGATCTAAGGTAAAAATCACCAACAATTTCGAACTAAAATTCTGTTAAGAATTCCAAGATCCAGATTTAATGCTGTTCGGTTTTAGGTCGATTTCAGGTCACAAAACAACATGAAAAATTCCGAAATTTTTACAGAAGCTAGATCTAAGTCTTAGTAATGTTCTTTGTGTTCTAAGCTTTCTCGTTTGAATAGTTTTAAGGGTTCGGAAAATTCACGCACAAACGCTGCGCCGTAGGGTTTTTCATATAGACAGATTTTTAGTTTCTTGATTAGATCTTTACGTTAGATGTATTTTAATTCGCCCAAAACCATAGTAAGGTTAACTTACTGATCTTTGGTCGTCTGGGATCGTCGATTCGGAGGCGTGGCTTCCAGTCCACCGGTTATCTCCTTAATTCCGTCGGGTTCTTCGCTCTCGATCCGGATCGGGGTGTAGGATGGAAAAAGGATGAGGTTAGGATTCGTTTTCGAATCAAGAATGGAAAGAGGAATAGATCGGATCTTACCAAGACGATAGAAGACCCCAAATTCGTCCAAGACAGTCCCTCCTCTCGGTGTTGTGCCTCCGACGACTCCGGAATTAGAGTTTTATGTGTAGAGAGATTTCGTAGGGTTTTGTAAAACGTTTTGGGCTGATTAGGATGGTTATTTATAGATGGAAAGGACCTAAAGGTCGTCCAAAGGCAGCCCTAGGATGTCTTGAGTCGCAAGGTGTGCAACCGAAGTCGAAAAATCCGGATTCGGGCGAGTAAATCTCGCACGGGGCGTTTCTGCCAGTTGGCGCGGGCTTGGCGCGCCCCCAAGCCAACCATCGCGCGGCCAGCACGCCACTCACGCCTGGACTCCGGTCCGGGCGGGTCGTGCGATCCGTCGCGCTTTTCCTCATCTCTTTCGGACTTCTATCCCTCTATGTTCTCGGATTCGGATTTCCGGGATATCTTTAGGCTCCTATTTCCTATCGTCATTTTATTCGAGTCTAAATTTACATGTGGACTCGAGTTATTGAGTCCATCGATGTTGGGTTCACGTGTGACCATTTATTTGATTAAATTGTCTTCGGCTTCCCGGGTTCTCGAAATCTTGATTCCTTTTTAATTTAAATTCCCTTTCACATCTCTTATTATTCTTTATCTATTTATCATGTTTGTTTATTTATTATTATTTATTTATTTATTTATTTATTTATTTATTTTATGTTGCATAATTCTCAGGTATTACAGTCTACCCTCCTTAAGAATCAACTTCGTCCTCGAAGTTGTGTTTCGGCTTTTCTCATGTAATCCTTTTATTTATTTTATTATTTTGTGACTGAACTTAGAATTAAAACTTCTAAGCTTCCTACGTACCCTGTGAAGGGATCAAGCCATAACGTAGTTCAAAACAACTTGAATTTATTTATTTATTTTTTCGGAATACATATTGTCAAAAATAAATGTCTATCTTACGGGGTATTACATCATCTCCCCCTTAGGACTTCAGTTATGTCCCCATAACTGCCTACTTATTATTCTCAAAAGGTTCGGGTATCATTGCCTTCGACCTCCTTGAGTTGGCACAGCTTGGTCAACATCATTTCATCGTCCTACAGCTCTTCCTTGATCTCCTTGTTGAGGGTTTACCGAATCTAGCCTCTCCTCAATCATCTCCTCACGAACATTACATTCTCTAATTATGTGGTCTTCCCCACCACATCTATAACAAGTCCCACGCCTTGGGCATTCGCGCACCAGATGGGCTTGGTGGTACTGCGGGCAGCAAGGTATGTCTGTACGACGTATGCCACTTCTCCCATTACTGGAATCTTTATTCTCGTTCCTATCTTGTCCATCGTTATTGCTCCTATTCTTCTTCCCAAATCCTTGCGAGTCCTTGCTCGACTCTCCATTTTCCTTACGCTTCAGTTGCTGGACTCGATCAATTGCTACAGCTTGATCGTAAACCGTCTGCAGGTTCGTGAATTGTCCTACTGCAAGTATCTCCGGGATACTAAGGTTCAGACCCATCTCGAATTTCTGAGCCTTTTCAGAGTCGGTTGGTACTATCCTCATAGCAAATCGTACCAATTCCTTAAACCGGGTGTAATACTCCTGCACCGTCCGTCCCTCTTGCTTCAGTGATAAAAACTCTTCGTACATTGCCGCCTTGGTGCTCATGGGGTAGAATCGGTCCCTTAGATCCTCCTTAAGTTTAGTCCACGAATAAGCTTCTTCAGCTTCCTCTAAATTTCTCTGGAGGTTTTGCCACCACTCATCGGCTTCGCCTCCTAAGTAGTAGGTTGCTACTCGTGTCTTTGCCTCATCAGGACATTTGATAGCATCCAAGAGCTTATCAAATGTACGGATCCACCCCTCTAGTTTGGCGGGATCCTCCTGCCCATCATAGTGTGGTGGTTGATAGGGATTCACCAACGCTAGATAGTTGGTTTAAGCTACGGGCGGAGGTACTGTTGCAGGTGTCCTATGCACCTCCGCATTTCCTAATGCTACTAGGATTCCCTCTATCGTTTTTAAACGTGCTTCCATATTATTGGGCGCTTGAGGCACTTGCTCTCCTAGGTTCTAAGGACTTTCACTGTTGTTGGGCGTGTTGGAAAGGTTAGCGTCAGTGCCGTTTGGACTCACCTTCCTTGGTTTTCTCCTAGGCGCCATTTTCTGTTATAACGTGTATAGATTAGCTTATCTTTGTTTAGATAGATCGCTCGAACAAGACGTTTCGTAAATTTCTAATTTCGAATTTTCGGATTTATTGTTTGGGAATCCAACAAGATTTTTGGAATAGAGAGTGTTTTAATAAAGACTTGATTTTTATTGTTCCACATAAGGAAATTTTCTAATTCGTACAAGGGTAGGAATGGCCAAGGCCGAGAGTTGTTATGCTTAGGCGTGCGCTTAGATGAACGCGATCTAGAACTAAGGCAAGATCAGTCTCTAGTTAGCGTTCCTAATTCGATGTCAAGCCTCTAAGTTATCTAGGTGTAGCAAGAGATCTAAGTTAGAACAACTTCGCTTCTAGGTTATCTAAGGTATAGAAAATGCAATATGCACATGCACATGATGATCCCCCCAAAAATAAATGCACTATATATATAAATATATATTTTTCAAGTTTCCATGGGTTTTAAAAATAAGAATTTATTCCATGGAACAAATGCTTTAAAATAATAATTAAAATCATTGGACCACTATATTGGGTCAAAAATGATTAACATTTGGGCTCAAAAATATTTGGGCTAAAAATAATTTGGGCTAGGAAATTTTAAAAATAATAATTTGGGCTTCTAAAAATAATAGTTTTAAAGTAATAGTAACAATGGTTTAAAAATAATAGTTTAAAGCATCCCTACGATGACTAGGGTTTCTCCTGAGAGGGAAAAACCAACGCCACCTGCCGATCACGCACATCATGCATGATCAAGTTTTCCAACGTTCAAGGAGGCTCTTAATAGCAATCTTGATAGCAACCGCGATGCAGCGCCTGATATTCGGATGAGACGGGACTTGATTGCGGAAGGGCTGATCCGCAAAGAGTACGTTGGAGGGGATCGTCGAATCCCAAGTTTTGTTGTAGATGCAACGCTAGAAGAGGAGGCAGGGCTTGAATGGAAGGATGCATTGATTGTCAAAACTATGGGCTTGCACGTACCGTACCGCGTTCTGAAGGATCGTCTCACGAAACTTTGGAAGTGCGAGGGCTCCCTGAATATGCTGGACGTTGGACACAGTTATTACGTGGTTCGGTTTCTTTGTCCGGAGGATCGAGAGCGGGTTATTAATGGGGGGCCGTGGATGTTGTTCGATCATTATTTGCCGATCATGAAGTGGAGGAAGGAGTTTCACCCCGCTACGGAGAAAGTTAGTAAGACTATGGTTTGGGCTCGAATGTTGGATATATCTGTGCAACACTTCAAAGAGGACTTTCTGCATGCGTTTGCCTCGGAGATTGGGGAGGTCGTACGCTTTGATAAATGCACGCTTGACGTCGACAATGGGAGATTTGCACGAGTATGTGTGGAACTGGATCTGAATGAGCCTGTATTGGGGAAGTTCTTGGTGAATGGTAATTGGATTCATGTTGCCTATGAAGGCCTGCATCTGATTTGCAAAACTTGTGGGCGGTATGGTCACATCGAAAGGGATTGTAAACATGCTGAGGACAAGGCTAACAATCCTGGCACTGATGAGGCGATTCATGAGGCTAGGGAACGCGCGAGAAAGGGAAAAGCTACGGTGGACGAGGAGGGTTGTTTATCAGTTCCGCCTGAACAGGCTAAGGTTGATTGTGGTATGCAGCATGATGAGCCAAGGGTGACGCAATCAGACGGGCAAGTTTCTCCCATTGAAGCTGCGGATGCTGAGTTTGGGAATTTATATGGGGGTTGGCTTACTGTTGTGCGGCGGAAGGGCAGACAGGGAAAGGAAAAAAAGGGCGCATCTACTCAGCCGTCACCTCCTCCGACTCCGGCCTCCAAACCACTGTCGGACTCGACACCTACTACGAAACAGGATTTTAAGCAACCAGATGACCATAGTCAGAGAATCCAAAAACCCAAGTTTCGCAATAAAGCGGTGCATGGCACCGTAGCAAAAGGGATGGCTGTGAAAGGTGATGGGGGACGTCGGGACGAGAAGGGCGATCCAAGTACAGCCTCCGCCAAGGGTCCCGGATTTCTTAGTATCTTAGCCCCTGCAAAGGGAACTAAACGTACACGAGTAGAGCCAGTGGTGCCGGCAGCTAGTCCTGGTGCAGGTGATCGGCCGGTGTTGGCTATTGGATGGGTGGATTCATCGGTTGGTTTGGATGTTAAAAGATATCTGGATGACAGATCCGAGCATTGGGCTGATGCCTTGGATGATGTGTAGTGAGTCTGCTCGGAGTTGCTGGCTCTTTTCATATTTTTACATATTTCTCTATGAGTTTTAAAGACTTTTCGATTATATCGTGGAACGTATGCGGCATGATGAGCAGGACGGCTCAGAGGTGGATGGGCGAGCTTATTCGGGAGCATAGGCCGAATATATTGTGTGTGATGGAACCTAAGGGGGCGTTTGAGAGGGTTCGCTCTTTTTTTATTCGGATGGGATACATTCAAATTTTCATTCAGGAGTCTTTAGGGATGGGAGGTGGACTCTGGGTGCTCAAATCCACTCAATGCCGGTGTCAAGCTAATCTGGTGGATTGGCATGACAGATTGATTACAATTGAAGTGATGAAGGGCTCTACTCGTTGGGAGTTTACATTATTTTATGGTGACCCGAACTACCAACGGAGAAAGTTGAATTGGGCAGCGTTGGAAGCATTGTCCGCCGATAGGGAAGGGCCTTGGTCTATCATGGGGGATTGGAATGAGGTTCTTGTGGAGATGGATGTTCAGGGAGGAATATTTCTTGCCGATAGAGCTGGGGAGCTTCGGGAGGCGGTTGATAATTGCCACTTACTTGAGCTTCCAACGTCCGGGCCTTCATTCACATGGACACGAATGGCGGGGGAAGGAAGACGGATAAGCAAAAGATTGGACAGGGGGTTGGCTAATTTGGCTTGGTTGGAAAAATTTGAAGAAGGGAGGATTATTCACTTGCCGAGAACTGGTTCGGATCACTGCCCTTTAAAGCTTATTTGTGGTAATAGGGTAGGGTTTGTTCATCCTCGGCCTTTTCGATGGGAAGCTATGTGGAAAACGCATGAGGGTTACAAAGACATTGTTCAAGAGGGTATAATTGAAGGGAATGGCCCGCTGCATACTGTCATGAGAAAGATCCAAGAGAAATCCTTGGAATTTAACGCCGGGACATTTGGTCACATTCGAGATCGGAAAAGGAAATTGAAGAACCGAATAATCGCATTGAGAAGCGGCTGACCCGAGTTGACTCGGCCTGGCTTTGGCGTCTTCTCGGAGAAGTGAAAGATGAACTAAATGAAGTCTTGATGCAAGAAGAGTTAATGTGGCACCAAAAATCTCGGGATAAGTGGGTGCACTTGGGCGATCGAAACACTAAATACTTCCATGCGAAAACAACAGTTCATCGCAAAAGAAGTCGTATCTATGGTCTCCAGTTGGATGGAGGCATATGGGAGGATAATCAGGAGCTTTTACAGGCCCATGCCATTAGTTATTATTCAGGTCTCTTTAGTCCGGCATCCTTACTGCCCATTGGCAATGAGTTACCGTCGCTTGATGCTTTGAGTGAGCAGCAAAAACAGGAGGTGGACGCGACTATCACCGGTGATGATGTTGATCGGGCTCTGCACTCCATGCGTTCCATGGAGGCCCCTGGGCCGGATGGCTTTCCGGCTGGTTTTTTCAAGAATTATTGGGATCTCTTGCGGCCACGGGTGGTGGAGATGGTACTCGCGGTTGTGGCATCTCGTCGTCTCCCCACTGATCTTGCCCACGCCTATGTATGCTTGCTCCCGAAGGTTGATATGCCTATGACTATTCAACAGTTTCGGCCTTTAAATTTGTGCAACGTTACCTTCAAACTAATTACGAAGGTGCTGGTTAATCGGTTGCGACCCATCCTTTGTGATATTATAAGCCCGTTTCAATCAGCTTTCCTTCCCGGCAGAGGCACAGCAGATAATGGAGTGTTGCAACAAGAGATTGTGTCTTCACTCGAAAGCCCTAGAGGCATGAGCCGGGCGGCAGTATTCAAAATTGATCTCACAAAAGCTTTTGATACAGTGTCTTGGGATTTTTTGGATCTATGTCTCCATGAGCTTGATCTACCAAGGGGATGTCGTGAGCTGATTATGGAATGTGTCTCATCGTCGAGTTTTTCCCTTCTTTGGAATGGATCACCAGTGGGGAACATTAAAGCACATAGAGGGTTGAGGCAGGGAGACCCTCTGTCGCCATACTTATTTGTGATTGTAATGGAGAAGCTTTCTCGTGCTATTATAGAGGCTGTGGAGACAGGTGGTTGGCAGCCGCTGGTGCTTAGCCGTGGAGGCCCGGAGATTTCTCATCTCATGTTTGCTGATGACGTAATCCTTTGTTCTATGTTGCAAGAGGGCAGCATTATGGCGGTTGCGGATGTTCTTAGGCGATTTGGATCCCGGACTGGACTTCATATGAGTGCTCTTAAGTCCGTAGCATATTGCTCACCTGGGGTAACTGATATTGAAACCGGATGGATTGATCGACACTTAGGGATCCCTGTTGGAGTTGAGTTGGGGCGTTATCTAGGCTTTCCGATTATTCATGGGCGCATGAAGATTTCCAATTTTGATTGGTTAATGCGTAAGCTTGAAGAGAAGTTAAGCTCCTGGTCAGCTTTCTTGCTTAACAAAGCGGGGAGGATCACCAAAGCAAGGGCAGTTTTAGCTTCGATTCCGGTATACGTAATGCAAATCCACCTACTTCCCGTTGGTGTTTGTAACAAAATTGACAAATTAATTCGGCGATGGATATGGAAAGGTGTTGAGGGACGTGGACTCCATTTGGTGAAGTGGGAAACCCTAACTCGGCCAAGACGTTATGGAGGATTAGGTGTTCGCGCGGCTAGACCAATGAACATGGCCTTAATTGGTAAACTTGTTTGGAATCTTGTTATGCAGCCTAACAAGTTGTGGGTTAAAGTTCTACGAAGTAAATATGGTTTAGAGGATGGTTTGTTCCCTACTTCTCATTACAGGGGTACCAAGACTTGGAAAGCTCTTTGCAAAGTTTCTGACGCTTTGCAAGCTGGTTATGGGATCCGTATGGGGAATGGAGAGAGTTTATTCTGGTTTGTTAAGTGGTGGCAGGGAGAATACTTGGCCTCTAAAGTCCCTTATGTTGATATTCATGATGTAGGCTATAGAGTTAAAGATGTTATATGTGATGGAAAGTGGCGATTGGAGATCATTTGGTCTATGCTTCCTGATGCGATTCGCCAGGCCATCTTGCTTACGCCGGTGCCTCATTTGAAGGAGGGAGTTCCGGATATGATTCATTGGAGGCTGGATAAGTGTGGTGTATACATGGTTAGCAATGGTTATAAGCTGCTTACCAGGACCAAGGACATGTCACCTAATTGGGCATGGATCTGGCGTGCCGGAGTGCCTGAAAAATTTGGCGTCTTTTTATGGTTACTTAGTCACGTCTCACTCCCATGCAACCAGCTTAGATTTCGACGTGGGTTAGCAGCTTCTCCCATTTGTTCTATTTGTGGTGAGGAGATCGACGACTGGAAGCACTCCCTTTTTACTTGCTGGTGGGCTTCCCAGGTTTGGCAACGTGCCAATATAGATTTGCTTGACGCGGTTTTGCTTGTGCCGGATGATGAGATTTGCTTCTGGCTCAAGGAAGCTGTTGATTTATGGGGAAGGAAGTTCCTAGCCTATCTATGGGTGGTATGGTGTGAACGAAACAAGAGGATATTTCGGGGCCAAGTTACTCATCTATCTACATTGAGTTACAAGGCCGAAAGTCTTCGACGGGCGTTGGACAGGACTGCTCCTCGTCGAGTCGCGCGCACAAGTCGTCAGGTAGCATGGAGGAATGCTGAGGGGTCTGGATTCATTCTCCACACTGACGGGTGTGTGCTCCAAAATCCTCATCGGTCGGGGTTTGGCGCGGTCATTCGCCGGCATGATGGTACTTGGGTGCATGCATGTAGTGGTCAGTTGGGGCCTCGACAGATTCTAGATGTGGAACTTATGGCGGTCTGGAGGGGTCTAAAGATGGCATGGCAACTTGGAGTACTCATCTCGGTTTGTTATGTTGATTCCTTAGAGGTGGTCCGTTTGATTAACGGGAACATCACTATGCGACACTTGCTTTGGCCTTTGGTGTCTGATGTTCGGGACGAGTTAAGGCGCATGGATGGGTGTGTCGTTCAACACATTTACCGGGAAGGAAACCAAGTAGCGGATGCTTTCGCTTCTTTGGCTGCCAGAGAGATTGAATTCTTCACTACTTGGTCGTTTCCACCGGATGCAGTGAAGGCCTTTGTTGACAAGGATGCACGCGGCGAGGTCTACATCAGGGGTTGATTGTTTCTCTTCTTGTTTGTTTTTTTCCTTTTTTTTTATTTTTGCATGTTTGCTCGCCTTTTCAGGCTGTGTCATCAAAAAAAAATAATAGTTTAAAAATAATAAGGATTTAAAAATAATAATTTAAAAATATCCGGGCTCTGATACCACTCTTGGTATCAGATATTTTCTTTAAAATAAATAGCTTTAAAATATTCTGGGCTCTGATACCAACTTGTAACACCCCGGTTTTTGGTCACCCAGGTCGGGATGTCACCGCCACACCTCCCTAGCAAGACACGGTTTCTCCGAGCTCACTAAAGAGATGCAAGACTATGGTTTTTTAGAATTTAAACATTCAAACAGCCCATTTATATGCTCCCTCTGTCCCATTTAAACTGTCTTGTTTCATTTCTGCACACAATCCAATGCACTTTTTCAACTGTCAATATCTCAAAATATGTACAATAAAAAATTATTTAAATTATATATTATGAAACTACATGATTACACGATTCTAACAAGACCAAACTCGATTATTTTTTTATCAAATATATACTTGCAATAAAATTGAGTCAAAGTTAAACAATGAACAGTGCAAAAAAGTCAAACAGGACAAGTAAGGTGGGACGGAGGGAGTATAATTTAAAAATAATGTCATTACAGTTGCAGCGTATATAATGCAACGGAATTTAAAAATAGGGCCAACATGGCCTAATCACGGGTTAAACAGGCCCGTTCATGCAAGATCTAGTTTAAAACAGAATTTAAGAATAAAGTGGTCCCCAACATTCCCATGAATGCATATGATGATGCATGTACTTCAGCACTGAAAGAAACAGGGGAAAAATATGGTTTGGTCAGCAGAAACTTGCTGAGTAAGTTAACATAGACATAATTATGAGGTTTCAAAGCCTTCAATTAAATTTAAAGAAAACATGTGCATAATATCCATGATTTAATTTTATCCATCTAAATATAATTTAATTGCATAATTTAAAAGACAATGATTTCCATAAGATCATAATTCAACAACATGATAAAATAATCGCAGGACATAATTCAAAGGCATAATTTAAATAGGGAAAACATTCAAGTATTTCAGGATTCCATTCTTCCACTTTTGTTCAATATGATCTAGTATAATTCGCTCTTGGGGAATCGAACCCGCAAGAACTCAAATGCATCCTAGGGAATCGAACCCGTAGGAATCAACACACGTCCTGGGGAATCGAACCCGCAGGAAGACAGACAATCGCCCTTGGGGAATCGAACCCGCAAGAACTCAAACACACCCTGGGGAATCGAACCCGCAAGGTTTGACACGGACATCCTGGGGAATCGAACCCGCAGGAAGACATACACCCTGGGGAATCGAACCCGCAAGGCTTGACACAGACATCCTGGGGAATCGAATCCGCAGGGACACAGACACCCTTGGGGAATCGAACCCGCAAGGTCAAAACAAGTTTCACAAATTTCACAAGTTTCAACATATAATTTCACTAATCGCTGGTTTGCTCCAAAAATATTTAAAAATTCATTTTAAGTCGGATCATTCTGAAACTTTTCCGGTAACTCCGAAACACAGAGATGAACAAGTTTCATGTTTTAAGTTTTTCAATCCGAGATATGGAAGTAGGTGAAAAACGTCAATCTTTAACAGGATATTAATCTGTCCGAAAATTTCAACACCAGTTTCAAGATTTGAAGATCTACCATAGCAAACTAACTTCAAATTTGATGAAATTTTACAGGGTGATTCTTAAGACGATTAGCTACAACTTTTATTTAGAACTCAAAGCCCAATTCGCATCGGATCAGAGGTTAATCTTTAGCTCAAGTTCGAAACTAATTTCTGTCAAGGTTCTTGATTTCGGTACGAACGCAGATCGGATCGGCTAAGGTTCGGAGGTTCAAATCTCAACGAAAAATTCTAAAAACTTACAGTGATGTTCTAAACTCATAGATCTACAATTCTTATGTTCAACGCCAATCCTAGATCGGTCTAGATCTAAGGTAAAAGTCACTAATAAGTTCGAACTAAAATTCTGTCAAGAATTCCAAGATCCAGATTTAATGTTGTTCGGTTTTGGGTCGGTTTCAGGTCCCAAAACAACATGAAAAATTCCGAAATTTTTACAGAAGCTAGATCTAAGTCTTAGAAATGTTTTTCATGTTTTAAGCTTTCTCGTTTGAGTAGTTTTAAGGGTTCGGAAAATTCACGCACAAACGCTGCACCGTAAGGTTTTTCATATAGACAGATTTTTAGTTTCTTGATTAGATCTTTACGTTAGATGTATTTTAATTCGCCCAAAATCATAGTAAGGTTAACTTACTGATCTTTGGTCGTCCGGGATCGTCGATTCGGAGGCGTGGCTCCCAGTTCACCGGTTATCTCCTTAATTCCGTCGGGTTCTTCGCTCTCGATCCGGATCTGGGTGTAGTATGGAAAAAGGATGAGGTTAGGATGCGTTTTCGAATCAAGAATGGAAAGAGGAATAGATCGGATCTTACCAAGACGATAGAAGACCCCAAATTCGTCCAAGACAGTCCCTCCTCTCGGTGTTGTGCCTCCGACGACTCTGGAATTAGAGTTTTATGTGTAGAGAGATTTCGTAGGGTTTTGTAAAACGTTTTGGGCTGATTAGGATGGTTATTTATAGATGGAAAGGACCTAAAGGTCGTCCAAAGGCAGCCCTAGGATGTCTTGAGTCGCAAGGTGTGCAACCGAAGTCGAAAAATCCAGATTCGGGCAAGTAAATCTCGCACGGGGCGTTTCTGCCAGTTGGCGCGGGCTTGGCGCGCCCCCAAGCCAACCACCACGCGGCCAACGCGCCACTCACGCCTGGACTCCGGTCCGGACGGGTCGTGCGATCCGTTGCGCTTTTCCTCCTCTCTTTCGGACTTCTATCCCTCTATGTTCTCGGATTCGGATTTCTGGGATATCTTCGGGCTCCTATTTCCTATCGTCATTTTATTCGGGTCTAAATTTACATGTGGACTCGAGTTATTGAGTCCATCGATGTTGGGTTCACGTGTGACCATTTATTTGATTAAATTGTCTTCGGCTTCCCGGGTTCTCGAAATCTTGATTCCTTTTTAATTTAAATTCCCTTTCTCATCTCTTATGATTCTTTATCTATTTATCATGTTTGTTTATTTATTATTTTTATTTATTTATTTATTTTATGTTGCAAAATTCTCGGGTATTACACTATATCAGAAAATGAATTGGATTAAACTACGTTAGAAATTTGAAGGAAGGGTTGCAGATTTGCGGCGACAGTGTATGTTATAAAAAAAAGAACATTGACACTCATGTGTCAGTAAAGGTGTGTGGGAGTCCAAGCCACACAAATTACAAAGAGTGATAAATGAGAAAGATAGGAGTCGGGTGGAAATCGAACTCCAACCGTAAGATTGGAAATCATGAGACACGACTATTAGGCAAAGTCCATATTCCCGTGCTAAATATTGAGAGGATCATCATCATCATCATCATCATCATCATCATCATCATCATCATCTAAAAGGAAAAAGGTAAAGAAAAAAAGATTTTTTTTAAAAGAAATTAAGGTTTTAAATACTCCCATTGATAATAGTATCCAATAAATTATTGGATGTGACATGAGCTCCCACCACACTTTCTCTATCTTTAATGGCTTCTAGAAAAAAGTTATTGGATGCTTTTTGTATTCCCCAGTATTCCTTTTTTTTTTTTGATAATTCATCTATTTTCTTCTTATTTCTACCTATATACTGTAATAATAATAATCACAATTTGGGTTTGAAATCCAGTTTAAATATACTAAACAGGTCGTATAAATTGATTGATTAGTACTACTATTATTGTACTACTAGTGTAATAGTGGAGCCGGAGTCCCAGGAGTGGCAAGAATGAATGATTCCATTGTGAGAGTTGGTGTCACACAGACATATTGTGAAATGATGGTTTATTTTGCTCTTATTAGGCCACTTTGTCTCTAAAAGATTCATCTCCACACATTACCAGTAAGTATTTTTCTGCATTCTCATACCCATTTATTTATTTATTTAATAAACCCACACAAGCGCCAAATTCATCATCATTCTATTATTGATTTTCCCTACTCCTACATGTATGATTTTTTTAAATTATATATAGCCCTTCTTTTAATTTAGTTTTTGTCACCCAACATCATTATTATCATTTCTTATTTTATTCTAAAGACAAGAGAAATACGTGTGTCATTGTGTGTGTGTGTGTGTGTGTGTGATGTGTATCAAATTGGAGATCTCATTTCCACCTTGCATCACTTTAAAAAATCTTCCAAATATTATGCCCATGTTAAGTTGCTCCAATCCGATTCTTGCAATCATATCTGCCAATCTCATCAAAACAATTATCAATCTTGCAAGAGAGGGTTTTTTTTTTTTACAAATTAAATAAAGAGAAAAACAAAACTCAATAGTGGCAACACATCAATCATTGTTTCTTTATCCCATATAATTTCCCAATTTAGCTTAATTAATTATGTGAATGCTTATATAGTTAAAGCTATAATAATTAAGGGTGCTAATTATTCATAATTAATAGATTAACTTTGATGATAAGTAATTAATAAAATTTGATCCTCATTGGGTAATTAGTAGAAATGGCAATGAGCCGATTTCGGGACAGGGAGTAGTATCCCCATTCCCATCCCCAATAGCATTTTTATTCCCCAAAACCGGCTCATTCTCCGTCGGGGATTTTATCGGGGATCCCCATCGGGTATTATAATTTCCCCGATCCCGATTGGGACCTTATCAGGGATTCGTTTTACAAGCCAAGTTTTTCAAAATTTTCACATACAAATTGTTTAACCATAAATTATAATCCACTTTAAAAGTTCATCATAATTGTTTCTAATACATAATCAACCTGTCAATTTAAATGTTTGAATTCTAAATACTCAATTTCACCATAATTAAAGTTCGATAATTCATATAGTATAATAAATATAAAAAAAAGGATAAATTCACAACATCTGCTTTCCTTTCCTTACAAAAATGAAAATAAAGAAAATTATAAATAAAGTTAAGATACAAACTATATATAATATGGATGTCATGTTAGGGTTTAGATTTTATTATTTTGAATTAATGGGTTTAATAGGCTTTAGTAAAAATTAATGAAACATATATAAAATATTAAATATAATATATATAATTTATAAAATATAAACTATATAAAAGATATCGGGGATGGGCCGTGGCGGAGACTACTTCCCCCGTCCCCATCCCCGAAAAAATCCCCGATAAAATCCCCGTCCCATCCCCAAATAACCCTGTCCCCAAAACCGTACAGAAAATTTGGTTTTCGATTTTCACCGTCGGGTTCGGGTTTTTTTGCCATCCCTAGTAATTAGAAAAAATAAAATTTCAATCTTTAAACTCTAAACACCAAACTCAGAACTCTAAACTCTAAACTTTGAAGTTTTACCAAACTAAGCCATAGTTAGCTCTTTTGAGCAAACTTACGTTTTGATCTTATCTGATCAAAATGAACTTAAAAGGAAGCGTTTTTTTGCGGGTAATCGGTAAATTTAAGTGGATAAATATGTTCTAAAGCAATTTGGCTTCGTTAAAGTCACATAACCACTCAAGTCAACTATTTTTTTGGGTAAATAGTGACGCTCATGTGTCGGCAAATGTGTGTGGGAGCTCAAACCACACAAATTACAAAGGAAGATAAAGGAGAGTAATAAGGGGCCGTGTGGGAATCGGAACCCCCAATCATAGGTTGGGAGACGGGGGACTTGACCGCTATGGTAAGTCCCCAACCCAAGTCAAGTATTATTAGTAAAATAGACTTTGTTTTTTTTTTAATTTATGTATTTTCTTTTATCCGCTTCACTTTCAAGAATTTAAAATGAAAAAATATATTCTGCATATGCAAAATATTTGGACTTCAGAATTATACTATGCGAGAATGAGACAATGTGATGATACGTTCGTATCATCACAAAATCATATACCGACATCATTGTTATAAACATCACAATATCCATTCGTGACATTATATTCTATATTTTTCATTACAAAATTCACTCGAACCAAAACAATTTGTATGTGCATAATGTGCACAACAACCACATTTTGAATAGAGTTGCATAAAAGGATCAATTAATGCATGATCATTTAAGTTTTAATATAAGGAAATCAGTTGGGTTGGCATATCTTGCCTAACCATATTTATGGCACAAGAATAGATAGAAACATGAGAGAATGGGTTGGCCCCAAATGCCTATCCAGCTCAAAACTAAACATGCTATTAAAAATGATATAAATAAAATATTTAATTGTAACATTGCATGTGGAAGTGGAATCTAACAGCAAATAGGGTTTGAAAGAAAGAAACCAAAACTCTTGCTTTCATCAACAGTATTAGTACAATCAATTATCATGTCTCTAGGATCTCCACATTCTGGGTTTCCTTTAATTTCTTATTAAATTAAATATAAATAATTCTCCTCTATATTTGAGAGCACTGTTTTTTTCAGATAAAGACTGATTTAGTTATTAAGGGTCCGTTCTGCACGTCGAGCTGTAGCTGTGAGCTGCAGCTGTAGGGAGCTATAGCTAGCAAAAAGATTAAGTGTTCGGTACAAGTAGTTGTAGTTGTCAAAAATTATAATTTGAAGAGAAAAATTAATTAAATTTGGAAAGTAGCTTCCGAAAGCTTCCAAAAGCTACCTCTTGTAGCTTCTAAAAAGAAGCTTCCAAAAGCTAATGCACAGAACGAGACTTTTGTTTTGAAATAAAAGCTAAAACTACCAAAAGCTCTCAAAAGCTGCGTGCAGAACAGACACAAGTAAATACAATTAACAACCATCGAAGAGAATTCCAATGATCTCTCCAGCTGGCCAATTCCATACTATGCCACACGAACACTATCAATAGATATAAAAAAATAAAAAAAAATAGAAAATATTGTCATGTTTAATTTTCTTTATATATAAATATCCTTTAGTACAAATTGTCAAATAATTTTATAGAAATTCACCCCAAGAATGAATGTAAATATAATAATGTTGCATTCCACTACACTTGCGCATGGCTCGGCCTCGAGACTAATGAAATTTTAATTATGAATATAATTCTATACAAGTAGAGAATCATTTTGAAATATGAATACAAACCCTTGACAAAATAATATTTCTGTCAATGGTTAGAGTTTTGAAATTATGTTTTTTCGAGGATGTCTTCTTCTTCTTCTTCTTCATCTCTTTTTTTTTTTTTTTTTTTTCCTCCCGGTGATAATGGAGGGCCAAAACCAATATGTCTATAAGAATATATGGTCCGAAAGTTATTGGCCTCATAATTAAATGTCTTATTGGACTAGAATTTCGTTTAGTAGTTAAGCAAATATATATTGCATATTTGGTATTGGATGGACGTACCAAAATTAAAGTATATCAATATAAATTAGTCATTTTTCCACCAATTAGGGTATGCAGACTATTCCATCTCTTTCTGCAATATAAAGGGAAGCTCAATGGAGAGAAATTAATTTACTCCAAGAGGAAGGTATCCCAATCTTCAACCTAGTTATGTCGTTTTCCGCATTAAGTAAATACCTAAATTATTTATTCAAAATTCGTAATTATGGTTACAAATACTTCATATGTAGTGCTTTACTAGTTTAAGGTTACTCGAGGGCCTCCTGGCTTATGCACTTTGTTCGAACCGATTAAGTTTACATCATGAATCTGGAGTCCAGAAGTGCTATGGTGTTATGATTGAAATGCTGTGTAAATTTAATTAATTTTTCCATTAAATATTGTATGCTACAAATTTAAAGGAAGATATCCACCTACCAAAAATAATTGCGCAACTGATGGAAAGATTAATCTCATTAATGGGTTGATTAATTTATTTCTTTAAATGTGGTTATATATCTAAAATAATTGTGCATTTAGTGTGATCGTTTCTTATTTATGCTACATAATGGATAGTCCTAATGGAGGAAAATAGCATATCATGTGTTGTCCCTAAGAGCAGCACAAGTGTAAGTGTTAAATAGTACACAATATTGTCTCTGTAAACTATATTATTGTCGGATGCAGACAGTTCTTCAAATAACAAATGCATCACTTTATAAAAGCTTTATAGCATAGCATTTGCATTGATTATACGTAGCATTGATGAGAGGTTCCAGTAGCACAAAGTTCATTTAACAACAACACTAAATGAAAGATTCGATTATAAACAACAAATGAAAATTTGTTGCAAACATATAGTAGATATTTTGAATAAATATTAAATTATTGTAAAATGATTCCGGTTGCAATAATGCAATAATGGTTATGGAATCAATCATTATGTTAATCAATTGCAATCACTGCATCAATTTCGGTCATAATTAATTATTTATGATATTGCCTTTCCATAACAACTTTTAACACTACAATGGCAACAAATCTGATAATTCTGATACACCATGTGAAACCACACTTATACAAGCTTGAATTGTACCACAATATGTCCAAAATGAGTGCATTTTACCTTAATTTATTGCACTTTTAGGTGTATTTCATGTGTTTTTATTTTTCAAGTGATCATGGTTAGATTTGGCTTATTTAGGTTAAATTTACCATGTTTTTATGTGTTTTTAATAAGACTTTGGCAAACCTAATGCATTGCAATGATGTTTCAGGCATTAAAATGGAAGAAAGAAGATGTTCGGAGGTCAAAGGATGCAAAATTCGGAATTTTCAACACTGGAAAAGCTCCAGAATGCGCCACATAGGCATGGCGGCGCCTAAAATCATGCTCGAGCGCCACATTATGCGCCACCTCAACACTTAGGAAAATTTCGGATGGAAAAAAGCTTCAGGATGCGCCGCATAGGCATGGTGGCGCATAAAAACACCTCCAGGCGCCACTTTTTGCGCCGCTGTTAAATTAAAAATTGGGAAATTGTCAGAATGCGCCGCACCTCCTTGGTGGCGCCTAAAACCACCTTGGAGCGCCACTTTTTGCGCCGCAGAGAAAATTTGGAAAATGTCAGGATGCGCCAGCTCTCTTTGGTGGCGCCGAAAACCTCTTTCGAGCGCCACTTTTTGCGCCACAGTCGCGGTTGAGCAGTTTTCTAACCTCCCGAACACGGTTTTAAAGCCCGTTTCTTCCTCATTTTCGCAATCTGGACTGAAAGGAGACTCATAATTTCGACAGAAACACTCTGCAACTTTGGAGAAGAAGGCCGATAACACCGAACCATGCCGGAGGAAGTGATCAGAGCGTCTTCTCTGACTGTGTTCTTCGCATTCTAGGTGTTGTTTTCCTTTTTTCTCGCTTTGTAATGTTTAGGATTTGCTTTTAAACATAATTTCCTATTGTTTTCATGTTTGTAAATGGATTTCTGTATTATTCGTGTTAGAAGTGTTCTAGAACGGGAGTTCAGAATCACTTTGAAGTACGAATTCATCTTTTAGGGAAGCAATAATAATGATCGATGTTTATATATTAAATTTGGATAAATCTGTAATGATGTTAGAATTTGAATTAGGATTGTTGTTTTACTGCATAAAATGAATCGATGATTCTGTATTCTCTTTAATCTGATGTCTATGTCATTAATCTGCAATTCAGAATTGATCGATCTTTTCTATTATTCTAAATTTAGTATTAAAATCCATTTTACCATGTTTTATCAATATTTTACCATAATTGTTAGATTATTTACACTATTCTGCATAATTAAATGTTAGAATCTAATCTGTTTGATTTCTGCTTTGCTAAATCGGGAGATAAAAAGTGGAAATTAGATTTTAGTACCGGTCTTGGGAATAAATCACATTAAAATAGATTCTGGCATGTACACACTGATTTGGGAAATGAAATGTGTCGTTTAATCACAATAGGAAAATTTGTATGCTTAGGAAAGACTCAAATTTATGCCTAGACTGATGATTGCAGAATGTTAGATAATTTAATTTGCTTCCATGAAGTCTGTTTTTACAAATTATGAAAATTAGGAAATTGGCATATTTTTAATCTTTATAAAATCATTTATTATGCTGAAATTGATCTTTTTAGACATTGGGAAATGCTAAATCATTATGCAATTTCACTTTTATATAAAGATGGCATGTTCTAAATCATTACAAGCATATATCTTATCTTTATTTTATTATTTTAAATTTTTACTTGCTTTATTTTTAAATTTAATGCTATCATTTTAATTTAATCACCATTAGAATTAAACAAACTCTTTTCAAAATATAATATATATTAATAATGAACTTAAAATGACTAAGTTTTCTCCAGAATGAAATAATATTCTGAATTCCATTGGGTTCGACCCGGTATTCACCGGTTTTTATTACTTGATGACAACCATCCGCTTGTGGTAAAATATGAGTAGTGAGAATCACCCCATCAAGTTTTTGGCGCCGTTGCCGGGGAATTATTGTGAAAATTATGTTGTTTTAAGTTCATTTGAATATATTTATGTTATTTCTACTTTTTAAATATTGTTATAACTTTTTGCTATTCTATGTCGTGCAAGGGCATCATGCTAAATCAGTGTGTGATCGTGAAAGACGAAAGAATATTGAGTTCTCATCAAACAAAGAGAAAAATTTGCAAGAGAATAAGTGTGAGGATGGCGGCGAGGTGCATGCAGCATATATAATTGAGGATTTCAAATGGCAAGCTTCGATTGAAAAGCCACCTACACGTTATTTAAAAGTATTACCAATACACTTGAGGTACGTATTTCTTAATAAATTAGATGACTTTTAATTAACTACATTAAATCAAGTGTTGAGAACGGATGCTAGAGCTAAAGTTTGAGATTAAATTCCACCTCTTGACAACATTACAACTTTACTGAGTTTTTTTTAAAGGAAATGCTGGATATTTTAGAATGTTTATCAATAATTTTCCTATGATTGCATTGCCTTTATTTAAACTGTTGTATAAAGATGTGGAATTTGACCTTATAACTCATGAATGACAGGATCATGAAAGTGCACCCACCATTTAGACCTTTAATTTAGAAAATGGTGCATTTGTCTTTGAAAGCTAATTAGGAAAGGGAATTCGCATACTGCCTTTGCATGCTTAGCAATAGTTATTTATGTCTTTTGCTTAATATGTTTGATTTTCTTTTATTTTAGTTTATATGTTTTACTTACAACTAAAAAAAAATATAAAAATGATTCTTGCATGATTTTCATTATATGTAATTTTGGAGTGACTCTTAAGAATTGGAGTGATCAATAATTGAAAGACTTTTGTGGTGATTTAAGTAGAATAGGAGAAAGGCTGAAATAAATTGATAGAGGGGTTGACGAAAACGAACAGAATTTCATAGATATTTATAGGGGATGATTAGAATTAATTAGGGTAGTTTTACTAAACAGATGAATAGGAATATGGATGCAATATTAGGTTTCATTTAAACAAATCACGCAATGTATTTTTGCTACAAAGTCTGTACAAGTACTGAGTTTTAGATGCCACTCTTCGTAAATGGTTTTCAAAAACTCAGTTAAGCACCGAAAGTAGCACAAACAACGCATTTTGGGTTTCATTCATACTAATAATGCGTAAAAACTTGTTTGAGCACCACATGTAGTATTAAATGGAATCGTTGGGTTTGTGCCAAACTTGAATTTTTACAAAAGTCCATTCTAATTCATCTCCAATTAGCTCAAATTTAATCATAGATCTTCTAATTGGGCTTAAAAACCTACCCATTTAATGTAAACCTTAAAAAAAATAGATAATAATAATAAAATAAAATAGTCATCTCCCTCCTGTTCTATCTTTCACAGTCCTCTCTCTATTGAATTTCACAACCGCAGTCATCATCCTCAATTTCCTTTCCACCACAGTTCCTTTAAAAATAATAATAAAAATAAAAATAATAATAATATGTTTTTATTTGTCTTTATTATCATATTTATGGTTTATGCATGTCTTTGTTTTCATTTTATGTCACGTATTTGTTTAGGTCTTTAATTTTGTTAATAAAATATGCCCCACCATATTTCTAATTTAATAATTAAGTAGTGCATCTTATGTGGTGAAAGTAGAAGCTGAAATGTACTCGATAATTGAAGCTGAAATTGAGGCTCAAGAACCCTAGCTTCTCAAATTTGGGAATTTCTTGTTAAAGTGCTTCAAAGCTTCAATTTGGGGTAAGAATAGCTATCCTAATTCAATAATTCGTCCAATTTTGTGATTTGGTATGTGTTATTGTTAGTATTTGTGTTGTTAATTAAATTTTGGGTTATAGAGAATGTGGGATAAAAATTGGTTTAAGTGCATAAATCCTTGTTTAAAATGAACAATATGAGTGTTAGAACATATTTTCAAGCCCTATGCCAAAACTTATAGAGTGTTGTAAAATTTCATATTACAGCTCTTTGGAAAATGGTATTACAGTATCTGAAATCTGAAATTTTCTTATAAAAATGGGTTAAAATAACATGTTTAATCTTTTAAGTTGATCTATAAATATTGTTAACCATGTTGTTTTAATCTACATTAATAATTTTTGGTAACATTAAAGCTTGAAACCTCATGTTTTTCTAATTTATGAAAAAGAAACATTTTTATTATAAAAACTCATCCTATCAATTTTTAACTAAAAAGGCAAACTTATGATATTTAAAACAATAAACTAAGTTCTTGATCATTATTTCAAATCATTAATAAGAACTAGTTTGCTAATTTGGTTAGCTTTAAGCATTAAATCTGAAATTTTTAACAAAAAGGAAGTTTTTATAACTTAAAAATGTGTTCTTTTTAATAATAAGTTTTAAGTTCTAAAAAGTGATTTTCTTAAATTTGTAAGAAATTTAGAACTTATAGCTTGTAAAATAAAATATATTGGTGTTGTTTAGATCCCACATTCTAGGTTGATATATGTTTGCTTTATACAATGCACTTAAGTTGAACTTTTGGTTTAAACTTAAGTGTGAGGATGGGGAGGAATGCATATATTTATCACTAACCCGAAGTTTTTGTGTAACCAGGTTCCACAAATAATGTATAAGAAATACCTTGCTACTTGGTTGGATGTTTTTGCTATGAATATTGGTTTGCTCTGCTATGCACTACTTAGGTGGTTTATTTGTATTTAATATGGTGAGTATGTGGTTAAGTTTATATTTATGTTTAAGTTATGTTTATGCAGGTTTTTTTAATTCTAATAAAATAGCTCTTACTTGAATCATGTTAAACTGGAATGTTGTGAGTTGTTGATTTGATAACAGGAAAGTAAATAGCCATGATAATTGATGAAAGAAGCGGGATTAATGTTGTTGAAGTGTCGAATCTTTATGATTTTACACAATGCAGGCATTAAAATCAATAAATTATGATGTATAGATCATATTAAAGAAAAAGCTGGAAATTTTATCTATTTAAATGTTATGATCTAATTCAGTCTAGCTTTTTAAATGCATCTATATTCTTATTTTTGAAATTAAAAAGTTTTAATCCCACATTTTAAATCTTTCATTATGCACTTAAACTAAACTGGTAGTTCAGTTTAAGTGTGAGGATGGAGGAGTTTCTATTATGATCACATTCCCGAAATTCTTCATCAACAGGTCCATTTAGTTATTCAATGTATAAATCATTTATTTAACACATTATCCAGAGTTGAGTTATCATGAAGAATGAGGGTATATTTTGATATAGCTGTTGGCATTTTGTTGTAAATTCTGCTCTAAAACTTATGATGTTTTGCTTTTGGTGAATTCTGAAATTTATTATCTATCAAATCTGTCCATACTTATTAAAGTTGTTGGAAATTGCTGTTAAATGTTATAATTTGAGATATGGATGGTGTTTTATGATTCTGATTACTTTGGAATTCCCATATGCACTAACAATCATATTTTCTTGAGTAATTGTTATATATACATATTAGAAGCAGGATATGCCAACAAAGGAGCAAGATGACAACCATGATGATGAATGAAAATCAAAACCCTAAACATTCCAGGTGTGATCTTTTCATGTTTTATGTTTACTAATTTGCATGGGATTAAATTTGTAAGAGCTTAGTTATGTTTTTAATATTTCCCTATGCTTTAGAATAAATATGGTAAATGCTTTAGGTTGGATATGTTAAATATTTTAGATTAAATTGTGTTTTCATAGTGTGCTATTATTTGAATTACCACATCACAACCAATCTTAAGAAAATTCGAGTATAAGTCTAACTGTTCTGCTTAGATCCGATTTTACAACTTAATGAGCATTATGATTCTTAGTTTAAAGTCCTAGACTTTGTTAAATTGTAATGCTAGTTGTTCGAACTTTGGTGACAATTCTATTTACTTTGCAGAAAGCTTTTTGATTAATTAGACTGGTTTACTTGTTATGTGGAGAGTGATCATTATTTATATAAGAATATGCTCGTTCCATGTCTCCTTAAATGCTTAATTATAAATAAAGTCGGAGTAAAACCCCTATTTAAAAATAACAAACAAAATGAAATGAAGAAAACCATTAGATTAAATCTTGCAAAAATAAATGAAAAAAAATGCAAGAGTAAAAAAAAATGCTGAATAAAGGGGTATTAAACAGAAATTTATAAACTCTTGGCTATATGACTGGCACGTATTCTTAGACATGAGTAGCTTTTGGAATTCAACCGTCTACAACTCAGCCAAAGTGTCTAGAATAATTGTGAAACCGAGTCATTAATTGAGCATATTTGAAGACAGGAATAGAAAAGCATATTTATATTATTCACTCTCCCATTTTGAGTTGCTATGTGTGATTAATCTGCTTTTTGTACTGTAAGTGCTTTGGACACCTGGTTTTGATAACTGATGCATGACAATTTACCTTATTCTAGCACATTAAACTTTTGAATCTTTTTAGCTCATTGCGTTGTTGAAATCTATGATTTGGCAGAACTATAGTGACTTCATCCTTATTATCTTGATTGGCATGTTGATGTGTTAATTGATTTCATTGCTCAAAGGACGAGCAATATTTAAGTGTGAGGATGTTGATGCACCCTGTGAAACTTGATTGGCATGTTGATGTGTTAATTGATTTCATTGCTCAAAGGACGAGCAATATTTAAGTGTGAGGATGTTGATGCACCCTGTGAAACCACACTTATACAAGCTTGAATTGTACCACAATATGTCCAAAATGAGTGCATTTTACCTTAATTTATTGCACTTTTAGGTGTATTTCATGTGTTTTTATTTTTCAAGTGATCATGGTTAGATTTGGCTTATTTAGGTTAAATTTACCATGTTTTTATGTGTTTTTAATAAGACTTTGGCAAACCTAATGCATTGCAATGATGTTTCAGGCATTAAAATGGAAGAAAGAAGATGTTCGGAGGTCAAAGGATGTAAAATTCGGAATTTTCAACACTTGAAAAGCTCCAGAATGCGCCACATAGGCATGGCGGCGCCTAAAATCATGCTCGAGCGCCACATTATGCGCCACCTCAACACTTAAGAAAATTTCGGATGGAAAAAAGCTTCAGGATGCGCCGCATAGGCATGGTGGCGCATAAAAACACCTCCAGGCGCCACTTTTTGCGCCGCTGTTAAATTAAAAATTGGGAAATTGTCAGAATGCGCCGCACCTCCTTGGTGGCGCCTAAAACCACCTTGGAGCGCCACTTTTTGCGCCGCAGAGAAAATTTGGAAAATGTCAGGATGCGCCAGCTCTCTTTGGTGGCGCCGAAAACCTCTTTCGAGCGCCACTTTTTGCGCCACAATCGCGGTTGAGCAGTTTTCTAACCTCCCGAACACGGTTTTAAAGCCCGTTTCTTCCTCATTTTCGCAATCTGGACTGAAAGGAGACTCATAATTTCGACAGAAACACTCTGCAACTTTGGAGAAGAAGGCCGATAACACCGAACCATGCCGGAGGAAGTGATCAGAGCGTCTTCTCTGACTGTGTTCTTCGCATTCTAGGTGTTGTTTTCCTTTTTTCTCGCTTTGTAATGTTTAGGATTTGCTTTTAAACATAAATTCCTACTGTTTTCATGTTTGTAAATGGATTTCTGTATTATTCGTGTTAGAAGTGTTCTAGAATGGGAGTTCAGAATCACTTTGAAGTACGAATTCATCTTTTAGGGAAGCAATAATAATGATCGATGTTTATATATTAAATCTGGATAAATCTGTAATGATGTTAGAATTTGAATTAGGATTGTTGTTTTACTGCATAAAATGAATCGATGATTCTGTATTCTCTTTAATCTGATGTCTATGTCATTAATCTGCAATTCAGAATTGATCGATCTTTTCTATTATTCTAAATTTAGTATTAAAATCCATTTTACCATGTTTTATCAATATTTTACCATAATTGTTAGATTATTTACACTATTCTGCATAATTAAATGTTAGAATCTAATCTGTTTGATTTCTGCTTTGCTAAATCGGGAGATAAAAAGTGGAAATTAGATTTTAGTACCGGTCTTGGGAATAAATCACATTAAAATAGATTCTGGCATGTACACGCTGATTTGGGAAATGAAATGTGTCGTTTAATCACAATAGGAAAATTTGTATGCTTGGGAAAGACTCAAATTTATGTCTAGACTGATGATTGCAGAATGTTAGATAATTTAATTTGCTTCCATGAAGTCTGTTTTTACAAATTATGAAAATTAGGAAATTGGCATATTTTAATCTTTATAAAATCATTTATTATGCTGAAATTGATCTTTTTAGACATTGGGAAATGCTAAATCATTATGCAATTTCACTTTTATATAAAGATGGCATGTTCTAAATCATTACAAACATATATCTTATCTTTATTTTATTATTTTAAATTTTTACTTGCTTTATTTTTAAATTTAATGCTATCATTTTAATTTAATCACCATTAGAATTAAACAAACTCTTTTCAAAATATAATATATATTAATAATGAACTTAAAATGACTAAGTTTTCTCCAGAATGAAATAATATTCTGAATTCCCTAGGGTTCGACCCGGTATTCACCGGTTTTTATTACTTGATGACAACCATCCGCTTGTGGTAAAATATGAGTAGTGAGAATCACCCCATCAAATTCGCAGTGATCATTTCAGTACTCATAGTTTAGCATGTATGGATATCAAGATTTATGCTAGTGTGGACAGAAACCGAATCGTGTTCGAACAATCAAACTAACTAATGGGTTATGTATGTGTCCAGTGGCGGACGCAGACTGTTGGAGTTGGGGGATCAATGTGTAACCTTTAATATAATTTTTTTTCCACGACATATAAAATAATAAAAATAATATCATATCAAATTTCCTTATAAATATTTTATTTTTTATATTATGAGCCACAATTTTTTTTTTGGATAAGCCAAGAAGGTCAGCAAACAAGAGAGGAAAAAAAACAAAGAAAAAAAACAAAGGACAGGAACACAGTATAACTAAGCGGGGCAGGGATCAAAGACACCCTACATCCGGGGGAAGCACACCCCGGCCACGTCGGCTGCTAGATCCCCTAGAACAAGGTCCGGCGGAAAGGCCCAAGTGGTGTAGAAATGTTCAAGGGAAGCACCACGTTTAGCTAGCTTGTCTGCAATTCTATTCCCTTCCTGCAAAACATGGTAAAGCTCGCAGCTCTGAAAATCATTCTGAAGCTCAATGACTTTGACAATAAGTGTCGCCAGAGGATGAAAACTCGGATTAGAGAGGATGAGGCTGAGGCCAATCACAGAGTCTGAATAGCAACAAACTTTTCTTATCCCCATCTGCTTGACATACTCCAATCCGTTAACCAAGGCTGTCAATTCTGCAAAGAGGGCAGATTTCCAACCAAGGTTTCCACTCCCACCTCCAAGCCATCTGCCGTCTGCATTCCTGACAACAAAGCCAAACCCTAAGTCTCCCGGGTTTCCCCTCGAACTACCATCGACATGAAGGATGGTGTCTCGGGACTTCTTCTCATTCCAAGACACAAAAGTGATCGGGCGCTGGACCGCCGTGTTGAAGCCACTCGCCTTTCCCACCTCAGCGGTTACTCTCCAGATTTCTCTACATAGGAACCAAGTGGAGTTGCTTATCCCTCTGAAGGTTCTAGAGTTTCTCTCCACCCAAACATGCCAAATAGTCACAACAAAAATGGGCCCAAAGTGGCAGTACATCCCATGCATGAACTTGGTAATCCCATCCTTAGGAATAGACTCACAATCCAGGGGAATAGACATCTTAAGCTCCTTCCATACCTGCATTGCCCACGGGCAATAGAAAATGCAATGCTGCTAGCTCTCGGCTTCAATACCGCAGCCACAACAAAGAGGAGATGTGGCCATCTTTCGTTGGAACCTGACCATGTTAACCGGCAAAGAGTCCTGGCAAATAAGCCAGAAAAGTAGGCAATATTTCTCCGGGAAGCAGCTCTTCCATATCCACTTCCAATCCTTAGTGGGGCTGTTGCTTTTACTGAGAAGGTTATAGGCAGACTTGACCTCATATTTACCTGAATGACTCGCTCTCCACACCCATATATCAGGGACAGCAGCATGAAGACGCGGAGGAGTGGAGGAAATCAGCTCCTGTAGGATAGGCTCAGGGATTTGTGAGTATGCATTGTTCCACTGCCATTCCCCATCACAAATGATGTCCTTGATGCGCATGTCCAGATCTTGCGAGGCCACAAAGTCGATCCGAGGTCCCAATTGATTTCCCTTCCACCAATTGGAGAACCATCGAGAAGAATCCCCACATCCAACTCTAAACTCGAAACCGTCCTTGAGAAGTGGTAGAATTCGCTGAATCAAGTTCACAGTGAAAGACCGTGTATGATTAGTTCTCAAAACTGGGAATCTCCAGTCCGGCATCAGTTCCTTAACCAACTTCACCCATAATTTATTATGATTATGCATCCATGCCCACACCAACTTGCCAAGCAAGGCAACGTTCATGAGTCTCGCACGTCTGATGCCTAACCCCCCTTCAGCTTTAGGTATGGCCACCTTATCCCAAGACACTAGGTGTATGCCCTTACCCTGGCTATCTTTCCAAATAAACCTGCTCAGCTTTCTGTCTATGGCTGCGCATACTGCCTCCGGAAACCAATGAAGTTGCATGAAGTAAGAGGGGATGGCGGCCAACACCGATTTACACAAAGTGACCCGGCCCGCTTTGTTAAGAAGTTTACACGACCAAGTGTCCAGCCTAGCATCCATTTTATCAATCACAAAAGCAAAGTCCCGAATACGCTTACGGCTTACTAAGAGAGGGAAGCCTAGATACGTACCAAGGGCTTCCACCCTGTTGATGCCAAGAGTAGCCTCGTTCAGGGCTCTGTCCCTGTCTTGCACAGATTTCGATATAAAGAGTGAGGATTTATGAGGATTAAGTCTCATGCCAGAAACCTCAGCTAAGGTGTGAAGGACTCGCGCAATGGTGGTGATACTCGGCCGATCCCCCATAGCTCCGAGGATGAGGTCATCCGCGAACATTAGATGTGAGATCCTCATACCTCCCGGAGTCAGCTGTATCGGGTTCCAAGTCCCCTGCTCTACCTCTCTTTCTATCAGTAACGACAGCTTCTCCATAATTATAAGAAATATGAATGGGGATATAGGGTCCCCCTGCCTCAGGCCTTTGCCTGGTTTAAAAGGATCCAAGGCCTTCCCATTCCACAAGAGAGAGTAAGCCGGGGAGGTCACGCAACACATGATGAGCTCAACTAGAGATCCTGGCAGATTCAGCTCCCTTAGACAGCAAGCAAGGAACGCCCAACAAACATTGTCGTAGGCCTTAGCGACATCAATTTTAAGGATTATGAGCCACAATTGTAATATATGATTCATATTCTAAAAGTATTGTAAAAAAAAAAGTATTTTAAATTTTTACAAAAAATTTTTAGAAATTGGAAACAACTATTGACGAAACCCTGGTATTTAAATTTGTTTTGATAATGATGCAAAATATATCCACAACTCCATATAGCCCAAGTTTTTTGTTTTATTTTATTAATATATTAATAAAAATAAAGAGCAAATAAGCCTCGGTTAAAAAGAAAAAAGGTTCACCAATAACTAAAATCCAGCAATAAAAGTAGCTCAAATATTTATTTAAATAAATATTAAACATTGATTAAATTGATTATATTAATAAAATTAATTTAAATAGTTGACAATATCTATTTTGGGTGAGAATACACCCTTAAAACATTTCTTTTTTTTTATAGAAGTAACCTCATATCTACTTTAAAATAAATTTAAATTTTGACTTTTACAACTTTCTTTACTATTGACAAAAACCCAAACCAACAATAATAAAATAAGGAAAAAGAATTTTAAAAAAAACAAATACTAAAATGTGAAAATAAGCCAAAACAAACGGACAAAATTGAGATAATAATATAAAAACTTAATAGCGAACATCGAGCTCGGGGGCGGCCGACCACCCGCACCCATATGTGTGTCATATGTGTGTCCGCCAATGTACGTGTCCTAAATTCAAACTGTGCCCCTGAATCTGTATTCTGTTGTAAGATTCCGATTCATGTTTCTTGCATTTAGACCATCTCCAATAGCCAACGCTATACTCAAACCCATTTTACAGTAAATGTAACATCAAACAGTAATTCATCTCCAATCATTTACACTAAACTCAAACTCAAAAGAAATTCTCTATATATTCTTTCCCATACAAACTTATTTATATTTTCAATCATACCCATCATTTCTTATAAATTATACATTAACCTACATAAATTCAATACTCATTAATTATGCCAATGTAATTTAGTTATCTTTATGTTTTTAAAATTTAAAATTTATTTTATAAAATAAAATTCTTTAAAAAACCTTAAAATTTTTTATCTAATTAGATATAAAGTAAAATTAATAAAAAAAAAATATTGTATAAATTATAAAATTATTAACTATAATACAAAATTAGAAAAAAAAATTATTTCCTATTTTTAAATTAATATGTTATTCAATTAGCAACAATTTGAGGGATGAAATTGCAATTAATTTAATTGCAAAAAAGTGATATAGGTTTATGAATAGTAAAAACTCAAATTTGAGTATTTACTATTCATAAAACTTAAAATAGGTTTGGTTTTAGGGTATTGTTGGAGAGAAGATGTCATCCCAATGGAGTACCATTGGAGATGGCCTTACAATGGACTCCTAGACTACATGGACTGGCCCAAATTATCACCAAGCCTAATTACCCTTCGGCCCAAAGCTCAATCCCATCTATTGGGCCTAGTCTATTGATTTATTATTTAATTTGGGCCCCCCTCTAGCTCATGCTGGACCCTTTTGGCTAAATCTAATACTTTAAAATCGATATAATAAATCAAGAATACTTTTTGAAATGTGCAGACTATATTATCCTTATTAAATACATCTTTATTTCTTAATTTCAAGGGTTATACAATAATTATGCATTAGGTTTCCAGGTAGGCGCTGATTAATCATCCAAAAACATACAGTTATCCAAAATAATTACACGTCAGCGCTCAATCATCCTACATGCAACGTGATCAATCTTTTAAATATTCTATATTTAGATAATAAATCTATTTGTTAGGATAAGAAAATCTTAAGAAAATCTTTCCATATATTTTTTTAATAAAAATATTAATTGAAAATAAATTATAATATATTTGATATTTAAATATTCTATATTTAGATAATAAATCTTTTCTTTTCTTATGAATATAATCCAGATTTTTGCATTTTTTAGTTTCTCAAAAAGGTCAAAAAATTTATTATATCATTTGCTGATATATTGCCAAGAAAAATATGAAAACCCGAAGTGTTAATTATATGACTATAGAACAGAGCCCTTCTGTGCATCGAAGCGTGCATAACATTAAAAACATGCATAATACTTTTAATGATGTGCCAAAAATGTATTCACTTATATATTACTCCCTCCGTCCCACTTAACTTGTCTTGTTTCATTTCTACACACAATCCAATGCACATTTTCAATCGTTTATATCTCAAAATATGTACAACAAAAAATTATATAAAATATATATTCTAAAACTATATGATTTTACGATTTTAACAAGACCCAATTCAACTATTTTTATCAAATATATACTTGCAATAACTTTAAGTCAAAGTTAAACAATGAACAGTGTCAAAAAGTCAAACATGACAAGTATACTGGGACGGAGGGAGTATTACTAAGAAAAAGAGGAAGACAATCATTCCATAATAGTTGAAAAACTGCTAATTTTGCTGAAAATGTAAGTATAAAAAGTGGATACTTCTTTATTGTAGTAACTTTTTGTTCTCCACTAATTTTATATTCAATTATTAATCACACATTTTTGGATTCATTCTCCCCAGTTAAATCATTCTTCATATTAAGATAAATGATGAATATAATGAAGTATGATAGTTTGAATTCATTCAATTGCAACAAATATGATTGGATAATCATTTGTGAAAGTCATTCATATACGGACAGTTACAATACATAAGTAAATAAATAAATCAAATGCCACTACATATTGTTATTGAATGTCAAGATGACTATATACTAATTTCATACATAATCACCTCCACATAAGTAGTTTTTATACTACAATATTGATATAACGATACTATAGAATCAATTCTCTCCTATCATTTTGTTCCTATTTGAATTTGATTGCTCATACCTCATTCAGTGTGATTGGAACAATTTCAGGTGAATTTAGCAATTTTATACTACAATATTGATATAATGATACCGTGGAATCAATTCTCTCATATCATTTTGTTCCTATTTGAAGTCTCTCCTTTTATGATACAAATGATCAAGAATTTTATATTTTGCATAAGATTTAAGAATTCTTGAATGGTGTTTAGGCGCTTTGGTTTTTGTTCCAATTTTGTTTTGATTTGTATGGGAATTCTAGATGCAAATGCCAATGAATTTGATATCTTTCTACATTTAGGTTGTTTAATATGTGAATTTTGTATAGGAAATTAGAGAGTATATAATGTGTTCGTAAAAATCCCTCCGTTCCATTTTTGTTTTATTTTTTTTTAGTTTTGTTCTTTCTTTTTTTTAAAAAAACAAAAGTTATCTGGAGCCTTTTAAGGAAAGAATTAAATATTATAAGAGGATATTGTGAATTATAATCCACGTTTTAATATGCATCATCATCCATGCCTCATGACATCTTATTATGTTGTGTTTCTCGATTCCTAAATGAAACAAGTATGCATACCTGTCTTTGAATCTTAAATTTGGTTTTGAGATTAGGGCTGAGATCTGATATCGGTGATTGTTTTATTATAATTCATGGAGAAACATAGATGCTCAACTATCTTTGAATCTAATAATTGGTTATAGGTCTGAGATTTAATTATGAATGCTTTCTTTATTGTAAATTTTTTATTCATGACGAAACATTCATTATCAACTCTATTAAAATCTAATATTTTCTAGGTTTTCTAAATATGGTTTGTATAATATAATTAATTGAATCCATCCCTCCTACCATCTTATTGAAATTGCGGAGATTCGCACTTATGGTTTAGAATAGCTTGGTTTATTGAAAATGATGGATCAAGATATTCCTATAGAAATTGATGTTGATTATCTCGAGGTAATGAACTGATTATTTATTTTGTCGCATGTTTTATGATCAAATTGATACAGATTCTTATGATTTCCTATGTCTATGTTATGAATTTAAAGTAAAGCAAACTTTATGCACAAATAATAATAAGACTACAAATACTTGATTTTATTTGGAAAAAAAAAGAAAAAGAAAAAACACCGTCTGCGAAACGCGGGTCAAACTTCTAGTTTGTAGTAATAAATTTGATTCCATTTAGAAAAACTCTCAACAAGAAATTGTGATTTGTGAGCAATCCCCAGCATGAGTTCATTTTGGTACTCCATACTCCATAGTATCGTAGAGAAATTATCCCACACGAGACGGCCCAATAAGAAATGGAAAGGCCCACCGAAATATCCAATATGAAGCCCAAAGATTTCACAGGCCCAAGAAACGACTCACGGCCCACAACTCGAAATTAATCAATGGTCCATTATTCTCCAGTGTTGAATTGAATTTAACGTTACACTACGTCGCTAAATTTCAGTATTTATTGTTGAATATTATATGTTTGTTGCTTATTCTCATCAGGGCCACAATTTTTTTTGTTTGTACTTTTGAGATTCAAATCTTTCATCCAACAAAATTTAATTTATGATATCTAATACATTTATAAACCAAATATATATGTATAATGTATTCACTAACACAATTTAACAGAATTTAGTCGCTGCACAATTTGTATTATTTATACATTTTAATTTTGTTCCTACTAAAGTAATGCAAGATTCAACCTATATAATAAGCACAAAAATGCATTGTATTGAATGGCCGCAAATGTCACAACTCATGCACAAAAAGCATAGAGCCAAAAAGGGTTTTAGGGGAACCATGATTGTGTGTTCTCACTTTTAAAGTGTGGTTAATATTTGAGTCAGACAAAGACCAATCTGACATATATAATACTCCCTCTATTTTTTAAAGATTGCTACGGACCCACCTAACACGTAGTATAATGCACATTTTAAATCATTAATAACTCAAATTCGATACATGTAAAAATTCTAAAAGTTCGATATTTAAAAACTACACGACGAGACGAATCTAACAAGATCTCACTTGACTATATTTTAACTTATATAATCATGATAAAACTTTAAATCAAAGTATATAAATGAACAGTAGCATTTGATCAAACGGTAGCTAAAAAAGAAAACGGAGGGAGTAATAAAAAGAAAAAAATTAGAACAAAAATGAAGTAAGCCCCCCATAAGGAGAACGGCACAGCACAAGAAATTCCAGAGAGTTTGAAGTGATTCCTGACCTGACCACACTGACAGTCAGTAGTCATAACCAATAAATTAAAGCATGCTGCAGATACTACACAGTAGTACAGTAGTAATCGAATTAGTGGTCTTCAGATGCTACTCCTGTCTGTCATTACAAGTTCAGATCAGACCTTACAGTACATACACACATTTTATATATATATATATATATACAGATATTTATATATATATAGATATGTGTTTGTGTGTGTGTGTGTTTGGAAAAGCCTGCAAAAGTTTCTGAAACCCACTTGAAAGGAATTTCATCAAGTAAAATGGAGAGTGAACTTCTCTTTTTCTTTTTATCATCATCAGAGACTCAGACACACACATGTATGTGCAGACAAACACACTGTCCTTTACTATTTGTTACCACCACACATTTGCTCTACTACAATAATTTGTGCCTTAATTCTTGTCTTGTGCCCTAATTTCTGCAAACAAATGTTCCTTTTTTCCTTATTTAAGCACATCAAAAAGCTATTGTTAACTAAAATGCATGATATGTAAAGTAGTGGGACTGCTGGTTTGGGCCTTTTAAAGCTTGACAGAGTATTGGACTTGTGGCAACTTTTAAGTATAACACATTCCTTCAAAGAGTGATGATGCTCAATTGCTCATATGCATTTATTGCCTTGTTGCCTGTTTTGTAGGCCAAAATTGGATTTGAAATCCATCCAACTCCCTTTTGACACTAAACAAAGCCAGCTGGTTTGAGAACTGAAAATATTTATAGAGCCCACAAGACGGACGGTGAGGATTGACCTGGATCTGGGGCCCAGGGAGCTTACCAAGGATCATGAAGGACCATAGAAGCCAAGAAAGAGCACTCATATACTGAAGTAAGAAGGCCCACCCACAGGTGATAAAAGATGAAATTTTTTTAACAGTGATTAAAAAGCTACCCACGCCCTGTAAAAGTTATCAGGTGGGGTGGGGGTGGGGGTGGGGGTGGGGGCAGGGGCATAGGCAATAAGCAAGCAAGCATCCATTGTATGAATCCCCTCCTGGTGAAAAAAGAAGTACATAACATCTGGCAAAATTGGCAGGTGCCTTTCAAACAAGTGATACTACTCCCAGTAAGAGGAAAAACAACAAAATACAGTGTAGAATACCAAAATCCAAGGGATTCCCCAGTTAACCCCATACACACTCATAATTCCACTGACACCACCCTTCACAAGGAAAAAGGAAACAGTTTCCAGGGGCCAGGAATAGGAGGAAACATAACATTTTACACACACATTAGTAATAACACACTGATGGCTTGCTTACACAGAGAAAAGCATTGCCTGCCCCACCATCATCATGTAGTAAGTGTACTCTCTAGTCTCTCCTCCCTTTGATTCAAAGAAAAAAAACACACAGCCCACTTGGCCACTTCTCAAGTTCAAATCTTTTTCTTCTGCAAATTCAAAGGAAAACAGATTAATTGTGTGAACTAAATTCAATTCAAAACTGGGGGTTAGGAGTAAAGAAAATACTACTATCTTTTTTACCATTTTTGGGTCATGAAGAAATCATGCACTGAGTTGGGGATGGAGATGGAGAGCTGAGTTCTGTGGGAGGGCATTTTGTCCTCAGGGTTGGCCCAGCAGGAGTCCTTGTCTTTGGGAGGCTGCCATTCATCAAGAAAATGGTGCATTACTTTCTGGGATTGGTGGTCATTGCCACCGCTGTCCATTTCCAGGTTAGACGACGGTGGGATGCTGTCACCGCAGGTTGTGTAATAGTGGTGCCCATTTTTCATGTGCCTGGAAATTTGGTCCATTTGGTAAAGGGATGATGAAGTTGATGAACCCATTGTCAGTGGTGACAGTTTCCAGGATGCTGCAGAGGCATCACTCATTGAAGAACACCCTCCAGATAAACTCCCATTCCTGCACCTCAACAGCAACAAACAACAATAAATAACTAAAAATTAAAACTTTGATCCATGATCACCACGGGTAATTAGTTAATTAACAAATGCACATACCTGAATGATCCTTTGCCAGGTGAATGAGGATGATGGGCAGAATTAGATTCCAGGAAGAAGTTAGTGGTGCTTTCTTGAGGAGGAGGAGGAGGCCTGGAGGAGGGGTGGTAATGGGAGGAGGGTGCAACAGAAGTGAGATAAGGGTGGTGGTGGAGGAGGGAGGAGGGGGACTTGATTGATGTGGTGTTTGTGATGGGAATGGCATTTGGGAGTTGGGGTGTAGGTGTAGCAGCAGCAGCAGCATTGGTGGTAGCAGTTGGATTGGTAGGTGGTGGTGACAGGATTTCCACAGGCTTTCTTGAACGGTTTCTGCCTCTGTGCATATGTCTTTCACAGTACTTGGAATCAGGATATGCCTCTTTTGAGCACCTCCATTTCTTGCCATCCGTCCTCCTACACCTCCCTGGCTCTGGGTCTATTTTCCTCCCAAATCCCATCTGGAAGCTGTTCCATCCAACTGCCCACCAAAACATACACACACACACACACACACACACAAAACAACATAAAAATCCAATCTTGAAAGATGAAAGAAACAAACAACAACAAATATGATCCATCAGAATATAAGCCATAAAAATATGTACTTGTGGATTGGGGTTGGGGGAGTAGGAACTTGGAGGAAATGGAGGAATCCAGGCTTCTTCTGATGGTGTAGAGAAGATCCGGTGGAATGGGCATTCCTGAAACCATATACTTGAACACAAGGGCCTGGTGCTCGAGCTCCTGCCATTGTGAAGCTGTGAAGGGGAACCTACATCTCCCACCACCATTCATCATCAACAAGATAACAACACTCCACTCTTAACTTTACACAAAACACAAAGGATGTTTTATGTTTATATATTATTACTGTTATTGCTGACAGAGAGATGAAAAACAAAAATGGGTGTGAGAGTGAGAAAGAAGAGGAAGTAAGTTGAAGGTGGTGTGTGTGTTTAGGTTAGGGGAGTATAAATGCAAAATAGAGGAAGAGAAGGAAGGGGGAGGAGGTTATTTATTTCAGGGACCATTTGGGCTGCAGAATCTTCTGTACATGGATAAAACTAATGGTTCTGATCACTCACACACATACATACTGCAAACACCCCCCCAACCCCCCACACCCCTCGACCCCCTCTACTACCCCCTATCTATCCCCTACCCCCCCTCTCTCACTCTCACACAGTGGAAAGTGTACTGTGCACATATTATGACCACTGCAGCAGCAGCAGCAGCAGCAGAAGGAGCAGAAGCTGCAGAAGCAGCAGCAGATGCCCACAGAGCTGCTGCTGCTGGCACTGCTGATGCTGCAACTATGCTGCCTTTATGGCAGCTCATGTCTCTGACACCAATACGGAAATCCATAAACTAAAGCCTGGCTGGGATTTGGAAATTTGTTATATTGATTTTATTAATTGTTAAAATGATGGATAAAAACAAGCGAGTTACTATTGTGTTTTTGTTTTTTTAAAAAGCTGTGATTAGATTAGAAGATGAAAGCTTTTTTTTTTTTTTTTTCTTTTTGCCTGTTTTTAAATTTTAATAATCTTTGCTGGACAAAGCTTGAATCTTTATGAGATATATCAGTTCGTGTCTGGATTTTGTTGTACGGTTACACCACTTTGATACCCTTCTTTTTTTCCAGTGCAAAACCCCACAGTTCAAAATCCCATAAAAAAATTGGGGCCTGTTTGGGGTTTCTTTATAATTTTATTGCAGTATTAGGGTTTGTAGGGACAGGTTGAATCATGACAGGGGATTCTAGGGTTTTTTGGAGTGGGATTGAATTGGGCATTTGGAGTTTGGGGATGTTTGATTGGTTGGGAATTAGTAAGTAGGCCAGAAGCAGATTTAGGATAATTAATTAGTACTAATGGGGCTTAATTAGTAGTTAAGACAGATGGGTAAAAAGGAAAACTAACATGGTATAAAAAGGAAAGTGTCTGAGTGCTGTCTGTGAATATGGTCAAGAATCAGGACATCACTTTGTGACTAATCAAATCACACCTGCAGGTGTTGGAATTGGGCATCACACTTTATTTCTTTCTCCTTTTGAAGGCTTCTCTTTCTTTCTTTAAAGAAAAAATGACAGTATTTTGGAAGATATTTATTTGGTGCCCTGATCGGATCATGGTGGCATTGAGCGTGTTAGTTATTTAGTATATTTACTAATTAATCATAGATTATGTGATTAATTAATTAATTATTGCATCATGAAGGAATAACTAATTACTCATACTACAGCGCACATGCATTTTTTGGTTACTCAGAGGTTATTTTGATGAAAATATTAAAATACTACTAGATTCCAATGCATATAGAAGTATTGAAGTATGTCCAAATTTGGCCAAGGATAAATTATAATGCAAATTAAATCACCTTTTGTTGATTCATTAACAATTGTTTAAACACAAGAATTAATACGTACGGTGAGAATTTAAACTTGCAATTTTTGAAGTTAAAAAAGTTAAAGAATTGACCAATGAATCAATTAAGTCTAGCTTAAGATGTTATTTTTTATTTTTCTTATGCCATTAGTTAAAATGGCGAAAGAAGCAAACTAAAATTAAAACCAGCTGGACACGAAATCACGAATGGGATAGCAAACAAGTCACATGACAACATTCTGAATGTATTAAATTTTGTGGCGTCACACAAAATTCACACACATGTCCAAATTAAACACATCCCACATTCCCACCTTCACCCATTATTTTTCGGGGCAAAAATGAGTGCCGAGGCTGTTTATTCTACTACATACATATATATATATATATATATATATATATATATATATACTAGATTTTTCACCCGCGCTCCGCGCACGGTTATTAATTTTTTTTTAATACAAAATAATATTAACTCGATTAATTTAAAATGATAGATGTTATTATTTTAATATACTTATGAAAATAATATTTTTAGTAAAGTATAATTTCTATTATTATTTTTTCAAAATGATATACGAAATAAATTTTTAATTTTTTTCATAATACATATACCAAAGTATAATTCAATTTTTTTATGCAAATAAAATATAAATAGAAAAATTAATCCATAGTTATATAAATCAATTTTTTTATTTTAAATAAAATATAAATAGAAAAATTAATCCATATTAATTACCACCCCTACTATTATAAATATTATATGTATAATTAAATTGATTAAGTATATTAAAACTTTCGTCTTTCTAACTCACTTTAATCACCCACAAAATATGTAGACTGTATTAATATTATGTATGTAGATTAATGACTAATAAAAATATATGTAAAAGATAAATTATCATGATATTAACTTTTATGTACATAAAATAGTATATTGAATTTTTTTTACTGATGAAATATTTTTTTAATTTTATGTATATCATGTATTTTTTTTTTGAAAAAAATTAAAATAAAAAGTTAAATTTTAATACTCTTAACTATTTTTAGTCAAAATAGTACATATATTTTTTTAAAGATTTGTTTATGTATTTTCTTTACTATTTAAATCCGTAGTATATATATTTATTAAGAGAAATAATTACGACTTAAAAGGGCAATATAGGTATCACAATAAAATTATGGTTTCAATATTCATTATATTATATTCTAATTAGGAATAAATGGTGGAGATTAACAGATTTTCAATCCTACGGTCATATAATTTTAGGATGAAGTGATTTTACTTTCTAGACCTTTGATATGTATCTTTATGATAGATATGCATATCTTTGAAGTAAAATGACTATTTGAACCCATAACATATAATTTTTATAAATAGACTAATTATAAATTAAAAGGGTAATATAGTAAGCACAATAAAATATGCTTCCAGGATTTATTATAATATAGAATATAGATATAGATATAGATATAGATATATATATATATACTAGCACCCCGCCCGCGCAATGTGTGGGAAGTAAACTTTACATTTTTTATTTTATAAATATAACATAATACTTTAAAAGTTCAAATATACTTACATAAATTTAATTGGGTCATGCCCATTTCCTGACCATATATTATTGAGGAAAAATATGATAAAAAACACTGATAAAATAGAGACCGTCCGATGAATGTGTAAAAGTAATCTCCCTACAAAAAACGTCCATAGCACAAGGATTATTAATTTGTGAATATGTTCAAGATTGATTTATGAGCTTTCTATATTGTTTTTGGATAAATTAATTTATTAAGTTTCCAACATTGATTTAAGAGCTTTCCATATTATTTTTCTCAATAAAAAATTAAAGGCAGTTGATCCAAATTTAGAATAGAAACATCAAAGATAATGGAGATTATTTTTCATGTTAAAAAAAAGAAAGAAAACGAAACATAAAAGAGATTATAAATTATTTGAAGTGATTGTTTTCAATAATCCAAATTATTGAGCTTGTTTTGTTAATTGACTATTATTTTTTATGCCTTTAATAAACACATTAATTCACTGTAACTATCAAAACTATTGATATATAATGCACTGTTATAGTCAAATCAATCTCTAATAAATAATACAATTATATATGTAAATCAATTACACACAAATTGATTATATATTGAGTCTTGTAAATAATTTATTACATAATTAGTTATTCAAATTATTTTTGTTTGAATAACTAATCATTTTATAGATGCAACAAAAAATAATTATATCACTAATTTCAGAAAAAATTATTGATAATGTACATAAAAATAAATCTATCTTAGAACATAATAGGGGTGTTTGGCAAAATAAATAATTAAAACAACTCATTTGTGTAACAAAAACGACTTTCTAAAGAGACAAAATAACTTAGGTCAAACAACTCTTTTTGAATCCGCTGTAATGAGTATTATTTTGGATTTCAGCTTATTGTGGGCAAAAATTGATCTCGAAATTGTCAAACTGTAACACCCCGGTTTTGGTCACCCAGGCCGGGATGCTACCGCCACACCTTCCCAAGCAAGACGCGAACCATTTCGAGCTCACTTGAGAAGATGCTAAGGCTAAGTTGTACCAATACTTAAAAATAATTTAAAAACCATTCAATAAGTGCCCGAAGGTTTAAATCAGAGTTAAGTCTAACATACATAATTTTAAACAGTGCGGAAGGTAAGGGCCAAACACGGCCAAACATGAGTTTGGGATTCGTAAAAGAATTTAAAAACAAGTGCGACAAGTCTTCGGAAATTCCCATCCCGTAGTGCCATGACTTACTCTGCGAAAAATAGAAAACAACAATTTTTATCAGTACAAACGGTACTGAGTAAGTTAATGTATAGCATAACAAAATTTAAAGATTTAGAAGAGCAAAAGAAGGTTGGGAATTTAATTTAACAAACGAGTAAAAATAATTTACGGGGATTTCTTTCTACGCATTACCACACCAATGTTCATTTTGATCGAGGACATCCAAACATTACCCGCTTGGGCGCTTATGTCCACAAGCTGCCGGCATCAACGATCCTGGGCCTTAGCCGTTTGGGATCAATTACCCGCTTGGGCACTTATGTCCACAAGCCGACGGTATCCACAATGTGAGAGCAGCGGACCCTATACAGACACACTCCGGAGCCCTAGGTAACCCCTACGGGTACACCTAGGAGTATAGACTCATACAATCACGCAACATAATATTTCCTTGGCGCCGTTTTGGCCACCAAAAAGAGGGGGCGGCCCAACGAGCCCACGCCAAGTGCACTTACCCTCCAAAAATTGGGCATCTAACTCGATCAAAACTCACAAAGTTTCAAAATCCACATTTTAATCATTACAACTCATGTCTACATTTCCAGAATTCATAAGATTCATAAAAGAGTAGCAATCGACTCAATAACCATCAAAACGTACGAAACCAAATTTTACCGGTAAGAACACACCGTAGCAGTTTCCAAATTCGTACAAGGAAATGTAGTAAAACTTTGTAGAAAATTCTGAAAATTTTACAGGTGCTAGGAGACATCAAAATAAACATTTTTCTCAGAAATACGGACTACAAAACTGAACATGCTAGGGAATGAAATCTGTCATCATGCACTTCAGAAAATACCAGATCTATTTTCGACGACCAAATCAAGTCCAAAAATTATGAAAATTTACAGAGATCATCTTTAAAGTGTTAGGAACATTTTTCATTTAGACAAGTTCTTCCAAAAACGAACGGATCTAGACGAACAAAGATGAACAAAAGAAACTATCCTGAAGAAACCCTAAATCACAGATTTGACAAGGAATGGATTTCGAGTTGTATCTCCATGAATACTCAACCAAAAGCTCTAAAATTTGAAAGGCACAACACTAACTTACATTAGAGTTGATTGGAATCAATAAATCCTCAAATCAAAGCCTTAAGATTGCCCCAATACTTGCAACACTCTCCAATGAAGCTATTTTTGGATGGAGTGCAAATGGGTGGCTTTGGGGGCTGATTTGTGTATCATTAAATAATGAATGAGATTGGGAATAATTACTAGGCATGTCATGGATTGAGAATAGGTTGGATTGGGAATAATTGCTAGGCATGTCATGGATTGGGAATAGGTTGGATTGAGAATAATTGCTAGACATGTCATGGATTGGGAATAAGTAATGGGATTGGAAATAATTGCTAGGCATGTCATGGATTGGGAATAAGTAATGGGATTGGAAATAAGTTGGATTGGGAATAAGTAATGGGATTGGAAATAAGTTGGATTGGGAATAAGTAATGGGATTGGAAATAATTGCTAGGCATGTCATGAATTGAGAATAAGTAATGGGATTGGAAATAATTGCTAGGCTTGAGAATAATTCCAACATGTGACATTTTTTCAAATGCCATAATTCCTTGACAAATTTGGTAGTCTAGATACAATCCTATGTCAATTAAAACTTATCCTATAATTCTAATATTAGAAACGGCAATTGAGAGTCATCCTCATTATTGACATATATTAACTTGAAATTTCTAAAATTAAAAGGATTTATAATAATAATAATAATAATAATAATAATAATAATAATAATAATAATAATAATAATAATAATAATAATAATAATAATAATAACAACGGAACGGAATTCATTCGGGTAATTTCTCGGGTATTACACAAACAACTAATTTTGAATTATTTATTACGCACGTAAAACATGCATGGCCAATAACTAATTCTATTTTGACATTTGCAATTATATTAAATAATTTATTTAAACATTATTTATTATTTGTTAAAACTTTAATTGAATATAGAGAATATGGGGTTGATTAAAACCTTAAAATTAAAAATTAAGTTAGACCAATTTAAATCTTTTCAAAGTTTAAAAAAAATATGGTTGTATATAAAATTGATTATAAATATAATTTTGGTCTAAAGAGATAAATATATGATAATGAAATACTATTTTTTTTCTAACAGGCTTATAAAATAAATTAAAGTATACAACAAAAAAATAGAGGAAAGATAAAGACAAAACATGCCATTCATATAATTTTTATGTATAAACATTAAAATTAAAATAACATTATAGGATCCAAATAAATATTTAGAAATCAAATCTGAAAGATACATTTTGATTCACTATAAAATTAATTCATTTTTAATAAATATACAATAGTTCATTTGAACATGAAAAGATACAATTATATGCTCTAAAAATCTTTAAATAATAGATTAACCATTGACAATTACTTTAGTTAAAATATACAGTAGTTCACCTATTGATAGATCAAAATTGGAACCTGAGTTCAATCATTATATTTGAGCAAATGAACATAATACAATTCATGAAAAGATACAATTGTTCATTCAAGACATGAATGAATTAAACATTAAGCATTGGCCATCAATTTAATTTTTTGCATTCACTAACGCTGATGAACAATCAAATAAACACAATTGAAGCTCTCAATCACCATAAAGGAAGCTAAATTTGAAAAATATCCACAATTTCATCTTCCTTTCATAAGTCTCTACTATTTTGTTACTCCGATTGACTTTCAACTTGCACTTTAGAATTGCTTCATCACCGAAAAGATCAACGACCCTTTTTCACATACATACATGAATACACAATAATCAAAAATGAAGAAAACAATGTATGTTTGTTATACAAAAGCAAAGACAGAGGAATAGTAAGTTAGATTGGAGTAGATTGTGTTTTCCACCATATCCGATAGCAGTTAAATAATAAAAGGAATGGAAAAAGCTAGTGCAAAAAAATATCTCACCAATCAAATAGATTGTAATACAATAAAAGAACATAATATTAAATTGTGAAGAACATAAATTTGCTAAATACATAACATGATCAGCATGGTTAAGAAAACTGCACCCACAATTTTTTTCTGCTAAAACTTATATATATATATATATATATATATATATATATATTATGAATCCACTAACTTTCCATGTATTTTCACTGGGTTTCCATCTGTTAAGAAACAACATTTAATCGAATACACCATTCATATTACACAAACATAAAAAAAAGACAAATATTTAAAGAATCGGAACAACAAATACAATTATCCTCCCAATTTCATCCATTAATACACTTAATTCAAGTCTCTTGCACTGCTTAAAAAGAAAAATCCAATTTTGATAGGCGGTGATTGAATTTGGATTTTGTAGAAAGATGAAAACTGGTAGGATTGTAGGATAAAATCTAGTCTTATACTAATTAGATAGAAAATGCCATATTTTATAGGTACACAAAATAAATCTAACTGCGAACTTAATCAAATAAATCTCAACAAACTTAATGAACAAACCTAATCAACCATATCTTTAACTTATTCAAATATTAATATATAATACTTTTATTTTTAAAATTCTCTACATTAATACTATTTAATTTTTATATTAATATATCCTACGTACAAAATGATATTATTAGGATATCCAATAAATACTCCTATGATAACTCCAAATTCTAATATTTTACACTAAGAAATTGAATATTAGATTTAAATCCAAATTCCACAATTTTAGATATAAATATTGAGAATAATTATATGTGATCTCAATGAGAAATAATTGAAAATCGGTAATTGTATACTATTAATTAATGATATTATATGTAATCCAAATATATATATATATATTAAATTTTTTATCTAAATTTTCTATTTTAATTATGTGAGTGAGGTTGTTGAAAATAATTTAAAATTTTAAGAGTATTATAGATTATAGATTTAGGGAGTATATATATATATATATATATATATGATATGATTGAGTTTGTTGAAATTAAATATTAGATTATATATATAATAGATTTAGGAAGTATATATGATTGATGTAGTTTGAATTAGATTATATATATATATATATATATATAGTAGATTTATTGAGTATATATCATTGTTAAAATTGAAGAAAAAAGTCGGATGAGACGTTGAAAAAAAGGGGGTGGGGAAGTGGGGGGAAATTAGACTATATTACTTTTATATATATATATATATATATATATATATATTTCCATGCCACACAAATTATAAATGAGAAAAAATGGAGGGATAGGGGCCGGTGGGGATTGAACATCCAACCTTATGTTGGAAGCCAAATGACTTAACCACTTAGACTAAATCATCATTTCCTTCTAGTACATATATATTGGGAACAAACTAAAGAAACTATGTACCATAAAACTTTTTTGGGAGAGCCATTTAAGGCCTGAGAAAGGGTGGTGGGAGATGTACCATAAATTGAGCGTGGTCTAGTTATATTTAATTGCTAGTATTAAATAAAATTGCCACATGAACCATCAATATTAAGAAATTTAAAAGGTTTTGTTTCTTTGGAGTTGCCCCTTTTTTTTTTTAATTTTTATACCCCTCTGGAATTTAGTAAGTAAACTTTTATTGAAGTTACTATACGTGGCTGCCTTAATCACTTAAATAAGACAGATGTGTACCTAGTTTTTGTAAGCTTTGAACATTTTTAGATTTTATATTAAAATAATAACTCTTTTCTGGACACTAACTCCTATGGGTTTGTTGGGGCCATACGGAATAATGGGCCGCGAAAGAACTATTGGGCCATAAGACATGGGTCGGAAGAAAGAGGAAGTCCAAAAAGAAGATGGGCTCAAGATCGGTAAGGCCGAAAGCACATAGTAAACCGAAGGAAGGAAATCGGAGCTGATGAAGATTTCGGCCGAAATGGGAAGAAATAGCCGAAACCAAAACAACCGAATGGAAGAGAGAAAGAATTCGGCTCAGAGGAGTTAGCCGGAGAGCGGTTATTCCAGCTCCGGCTATAAATAGGGGTCGACACACTCAAAATCAGGGAGATCAATCCAACCCCCAAATTACTTTTATCAATTTTAATTCCTTGTTATCATTACTGCTTTCTTTACAGCTTTCCTTAGAATCTAGCCTAGTTTGTAGCGGTTACCATTTCCAAATCCACCGTTGCTCCTTAGCAGCTGGTAGTTTGGTTCCCTGTTTTTGGTGAATTCCGCCGTTGTTTCTTAACAACAGGCAGATTCTCCGTTGTATCGTGTTATTGTTGATCAATTCAAGGAAGACTCATTCAATTGTGGGCGCATTATTATTAATCCGAACCCGTAATCGGTTTGATCCTTTTCCGATAGCCTCCCTTGAGGAGAAAAAGGTCCTTGGCTACACCAGAGCCAAACAGTGGCACGCCCAGTGGGACTCAGAATGGCGTTTGAACAAGCAACTCCAGCAGCAAACACGGCGGCGAGGACTGATTTGCCGCCGATTCAGGAAGAACGCGCACCAGAAGCCGGAGAATTCCCCCCAGGGTTCCCCGGACCATCACATTTCCATAATCAGGAGTTTTCGAACGATGATTTAACCCCGCGATTCTGAGATCAGGTTCAATTTATGGTGGAGGCGGCGGTTACCAACTCGGTTCGCCAAATTGAAGGAAATATCCTGGCAGCGATGCCAGCCATGTTTAGAGCCGAAATCGCGAGGAGTATGTATCCGATGGGAGCGCAGCAAGCTCCAGTGGCGCAAAATCCACCGCAAAATCCTCACAATTTTCAGCAGCAGGCCTTCAGGCCGCCAGGAGGGCATGGAGCTCGACCTTTTGTTCCTCCGCAACAGAGGTACGATCAGCAACAGAATCAACCGCCTCAACCAGCTGCTCAACCGCCTGCTCCAGTGGTTCAACAACAATATGCACCACTTCAGCAGAATCCTCCGCAACTGGTTGACAGAGAGCTGATTGCTGAGATTATTCGCGCACAGTTTGGGAATCTCATCGGCCAGGAGAATAGGCCGATGTATCGGAAACCTTATCCAGATTACATTGAAGAGCAGTATCCACTGCCTAGAGGGGTGAAAGTACCTGATTTTAACACTTTTTCTGGAGAAGTCGGCCGCTCTACCATCGAGCATATCGGCCGATTTACAGCTCAATGTACCAGAATCGCGCAAAATGATTTTCACAAGCTGATATTGTTCAGTTTGTCATTAACTGGCCCAGCATTCGAGTGGTACATTAACTTGCCAGCGGGATCGGTCAATACTTGGGCCGAAATGGAGCGGTTATTCCATGACCGATTCTATAATACAAGTCCGGGAGTTTCGGTAGTTGATCTGATGTCAACCAAACAGAAGGCATCTGAGTCGGTTACTGAATTCATTGAAAGATTTTATGCAGTGAAGGCTCAGGTGAAGATAATGCTGCCTGAGCATGAATATATTCAAATCTTAAAGCAGAATTTGAAGTTTGCCATCAAGGACAGACTGATGGTAACAAGACCGAGGACGGTAGCCGAATTGACGGCTGAAGCAATAAGGATGGAGACATATTTGGCGGAACAGGCGGCTTTCAAATCAAGCCGAAGTCAAAGTGGAAGGTCACAACCTATCCAGTCAGCTGCCTCATTTGCTGAATCTCTGGATAGATGTGAAATTCAAGAAGAGTACAATGCGGAAGACGTTCCTGCATTAGCCGAAGTCGCAAGGGCTGAGTTAATCATAAAAAAGCCTATGACTTGTCCAGCACTTCGGCCAGCCAGAGGCAAGGAGAAAGAAGGAGGAGATGAATCTCAAAGGTTTTACTCTTTCGACTTGTCACAAATGGACGAAATATTTGATTATTGCCAGAAGAACGGATTGCTAGAGTTTAAAGGAAACCATCCACAGCCTACCAAAGATCAGTTGGAGGCCGGATGGTGCAGGTTCCACGGATCAGCCACTCATTCCACGGCCATTTGTGGGCATTTCAGGAAGCTGATTCAGAAACATGTCGATGATGGGAAGCTGAAGTTCCCAGAAAGGCTTATGGCAGTCGATAAAAATCCGTTCCCAGCTGCCAACATGGTGATGGTGCAGCCCAACCAGAATAAATCGGTGCATGACCGGTTGGGGGATCAAACATCATCTAGTAAGAGTTCTGTGCACGATCGGCTTGGGGATCGGCCATCGGCTCAGAAGTCAGGAGTATGGAAAAGACTAGGATCTCCGAAGGGAAAAGAGAAAGTTACAGATGTTTTCGACCGATTGGGGAATTATGAGGTGAAAGAATGGATGAATCAATCGGAGAAACATCAGGAGATCGAGGTCGGAGATAAGAGTGAGAGACCAACGTTGAAAATCATAACCAACGGATGGGACTCAGAGATGAAGTTAACAGCCGATAAACAGAATGGAAAGACTGTGATACAGATCACAGTCCCTGAAGAAGCTGTTAGCCCCGAAATGAAAAAGCTTAGAAGGCCACCAGCAAATACTCAGGTAGGCCGATGGGTCCGAAACTCTCCAGAAAGAAGGCATTTCGATCAACGCCGACATGACCATTCAGATTGGAGGGCAGAGGAGAGAAAAGTCCCAAAAGGAAAGGGATCGTATCGTACTTTCAAACGAAGAATGCAACGGCTTAAAGCAGCTGCTGCTTCTGAGCAAGAGGAGTATGATATGATGCATATGGAAGAGGACTTCCCTGATGATTGTTCGTTCTCGGGAGGACGAATACTCAATAGGGTATTTTCGGCTCGTTTGAGGTCCGAATCGAAAGGAGAGAGGAAGCCGAAAGAAGGACAGGATCGGCTAAAGAACAAGACTGAATTTCGGCCAAAAGTAATGCAGCCGAAAGTTGAAAGTGAGCAGCCGAAATCGAAAGAGGAGTGGAAGCCTAGACCAGTCCGAACCAGGGAATGGAAACCAAAGACAACTATCATTCCGAATAGTGATACACCCCCTGTTGGGCAGTTTAAGTTCGACTTCGGATCTAGTGCGAATATGGTGACGATAACCACCGAAGAGAAAGAGGAGTACTGGTCGGATTCCGAACCAGCGGTGGTTTTTTGTCAAAAGGATGGAGAATAATATGGTGATGAAGAACCCATAGTGGATTTTTGTTTCGATAAATTTGAGGTATTTCGGCCGGAAGCCGAAATAGAGAAATCGTTTGAGGAAGGATATAAAGCATTTGTTCCTGAAGCTCAACCAGGTACGATTTTGCCTCCAACTGCGAAGATGTCCCAGCATGTGAGGCCTTTATACGTTAAAGGTTGGGTCAATGGGAGACCACTCAGAAGAATGTTTATCGACGGTGGAGCCACAGTTAATATCATGCCACTATCCACGCTAACGAAGATAGGCCGTTCGAAGGAAGATTTACTCCCTACGAGAATGAAGGTAATGAGTTTTGTGGGGGCTCAAACTGCGGCCGAAAGATGTATACTGGTGGATGTAACGGTCGGAACAATATCAATTCCGACCATGTTCTTTGTGGTGGATGCAGAAGTTCCGTATGCGGCCCTATTAGGCCGATGCTGGATTCATACATCCCGATGTTTGCCATCAACGCTTCACCAGAAAGTATGGTTTTGGAAGAAGGATGGCACAGTAGAAGAAGTAGATGGGGATCAACCTCCATTTCCAGTCAGCTCAGCCGGACGAATTGATGCGGTGTTATATGAAGAACCGATTCAACCATTCCTAGCAGTGGTAGGGGATCGGTACCCGCAGGTGATCGAGTGTGATTGGACAGATTTGGGGTTTGAAATCAGATACCAGGCCGATGAACGGCCAGTCGAAGAAGAAAGTAAATGATGGAGTCACAACCGAATCAAGCGACCGAGTTCGAATCGGCCGAACTCGGAGTTTCAGACGACAAAGCTGGATGGAGCGATTTAATAGACGCAATTCCAAAGCGAACGCCGGATTTCAAAGCTCAAGACCCCTTGAAAATGGTCAATGTTGGTACAGACGAACACCCGAGGGAGATCCTATTGAGTGCGAATCTTGATCAGCAGATGACAAGCCGATTCAAGGAGGTTCTAGTCGAATTCAAGGATTGTTTCGCATGGGACTATACAGAGATGCCAGGATTGGAGCGGTCGATTGTAGAGCACAGACTGCCTATTAAAGAAGGGTTCAGGCCACATAAACAGCCGGCCAGGAGGGCAGCGCCCGAATTAGTCCCAAAAATAAAAGAAGAAATAGAGAAATTGTTAGCGGCCGGGTTTGTTAGGCCAGCTAAATATGTAGAATGGCTATCAAATATTGTTCCTGTAATAAAGAAGAATGGAAAATTGAGAGTTTGTATCGATTTCAGGAATCTTAATATAGCCACTCCGAAAGATGAGTATATGATGCCTATTGTTGACTTGTTGATTGATTCGGCCGCAAAACAGGGGATGCTATCTTTTATGGATGGATATTCAGGATACAACCAAATTTTTATGGCCGAAGAAGACATTCACAAGACTGCATTTCGGTGCCCTGGCGCCATAGGGATATATGAATGGGTGGTGATGCCATTCGGATTGAAGAATGCAGGAGCTACATACCAGAGAGCCATGAACTATGTTTTTCATGACCTCATAGGGGATTGTGTTGAAGTCTATATTGATGACGTCATGGTCCGATCCAAAGATATCGAAAGCCACTTGAACGATTTGCGGAAGGTGTTCACGAGGATGAGGCTGCATGGAGTCAAGATGAATCCAGCTAAGTGCGCTTTCGGAGTACAGGCAGGAAATTTTCTTGGGTTCCTGGTACATAACAAAGGAATAGAAGTTGATGCGAACAAAACCAGGGCTATCCAAGAAGCTAAACCTCCACATGATAAGAAGAGTCTACAAAAGTTTCTTGGAAAAATCGGTTTTCTAAGACGATTCTTAGCAAATGCGGCTGGAAAGTCGAAACCACTAACCGATTTATTGAGGTTAAAGAAGGAAGAGGAGTTCAAATGGGGAATCGACCAACAAAAAGCCTTCGAACAATTGAAGCAGGATTTGATGAGTCCACCTGTGTTGGTTCCTCCAATTTTAGGACGGCCATTGAAGTTGTATATAGCAGCGGCCGAAGAATCTATTGGAGCATTACTGGCGCAGGAAGACGATGAAGGAAGGGATCGGGCGATTTACTATCTTAGCCGAATCCTAAGGGACGCCGAAGTAAGGTACTCGCCGATTCATAAACTATGTTTAAGTCTTTATCATGCATGCCAGAAATTAGAATATTATATTCAGCCAAGGCAAGTGATAGTAGTAGCTTCGGTTGACATAGTTAAGATTATGATGAATGATCCGGTCAGTAGCCGAAGAATGGCCAAATGGGCCATGAAGTTAAATGCGTACGATTTGAGATATCAACCTTTGAGGGCTATGAAAGGACAGATTGTAGCTGATTTTCTGGCTGATCATGTGATGCACCCGATAACCGATGACATCGATCATCAGGATCGGCCGAAAGAAGTTGGAGAGATAGGAATTGTATACTTGCAACCATGGGTAATGACATTTGATGGTTCTAAAGCCGCTTCAGGAGTTGGAGCAGGGTTCACCCTACAAACGCCGGAGGGCAAGATATACAAATATTTTGTACAACTGCCAGAGTCTTATACGAACAACCAAGCCGAATATAAAGCGTTAATTTCGGGATTACAACGGTTGATAGAAGAAGGAGTCAGAGCAATCATTGTCAAAGGAGACTCGCAAGTGGTTGTTCAGCAATTATTAGGCGATTTTTCGGTTAAGAGTTCTCAGTTGATTAGATTATATGAAGAAGCGGTTACTTTGTTAGAAGAATTTGATGAGGTGTACATTGAGTATATCCCGAGAGAAAAGAACGAAGTAGCCAATGAATTGGTTCAACATGCAGCTAAATATCGGTTGATGCCGATAGCAGGAAATGTAGAAGTGCGTTTGGCCGAAACAGAGAAGGCCGAATGGATTAAAAAGATAGCACAGACATTGGAAGATCCTTCGGAGGCTAATCCAGCCGAAAAGCGGAAAGCTATGGACTACGTCATAATAGGAGGATTATTATTCAAACGTGCTATTGATGGAATATTGCTCAGATGCGTCGGAGAAGAAGATGCAAGAAGGGTAATGGGAGAGGTTCATGAAGGAATATGTGGCGCGCATCGGGCAGGAAAGTCGATGAAGTGGAGTATTATTCGGCTGGGATATTATTGGCCGAATATGGGTCCTGATTGTGAAAAATATGCAAGAGGATGCACCGAATGTCAAAAGCATGGGCCGATTCAGAAGTTACCGGCCGAAGAATTACACATAATGATCAAACCATGGCCATTCAGAGGATGGGCCATGGACATTATAGGAAAAGTTCATCCCTCTTCGTCGAAAAGACATGAGTTCGTGCTAGTGGCAACAGATTACTTCACAAAATGGGCCGAAGCTCAGGCGTATGTCAGCATTTCGCAAGAGGAGGTGATTGAGTTTATTAAGAGACAGTTGATTTATAGATTCGGGATCCCACAGACGATTCTAACAGATAGAGGAACTGTATTTGTGGGAGAAAAGGTCAAGGCCTTTGCAGACGAATACGGGATAAAAATTGTACATTCGTCACCATATTACCCGCAAGGAAATGGACAAGCAGAGGCCACAAACAAACAGCTAATAGGAATTATAAAGAAAATGATTGAAGATCAACCAAGAAAATAACAACAACAAAGTTCAATCTCCGCTCAAATCATAAGCAATGTCTTCACCGAAGTCACTGGTAAGAGGAGCGGCCGAAGTACTAGTAGAAGTTGGATCCAATACCGATTGAAACTCCCGATACGATCGAGCTTCAGCTTCGGCCGAAACCAGAGGATCATCGGGTTGAGACGAGAAAAGCTTGTCGGTAGTGTCTTCGAAAGGATCACGCGGAGCATCTAAGAAGAGAAATTAAAAGAAAAGGAAGACATAATCATCGAATATCGTCAGGATCAAAAGAACAAATTAAATATTACCAGAATTCTTCAGATTATCCCCTGAAAGAGGATCGACGGGAAGGTTATCAGAAGACATTGAAGTATTTGGTGCCGAAGGAAGTTGAATCGCGACAGAACGTATCCGATCAAGCGCCTTCTGAGTATCTGACCACAAGTCGCGGAAAACATTAAGGACGGTGTCACTAAAGGATAACCTCAAAGCAAGGTAGTCTGTTGTCTCTTTAAGACTAGCAAGTTTGTCCCGCGGAGCTTGAGCAGACTTGTGGAGCTCCTTTATAAGTCCTTGCAAGTGAGCCGATTCTTGGTCAACTTCGGCTAAGGCATTCTTCACACCTTGTGCCTCATGTTGAAGACGGCTGATTTCATAGTCAATGGCGGAGAGACGATTCAAGTAATTGGATCTGAGGCCATCATTGGCCGACAATTGACTCATATAAGAATGATAGTCAGAAGCATGCTTGTCAAATTCCTCCCTGTGAAGGGTAAGGGAAGTATGTTCATCTTCAAGGGTTTTGCGAAAGACCAAGAGACTGGGAAGCTCCATGTCTATCCGTAATAGACAGGTGAACATTGCATCAACGACTTTGGACAAGCCAGAGACCAGAAGATCTTGAGGAAAAGACCGCTTGATATAAGAGATAAGCAATAGGATGGGCCTGGTCTGAACGGAGAAGGCGTTGGGTGGTTCAGAAATCAAGAGATCAAGCTTATCCAAGCAGGCTTTAAAAGAACGAGGAAGTTCCGACGAAGAAGAAACAAATGAAAGGGAAAAGAAATCATCTAGAACAGCCTTATCCGGGAAAGGTGAAGGAGGATTAACATTGCCAACGGCCAATTCTCCCAGCCGAGTGTGTACAGGGGAGGGGTTAGGAATAGAGGCAATAGAAGGAGAGGGAAGAGCTACGGCTAGAGAAGTAGTCGAAATGGGAACAGCCGAACCAGTGTTGCCACCCTCAGGCGCTCGAGAAGTCAATCCCAGCCCCATATCGGCCGAAGGAACGGGAGTGGTACTTGAAGTGATAGCCGGGTCCTCATCAATAGGATCAAGGGCCGTAGATGAGGGATTAGGTGATTCGGAAGGGCCGGAAGAGACGGTAACTCGAGGAGCCTAGGGAAAAAAAAAGAGGGGAGAGACAAATATTAAAGGGAAGATGGTGAGAAAGAAAAAAAATATAGAAGAAAAGAACGGCAAGAAACCTGATCAGCAGACGAGGCCGAACCCGGAAGAGGCGAACGAGCCGAACGTCGCAGCGTCTTGGGTACTGGTTCTTTTTTCGACTTCCCTGAACCAGAAGTAGCACGTTTGCGTTTTCCGGAAGTAGCGGGAGCAGACGAAATACGTGGATGAGGGGGAAGAGAGGAAACATCATCCAAAGCAGCCCCTGCAAAGCGAAAGAAAAAGGGGAAATTTGAGAGAAATATACGATACACAATAAAAAGAAAGCCGAAAGACTTACTAAGTAAAGGAAGTAGAGGGTCATCCTCTTGAGAAGAGCAGGAGTAATCAGGGGCTGAACCAACAACCGAAAACATCATAATACCTGGAAAGCCGCGAGAAACAAGGAGGCTCTGCAAGTTAGTGCCAAAATTAGCATAAGAAAGAGCTTTTTCCCACCAGGTATCGAAACGCTCAGTTGAAAGACCAGGGCGGACGTCGAAGGAACGAACTTCAAAGTTGCAAATCCGGAGGGCCCAAATACGACAGAGATTTCGGCTGTTCTCAGAGCCGAATCCTTTGAAGGATTTGTTGTATCGATCCGGGTCCCCATAGAGAGGAGCAACCACATCCTGAACAAAGCCGAATTGACGGCTAACTAAGTGAGGATTGTAAACCTCAGAAGGGATAGAATGGTCAGGGGGAACGAACAACGAACAGTTGAAAATGTGACGAGGAATGATACAAGCATTCCAGACTTGAGCGAACGCCTTTGGAAGGAGTCTACCAAAAGGGGGAGTGTTGATAGCCGAAACCCAACTATCCGGAGCGCCAGAATACAGGTGGCAGGAAGAAGGACCAAGTGGGGATCGGCTCATGAAATAGTAGATCCATTGTTCAGAGCGCATTTCGGGAAACCGAACCCCGAGAAGATCGTTAGCGGAAGGATGGGTAGTCTCGAAGGGTTGAGGTTCAAAAAAGGACATATCCCTGAAATGCCATACCAGCCAGAGGTGAAGGAACCAAAGAGGACCATGAGACCGGCTAGAGTGGCCGTCAGCCCATCCATGAACCAAGGAAGACATGCCAGAATATAGATGCGCCAAGAAATAGTCGGCGAGAGGCAAATGATTCTTTTTCATAAGGGCCTTGGCCAGAGGATAGGTCTCAAGAACAACATTCTTGGCAGGGGCGCACCAAAAGAATCGGCTGAGGAAATGCATCATAAAAGCCACAGATTCGTCCTCAGAGAATTCGGGCTTATCCCCACGATACTTGCTAATCCATGAAGCAAAGGTGAGCCCGGAAGCAAAGCCAGTGTTCTTCGTATTAGGCTTGTCAGAGTCAGTAACACCTAAGACGGGCTTTCCAAGAGAGGGCAAGTCCAGAAGAAGCTTAACATCCTCGATGGTTGGAGTCATCATACTCCATGGGAAACAGAAGCAGTTGATGGATGAGTTCCAGAAGCAAAGGAGAGCCTGAATATAATTGTAAATAGTAGGAAAGGGTTGAGTACTCAGTTTAATCAAGTGAACAATGCCAGAGTTAACCCAACCTAATCCACAATGAGGAAGGGCCCTTTCGTACCAGGCAACATGCTCCTGAGTCACCAACGGCCAAGTATTGAGAGGGCCGAAAAGCTTGACAGAGAAATGATCCGAAAACAAGGGGATCGTCTTCGATTCCCCAAAGAGAACAGAAGCAGAAATCGTGGCCTCGGTTGAAGTCGCAAGAGGCCCAAGAGTAACGAGGCCGTCATCAATAAGACGGAGCGAAGAAGTTTCAACTAGGGAATCTTCAGCATCTTTGATTTTTTGAGAGGAAGGGGAAAGAGTCGGTTGCGCCATCGATAAAGAGGAAAAAGGGCGAGAAGACGAAGGGAGAGTGAGTAAGCAGGAAAGAGGAAAATGGTTATAAAAACAAAGTAGGGGAAAACGAAAAGGCGTAGAAGGACGTGACCGGATATTAAGGAGGAGTTAGCGCACGAAAAGGAAGAGAGAGAGAGAAGTTACTTGGGCTCTTTCGCATGGAAGCAATTCGCCCAAGTAAGGAGGGCATCTGTTGGGGCCATACGGAATAATGGGCCGCGAAAGAACTATTGGGCCATAAGACATGGGTCGGAAGAAAGAGGAAGTCCAAAAAGAAGATGGGCTCAAGATCGGTAAGGCCGAAAGCACATAGTAAACCGAAGGAAGGAAATCGGAGCTGATGAAGATTTCGGCCGAAATGGGAAGAAATAGCCGAAACCAAAACAACCGAATGGAAGAGAGAAAGAATTCGGCTCAGAGGAGTTAGCCGGAGAGCGGTTATTCCAGCTCCGGCTATAAATAGGGGTCGACACACTCAAAATCAGGGAGATCAATCCAACCCCCAAATTACTTTTATCAATTTTAATTCCTTGTTATCTTTACTGCTTTCTTTACAGCTTTCCTTAGAATCTAGCCTAGTTTGTAGCGGTTACCATTTCCAAATCCACCGTTGCTCCTTAGCAGCTGGTAGTTTGGTTCCCTGTTTTTGGTGAATTCCGCCGTTGTTTCTTAACAACAGGCAGATTCTCCGTTGTATCGTGTTATTGTTGATCAATTCAAGGAAGACTCATTCAATTGTGGGCGCATTATTATTAATCCGAACCCGTAATCGGTTTGATCCTTTTCCGATAGCCTCCCTTGAGGAGAAAAAGGTCCTTGGCTACACCAGAGCCAAACAGGGTTGTAATTATGGTTTGATCAAGCTCTGCAAATTTGAATTGTTGGATTCACATACATGCATTGATGATTAATTAATTAAATTTGAATAAATGTAATATAAAAGTTTATCAAGGATGCTAATCCATTGATACATATTGTACAGCACTTGAAACCATTCATTGTCTCATCAAAAATACATTTCGACCCGATAGATGGGACAACAATTCAACGTAGCATCGCACTGTCCCTGCTAAAATACAAGTTTGTCTGTAAATTTTCGTGATTATATTTTCAAATACTCACTCTGTTTTCAAAAAATTGAAACGGATCCACAATGCACGCAGTCCAATGTATATTTTAAATCACTAATAACTCAATTTCGGTACAAGTGAAAATTCTAAAAGTTCGGTATTTAAAAACTACTCGACGAGACGAATATAATAAGATCCAATTTGGCTATATTTTAACTTGTATAACTATGATAAAACTTTAAGTCAAAGTGCGCGTGTGAATAGTGTCAAATTTACAAATGTCTCAACTACTATTTTGAAACGGAGAGAGTATTATTTGTGAACAATTGAACATTTGACATGTCATGTGTGTATATAGTATTAGTGTGTATATATACACATAATAAATTGACTATACACTAATCATACAATAACAATTGAACCCCAAGCCTAGCAGGAGTAATATTTTAATAAAAGGAAAAAAAAATAAAAATAAAAATAAAGACAATGTTGTCGAACCCTATCTGACGAGGATGTAAAATTGAAAAAAAATAAACATGGTGTGACATCTTAACGTTCCTATATTCGCAGTGTGGAAAAAGTGATGACTAATAAAAACAAAACTTGTGGGTCAAAATAAATTTGGTGATATATATGCACACATATTATCCAGGAAAATACCCAAAAGAAACACATTTCAGGTTCCACAATTAATTTTTTTGGGAAAAAAAAATTAATTAGGAGTAATAATCAGTTACTAAATGTATGGAAAGAAAAGGAGCACCAAAATGTCCTGAAAAATGAAAATGAAGGGCAAACAATAAATGGTTCCCAAATCCAAATTTGTCCAACCATTATTATTGTTTGGGATACACAAAATTGATGGCTTTCACCTACTCTTTCTGACATTCATACATAAATAGACAAATAAATACATACAAACATTCATATACACATGAGAAAATTAACTATATTCACATGGCTTCAACCAAATTCCTTTGGTTTACTGTGCAGTGAAATAGTCATTTTTTTTTTTTACCACAAGCCAAAATGTCAGGATATTAGTTTCAAACTTTTATTGTTACATACCATTCCATGGTGTAGATCAATAACAAGAGGAGAAAACCAAACGTGGGAGCTCTACCAACTTAACCAAAGATCAATGCCCACAAGATCCTCAATGGATTAGTTTTGGACCCAATATGGTCTGATGATACCCGATATACACAAAAAATAACAAGAGGAGAAAGCTGAAAGCTTCCTGTGGTCTGGAGAACTAGCTGCCCCTCGACTTGGCTTGCCTTCTATCGATCTTTAGTTGTATAACATCTGGTATAAGAACAAACTACGCCAAATTTGCGTACATCGTTGACATGCCAAGATATCTATTTCGCGGTGGAATGGAGTTCCCAAGGTGCTTGCTACTTCCTATTTTCACAATGCGGGCGAAGGAGCAAATGGATCAAGAATGCAACCGTAAAGGGTTATGGCATACCTTGTCCGATATAGAAAACTCCAATTCAAAAATTTCTTGAGATGGTTTTCATAGTACAAATTAAAAGTGGTCCACAACATAAAAAGACACATTTGGCTGACAATTTCCGTTCATGAAACAATGAAAGTAGTGTATTACACAGAGAACAGAACATTGCAATGGCTAAACAAAAACAAGTAGATACCATCATCATATATTTATCCATCTTCTCTGCAGACTGACTGCAGCATTGAATTGCTGTCAGACATGAATGATGAAAAAAAATCGGTCATGGTAGACAATTTCCTTAAATTCCAAGACTGTATCTGTACACATGGGACCATCTAAAATGCCCACCCATGGACTCACATTAACTCTTTCTCCTGCCACAGACATGGACCCTCCCCTCCCACTGAATGAATTATTCACAAACCCACAGGGCACACATAAATAAATTCCAACCAAAAAAAAAAAAAAACAACCAGAGTTTCATTCAGTGTCATTTATGGATTGTACTTCACATTCACATTAAGAAGGTTGCATATTTAAAGCAAATATTTCAACACCCTTTTTTAAGTATACAGAGTCTACATTTAAGTATACATTTGAAAATTACAGCACTGAAAATTTGAACTGGGAGGGGGTATTAAGGCGCCTTATATAAATATGATCAAGATATAATGATGCATTCACGTTTTACCATCACTATACATTGATTTGGTGTCTTTGTGGATTGGATATATGTATAACAGTATATGTTGCATATGTGAATACCTCAATATAACATAGCCGGGTCATCCTGCACATCATGGGTGTATAGGCAGAAAGGCAAGTTAATAGAATACATTGCCTTGTAGTAACGATCAGGCGAGGCTGCAGAACTTGTGTTCGGTTGAAAATTGGCTCAACGGTGAAGTTTGGCTCCCGGGTGCTATTCCTTCTGGAAGAAGGAGAGTACAAAATCTGTATGTACAGAGAAGAGCTGTGTGTCCACGAAATGCTGTTTGGGGGAAAAAAACATGTATTGGTTAATCTTGATAAGGCAATCAAGTGACGTATTTTGTGGTGAACGACAGCGTGCCACAGCAGAAAGAGATTAGGATTTATTTCGTAGATAATATACCTTCATGAATGACTGATTGCGACTGGGAAATGATTCAATAAAACTTTCTTTTAACAGCAGGGACACCTGTGGATCAACAGATGTGTAAGAGATTAGCATAAATGAAAGTATATCCAGAAGTAATGTTCTGTTCTGATGACTTGTATTTAGAGCTTTTGAAATTTTAGGCAAGGTAGACAAAACAGTGTACAACTTTGACTTTATTGTTGAGAACTCAATCACTGAAATAAATAAGTATGATGGGGGGTTTTGGCAACACATAAATATGATATTGATTCATCAGCTGGTAATAAATCTCACAAATATTCTTTAAAAAAATGTGCATGATAATAATTGAGTGTGAGGGATGGGCGTCTTTAATGCCTGACCAAATATGAACCAAATTTACAAGGATCTATGAGTGTTAGCAAATACCTTATCATCGTTTGACTGGACATTTGTAATTGTATGAGAACGAAGGTTACAACAGAGAGAATCCAAGTAAGACCGCATAACACCTAAGAAACCTTTGGCAGCTTCGACCTACAATTGTTGCAAGTCAAATATCATACAAGGATAAGAAAACCTGCAAAATCACATGGAAAGAACAGGCGGATGCACCGCAAGAGATGAAAATGTTGACCTCACTATTCTAGGTATTTAATACAAATGTCTCTCCTTTTTCACTAAGTAGGAGTCTTGTGTATACCCAGAACAAGTTAGTGAAACACTTCATTCAATTCTGTCCATCTATAAGTAGAAGTTTTCCCTATAGCCCAACTCGAAGCTAATCCCCTAACGCCTTATGGCAGAAGTAAAAAGGTAATTGTAGTACAAGTCAATTCAAAGAAGGTGACAATTCCTTAATCTCAATGTTCATCATCAACTAATCCTTTATCCCACTCAGAAAAAATTGGCTTTTACTCTGATATTCAATCTAAAGGAGGCTCATCTAGATTCAAATACAGCATATAACTTATGTAATCAGTTCTTTCTAGACCTCCCCTTTTCCCATTTCATATGAGCCAACGGTTTCCATTTTCTGCCAATCTCTTCACTCACTTAACAGTTGCAGTCATAACCAAACCATCTTAAACGAATTTCTCTCATTTTCATATGCATTCATTACTTCTTTTTTTTTTTCCTTTGAAATATATATCTTGCATGGTGCCTCCACCATAGAATCAAAGTTGACATAGTTGAAGTCAAAAGACAGACCACGTTTCCTATATGAAAGATCCAAACTTTAAATGGAAAGAAAGAAATAAAAAATCAATAAGCTGATACCTGAACATCAGTGCATTCGTAAATGGGTCTCTTCTTGCCCAAATAACTTTCTCCCACCAACTTTGCATGGAATGGGCTAAGGGATGAGTAAAGTTCCCTGTAGTGAGGTAGTTGTGGTATTGATGGCGATTTCACCTGTTTTCCAGAAAAAAACCAAAGGGATATTACGTTAAGGTAGTCATCATGAACTAAATACATACACAGGCAATATCCAGATTGAGATTAGGACATGGCATCATCAGGCTGTGATGGGATGGATGCCTGTAAAGTGCAGACTGCAAATGTTCCAAGCTCTATGGAGAAAAAAAAAAAAAAAAAAAAAAAAAAAAAAAAAAAAAAAACTACTGTGTGCGGTATTACATGATTACATCTATATCTGTATGTAGTATATACTTTTAAGTAACAATACTTGTACCTGGTTTCTGTTAGCATCCACTAGAATAACATTACTTAATTTTGACTGCACTTCAGCTGTCTTGTTTTTCACACCAACCTGTTCAAAAAGGTGCACATCAATAAGTGAAAAATACACAAGCATGTTGAGTTGATTCACAAGCCTAAACAACTTCAGTGTTTCAGCATTTGCAGTTCAGTGACTGAGTGACTCAGTCCTACGCTACTCGGTGATCCACATAGTCTGGCATATGTTCAAATTACTCTTGTGTAAAGTAACTTCTACCCCTAAATGTGAAGCTGTGTCCTAAACTGTTTCTGAAGGATGCAAAAAACATATACTATTATGAAGACTTACAATGTAAGGAACAGGAGCATCCAGAAAGTCCAGCATATCATTTGGCAAAACCTGATAATGGGAGCCGGATTAAAAATCATAACCACCATTGATGCATCTGCAACAAATCTGAGCTATTCCTATCCTAGCAGTATAGCACAAATACTCAGTGAAATAATATGAGAATGAATTACCGGCATTAACAAGCTCTGCCATTGATAAGGTCGAATCAAGGGGATAATTGACAGAACTAGAGCAGACAAAGTACCCTGCAAAAGAAACCAACAAACTCAGATTGGAAATCATGATAACTGAAAGGTTCAGCGGTTTTGTGTGTATATATATATATATATATATATATATATATATATATATATATTCAGCTGTGTGTTGGCGTGACAAGATGGCCTTGATCAATATGTCAGAGAAACACATGAAACTTCACAAGACCAACATTGATGGCAAACCCGACTGAGGACAGGCAAACAATGCCAAAATAGTTGAGTTGACAGAGTTAACAATTTAAAACATACCAAATTAGAACAGACGATCATGATTTGCTTCTCCAGAAGAGCCCCCGCAAATAATGTCAACACCTATAAAAAAAAACATCACTAGTAAACTTTCAAGTAGCACAGAAACTGAGAATGCAACATGACAGGCAGCCGAGCCAGTCAGCCACCACCACAAATACAGCTGTATTCTTCTAGAAGAAGTCAATGGCACTCAGATTTACATTTCATAGAAAAAGTATTTGCAAATTCTATAGGGGATCTGAAACCAAGCACATTCCTATTCGTGGTGAAATGAGGAAGCCAATGAACTTACATGCTCCAATCGTAGGGAACCACACAGGCATGCAATAGCCCATACTGATAAAGCAGCAGCCTCCTCCTCTACCATGAGTGCATTCTGGGCCTGTCAGCGAGACCAAACGTAGAATTTTAAAAATGAAGCTTCTGCTACTGGCAATTTTAACAAATAGTTTCTGGATAAGTTGAAGGTTGGGTCATTATTAGCAGTGTATCCCCTTCTCTTAATTATACCATAACTTCACCATAAAAGACTGTCACAACTTAAAAGGCAAACTTAGGACTCATCCACCAAAAATTCACCAAAATTAGTTATTTAAAAAAATAACAAAACTTGTTTGACAATAAAAATATTAGATGTTTTAACATCTTGTCTGTTGCAAGGCTGGATTACTAATTCACCACAACCCTTTCAGAAAGTCAGTAGTTAATCTCTCAAGTAACAAAATGCTATACTTCCTACTACTCATTTTTTAGTCAAATATAGCAGAACACTTCACCATGTCAATGCTATTTTGTAATGAAGGATGAGCTAAACCCAAAAGCGCATACCTCTGCTAGTTCCAAACTTGTGTTGCAGGATCTCAAATCAATTGTTGAGCCAGCCATCCGTAAAACAGTTTCATCGGGTCTGTGATAACTCAGGGTATGTAGGTGATCTAAAGGCTGGAACTGAATAGATGAACCACGTGGCGGACACAATAATTTGTAGTATTCACAAATCACCTGTAAAGAACCATGTTTGTATACCTACCAAAAAAATAAAAAAGGGTTGGCAAGAAATACAGCATTTCAGGAAGTTTATAAACCATGGCATAAAGATTGCTAGCTCAAACTGCATTAGAAATGAGAACCTTAGCCCACTCCAGGATGTCACTTTGTTCCCTGAAGATATCTTGACCTGATGGTGATGCCTCATCTGTATCAGCATCTTCAAGATCACTTCTGAAAAGCCTTTCTTCACTTGAAGAGCCTTGATAACTGCAATATAAATCAAACATAACATAACAAGTGTGCCTTAAGCCATAAACTGATTTCTTTTTTCCCCTCAAACAAAGCATCTGCAAGTTCTTAATACAGATTGTCGGGCAACATATAAAAGAAAACATGGAGATCTCCAAATGCACCATTCTTAGGTTACCCAATTCACCAAATCTAATGTATTCGATGATGATAAAATTTAGATAAAAACTAGACATTTCTTCCAGAAAATAGGAAAATTAAGCTCAGACAAATAAAGACAATTTACCTGGAGGAAGACTCGGAGCTTTCGCATTGCTGAAATGGTAGACCGGCATGTGGTAAAAGCCTCTCTGCTGACTGCTTGTTGCTAAAATTACCAAGTGAAGAATCAACAGAAAATACTTCCCAAAAGGAAAGCTTCTCTATCACAGGATTGGTTTCACCAACATTGTCATCGAGTTCTTTCTTGGATGGGCTATCTTGGTTATGACTATAAAGCTCAGGCTGAGATATCTCATGGATCATGCTTCCGTAGACAGAATCACTTGGGGTTGATTGTGAAGCATCAGCTGATTCATTTTGCAAGTTCACTGCCTCATCCACAGATGGCATATTACCGTCCATATCCTCTATGGTTTCAACCGCATCGGAACCCAATGGCGACTCAAAATCCAAATTATTGACCTGATTTATTAATCTCTCAAATCTCTCTTCTGCGAAGATGCTACAGAACAAAACAAGTGAACCAACACATGAGGATTCGGAGAGAACATGTCATTCTGATCACCTTGCGGTTAGTCTAAGCTACAATTTTATTCTATGGACATGAAAGTATAGAAAACGAAACATATAAAACCGTGCAAGTGTGTGGGCATATGATTCTCAAAAGGATGAATACTAAGGACCAAGAAACTAAATTTAATTATATAAGAACTTGAGTTCTAAAAAACCTCACAAATTCGTAGCACAGCATGTAGTTACAATATTGATATAGCTTGATCAAAAAACTTCCATCACTCAAGACAACATAATGGACAAAAACCAAAAAGGAAAACTAAACAATGCACTCTTATTTTATAGTTCTTTTTCCATGTTGAGATATTGTCCCAGATGATTAATTTCTTTTCCAGCAGAATATCATATTTTGCCAGGATTTACATGTTGGCATTATGCGTTTTCTATCAGAGATCATTAAACTCAAATAATCAAATGCAACAGAAAACAAATACCTATTGAATTATTGGAACAGATTCTACAAGAAATAATTTCATGCAATATATATAGGCATAAAATCCACAGACCTATTCAAGACGCCAAAATGCAGCTCAAAAAATGGAAGCCTGGACAGGATACAATAACAACGTCGTGTGGTTAAAATATAGCGACTCAACCCAGAGCGAATGGGTTGCCCATCTGAAATTGTGGAAATCAATCCTGACGGCTTTTGTATCATTTCCTCAACCAAAACACAACAACCATAAAGAGTGGAAGCATCAGCTACCTGGATGAGAAAATAGAGTTGAGTTAAAAATTCAAAAATGAGAGAGAGAGAGAGAGAGAGAGAGAGAGAGAGAGGAGTCAATAAAATCAGAATATTCATCTGTATAGAGAATACATGTGAAGATTCTTCTGTTTCACAGATCAATTTAAAAGTACTTCTTTCTTGTAGAAGAATGTAGCAAATATGAATGGAGTAACACGACAGTCCAAAGCACAACGAGTGCAAGCAGACAAATGGATTCATAAGAAATCATAAACTTTAGTGTAGGACCCGATAAAGAACAAGAACTAAGTTTATTTAGTGCTAGAATATTAGGAAAGCTCGGATATTAACACATCACAAAAAAAACATGGCTCATAAATTCCACAAGTGCAAGCATAGTTTGAAATATATTTTTTGTTTCTGAAAGTCCGCATTTTCAACAAGAGCACTATATAAATCCAACATTTCAGACAGTTAATATAAGGACTATGGTTGAATTAACAATACTGTCCTGAATTTACCAGCTATCTACTGTGATTCATAATATCTTCTTGTTCTTTAGTTAAGAAGAAATAAGGTTCATTTAGTAGAATCCCTACTCGCGTAATTCTAATCCTCGAGTATCTTCTTTCTGACCAACATGTTATCCAAATAGCCAACCCCACATACTGGGATAACGGCATAGATTATAATGGCGATGATGATGCCTAATTTGATTCTACAATTAAGGGGGAGTTTATTCAATCAATACATTTTATTTCTCAGTGTGGGGCTAAGATTTTCTCAAAAGCTGTTGGTGCTGTTCGTTAAAAAACTATCCATCTGCCAAGAAGTAGTGCCACCAGTCAAGCCTATGATACGAATCCCATGTTTTGTATTTCAAAAGGAAATGATTGTGCCCTCTAACATGCAAAAGCAACGGGTATTTAGAGTTGTGACTTGTGAGGGGTGACCGGTGATGGAACACCTATGGAAGCACGGCACTGCACATAGCACCGAAAGTCCAACACTCCAATCTAGCCACTCAGCACATGTATTGCTTCAAGCCATGTTGAGCCTCATCTCTTCTCCATCAACCACATTAACAACCTTACTTGTTTGGTGTGAAGTTGCAAAATCATAAATTCATGAGATATATTGTTTGTTAGGTATCCCATAATTGAGTGCATTTACCCTAACCATAACAATAACCAAGCTAGACATTTTGCTTGATTTATTTCTTGCTGAATTTTGTCACCCTATTCCACATCATGCTAAGGATGACTTGACTACGGCATTCAAGAAACAACAATAACCAGAAAGAATAGGATTTGCCATTATACCTGCAGCCGGAAGACAAAGGAAAAATCACCCTGTTTGAGGTGGTCCTGCATATATAACACCAACATTTAGAATAAAGATGGAAAAATAAAACAAATTACAACATGCAAGATAATGCAAAGCCCTCCACTAGAAAATTTTGAGGGGGATGGAGAAGAATTTGAGCATAACTAGAGGAGAATCAGAGTTCATATTCTCCCTTTCCTTGGGTTAGACAGGGCCACAGGGGTTGGAAGGAAGTTTTTTAAGGCACCAGCAAGACTTAAAGAACAAAACAGAAGAACCAGCGACTGTATAAATTTGGGAGGCATTAGGTTTGTACACCAGAATCTGAAACAGAATGGATTCGAATCCCTTGAATTTGTTTTCAAGGTTTCACCTATCCCATTTAATTGATAATATTTCAGACTTCAGTATCCCATGATTCAACCCTTTATGCCAAAAAGAAGTTGGGATTTAAAAGATTTAAATTCGAACCTTCAAACCAAACAAGCCCTTAAAATAGAAACATTAAAGATAATAAATAAAAGATTTAGGTGAGAGAAGTCCCCTCACGACCTCAAGTACCTGTCCAAGAAGTATCTCATTCAACTCGCTCATTGATGGGGTCCTCTCAACTGCATTCACCTGTAGAGGGTCATATTTAGAAACTCGGGATCAACAACTGGTCATACAAATCATTCATAGTTAAATTCTAAATAATTTAGCGTCAGTATTATTATGTAAATAAATTGTAAATTTAAAATGAATTACTTCTTAATTAATATTATTACTGTGTACTAGCAAAGTATATTTTAGAGTACTTTTGAACAAGTTAATGCGAAAAATAAAATCACTTAATCATGAGCTCTATCTTATTCATAAGTGAAGATTAAATCAGGTAATAATGAGCTCTATATTCATAAAATTCAACTCCATTAGTTAAATATGGAATTGCTACTTTCAAAAATGGGATTGAGTATTATCTAAGTAGTAGTAAGTGGGATTACCACATAGAGCCTAAAATCATGTTGAAGAAAGACTAGTGCTACATATCTCTGCAAGGGCTGCAGTTAACAGCAATTAGCACAGATGCAGACAAAACTCATTGGTTTTATTTTATTTCTTTAACAAGAATGCATGCATAACAGAATCTTTTGCACAGACAGCCCAAAATATAAACTGCCAACCATACACAAGGTGGTAAAAGAAACCCAGCTCAAAGAAAGATTTAAAGAAACCAATAATGATAGTTAAATAAAATATTTCTCTTCATCCTACCTCGACACCTGCAGGGAAGCAAAAAGAAAGGAGATCCTTGCACTTAAGAGGCAACTGTTTCTCCGGGGGGTAAACAAACAAGACCTGAAATTCAGAAATACAAGATGGATTGCATTCACGCAATCAGTTATCACCTTCCAGTATTGAAATGTGATGACAAAGAGGCACAAGTCAGAACCTGAGGCTCAAGGTTAGGCTCTATTCGAGACTGATGCTGACCACCAATCCCACTCCGGAATCTACCAGAACCCTCAACCTTCCTAGAAAAGTACAGATTTTCAAGTGCTCGAACATCAGAACTAGGAGGAAGCCCCACAACCACCATGCTTTCAAATAGCTTCGATGGCCCCTTCCAAACTCTGTGATCCTGCAAACTTCCATCACATAACCATACACGAATTCCTCATGGAACAAACCCCCCCCCCCCCCCCCCCCCCCCCCCCTTTTTTTTATATCATAGACTCAATATTCTCAAAACTCAAATTAGAGAGAAACTCTTCTAGGATCTAGCCATGGACATGGAATCATTTATATTAGATCCATAGGTGCATTGTATAGAGTATGCAAAATAGAAAGCAGTCATGAGTCAACCTATATGTAAATTTTCCACAACAGAGATCAAGGCTACCAAGATAAGTCATACCCAAAAAAAAAATGCTGATCTGTTACGCCCAGCAAGATGACCCCAAACAAAGGAAATAGAAATCAGAGAGAACAGAGCCTACCAGCAATTGCAATTGAAAGTTAGCCCACTGACGCTTTTGACTAGTCAGTATTTCAGGGTTGTAAGATCCACTTTTCACTTCAGAAGAACTGGAAAGGCCCTTCATAAATCTTGAAACATGGTTTTGAATCTTTTGCATTGCACCACCAGTTTCATCTTTGGTTGAATACACCACAGATGGTCTCGGTGAACGAACAGCAGCTGCTGCTGCAGCAACAGCTCTAGCAACGTCTTCTGTTGTTTGCATAAACAAAGATGCACTCCAACTGGGACTAACTGACCCTTCATCTTTCTCCATCTTCCAAACCTCACTCCCCTGCAATTCTGCAAGCACATTATACATGTCAATATTTACATCTAAGGACAAAGACATGTAAATCAACTTACTTTTGATTTATGATTTCAGAAATCAGAATTATAGAGAAAAGGCCCAGTTCATGGAAACAAAATTATCTGGTATCTTCTCACCTAACAAATAAAAAAGAATAAAAACAAACTAGGGATGATTTTTAGTGGTTCCTTTCTCACTATTTTCTTTCATTTACGTGCTTTAGCGTTTAGCCTGAAGATTTGTAAGTACATAGATAACAAAACATACTAGCGGACACTTTTCACTGCCATATTGCACCGGCGAGCATACATCCAATTCTTTTCAGCACTACAATCTCAGTAATACAAAATCACACAACAAATTTAGAGCATACTAGCTTCACCTTTCTAATCTGCTTTTTCCATATTTTCCATCCACTGCAATATATACTTGAAGTTGACAAAAAGGCTAAAAAGGGAAAAGGATACCGGGTAAGTGTTACTGTGTTAGGTACAGAGGCGCATTCATCAGCCTCGTACAACAACACGACAAAGAATTTAAAGAAAGACCGGGATTATCAAACACAAAACTCATTCACAATCACCAGCAACCAAAATACACAAGCAAAGAGATTCGGAGCTCGGGGAAAAAAATCAAACAATTCCTAAATTAACAAGCAAAACCACAAATTTCCATGTCAATAGAACCGGCAAATTAAGTCCAAATTCCAAGAGATTTGAGCTCAACCATCCAGTTTAATTAAACCCATGTCCAAAAACAAAATTAACATCGACTCCATATACAAATAACACGAATTGAATATAGATAAACTCGAAATCGAAGCGAAATCAAGAAAGTAACATGAACAAAGTCAAGATAAATCAAAAGCGGGGTCAAAAACGTCACCTTTAAGATAGATGCTAAATCTTTCCGCCAAAAAAAACAATCCTCCGGCCAGAAGCTCCAATAATTACTTATTATAGACTACAGGTGACAGGTCTGCGTGGACTTGACAGAGACAAAGCAATGGGAAAGAAAGGGGTGGAGAGAGAGCTCAGGCGGCCATAACAAGGAATAGGAGGAGAGAAAAGGCTGCGTTTTCCTCGTTGGCTATGAGAAATTAAAAGTGAGAAAACCGGCGAGACAAATGCAGCACGGTGCATTGCATATATCCAATATTATTACAAAATTAATAAATTGATACTTCATTTTTAAAATAATGGATTATTTATTTTTTATTTTTTGTGCAGCCGAAGAGAAAAATTAATGGAGTATTTATTTTAGCAATTTACTTTCTTCTTTTGTTATTAATTTTTTTAAAAAAAAAATAAATAAGGAACCAAAAAAGAGTTTCAATTCGAGAGGCTATTGGCAAAACTAAGGGAGTGTTTGGTTGTACTTAGTTGGGAAATTTTAATTTAAGGGCGGATTTAGTTGTAGCAGTGTAGCTTTTCTAAAAAAATAAGGAACAAATCTCTTAAATCTATATTTGTAATCTGTGAGATACTATATTTTTAAAAAAATCTATTATTGCCTTGATAAAATTTCTCAATTTCTATTGGCAATGTGATTTTAATTAATTTCATTATATTTCGGGATTGAGACTTGACCTAAGTGATCAAGGATTGGGATTTGACCTAAGTGGTCAAGGGCGTTGAGAGTTCGACTCTGACCCAGCTCCCTATCCCTTCCCTTTGTCCCTTTGTAATTGTGTGATATGGACTCCCATCACCTTTTTCCTAGCTTGTATAGACGGTTAAGCAAAAAAAAATTAATTTCAGTATATTTCAACAAAAAAAAAATCTATACTATTTTTCTATGTATTTTATATCATTATTTTGATTGAGTTGTAAAATAGATTTTAAAACTAAAAAAAGTACTATATTTTATATTTTAAATACTACTACTCTTTTATTCCTACCATAAATAAGATCTAAACAGATCTTATTTTTTAAATTCAAACATACTCATCATAATTTGTTTTGTATCACTAAAACCTTATAGATGAATAAATATTAATTACTGTTCTTTTATTTCATAAGCACAGAATCTCTTGAACAAGATTACAATCAACTAGGATTTAAATTATTACAATGCAGGCAAAAGTTTGAGTATATTAATTAAATTTTCAATTCAAAACTTATAAACATATAAAAAAATTGGAAAATATATTAGTTCAATACATTAAATATTTTAAAGAATTAATTGTAGATTGTACATGCAGGATTTGCCTACATCATTATTCATAATAGAGCACAAGTGAACAACTTGTCATGTTTTATGACTTTATGTTTGTGTTGCCTTGTGTTTAGATGTTTGTGTGGCAAATAGTTAGGGATGAAAACGGTACGGATACGGTCGGATAGTGTCGGATACGGATATTATCCATATTTTATTTGTCGAATTCGGTGTCGAATACGGATGGTCCGGATACGAATACGGTTTCGGGTATTTCGGATTTCGGATACGGTACGGATACATGATGGATATATGACGGATACGGATTCAATCGGATACAGATTATCGGATAATTTTTTATAATCTTTTTTGAAAATTTGATATTTTTTTATAATTATTAATGATTTTTAATTATTAAATAATAATATATTAATATATTCGGATATCCATATTTAAAATCCGGATAATATCCTATCAATTTTCGGATACGGTCGGATATTCTCGGATACGGTCAGATATTTTCGAATACGAATACGAATGCGGATATTAAAATACGGATTCGGATTCGGATATGGATATTGAAATATCCGGCCGGATAGTCGAAAACGGATTCGGATTCGAATATAATCGGATACGGCATCGGATCGGTCGGATATTTACCGTACCGCTTTCACCCCTACAAATAGTACAAGCCAAGCAATATTACCTTAGCTGTTTTGCCAAGAGAATGTAAAAATGAATTGCTTTCTTTGGATTCTATTTTAAGCGTGTAAGTTAATATACTTATATATAGTATACTAGTCATATACTTCTTGCTAAATATTTCATGATGCATGAATCATATGAAGGGTACGGATACGTGCACATGTGCACTTAATAACAAAGGCCTCGGTTTGGCTCAACCAAGAGGTAAGTTTTTGCAATTTTTTATGGCTGGAGTTTGTATTTGTGTTTGATTTGTTTAGGGGCTGTATTAAGGTTTAACTGTTTAAGCACTGTTTTTTTGTTCCTTTTTTTTTTTTTTTCTTGTGTGTGTGTGTGAATGTGTAGGGCATTTTTTTGGTGTTGTTTACTGCTATCAATTTATGGTTTGGGGTTAGGGAAAGCAAGCCGGAGAAGATGACTTTCTAGTGGTAACAGGCTAACAGCAAATGGCCAGTATTGGCCGAAATTAACATAAATTTTCGGTCGTCAATGGCCGAAAATACCTATTAATGATGGCCAAAAATACATATCAACTTCGCCCAATAATGACCGAAATAGCATACTACGCAGTGCGCATAGTTGCAACTGGCCGAAATCTCATATACTCGAATTACAGTAGAAAACTTCACTTAGTTGCGCGAAATCTACATAAATGATGGAAGAGTGCAACATTTTTCACCAACATTGCATCCAAATCTTCTCTGGCCATGTTCTTCTCTATTGGGGTGCTAGCGGGAACCTATCCTCCTCACTTTCCTTTGTACCATGCTTCTAATGGAGTTAGGGTTTGGGGGAAGAAGAATAAATGGTGGTGAGTGCCCTCAACATTTTCCTTGATTGTGTGCCTTCAACATTTCAATTTTGTACTTTTTAAGGTAGGTGCCTCCAACACAATAAATTGGTGTCAACAATATCTCACTCAAATCATTAAGGGTACATTTGATATTTCATTACTATGGTGGGGGGTTTTCTAACTTTTTCTGTGTGCACATATCATCGCCTTTATATGAAATGCTTTGTATTTACAGAAGATTGTGGTAGTAATTTTTAAATTAAAAAAAAACATTAAATTTATTTTCGTTCTTTACCAATGATCACTACAAGAATTTCGCGGGTAGGTGACGAAATGATTTCGTCGCCTTGTTCGTCGCCTAGCACTCTAGGCGACGAAATCCACCAGGCCACTAAGTTTTAGGCGACGACTTCAAAAAAATTTCGTCGGCAAATTCATCGCGTTGCCATGAATTTCTTGTAGTGGATGGTGAAGAAAGAATGAAATAAATAAAAGAAAAAAGATATATTTTAGTCCAATGACATTTTAGTAAATATGAAAAAAAAAATTAAAAATATTTTTGAAATGTCATCTACGATTAGCATATAATTAAATGGCAATATTCGTAAATCACCCATTTGTAATGGCACACTACAAAAAAAATGTTGAATAGCGACCACAATTAGCGACCACACCCTTGCAGTCGGAAATCGCGACCGCAATAGCGACCTCAGCAGAAACCTCGGAAATCGCAACCGCAATAGGAGTGCGATAAGGTGGTCAACACTTACTCTTTCAACTTTTATGAATGATTCGATCCTTCCGGCTCTTTAATGTGTTGAGTTTTTTTTGTGAGGTATAAAAAAAATGCATCTTATTTTCTATGAGGAAATAGTGAAGCCATAGATTGTTTATTCTTTTTTTTTCCCCTTCAATTTAACCTATTAAATCCCAAAAATCTAAATGTAAAATAGTTTTCATAATATTTCAAAACCCACCTCAAAAGGACAACTACAATTAGTTTAAGTGGATAATTCTTTATTGACTTAAGCAATGTCTCATGAATCTTTATAAATACGAAAAATTGCTTTGGAAGGGTATCCTTAAACCATACCTTAGGTTACTCTTCTCTCTAGTCTCTAGAGACCTAAGAAAATTTTAAAGGCAAAAAAAAAAAAAAAAAAAGAAAGAAAGAAAGAAAGAAAAAAGAATTACCTCAAGGGTTGGAGGTTGGGAGTTGGGGGTTGGAGTTTAACGACTGACTGACTATTGGCTTAATTTTTGGGAAGACAAAATAGAAAAAGTCGTCCTAACATTTTCTTTATACAACTACTCCCTCCGTTCCATTTTAGTTGTCTCTTTCAGCTCAATTTCAATAATCAAGATATGCATTAATTAACTCATAAATTTTCATTTTTACCCTTCAACTAAACCATTTCGTAATAAATGTCAAGAAATAACATTTATGTAAAGTAAAGGACATTATAGTAAAAACATAACATAACTACCTAAAACTACCTAAAAATGATAACTATTGTGAAACACTTTTTCATCTCTAAAAAGACTACTATTTTGGAACAGAGGGAGCAAAATGAAGTATTAAATAGATGCAAGAATTTTGGAACTGGAAATATAAAAATGTCACATATTTAGTATAAATGGCAATCACTGCGTGGCTCCCTCGGTGGAGGAATAGGGTGTGTGACATGTGGTTTTACAAGAATTTGGTAAAGTTGGACTTCGCTATATATAAAGATTGGACATCTACGACTACATTATATGAATATTCGCACATATAAGAATTAAGAAATAGAGATGGATACATATATTGTATCGCCAAAAATAACTCGAATATTCATACATGGAGAAATGATTAAGTATTTAAATGTTTTGGTAAAGGGACAAGAGAAATTAGAAGAATTAAGATTTTAAAACCATTCATCCATGGATAATACTACTCCATATTCCAAACTCAACCATTCTTCCATTTCTCATAGTACTAGTTCTTTTCAGAACCCAAATAGTAAAATGTAGTGAGTAGGAAACAAAAGGTTGCAGGTCAGGACAAAATTAAGAAATGGTCCAAGATAAACGGCTTTTGTCTTTAGCCCAAAATAGTATTACTAGACTACTAGTGACTAATTAATTTAACCACTAAAACCTAGTATTTAATTTTATTTTGATTCTAATTACAATTACAGTTTCTTTCAAAAACTACTACAAAAATGTCAACACAACGGATGTAAAATAATATTTCTATAATGTATATTTCTTTGAAATTTGGTTAATCATTACTGCTATAATCAATGGGGATCCTTAAAATTTTTTTTTTTATGGTGTGTCCCAAAAAATGATGGAAGCTATATTTAAATTATGAGTAGTAGTTACAATATAATAATATAGATGAAAACTTTTAAAATAAATTATTGTGGTGTCACTGTAAAAATTAAATGGCGTTACCAAGCATAATTTAGTTAAATGTAAAAGAAATTCTACCTTAAAATAACAATTTCATCAATTTAAGTAGTGACATATGCCACTCCTAAATATAATGTAGATCCGCCCTGGCTATAATATAAGATTGAAATATGAAATTGTAACAATTTGAAAGTTTAGTCATGCACATGTGGGAACAAACAATATACTCCGTTCATTCATAAAAAGTTGTCTCTTTCACCTCAATTTCAATAATCAAGATTTGCATTAATTAACTCATAAATTTCTATTTTTATCTTCAACTAAATTCTTTTGTAATTAATGTTAAGAAATACTTCCTCTGTCCCAACTGAAATGTCTTACTTACTATTTTTGGATGTCCCATCACAAATGTCTTTTTTCTATAAATAGAAATAATTTTTTCCCCTAACAATTATATGGACCCCATTACATACCCACAAATCAATTATACCTTAATTTATGTGCCCAACAGTAACATGACGTTACTAATGGGACGGAGGGAATAACATTTATATAAAGCAAATGATAATATAATAAAAACATAGCATAACTGCATATAACTACCTACAAATGATAATTATTGTTTAAAAAGACAATTAAAAAAGAACAGAGGGAGTATTCACATCCGGTAAACATATAGGCGCCATAAGGGCGTCTTTTCTTGTTCTATTATTTTTTTGTAAGTAAATATTAGGGTATCTCAGGCTTCATTTGATCCAAGATTGATCCCTCGAGGATCGGGTGGGCATTGAATGGTTGTCTCTCCTAAAGCAGATTTCTGCATACACAAAGGCTCGAACCCGAGATCTTTGCTTAAGCTGTCAGAGTCTTGTTCTATTTTATTTGAATATGTATTTTAATGCACTTATGTTTAATAAAAATATTTTAAAATGTGTATAAATAAAAATTATATTCCCTCTGTTACATTTGAAATGTACCATTTCATTTCTGCACACAATCCAATACACTTTTTAATCGTTAATATCTCAAAATATATACAACTAAAAATAATATAAAATATATATTCTAAAACTATACGATTAGACGAATGTAACAAGACCAAACTCTCATATTTTTTTAAATATATAATTACAATAATATTGAGTAAAAGTTGAATAATGAATAGTGTACAGGACAATTCAACTGGGAGTCGGAGGGAGTATAAAATTATACTCCGTATTATAAAACTAATCTATTAGGCGAACTAAATAAGGCACAACTTGATTATTACATTTGTTATACACTTATTTAAAAAAAAATTAAAATTAAAATAAACAAAAAATCATACTCCCTCCGTCCCATTATTTTTGTCTCACTTTCCTTTTTGATACACCCCATTCCAATTGTCTCATTTCCCTTTTTGGAAATATTAACTACAAACTCACTCTCATTATATTACATCAATAAATAAATTTATTAATATTTCAAATACACAACTATCACATCACACCTATATAAATCAATTAAAAATTCAAACCCATTACAATCACATCACATAAATTCCTAATTTACCCCCCCACTTTAACACTAATCTACCCTTACTTAAATACTAACTATCTCCACATAGAACACCGTGCCCAAAAGTTTTGAGATACTTTTAACGGGATGGAGGGAGTATTAAAAGTCCAATATAGAAAGATCCAACAGTGAGTCATGAAAAAAGTCAGCCCAGATAATTATTTAATGCCAAGGGCAATGAATTAGCTAGCGCTTGAAGCACAATAAATGATGTATTAAAAACAACATCCTTCAGAGGAAAAAAAAAAAAATTAAAAATTTTCTTTTACTTTTGTTATAAAATTTAAAGAATGTAATTCCTCCATTTTTCAATATTTGCAACATTGTAAATTCTGACACTATTCATTGGACTGCTTTGATTTCAATTTTATCATAGTTATACAAATTAAAATATAGCCAAGGGGGATTTTGTTAAATTCGTCTCGTCTTGTATTTTTTAAATATCAAAATTTTATAATTTTTATTATACCGAACTTAAGTTATAGATAATTTAACATGTGCATTGGATTGCACGCTTTGTGAGTTCGTAGCAAATATTGGAAACGGAGGAAGTATTAAATTTTATGAAAAAAAAACATTTAAAACAATTTTTAAATCTATTTGAAAAGACAATAGAAAAACGTTTGTACACATTATTCAAAATTTTTAAAGATAATATTTGCCAACAAAAGAAGTATATTTGTAAGATCCAAAAAAAAAAAAACACAATTTAAAGTTGCCTCAAGGGAAGAAATATTTGTAAAGAACCAAACATCCCCCAAGTGAATAGGCCATTGTTTGTTTGATAAAAATTAAAAAAAAAAAAAAAAAAAAAAAAAAAAAAAAAAAAAAAAAAAAAAAACAGAGAGACAAAATTTTTCGATTGTCTACCAACCTGGTTGGAAGCACTTCCATTCTTCCATACCCCTTTCTGGTTTATTTACATGTTTGGATGTGCCAAACATATCCTTTTGCCTAACTTTGTTAATTGCAAGAATGCATCTGTCAATTGGGGAATTCTTACCTACTTGCATTGTAATATTGCATTCCTAAACACAGTAGTCAGTAATAGAAAAGGTTTTAATTAGTTGCCACTACAAAATATTGCCACCATCTTTGTAATCATCACATAGAGTTGTTACTAAATTCATGTATTATGGGTTTCTTCGGCACATAGTGTTGTAGCTGTTGGGAGCTTTAGGGCCTGTTCTGCACGTAGAGCTATAGTTGTGAGTTGTAGTTGCGAGCTGGAGCTGTAGGGAGCTGTGTGAGTTATAGCTGTCAGTTTTATTTAAGTGTTCTGTACAACAAGCTGTAGCTGTCAAAAAATGTGTGAAATGACATAAAAGGACAAACATTTATGTAGACTATTGGGTAGTGAGTTGATTATTGGGATAAAATTGTAATTGCTCAACAATAAGCTAGGAGCTTATTTTTTAAAGCTACTACAAGTAGCTTCTAAAAAGAAGCTTCCAAAAGCTCCCATAGAGCTGTAGCTACCAGTTTTTGCATAAGTATTCGGTACAAGTAGCTGTAGTTGTTATAAATCCTAATTTGAAGAGAAAAATTAATTAAATTAGAAAGTATTTTTTGAAAGTTTTTAAAAGCTACTGAGCGTAGCTTCTGATTGTAGATCTTTTCGTAGCTGCAATTCACAGCTAAAGCCTTCAAAAGCTAGTGTGCAGAACGAGACTATGGGCCCGTTTGGAATGGCTTTTGAAAAAAGCAGAAGCCAAAAGTAGAAGCAGAAGCAGAAGTCAAAAGCAAAAGCATGTAACTTTTGTGTTTGGATGGAATGTTTGAAAAGCGGCTTTTTCTAAAAAATATGTTTGGATGAATAAAAATGAAAAGTGCTTTTAGAGTGTGGTAATTATCAAAAAGGACATGCTACTTAATATGATAATAAGATATATTTATAGTGTAATTTATATTAAGTAGTGGGGGTATTTCAGTTCTTGCACATTTTACGAGGTGCTTTAAGCTTCTACTTTTGGGAGAAGCACCCCTGGTCTGCTTCTCCCAGAAGCACTTTTTTCGTTTTTCGATGTGCTTTTGCTTTTTCTTAAAAGCCAAAACAAACACCTAATTTCTACTAGAAGTGCTTTTGGCAGAAGCAAAAGCCAAAAGCACCTCCCTAGAAGCCAATCCAAATGGGCTCTATTATTTTAAAATAAAAGCTAAAGTTTCTCAAAGCTTTCAAAAAACTGCATGCAGAATAGACCCTATGATTTTTAGTGTGTGCATGATGCCAATGGTTTTGTTTGGGGATTTGTACCATTAGGACAGAGCTTCATTCCAAATTCATACTGGTATATTATTACTTGTTACATAATTTAAGTGACTTTCTTTAAGTGGTATTTTTAAATTTCTATTTATATTTTGGCAATTGTATTTTCGATTATATTTATGTTGGAAAAAATGTTTCAATTCAATACTCAATGTTAATAAACATGAGTGTATTGTGTATATACATTTTACCATTGATGTATATACACACAATATTAAATAGTAGTAATATATGAACTTTTAACATACAATTTAAAAATTCGAAATATTTTGATTTACAACAAATTTTATTACCTTGTAGAATTAACAAAAAAGGAATACACATTAATTTTTGGACAGTTATGCTTAATAGTATTTCGAATTATTACCTTATAGAATTAAAAAAAAAAAAAAAACCATGTTGCAAACTTGCAATGTGAAGTGATCATGGGCGTTAAAGTTCTGTTTGGTTGACTACTCGTCAAAAGGCCATTTTTTTCCCCTTTTATAAATATAAAAAAAACAAAATATAATTCGGCTGCACATGGATCCAACGGAGTAATTTTATTTCCTACATTGTGAATCTTTACTTGATATTGATTTTTTTTGGAGGAGCCATTGAAGGCCTGGAAAGGATGGTGGGAGCCCATGCCACACAATTACAAAGGGGAATAAAAGGGAGGGATAGGAGCTTTAGGGTTTAGGGTTTAGGGGGCGGGTGAGAATCGAACATCCAACCTTCCGCTGGAAATCAAGGGGGCGGGTGAGAATCGAACATCCAACCTTCCGCTGAAAATCAAGGGACTTGTTGTGGCCATCAAGATAGTGGGCCGTAAAGGGATAGTTGGGCCAGATAAATTGGGCCAGGAAGAGTTTGCAAAGGTGATGACTGCAGAGATGATAGGGCCGAGAAGCTAATAATCAAGTATGGACGATTAGGGCCAGTTAAGTCCAGAAGAATAGGAGTTCCTAAAGGCAAGAGTGAACGACCGAAGTTAAGTGAAGACAGCCGATATGGGCAGAGCAAAAATCGGCTAATAAGGTCAGCCAGGGAGCGGTTACCAGAGCCCCGGCTATAAATAGGAGATGCCATGCTCATAATCAAGAGAGAACAATCCACCCCAAAATTTCTTTATGCAAATTTCAATTCTTTGTATCTTTACTGCTTTCTTTATAGCTTTCCTTTACCAGCTTTCCTAGACTCTAGCTTAGTGATTAGCAGTTATTTTTCCAAGTCCACCGTTGTTTCTCAACAACTGGTAGTTTGGTACCATTTTTTCCGGTTAATCAGCCGTTGTTTCTTAACAACTGGTAGATTTTTCATTGTATCCATTTTGCCATTGCAATTTTAGTGAATTCAGTCAAGTTTGGGCGTATTAAGTCAAGTTTGGACGCATTATCATAATCTCGGACCCGTAATCGGTTTGATCATTTTCCGATAGCCTCCCTTGAGGAGAAAAAAGGTCATTGGCTCGACGCTAGCCAAACAGTGGCATGCCCAGTGGGACGCACAATGGCAGTTGATCCGCATGCAACTCCGGCAATCAATACGGCGACAAGGACTGATTTGCCACCGATTCAGGAAGAGCGCACAGGAGAACCGGACGAATTCCCTCCAGGATTCCCTGGACCATCAAATTTCCACAATCAGGAGTTTCCGCATGACGATCTAACCCCGCAATTTTGCGATCATGTACAGTTTATGGTAGAAGCGGCGGTTGCAAATTCGGTTCGGCAGATATAACGAAATATTTTGGCAGGAATGCCAGCGATGTTTAGAGCCGAATTAGCAAGAAATATGTATCCGATGGGAGCACAGAATGCGCAGGCAGCACAAAATCCACCACCTGTGATGCAAAATCCTCATAATTACCAACAGCAGGCCTATCGGCCGCTAGGAGGGCAGGAGTCACGGCCTTTCGTCCCACCTCAACAAAGGTACGATCAGCAACATCAACCACCTGCTCCAGTGGTACAACAACAATATCTACCACAGCAGCAGAATCAGCCACAACTGGTTGATAGAGAGCTTATAGCTTATTCGTACACAATTTGGGAACCTCATCGGCCAGAATAATCAGCCGATGTATAGGAAACCTTATCCTGACTACATTGAGGAGCAGTATCTGTTGCCCAGAGGTTTAAAGGTTCCTGATTTCAACACGTTTTCAGGAGAAGTCGACCGATTGACTATAGAACATATCGGCCGATTCACGGCTCAGTGCACCAGAATAGCACAGAATGACTTTCACAAGTTAATTTTGTTCAACATGTCGCTGACTGGGCCAGCATTCGAATGGTATATCAATCTGCCTCCAGGATCGGTTAACACTTGGGCCGAAATGGAGCGGTTATTCCATGACTGATTCTACAACACCAGTCCTGAGGTGTCAGTGGTAGATCTGACATCTACCAAGCAGAAGGCGGGATAAACGGTTACTGAGTTCATAGAAAGATTTTACACCATCAAGGCTCAAATGAAGACGATGCTGCCAGAGCATGAATATATTCAAATTCTAAAGCAGAATCTGAAGTTTGCCATCAAGGATAGATTGATGGTTACAATACCAAGGACTGTGGCCGAATTAACGGCCGAAGCTATAAGGAAGGGGACTTATTTGGCAGAACAAGCGGCTTTCAAGTCAAGCCGAAGTCAAAGTGGAAGATCACAGCCTATCCAGTCAGCTGCATCATTTGCCGGGTCTCTGGATAGGTGTGAAGTTGGAGAAGAGTACAACATAGATGATGTTCCCGCCTTAGCCGAAGTTGCAAGGGCTGAGCTGGTAATTAAAAAGCCCATGACGTGCCCAGCTCTTCGGCCAGTTAGAGGCAAGGAAAAAGAAGGAGAAGTCAGGGACGAATCTCAGAGGTTTTATTCTTTCGATCTCTCTTAGATGGATGAGATTTTTGATTATTTCCAGAAGAATGGATTGCTTGAATTTAAAGGGAATCATCCACAGGCGACTAAAGAACAAATGTACGCGGGGTGGTGTAGATTTCACGGTCGGCCACTCATTCTACAGCGGTCTGTGGACATTTCAGAAAGATGATTCAGAAACACGTGGATGACGGGAAGTTGAAATTCCCGGACAGATTGATGGCAATAGATAAAAATCCGTTTCCTGTCGCTAACGTGGTGATGGTGCACCCTGATCAAAATAAGTCTGTACATGATCGTCTTGGGGACCAACCATCGTCCAGTAAAAGCTCTGTGCACGATCGGCTAGGAAGTCAGCCATCGGTTCAGAAGAAGGCAGGAGTATGGAGACGATTAGGTTCTCCACAGAAGGGGAAAGAGAAGACTTCGGATGTCTTTGACTGGTTGGGAGATTACGAAGTCAATGAATGGATTAAGCGATCAGAAGCACAAGAGAAATAAGAATCCAACGAAGAAAGAGGAAAGCCAACTTTGAAGATAATTACTAATGGTTGAGATTCGGAAATGAAGCTAACAGCCGATAAAAGGAATGGGAAGACTGTAATCCAGATTACGGTTCCAGAAGAGGCTGTATCCCTGGAGATGAAGAAGTTTAGAAGGACACCGACCAATACTCAGGTAGGCCAATGGGTCCAAAATTCCCCTGAAAAGAGGCATATCAGCCATAGCCGATTCGGAACTTCAACCTGAAGGGCAAAAGACGAAAATGTCCCAAAGGGGAAGGGATCGTATCGTACCTTAAAACGAAGAATGCAGCGGTTGAAAGCAGCCATGACGTATGAGGAAGAGTACAAAATAATGCACATGGAGGAGGACGTCCCAGACAATTGTGCTTCGTCTGAAGGAAGGATCCTTAAAAAAGTATTTTCGGCTCGTCTGAAGGAAGCCGAAAATAGAGGAGAAAGGAAAAACCGAAAGTTGATCAAGATTGGCTAAAGAATAAAACTGAATTTCAGTCAAAAGAAGAAGTTTGAGGCTGATAATGATCAAGCAAAGCCGAAAGAAGAATGGAAGCCTAGACCAGTCCGAACTAGGGAATGGAAACCAAAGACGACTATTGTCCCAAACAATGAGACCTTCTCAATCGGACAATTCAAGTTCGACTTTGGGTCCAGTGCAAATATGGTAGGAACAGCCACAACAAATTGTGAAGAATATTGGTCCGATTCTGAACCAGCTGTGGCCTTCTATCAAAAGGAGGGGAAATATTTTGGCGAAGAAGAGCCCATAGTGGACTTTTGCTTCGCCAAATTTGAAGCACTTCGGCCAGAGGCCGAAGTTGAAAAAAACATGGAAGAAGGGTATGAGGCTTTCGTCCCAGAAGCTCAGCCAAGTACGATCTTACCTCCGACTGCAAAGATGTCTCAGCATGTGAGGCATTTGTATGTCAAAGGCTGGGTCAACGGAAGGCCATTGAGGAGAATGTTTGTTGATGGTGGAGCAACTGTCAACATCATGCCATTATCTATGTTAACAAAGATAGGCCGCTCGAAGGAGGACTTGTTACCCACAAGGATGAATGTATTAAGCTTTGTGGGGGCACAAACTGCGGCCGAAGCATGTATCCTAGTTGATGTTACAGTCGGAACAATTTTGATTCCGACTATATTTTTTGTGGTAAATGCTGAGGTCCCGTATGCGACCCTCTTAGGCCGATGTTGGATACACACAACTAGGTGTTTGCCATCAACCCTTCATCAGAAGATATGATTTTGGAAGAATGATGGCACAGTTGAAGAAGTAGATGGTGATCAACCACTATTTCCAGTCAGCTCAGCTGGGCGAATTGACGCGGTATTGTACGAGGAGCCCATACAACCGTTCCTAGTGGTAGTGGGAGATCGATACCCGAAGGTGGTTAAATGTGATTGGACAGACTTGGGATTTGAAGTCAGGTACCGGGCCGATCCACGGCCAGATGTAGAAGAAAGTAAATAATGAACGAAAGAATCAAGAAGACGATCGAGTTCAAATCGGCTGAACTCGAATCTACAAGAGAGGAGGCAAGGTGGAGTGAACTCATAGATGTTATCCCAAAGCGAACCGGATTTCAAAGCGCAAGATCCTTTGAAGATGGTTAATGTTGGCACAGATGAGCATCCGAGAGAGATTCCACTCAGTGCAAATCTAGATCGACATATGACTAGCTGATTCAGAGAAGTGCTAATCGAGTTCAAAGATTATTTTGCATGGGACTATACAGAGATGCCTGGATTGGAAAGAGCAATTGTGGAACAAAGGCTACCGATCAAAGAAGGATTTAGGCCGCATAAACAGCCGGCCAGGAGGGCAGCGCCCGAAATAGTCCCAAATATAAAGGAAGAAATAGAAAAATTGTTAGCGGCCGGATTTGTTAGGCCAGCTAAATATGTAGAGTGGTTGTCAAATATTGTTCCTGTAATAAAAAAAAGGGAAATTGAGAGTTTGTATTGATTTCAGAAATCTTAATATAGCCACTCCCAAGGATGAATACATGATGCATATTGTTGATCTGTTAATTGATTCGGCCGCAAACAAGGGATGTTATCTTTTATGGATGGATATTCTGGGTACAACCAAGTCTTTATGGCCGAAGAAGACGTACATAAGACTGCATTCAGATGCCCTGGAGCCATTGGGATATACGAGTGGGTAGTAATGCCATTCGGCTTGAAGAATGCAGGAGCTACATACCAGAGGGCCATGAACTATGTTTTTCGTGACTTAATAGGAGACTGTGTAGAAGTCTATATCGACGATGTTATGGTCCGATCTAAAGATATGGAAAGCCATTTGGCCGATCTAAGAAGAGTATTTGCAAGGATGAGGCTACATGGAGTTAAGATGAATCCAGCCAAGTGTGCTTTTGGAGTACAAGCAGGGAATTTCCTAGGGTTCTTGGTACATAACAAAGGCATAGAAGTCGATGAAAACAAAACCAAGGCCATCCAGGAAGCTAGACCTCCGCACGACAGAAAAAGTCTACAGAAATTCTTAGGCCATATCGGTTTTCTAAGAAGATTCTTGGCGAATACAGCCGGGAAGGGAAAACCACTGACTGATCTGCTAAGGTTAAAGAAAGAGGAGGAATTCAAATGGGGAATCGACCAGCAAAGAGCCTTTGAACAATTGAAACAGGCCTTAATCAACCCACCAGTGTTGGTCCCTCCTATCATCGGGCGACCATTGAAGTTATACATAGCTGCGGCCGAAGAGTCTATAGGAGCATTATTGGCTCAAGAGGATGAGGAAAGAAGAGATCGAGCGATTTACTATCTGAGCAGAATTCTTAAAGATGCAGAACTAAGGTACTCGTCGATTCATAAGTTGTGTTTAAGTCTTTATCATGCATGCCAGAAGCTGGAGTACTATATTTAGCCAAGGCAAGTAATAGTAGTGGCTTCGGTTGATATAGTTAAGATCATGATGAATGATCCAATTAGCAACAGAAGAATGGCTAAGTGGGCCATGAAGTTAAATGCGTATGATTTGAAATACCAACCACTAAAGGCTATGAAAGGACAAATCATAGCTGATTTCTTGCCCAATCATCCAATGTCTTCAATATCTGACGATATTGAAGAACAATTGCGGCCGAAAGTGATAGACGAAATGGGGATGTATACCTGCATCCGTGGATGATGATGTTTGATGATTCCAAAGCTACTTCAGGGGTTGGAGCAGGGTTCACACTACATACACCGGAGGGCACGGTATACAAATACTACGTGCAATTGCCTAAGTCCTACACGAATAACCAGGCGGAGTATAAAGCATTAATTTCGGGATTACAACAGTTGATAGATAAAGGAGTCAAAGCCATTGTAATCAAGGGAGACTCGCAAGTGGTTATTCAACAATTGCTTGGGGATTTTTCTGTTAAGAGTTCCTAGTTGATCAGACTGTACGAAGAGGCAATTGGTCTATTAGAAGAATTTGACGAGGTATACATCGAATATATACCAAGGAAAGAGAATGAACTGGCTAACGAGCCAGCTCAGCATGCAACAAGATATCGGCTGATGCCGATAGCAGGTAACATGGAAATATATTTGGCCGAAACCGAGAAGGCCGAATAGATTAAGGAAATAGCGCGAGTTTTGGAAGATCCAGCCAAAGCTAATCCAGCCGAGAAGCGGAAGGCAATGGATTACATAATAGTAGAAGGATTACTCTTTAAGCGAGCCATTGATGGGGTATTACTCTGATGCGTGGGAGAAGAAGATGCTAAAAGAGTAATGGGAGAAGTACGCGAAGGAATCTGCGGCGCACATTGTGCAGGAAAGTCAATGAAATGGAGCATCATTCGGCTCGGATACTATTGGCCGAATATGGGAACAGATTGTGAAAGGTATGCAAAAGGGTGCCGCGAATGTCAAAAGCATGGGCCGATCCAGAAGTTACCGGCCGAAGAATTGCATATAATGATTAAGCCATGACCATTTCGAGGATGGACTATGGATATTATTGGAAAAATTCATCACTCTTCTTCAAAAAGACATGAGTATGTTTTGGTGGCCACGGACTATTTCAAAAAGTGGCTGAAGCACAAGCGTACGTCAGTATATCCCAAGAAGAGGTTATTGAATTCATTAAGAGACAATTGATTTATAGATTCGGACTCCCACAGACGATTCTAACAGATAGAGGAACAGTATTTGTGGGAGAAAATGTTAAGGCCTTTGGACGAATATGGAATAAAGATCGTACATTCGTCGCCATATTATCCGCAAGGAAATGGGCAGGCAGAGGCCACTAATAAGCAATTGATAGGGATTATAAAGAAGATGATTGAAGATCAACCAAGGAAGTGGCATGAAAAGTTGTTCGAGGCGTTATGGCCTATCGAAACGCTAAAACTTCAGCCACTGGGTTTATACCATTTCGGCTGACTTATGGGATGGATGCAGTACTCCCATCCAAAATAACAGTGCCGACCTTGAGGACGAGTCAAGCAGATTCGATTTCGGCCAAACAGTACGATCAGACAAGGAAAAATGAATTATTAGATGTTAATTCCGATCGGGTGCAAGCATTTGAGAATTTATAAAAGAATAAAGATGTCGTGGCCGAAGAATTCGTGTTAAGCGATTTGAAGTTGGCGATTTAGTATGGAAAGTTATATGGCCACCCAAACAGAAGGGTGGCCGATTGGGAAAGTGGAGCCCCAATTGGGAGGGGCCATTTATTGTTCAGACAAAATTCCCGAATGGAGCATACATGTTGGTGGACGAAAATGGAGAACAGATGTCAAATCCAGTTAATGCGAGAAATATGAAGAAATATTATGCTTCAGTTTGGGATTAAGCATCGAGCAAAAACAGTAAACATTTTTATTTCATGGACGACATTAGAAAAAGGAGCTACTTCGGCCGAAAGCGGCGTCGATAGTCCGGAATTACAATATACAAGGGAAATGTCCTAGTCTATGCAGGCATATACAAGGGAAAGGTCCTAAGAGAAGGAACTGGAGGATTATGTTAAATAACCCAGCCTTGTACAATGCCGTCTAGATACATCGGTGGAACCAAAAGCGGTGGCGTGACCGCTTATTCCAGAATAGTAGCGCCGATTGACCCAACCACCGAGCCTCAATCTCTGGGAGCGCTAGAACGAATAGTACAACGTCCCAGAGGTAGAAGTCGAACTCAGGTCCAGCATCCCCAAGATCTCAGATAAGATGAGGAGGGGTACAACCGAGGCAAACAGCCAAGGCGGTGGAAGGAAAAGAAAATGGAGGAACCACTAAGAGAAGTGGGTTCCCCATTAGATAAGGTCCGACAGGATATGCAACCGCAAAGTAGAAAAGAGCTCTGATTGCATAACCGTCGAAACCTTCATTTGGAAAAATAGTCAAAGATCCTCGTCCATACGAATATGGTGACAAGGACGTTAGCTGAACTCGTGCCGCATGGGCATAAGGTTTTTGTACCACATCTGGAGATCCTTGCATGAAGACATCAGTCAAACACCATGGGGGTACCGGGGATAGAGGATCGAGTAAAGAAAGAGGAAAAACCATATTGTTATAAGGAAAGGAGAAGGAGTAATAGAAAGGAACCAGAGAGGCCGGGTATTTATAGATGGAGGATAAATACTCGGCAGAAGAAACGGTCAATATTAAAAGTTATTTATGGGAAGACGTTACAGCTGAGTCCCGATAAAGCTGCTACCATTCAGAAAATAGCCATAAAGAAGATCGAAAATCATGGAATCTCTAGTAAGATACATATCTTGTTGCAGAAGGAAAAAATACGAATCCAAAAGTACATACGTCGGCCAATACAAATCCAAAAAAGGAATGGCCGACCACAGTTGGCACAAACAGCCGAAAAGAGACTAATAAATTCGTACCCACAATAACGAGTCAATACCAGTGTTCACAAAATAATATCCTATATACAAGAAAAAGTGAGGTAGCTAGTGGTCCTCGCTATCGTCAAAATGCACATATTCATCCAGGCCTTGCAAAGCACCGATTTGAGGATCAGTGGAAGGCGAAGGATCCACAGCCGGATTCGGATCCACAACAAAGGAAGGAGGATGGAGGACACTGCTAGATGAAGGACGATCAGTTGCCAAGTCAGCATCAATAGGTCCAGAAGATGGCAAAGGATCGGACGATTGGAAGGGGACACCGGATTTCCCTGAGTAAAAAAAAAAGAAGAGAATGAAAAGCTGAGAATATAAGGAACGAATATAGCACAAAAGAAAGGGAGAAAATACCTGTAGGAGCTTTCGAAGAGGAAGGGGCATCGTTGGACGGAGAAGCCTCAATCTCCGATGGATCCAGAGGGAACATATCCGGCGGAGGAACAACGCAAGCAGTACTTTTAGCGCCAAGACTCTGGATAGCCGAATCAAGATGACTAACCAAGGAATGAGTGTCGGCCGATTTCTCTTGGAAGGTACCAAGAATATAATCATTAAAACTGGATCTCATGGCAAAATAAGAAGCATTCCGATGAGAATCCATGAGCTTTGCCTTGGGAGCTTCGGCTGATTGACGAAGGGATTTTATCGATCGCTTCAAGTTGGTCAATTCCCGTTTCGTTTCGTCCAGGGCCGATTTTAGCTCATGTTCTTTCCATTGGAGCCTGGCTATTTCTAAATGAGTCAAAGAGAGATCCTCTGCATACTTAAGTTCACGAGAATCCATTTCAGAATGAATGTCCATTTGAGCTCGATTTTCAGCCGAATAATTATTGAATTCAGCTAGAGAAGAAGCCACAGCCTCCCGTTCGGCTGAGAGCTGATTCCGCATTACTAAATGGGCTCTGAGTTCTTGGTCCAAGGAAAGGACAGATTTAGTGATCGTTTGAAGGGTGGCATCAAGGTTCAAAGAAACCATCTCCTCGTGAAAATACTGATCGAGATGAGACAGAAGGAGGAGGATGGGTTTTGGATGAACAAATTCCTCGTCAGATTGCCTAGCTATCATATTGCATAACTGGCCTAAACAATCTCCAAGGTGGGCCGAAGGGTCTGACGGAAGTGAAGATGAAGAAATAGGGGAGAAGAAGTCATCCAGCACGTGCCGGTCAGGGAATGGAGATGAGGGGACCTGAACGGTAGAAACATCTTCGGAGGTATCAGTCGAACCACCAATAATAGGGCCAAGAGGTTCCGAAGCAGCCAAAGACGACGATACAGCGGGATCCTTAACCAGTTGTTGAGGTTCGGCCGATGAAGGATTGACAGGAGCAGCCGAACCCGGATCATTTGTCATTTGGGGCACAACATTAAGAGAATCCGCAACTATGGTCAGGACAAGAGGAATGGTGAACGATGGTGGGGTAGCAGAGACCTGATAGAAGGAAGAAGGAATGATGATTAACTGGGAAGAGATATATATATATATATATATATAAATTAATTAACTCACCATGAAACGAGTAGTAGGGATTCTGCCAAGCGGTGAGCGAGAAGAACGTTTCCGAGTTTTAGTAGAAGGAAGAGAACCAGCAAAAGGGGCCGAAGGAGGAGTGAGTCTCTTGCGTCCAGGGTCCAAAGATATAGGATGAAGGGCACCTATATTCGAAAGTTACAGTCGAATAAGTAATAGAAAAGTATATAATAAGGAAGAATCAAGAAGAAACGTACCCAGACATGAAGGAGAAGGCATACTGAGGTCTCGCTGAGAAGAAGAGTCCGGCGAAGAAGAAGGATAAGAAGAGAAAGGCAGGATGGGGGAGAAACCACTCCGCCGCAAGAGTGGGTTAAGGTGGGCACCAAAGAAGGTACGAGCAACGCCGTCCCACCAAAGCCGAAAAGGAGACGTGGAGAGTCCAACGCGAACGTGAAATTTCGGCACGTCAAAATCTATTAGACGCCGATGCCAGGTGGTACATTGTTTTCGACTAGAAAGAGGAGTAAGTCACTTATCAACGCGATAAGCCTCTACTAAATCCTGGCCGAAACCAAACTGACGATTGACCAGGTGAGAATTGTAAATCTCGAAAGGAATGGCAGCGTTGGGGAGAGCCGTGGAACCATTAAAGATAGGACGAGGAAGGATGCATCGGTTCCAAATCTGAGCAAGAGCCAGAGGAAGAGGGGTTCCAAAAGGAGCAGTTGCAATCTCTTTGACCCAGGCAAAATCGGCTCTCCGATAATGATAGTGAGAGAAGGCCTGATCAGCAGTTCGGCCTAAAGAATAGCTGATCCAGTGAGGAATCGACATGGCAGGAAGGGACGTCCCCATAAGATCGGGGCCAACAAAATGGTCCGGACGAATATCATGCGGAGGGAAACTCGAGACGTCACGAAAGTGCCAAACCAACCACAAGGGAAGAAACCATAGGGGGCCGCGAGCTTTATATGAGAAATCTTTCTCCCAACCTAAAACGGTAGCCGATATACCCGCATACAAATGGGCAAGAAAGAAATCGGGCAACGGTAAAACTGTTTGGTTAAGAATTTCGAAGGCTAAAGAATATGTTTCAAGAAGAACTCCTTTGGAGGGGGTACACCAAAAGAACCATGTTAAGAAATACATCATGAAAGCAAGTGGCTCCTGAGCGTGAGGGGCAGGCAAAGAAGGGTCACTCTGGTGAGTAACAATCCAACCGTGGAAGGTGTTGTTAGAAGGAAAACCAGTGGTTTTTTTTTTGGGATGAGATTTGGATGCAAAGCCAAGGTTGTCCCCACGAACTGAAAGGCTCAAGAGGAGTTTAACGTCCTAAACGGTGGGAGTCATTATACCCCAAGGGAAACAGAAACAGTTTATAGTGGGATTCCAAAAACATAAAAGGGCCTGAATGGGACAGAGATCATTGGGAAAAGGCGCAGTACTAAGAAGGATTAAACGACGAATATATGCATCAGACCAGGACTTACGGCAATGGGGCTCGAGATGGTTATACCAAGCCAAATAGTCGGCTGAAGTCGAAGGCCAGTTAGCAAACGAAGGGGTAAAAAGTTGAGAAGAGAACCAGGGGGCATACAAGGGTATGGAACGATTTTCAAAAAGCGAGCAGTGCACTCGTCAATTTCTTCAGAGATACCTAACGGGCCGAGGGAATAGTAGCCTTCAGGAAGAAGACGAACCGCAGTATGAGAGGCAAACGAACTCTCAATCTTAAGAATCTCAGACGAGGGAACAAGAATGGAACGAGGATCCATCGAAGAAAGAAAGAAGAACATGGAGGAGGAGAGGAATGTGAAAGAGCAGGGGGAGAGATGGTTTTTCTCTGAGGAAGGAAGGCTACATGAGTAAGGGTAATGATGGCCGAATTTCTCAGGAAGAAGTGATAACCGTCAAACAGCAACGTTGAGAAAATTACTTGGGCTTTTTCCAAGTTGGAAATTCACCCAAGTAAGGAGGGCATCTGTTGTGGCCATCAAGATAGTGGGTCGTAAAGGGATACTTGGGCCAGATAAATTGGGCCAGGAAGAGTTTGCAAGGGTGTTGACTGCAGAGATGATAGGGCCGAGAAGCTAATAATCAAGGATGGACGATTAGGGCCAGATTAAGTCCATAAGAATAGGAGCTCCTAAAGGCAAGAGTGATGGGCCGAAGTTAAGTGAAGACAACCGATAAGGGGAGAGCAAAAATCGGCTAATAAGGTCAGCCAGGGAGCGGTTACCAGAGCTCCGGCTATAAATAGGGGATGCCATGCTCATAATCAAGAGAGACCAATCCACTCCAAAATTCCTTTATGCAAATTTTAATTCTTTGTATCTTTACTGCTTTCTTTACAACTTTCCTAGACTCTAGCTTAGTGATTAGCGGTTACTTTTTCCAAGTCCACCATTGTTTCTCAACAACTGGTAGTTTGGGACCATTTTTCCCGGTTAATCAGCCGTTGTTTCCTAACAACTGGTAGATTTTTCATTGTATCCATTTTGCCATTGCAATTTTAGTGAATTCAGTCAAGTTATGGTGTATTAAGTCAAGTTTGGGCGCATTATCATAATCTTGGACCCATAATCGGTTTGATCTTTTTCCGATAGCCTCCGTTGAGGAGAAAAAGGTCCTTGGCTCGACGCTAGCCAAACAGGACTTAACTACTTAGGCTAAGTCCTCATCCCTTACTTGATATTGAATGATATTTACAATTAAAAAATAATAATAAATAGGTTTTTTTTTTTAATACATATGTAAACAATATTGTATGATGTAGGAATCTTAAATTAAATAATTTGGTGACATCTTCATTCAATATCTTTGACTGCAAATAGGTTTTGGCTGTTCAAGTCAGACACGATCACGTGTCGCTCCAGTTTGCGTTGACAAATTGTATTTGGACTCTTCTTTGATTTTAGGAGCTTTTATTGTTCGAATTTCAATTTTAAAAAAAAAGGAAAAAGAAAAAGAATTATCTGTGCTCGCCTGCTCGGACCCTCGTCAAAATACTTTTAAAAAACATTAAAAAAATTGTTAGTGCATGTATATATTTGTGATATATTTAATTAGTATAAAGTGATATATACTCTGTAAAATATACTACGTATTTATTAAATTTAATCAACGAATTTGAAATTAAATCTTTTTTGTTGTTATTTACTATTAGCTTTGACATAATATCATCATAACTATAAAAGAATAAAAAAAAAATTTGACTTCAAATGGGATTTTATTAAATTATTATAATTGCATAATTTTAGAATATACTTCTATTATGTATAATTGATATAACAGCTGTTAAAATAATGCTACAAGTAATTAGGTGCATTTGCCAAAATATTTGGAAGGCGATAGGTTGATATAGTTTGGTGATCTGGCATGAGATATGTGTACCTGCCAAGTTTATTAAGTATTGATTTGTGATTAGGCATGTTTGTTGAATGTGTTGCAACAATTAATACTTTTGTTTAATGTCTAAAAGAAACAAATGGATCGTGTATTTGAGAGTGTTTACTTTATTGATTAATCGATTTTGAGTTGTGATAGCTTGGCTACCTTAGGTTGGGATGCCACCTTGAATCTTGATAGATGTTGGCTTGTTGCATAGTTACATTCGATGTGTTGTGTTTATTCAATCTACTCCATTTATTGTTATTTTAATTTCATGAGTAATGCAATCAAAGTGTGAATCATATGGATTTTTTTTTTTTTTTTTTTTTTTTTGTCTTTTCAGAAGAAGTAGAGGGCCGGAGTTATTTTATTTATATGGATATTCTTTCATCCGTATTCGTCGTTGAGTGCTCGCGGCATTGAATACAATGGAGTACAAAATATATTCCCTCCGTTTTTTTTTAAGAGTTACGTTTTGACTTTTTTACTATTCATTGTAACTCTTTGACTTCTATTTTTATTATAGTTATAGAAGACAAAATATATATATAGCCAAGTGAGATCTTGTTGGATTCATCTCATTTTATAGTTTTTAAATGTTAAATTTTTAGAATTTTTACTTGTACCGAATTTGAGTTATGAATCGTTGAAAATGTGTATTGGCATACGTGAAATGAGAAGTGTAAGATTTTTTTTTTTTATTTAAAGGAGGAAGTACTAAATATTCGAATTGGTTTAGATGCTGGAGTAATTTTTGGCCCTTAGATTAGATTGGACGGATGTGATCTTTTAAGAGTATTTTTGCAAATAAATGTCAAAATTTATATTATAATAAAAATATTGACATTCTGTCTTGGCATAAGTTATGGTGTGGAGGCCATATCTCTTGACATGAAGAGGTTAATATGAACCATTGATGAGAAATTGAATTTAATGGTTGAGATTAATGCAAATGGTAGTCTTGTAATTTCAATAAGATTGAATGATCTTCATTCATATCTCATTCTTTATTCTCACTCTTCTCCGATCCTTCATACCTGCTATTCTTATGTTTGGAATTTTTTAAATCTGATAGGATATTTAGATTATTTTCATCGAATAGGTAGATCTTCATATAAAGATTGTCAAAATCCGAGTTCATTTGAGAAAGTTATAGCCATTTGAAGTTCATTGCGATTTTCAATAACATAGCATTTACATTTTAGCGACGTAGGCTTTGCAATTCAGCGACATAACATATGTATTTCAGCGACAGAGCCTATACAACAAAGTGTATGTGACAAACTAACATTCACATTGATTGCACCATAACTATACCCTTCTGTCTTACCTATATGCACATTTTGTTTTGTTTTGTGGTAGAAGTATATAACATTCTGTCATTTTGTTTCGTCAAAAATAAATTTTATTATGTTTTAAATATGTACATATTCTATTTTCTTAGACAGAATTAACATTATGTCTAAATTTTAAATAATTGTAAGTATTGCCAAACACATTTGGCCTGAGTGGTATATGGGGCTCTGACAACTTAAGCAATGGTCTCGAGTTCGAGCATTTGTGTATACAAAATTCTGCTTTGGGAGATGCAACCCTTCAATGCCCACCATATCTTCGAGGATACCCGGTTGCACGCCAAAAAATAATTTCAAGTATTACACATGTGAAATAGTTAAAAGGTAAAATTAAATACTATATATTGTATTTTAAATATATATACATTTTGTTTGGTTGTATACAATATCCTGTTTTATAACAGGTGAATATCATGGTATCCTCAAGCATTATTGGATCCAAGACTAATTCCTCGAGGATCGGGTGGGCATTGAAGGGTTGCCTCTCCCAAAGCAGAATTCTGTATACACAAAGGCTCGAACCCGAGACCTTTGCTTAAACTGCCAGAGCCCCATACCACTCAGGCCCATACACAAAGGTTTTATAATAAAGTAAAATCATTATTAGGCAAATTAATCATTTACCTTTATACTAAACTAGTATTACCCCAGCCCGAATGGGCTGGGATATGATAACGATGAATTAATATAGTTTGAATGATAAAATATTGAATTTTAACATTTGTATGTTGATTCAACAATAATTATATATGAAATATCAATTGTTCAAATATAACCAAATTGTTATTATCACTAGCTAGCTCCTGTGCAGATGAAGTAGTTCCATGGTTGTTGAAACTACGCTAGAATGACCTGAACAGTTACTGTCAGTTTTGTGCGACAGTTACCTGATCTGTGCATGCATTCCAACCGACCTAGGCATATCTAATCTGTATCTCTGAGTCTATATACTTGCGATTAGGTTCCCTGTAATTAATAGAATCATTATCGAGTAGTATTTTACACTTTTACACATTTTACACACACTTTGAGTCGGTTATTCTCTCCAAGACTTGATCGTTCTATTCTTTGAGAGAGTTAGGAAATTCCTTGTATTCATACTGCATTTTGAAGATCATTCTATACACATAAGGTCTGAATTACAGTGATTCAACAAGTGTTCTTGTTGGATAAATCTTCTCTACAACACCCGATTGAAGAGGCTTTTGTGGAAGCGCTCAAACGTTGAAGGATATGGATTCAGGAGGACTTCTATGCTGAGATGCCATGGTTCTTGAAGCCTGAACAACCAGAGAATTCAAATTGGATAGGATCGTCCGGAGACTGAGTTGTGGGGGAGTTCCGACTACAGTCTGTTCTCAAACAGGGAAGTGTTGCATTAGAGTTTGAATTGGTTGTTTTTGAGTCTTCTAGGTCTAGGATTTCTTGAGTATTAGTATAAGTCACCTTGATTGGAATCCCCCAGACGTAGATCCGTTGGATCAAACTGGGTCACCAAATTCTTGTGTTTTTACTTTCCGCTGAACACTCTGTGCACACACCACTCGTTATTCGGTAGTTTAGACGATCACTCGACAACGTGCTTAATACAAGATTTCAGTAATCTGGGACCATCAATTGGTATCAGAGCGGCAGACTCTGACGTATTAGAGGCGATTTGAAGAAATCTTGGAAAGATGAATAGAGAAGGCGCATCACTTTCAAAACCACCTTTGTTCGATGGCACTAACTACAGATATTGGAGAACTCGGATGAAGATTCATCTGATGGCCCTTGGAGATGAAGTATGGGACACAGTCGAGACAGCCTGGCAACCACCAACTCGACCACAGACTACTCCAGCAGGTTCTACAGACCCACCTGGTAGTCGGCCAGCAACCAAGGCTGAATATACTCAAGCTGAAAAAGATGCCAAGAAAGGAAACTACACATCCCTAAATGCGATTTTCAGTGCTGTGGACGAGACGCAGTTCCAATTGGTCACCAACCACACGTTAGCTCACGATGCTTGGCAAACTCTAGAGATGATGTACGATGGTTCTGAAGATGTTCGAGCTACCAAGTTACAACGAGTTGAGACCATGTTCGAGAATCTGAAAATGAAAAAGGACGAATCGATCTCCACTTATTACGGGAGGTTCAAAGACATTGTAAATCAAGCCTATTCCTTGGGATTGATTTATGATAATAAAAAACTAGTTCGAAAGATGTCGAGGACTCTCACCAAGAAGTATGCTCCGAAGGTTGCTACATTGGAAGAATTGGATAAGTTGAACACTATTACATTGGATGGTCTAGTGGGAATTCTTCAAACCTATGAAATGAACCATCTCGAAGAAAAGTCATCAAGGAACATTGCCCTTAATGTGGAAGAAGACTCTGGAAACTCTTCTGAAGATGATGTATCTTACATTTCCAGAAAAGTGGCAAAGATGTTGCAAGACAGACGTGCAAAGCAGTCTACAAACAACAAGGTCGCAGTTCAACCGACGTTCAGACGGCGGACAAACAACCTCGCAGGGATTTCAAAAGAAAGGATAGCAGCAAAGCTGATCGTTCCAACAACAACAAGAAAGACTATGACAAGCCGGACAAGTTTGCCTCGGTGATCTGCTATGAATGTGGAGGCAAATGACATGTTTGATCTGAATGTGCCACAGCCAAAAGGAAGGAAATGAGAGAAAAGAAGGCACTGCAGGCTACTCTAGGTGATCGTGACGATGACGGAACTACTGAAGGTCATATTTCAGATTCTGATGAAGTCGTTGCATTCACTCTAAGAGAAACAAGCCCTACTATAAAAGGTATTGTCAAGTCAATATATTTTTCACCTAACAATAATGCTTATGATTCAGGTGAAAGCGATGATGATGAGTATGATCAACTACTTGCTGACTACAATGAGCCCAAAGAGGATTTTGAGCTTGCTGTTCAGGAAAACAAGAAGTTGTTAGGACAATTGGCAGACGTCGGAATTGCTTATGATCTTGAGGTTGAGAAGAATGAAGACTTGCAAAAGGAGAACAATACTTTTAAAGGCAGGATTCATGACATGGAGAAAGAGCTTGATGATCTCAAAGCAAAGAACAATGAACTTCAAAAAGTATCTAAAGGTAAAAATCAACTTGATGAAGTTTTATCTTTGGGAAAACATGTTGGAGATCAAACAGGTTTAGGCTATAAGAAGCAAAACACTCCTAGCAAAACAAAATTTACAAGTGGAGGCTTCCTCACTTCAACTACTGATGCACCACTTGAAGAGTTAGTCGGAGAGTCGTCTAAACGACGGAAAGATTGCCTGTACTGCAATTTGCCTGGACACACTGCTGAAACATGCATGCGGATTCTAAGAGATCTAATGAACGGAAGACTAGTCGTATGGCCTGATCAAGAGCTTCGAAAGAAATTCAAAATGCAGAAGGTATGGATACCTAAAGGTAAAACTAATAATGAAGATTCTGCTTGTTTTGTAGTTCTTTCGGTGCAGGAACAACATCGAAATATTTTTGATTCGGGATGTTCAAGGCATATGACGGGAAGAAAAGATGTCTTAAAGGACTTTACTGAGAATGATTGCGGAGCCGTCATGTATGGTGATGGTACTCGAAGCAAAATTATGGGTTATGGTAAATCTAAGGATAATACTCTTTCTAAACTTTCTAGAATTTACTATTTCAATGGTCTTACTACTAACCTTATCTCTATTAGTCAACTTTGTGATGAAGATCTAGTGGTTAAGTTTACTAAAGACATGTGCATAGTTTATAATGATCAAAAGGAGATTATCATGATGGGAGGCCGTAGCAAGAATAATTGTTATACCTTGAAAGATCAGATTCCACAGATTCTACTGACCAAGGATGATCAAACTACTCTATGGCATAAGAGACTTGGACACCTTAATTTTCAGTCACTGCATAAGCTGAGTAACTCAAATGCTGTTCGCGGGTTGCCGCAACTACAGAAGAACGACCAAACCATCTGCAGAGATTGCGCCAAAGGAAAGCAAACCAGATCGAGACATAAGAAGACTGATGAGATTAAAACAAAAGAATGCCTTGACCTGATTCATATGGATCTTATGGGTCCAACCGAAGTGGAGAGCTTAAATGGTAAAAGGTACATTTTAGTATGTGTTGATGAATTCTCTAGATATTGTTGGGTTTTCTTTCTTAGGTCAAAAGATGAGACTTTTGAGTACTTTGAGGCTCTGAGTAAGAGACTCATGAATGAGAAGCAAAGGAAGATTGCACGAATCCGAACCGATCATGGCAAGGAATTCGAGAACCAGTCGTTCGATCGTTATTGTGACGACCATGGAATCACTCATGAGTACTCAGCTCCTAAAACACCACAGCAAAATGGTGTTGCTGAAAGGAAGAACCGAATATTACAAGAGATGGCAAGATCAATGCTTCATACCAGCTCTATGAGCAAAAGTTTTTGGGCGGAAGCTATTAACACAGCCTGTCACATCATCAACCGAGTACTGTTGAGACCACACTCCAACTGCACATCTTACCAACTTTGGAACGGTAAAACTCCTACGGTAAAATACTTTCATGTTTTGGTTGCAAATGCTATGTTTTGAAGGATAGAAATCAATTGCATAAGTTTGATTATAAATCATGATATGGATATTAAAATACTTTCATGTTTTTGGTTGCAAATGCTATGTTTTGAAGGATAGAAATCAATTGCATAAGTTTGATTATAAATCATGATATGGATATTTCATTGGGTATTCTAACAATTCTAAAGCATATCGTGTCTATCTTATTAGTGATAAGAAGGTTATAGAATCTACTAATGTTCTCTTTGAAGATCTTGATCTTTTAGAAAACAGGTTAGATGATGATGAATTACCTTCTAATCACAATCATGAGTATACTAATGATGTAGAGCAGACTGTTAATGAGGAAAATCAGATCAGTCCAGATGTACCAGATAAGGATGCTGATACAGATACTGTTGTTGAGACTACAACAGAACCACTATATGAAGTTCAGAACAAGAGAAAAGGATCTAGGGTGCATAAACATCATTCAACTCAGGATATTATTGGAGATCCACAAGGTCAGAGACAGACTAGACATAAAGAGATAAATTTCAAGGATCTAGCAAGCTATAATTGTTTTGTCTCTATGGTTGAGCCAAAGAATATTTCTGAGGTATTGAAAGATGAGTATTGGATTGCTGCAATGCAAGACGAGCTACTGCAATTTGAGAGGAATGCAGTCTGGGAATTGACAGAACCACCACTGAACGCCAACATTATTGGAACCAAATGGGTTTACAGGAATAAGACTGATGAGAAAGGCAATGTCATAAGGAATAAGGCAAGGCTAGTAGCACAAGGCTATACCCAAATTGAAGGTTTGGACTATGGTGAAACATTTGCTCCCGTGGCAAGGATGGAGGCCGTAAGGATACTACTTGTATTGGCATGCTCTTTGAATTTGAAGTTGTACCAAAAGGATATAAAGACAGCCTTCCTTAATGGCAAAATCAAGGAAGAGATCTATGTTGCACAACCGATTGGATTTGAAGACCCGAAGCATCCTAACCATGTTTATCGTGTCAAAGGAGCTTTAAATGGATTGAAACAGGCACCCCGAGCCTGGTATGAAAGATTGTCTAAGTATTTAGTCAACAATGGATTTAAGAGAGGAAATGCAGACAAGACGTTGTTTGTGATACGTCAGAACGACCACTTAACTGTTGCTCAAGTGTATTTTGACGATATTATTTTTGGATCGACTTCAGCTAAACTTAGAAAGGAATTTTTTTGTTGATGCTATGAAATCAGAGTTTGAGATGTCTATGATGGGAGAATTACACTACTTTTGGGATTACAGGTTAAGCAAGAGGATGATGGTATTTTTCTATGTCAAGAGAAGTATGCTAGTGTAATACCCAGGGTTTTTACAACGCCCAAAGAAACGAAATAAAATTTATTTCCGAGAAGAAAATAATTTATTACAATAAATTATTTCTCGGAAATGGCGTGACCGATAAATTTAAAGAATTCGAACCCAAATTTTGGTCAAGTCGAAATGGGATGAAAGAGGGAAAGGAAGCCCGAAGATATTCCATGGATTAATCCCAAAAGAATTGGAATTAAATTCAAGAAGGAAAAGAATTTTAATTCCAAGAACCCGTGAAGTCAGAAATAATTTAATTAGATAAATTATTGCACGGGAGCCAAAAGACGACGAATTCAAGCCAACGGATTCAAACTCGACGGATTCAAGATTTCGAATATGAAATTCATTGGAGTCAAAATAAATTTAAGAAAAGAATCGTAACCCGAGAACGACCCGAAAAGTCGAGCCCGAAAACGTAGAAAGACAGAAAACCGATAGAGAAAAGAAGAAAAGACCCGACGGATCACGCGGACCGCCGAACCGGCCGGTCCGGCCGGCCCGCGCTCGCCGCGCACCGCCGCGCGGCCACCGCGCGGAAGGAGGAGACGCGTCTCCAGGGCTGGTCGCGCGTGCTCCGCGCGGGCAAAGCTATAGGTGCGCGTCACCAGCGCGCCAGAGGTGCAGAAGGTGTAAACTTTCCTTCTATGGCGATTTTCTTGCCAAAAATCCGTCCCCTATCGAGGGCAAGCGGATCAAGGCGTTGGGGGAAGGTCATAGGAGCAATATTGGGCGCCCCCTCCCCATATTTTTCAGAAAACAAACCCTAGACACCCTTATTCTCCCTCTCCAAGCCAAAATCTCTTCGACTCCACTTTCCGGCGAGTATTCCGGCGACGACGAGGCAAACGGGACGAAGCCTCTACCCTCTAGAACCTTGGTAGGTAGTATTACAGTGTTTGAATCGTCCATAAGCTTTAACAAACTCGAAATCTAACCATTTTCCTTTGCTACGATTTCACGTCGGGGAACGAACAAAAAGCGATCGGAGAAGTTGGCCGTTCGTCGTGACCTTAGGACATCCGGAAACCCTTTACAGCAACCCTATTCTCTAACTAAGTAAGTTAAGACCTTACTCACAAATTCTTGTGGTTTATTGTTGTTTAAAACTCGAGATCTAGACCCGTAACAAAAATCGATTTTCAAAAACCCTATTTTCATCCAATTTCAAAAACGCACCTAAAACTCGAACTTCGGGAATTCAAACCGAAAACTTTTCAACATAGATTTTGTTCCTAAGACTTTAATCTATCTTGTGTCCAAATTTCAGCCATTGACATTAAGATTTACTATTCCAAATCTTGCCGTAAACTTTCTGTGACAAACCGAACGTTTGAAACTGTTGACAGATTTTCTTATTCGACTTGATGCATGCTTTTCACCCATTTTTAGAATGATTCAACTTTGTATTTCTAAACAAAAGTTGTAGATAATTGTGTCTAGATTATGCATATAAAATTTCATAGATTTTGAAGTTCATTTGGTATGTCAAATTGGTCGAATTCCAAAACTGTTTTAAAACCCCTTTGGAGTCCGCGCATGAACAGTGTGTTGTGGTCGATTTTTTAGCATCTAAAATTCATTATTTCCAAATTCTTAAAACATGAAAGTTGTTGCTTAATGTGTGGTGTATCTCCTGTAAAAATTTCGGATCAATTGGTTTTGAAATGAATTTTTAATCGGCGTCGCACGAACCTGTGACGAAATCCGTTTTTGAGACAGAAATTATCTTTTGTAAAGAACCCAAATTTTGACTCACTTTGAAACCTTATTTCCCAAAACTTAAAACATAAAAGTTGTTCGTGTGTGTGTTTTTGAGCTACTGTATAAATTTCAAAATTTTTAGTGTAAAGATGAATTTTTAATTATGAAAGGCGTAAACTGCGTCGAACCGGATTTTTCGAACTTGAGAAAACTCGAACTATGAAACGCGATATCGAATATTTGATAACATTGAAATACGAACTTTCGAAAAATCCCGTCCACTAGGCTGAGCCGATCTTCATGCTATCATTATCTTTGAGACTGCCTCGTTAGTGGTCTCCCTACTATCTGAGATTGCCTCGTTAGTGATCTCCTTATTATGCCAAAACGGCAGTTGTGCACATGGCCCGCCAAAACGGCAGTGAGAAATACACGGCCTGCCCGAGTGGCAGTGAAACCGCTTGAAAGGCCTGTCGAATGACAGTTGACATACATGCCTGTCAAATTGACAGTAGATACACACGGCTTGCTGAAATGGCAATCGAGATACATGGCTAGCCAAAACGGCAGTCAATACTGATATGGCTGCGGCCGCCGGTTCACCGGCTAACTGATTATGATTTTTGAGATTCCCTAGTTAGTGATCTCCCTTGTGTGGTGTCCTCTTCTTACTTGCGGGATAAGACTTAAAAGACTTGTGTGCGTATTTAATTAAGCTGCAATTATTTATCACATTTTTTTTAAAATTATGCATCTAAATTACGTCTTTAACTATGCTTTTAAAATTTCGCTTTTAAATTAAGTCCTTAAATTATGTATTCTCGTCTTGAATAAATTAATCATGTTTTTCCGCTGCAAGTAAACTATGAATTTTAAATTAATTTCGTAACGCATGGAAAGTGTAATTTTAATTAAACACATGTAACCCCTTAAATTGTTTTGTTAGGGATTAACTTACTCAGTATTTTATATACTGATAAAACCCATTGTTCATTTTTCCATTACAGAGTACGGAGCATGATCATGCATCGGGGGATCACTTTGGGCATTTAATTATTTGTTTTACATGACTTGCATACGGGCTTGTTAACCCGAGTTTTGGCCATGTCGGCCCTGTATTTTAATTTCCGCTGCAACTTATTATATTTATTATCATGTATGGATGATATTACATTATTATTTTTAAGTAATTCCGGACTTGCTTTTAAAAACTTTTTCCAACACCTATAGCCTTGCATCTCTTTAGCAAGCTCGGAGAAACCGTGTCTTGCTAGGGAGGTGTGGCGGTGGCACCCCGGCCTGGGTTATCAAAAACGGGGTGTTACAAAGTGGTATCAGAGCCCGGAAATATTTTTAAATTATTATTATTACTTTGGCCAATATAGAGGCCCAAGATTATTTTTTTTTATTTTTTTTATTTTTTTAACAAATATTAATATTATTTTCAAATTTTTAAGTACCATTATTATTATTTAAATTTTAAGTTTTATTTCCATGTGACACAATTTATTTTAAACCCATGGAAAATATTTACATATGCATAGAAATTTTTTTCCAACAAGTTTTTAAAGTCACGAAAATATTTTTCGGGGTTGGGGTAGCATTGTGTAAAGCATACATGCATCCGCATACATACATACATGAATATCGCGCTAATATTTTTTTTTTATGTGAATTAACAATGTCAAAACTCTTAACTTAAAATTTGTCATGACCTTGACTTAGAAGCATTTGCTTAAAACTAATTTTGCCTTAGTCCTAGAACTTGATCACCTAAGTTTAGCAATCTCCTATCTATTACCTCTTGCCAATCCTACCTTATAGGTTTTCTTGAACGCTAACGTGCCTTAGATTAGAAGCTCATCTCACGTGCTTTTAAAACAGAGAATGACACCTAGGGGAAGACCAAGGAATGTAATCCCAAACAACATTGACTCTGACCTCCCCAACATGCCAAACAACAATGAGATTCCTCATAATATGGATGAGCGTCTAAGGACGGTTGAGGAGGTTCTCATAGTATTAGGAAATGCTGAAGTGCAACGTGCACAAGCGGGGGTACCACCGCCGGTAGCTCGAGTCAACTACTTAGCCTTGGTAGACCCTTACCAACCACCCCACTACGTTGGCAAAGAGGACCCGGCTCAGCTAGAGGAATGGATACGGAAGTTCGATAAGCTGTTGAACGCCGTAAAGTGTCCCGACGGGGAAAAGGTTCACGTAGCTTCATACTACTTAGGAGGCGAGGCGGATGATTGGTGGCAAGCCACCCAATGGAAACGTGCGGAGTACGATGAGCCCTACACATGGTCAGAATTCACGAATCTGCTTAGGGATCATTTTTATCCCATGAGCACGAAGGCTGCTATGTACGAGGAATTTCTGACACTGAGGCAAGGAGGAATAACGGTCCAAGAATACTATAATCGTTTCAAGGAGTTGGTGCGGTTCGCGCCGAGATTGGTGTCAACTGATGTAGAGAAGGCACAGAGGTTCGAGATGGGACTGAACCTATCTATTAGAGAGGTGATCACGGGTGAGCACTACCCTGACCTGCAAGCTGTGTATGATCGTGCAGTAGCGGTTGCACGAGTTCAAGGACTGAAACAGAAATCGGTAGGCGGGACTAACCAAGGACCACAAGGAGGATACAAGAGGAATAATGACCATGTCCGTAGAAACTCGAACCAACCACATCAAAACGACAATGGACGAAACAAGGGGATAGTCTTCAACCATGGTGACTATGCGCCACCATGTCCAAAGTGTGGTAAACCACACTATGCGAGAGGATGCCCTCAGCCTGGATCGTGCCTTCGGTGCGGTCGACATGGTCATCGGTTGCGTGACTGCCGGACGCGACTAGAAAACATAAACAGGAGAGAGGACGTGACCACTCGGCCCAAGCAACCGTAAGAAGTCTCCAAGCAACGATAACTGCGTTTATTTTGAGTTCGATTTAACGAATTGTATCCAATCAAAAATAAACAAATTCAGATTGTTTTGAACTACGTTACGACTTGATCCCTTCACGGGGTACGTAGGCAGCTTGGAAATCTAAATTCTGTGTTCAGTCAAATAATAACAAACAACAACACACATTAATACAATCACGCAACCAAACAATGTCCGAGCTCGCGAGGAGCTAACTCCCAACTTCGAGGATGAAGTTGATTCCTAAGGGGGAGAGGATGTAACACCCGAGAAATTTAATTCACGTTCAAAGGAATGGAATAAATTTCTTGTGGAAATACCCCAACATTAAATTGAGCCCAAAAGATAGCGAGGGCGCAACTTCGGGGACGAAGTTGATTCTTAGGGGGGTATATTGTAATACCCGGGGTTTTTACAACGCCCAAAGAAACGAAATAAAATTTATTTCCGAGAAGAAAATAATTTATTACAATAAATTATTGCTCGGAAATGGCATGACCGATAAATTTAAAGAATTCGAACCCAAATTTTGGTTAAGTCAAAATGGGATGAAAGAGGGAAATGAAGCCCGAAGATATTCCATGGATTAATCCCAAAAGAATTGGAATTAAATTCAAGAAGGAAAAGAATTTTAATTCCAAGAACCCGTGAAGTCGGAAATAATTTAATTAGATAAATTATTGCACGGGAGCCAAAAGACGACGAATTCAAGCCAACGGATTCAAACTCGACGGATTCAAGATTTTGAATATGAAATTCATTGGAGTCGAAATAAATTTAAGAAAGGAATCGTAACCCGAGAACGAACCGAAAAGTCGAGCCCGAAAACGTAGAAGGACAGAAAACCAATAGAGAAAAGAAGAAAAGACCCGACGGATCACGCGGACCGCCGAACCGGCCGGTCCGGCTGGCCCGCGCTCGCCGCGCGCCGCCGCGCGGCCACCGCGCGGAAGGAGGAGACGCGTCTCCAGGGCTGGTCGCGCGTGCTCCGCGCGGGCAAAGCTATAGGTGCGCGTCACCAGCGCGCCAGAGGTGCAGAAGGTATAAACTTTCCTTCTATGGCGATTTTCTTGCCAAACATCCGTCCCCTATCGAGGGAAAGCGGATCAAGGCGTTGGGGGAAGGTCATAGGAGCAGTATTGGGCGCCCCCTCCCCATATTTTTCAGAAAACAAACCCTAGACACCCTTATTCTCCCTCTCCAAGCCAAAATCTCTTCGACTCCACTTTCCGGCGAGTATTACGGCGACGATGAGGCAAACGGGACGAAGCCTCTACCCTCTAGAACCTTGTTAGGTAGTATTACAGTGTTTGAATCGTCCATAAGCTTTAATAAACTCGAAATCTAACCATTTTCCTTTGCTACGATTTCACGTCGGGGAACGAACAAAAAGCGATCGGAGAAGTTGGCCGTTCGTCGTGACCTTAGGACATCCGGAAACCCTTTACAGTGACCCTATTCTCTAACTAAGTAAGTTAAGACCTTACTCACAAATTCTTGTGGTTTATTGTTGTTTAAAACTCGAGATCTAGACCTGTAACAAAAATCGATTTTCAAAAACCCTATTTTCGTCCAATTTCAAAAAACTCACCTAAAACTCGACCTTCGGGAATTCAAACCGAAAACTTTTCAACATAGATTTTGTTCCTAAGACTTTAATCTATCTTGTGTCCAAATTTCAGCCATTGACATTAAGATTTACTATTCCAAATCTCGCCGTAAACTTTCTATGACAAACAGAACGTTTGAAACTGTTGACAGATTTTCTTATTCGACTTGATGCATCTTTTTCACCCATTTTTAGAATGATTCAACGTTGTATTTCTAAACAAAAGTTGTAGATAATTGTGTCTAGATTATGCATATAAAATTTCATGGATTTTGAAGTTCATTTGGTATGTCAAATTGGTCAAATTCCAGAACTGTTTTAAAACCCCTTTGGAGTCCGCGCATGAACAGTGTGTTGTGGTCGATGTTTGAGCATCTAAAATTCATTATTTTCAAATTCTTAAAACATGAAAGTTGTTCCTTAATGTGTTGTGTATCTCCTGTAAAAATATCGGATCAATTGGTTTTGAAATGAATTTTTAATCGGCGTCGCACGAACCTGTGACGAAATCAGTTTTTGAGACAGAAATTATCTTTTGTAAAGAACCCAAATTTTGACTCACTTCGAAACCTTATTTCCCAAAACTTAAAACATGAAAGTTGTTCGTGTGTGTGTTTTTGACCTACTGTGTAAATTTCAGAATTTTTAGTGTAAAGATGAATTTTTTATTATGAAAGGCGTAAACTGCGTCGAACCGGATTTTTCGAACTTGAGAAAACTCGAACTATGAAACGCGATATCGAATATTTGATAACATTGAAATACGAACTTTCGAAAAATCCCGTCCACTAGGCTGAGCCGATCTTCATGCTATCATTATCTTTGAGACTGCCTCTTTAGTGGTCTCCCTACTATCTGAGATTGCCTCGTTAGTGATCTCCTTATTATGCCAAAATGGCAGTTGTGCACATGGCCCGCCAAAACGGCAGTGAGAAATACACGGCCTGCCCGAGTGGCAGTGAAACCGCTTGAAAGGCCTGTCGAATGACAGTTGACATACATGCCTGTCAAATTGACAGTAGATACACACGGCTTGCCGAAATGGCAATCGAGATACATGGCTAGCCAAAACAGCAGTCAATACTGATATGGCTGCGGCCGCCGGTTCACTGGCTAACTGATTATGATTTTTGAGATTCCCTAGTTAGTGATCTCCCTTGTGTGGTGTCCTCTTCTTACTTGCGGGATAAGACTTAAAAGACTTGTGTGCGTATTTAATTAAGCTGCAATTATTTATCACGTTTTTTTTTTAAATTATGCATCTAAATTACGTCTTTAACTATGCTTTTAAAATTTCGCTTTTAAATTAAGTCCTTAAATTATGTATTCTCGTCTTGAATAAATTAATCATGTTTTCCGCTGTAAGTAAACTATGAATTTTAAATTTATTTCATAACGCATGGAAAGTGTAATTTTAATTAAACACATGTAACCCCTTAAATTGTTTTGTTAGGGGTTAACTTACTCAGTATTTTATATACTGATAAAATCTGTTGTTCATTTCCCATTACAGAGTACGGAGCATGATCATGCATCGGGGGATCACTTTGGGCATTTAATTATTTGTTTTACATGACTTGCATACGGGCTTGTTAACCCGAGTTTTGGCCATGTCGGCCCTGTATTTTAATTTCCGCTGCAACTTATTATGTTTATTATCATGTATGGATGATATTACATTATTATTTTTAAGTAATTCCGGACTTGCTTTTAAAAACTTTTTCCAACACCTATAGCCTTGCATCTCTTTAGCAAGCTCGGAGAAACCGTGTCTTGCTAGGGAGGTGTGGCGGTGGCACCCCGGCCTGGGTTACCAAAACCGGGGTGTTACAGCTAGAAATATGTTGAAAAAGTTTGACATGGATGATTGCAAGGTGCCAGAACTCCGCTAGGACAACAAGAGAAACTGAGTAAAGATAAGAATGGAAAATCAGTGGATCAAAAGACATATATGAGCATGATTTGAAGTCTACTGTATCTCACTGCATCAAGAACAGATATTTCATTTAGTGTAGGTGTATGTGCAAGGTTCCAATCCGATCCTAAGGAGTCTCATATGAAAACAGTAAAGTGGATCATGAGATATATTAAGGGGACATTGAATATTGGAATATGGTTTTCAAAAAGGTCATCACTTGACTTGATTGGATTTACAGATTCTGACTGGGCAGGTTGTTGCGACGACATGAGATCTACCACTGGCGGCTGCTTCTACTTAGGAAACAATCTAGTAAGCTGGTATTCCAGAAAGCAAAACATCGTAGCTCTATCAACAGCCGAGGCAGAGTACATTGCTGCCACATGTTGCTGCTCACAACTTCTTTGGATGAAGCAACTACTCGAGGACTACGGTATTCATAAGGATAATTTTTTAGTTTTTTGTGATAATACTAGTGCAATCAATATTTCTAAAAATCCTATTTTACATAGTAGGAGTAAGCATATTGATATTCGTTATCACTTTATTAGAGATCTTGTTGAGGATAATGTTTGCAGGATTGAACATATAGCGTCGTTGGAACAACGGGCGGACATCCTTACAAAGCTTTAGATGGAGAAAAATTTGAAGGCCTAAGAAGCACCTTGGGTCTTTCCTACCACAATTAAATTGCTTATTAGATCGGGCTTGAATATTTTTAGTGTATATGTAACATTTTTGCAGGCCCAACATAAGCCCAAAATGGAGAAATCCTATCCGGAACAACATTATTGCACTCGGCCGTCTTGATGACGTCACAGTACCCCTGCAGCTTCCTTGTAACTGCTGCACCTCCATCAATCACGTCGCACGTCTCCAGAACCGCCGAACGACCCTTAAACTTCCGGCCACTCTCTCCATTTAAGGTCTATTCCTCTCCACTTTTTCTAAAGCTTTCTTCCTAACCATTTCTTGAGTTTAAGCTTCTGCAAGAGTTCAAAAATGGTGAATCCCTCCGACCCCGATGCTCCTCATTCCGCCACTTCCTCCGCTACAAGTTAGCCGTCGGGATCACCCATAGACGCCCAACCTATTTCGGTCCTACCCCCAGTCCTTTATCTTCCAGGTCCTGCTGCTGCTGCAACTTTCGAACAACCCCCTACTGAAACTGATCCAGAAACCCAAAATCCTCCTAACCCTAACCCTGAAATCACCATTGACCCTTCGATTGTTGATGAAATTGTTCGAGAGATTGATGACAGCCTTTTGTGACTGTCATTTGCGTCCAATTTAGTGTCTTAATGATGATCTTTTGTTCTTAATTCCATTGATTTTTGATGAATAATCATAGAGGATTAGAAAAGATGGAAGAAGAATTAAGATTGCAAAGAAGTTGGAAATACATTGAAAATGGCTTGAAATTCTGAGTTTTCTTTGTAAGTCTTGCACGCGGTGTTTCTATTGAACTGATCCACGCTTTGTCATTCATCAGGAAGTTAAGCTGGAAAACAGCAGGAAGTGGAAAGGACATAGCGAGGAAAGAAAAGGAATGGTGCGAGGGCTTGTTTCCGAAATCAGGAAAAGATTTAAGGAAAATGTGCAGATGCTGAAGTCCACGCGATGATTGTTTGACATCGCGAGGGAAGAAAATCTGTGCAGATTAGGATTTAATTTTCTCTGCAATTTACTTTGATGTTCTTCAGATTTGTAATTTGATTTCGTAGAATTGTAATTCGATTTCGTAGTAGATTCCTTTAAGATTAACTGTTAGATTAGCTTGAGGATACCCTGGGAGGAGAGTTGCTTTCGGATCGCTTGTTCATCCATCACGACGATCATCATCTAAACTCCGACTCGTTCGCTCATCTTTGCATTATTCTGATAGCAATCAGATTTCCAGGTGTATTCGTTTTTAATTCTTTGTTATTTGAGATACAAGAAGAATGATCGGTTATCAGATTGTGAATTTCTTATCTTTCTGGTTTCTATTTCTATTTTGTAATCCTGTTTCAGCAGAGAATAAACCTCAATTTCGTTATTCAATCTGAATTTTGCGTCATATCTTTAATTCGATTTTCGAAGATCATAACACTTCCACATTTTCTAATTCGTAAATTGTTCGTTCCAATCACGCAAGAAATTTGGATATTGTAACCGAGTTAGGTATGATCTGGCAGAATTATGAATTTACTTGATTTTCTGTCAATATTATGTTCACAGACGAGAATCATAGTGTTTAATGTTCAGAACTCTAAAAGGTTCCTAGAGACCCATGCAGTGTTAATCATCGCTTGATAATCTTTAAGAATCAATAGCTCTGAGTTCATGAATTTGGATGCAAAAGATTCTATGTTCATAATTTTCTAAATCGAAATTCCAGAAGGTAGTTATGACAGTTATAAATTCTGATCATTTACTTCGAATAAGGGTAAACCTTCGCTTCATCCTAAAAGATGACGCGAGGAAATATCCAGATAGATCTGTTGTGACAAAGGCTATTCTAATACTCACGCGATGTCAATCTGACAAAGCGAGAGGACCAACCTATAATGACAATAGACTTGATATCCATTTTACAGGGTATTAATTATTCACTTTTACTTCTTATACGTATATAACCCCTATCTATAAGTAGGAATTGAGTACCTCGCCGCATTCTTACAGAAACTATCGCGAGGCATTTAGTTCTTTGTATAAACAAAATCTGGGGAACATTCTTTGAATATTAGCTCCCTCCACGCTGTACAGACATAGCGTGCGGAAAATTGGAATGTTCATAGTTTGAAACCCAAAATAGTTACTGCGAGCTATCTTGGACACTTATTTTGCAGAGTTATTTCTCAAATCCTTTTTCTTGGGAAAGTTATTTCCTAATTCTGTCTAGTTTCCAATGTATATTTTGGAAGCATCCTTGCATTTTGATTAAGAGGATTCAGAACCCTCAACGTCTCTTTATACATACAATACTACATATACATAAAATATTTTGGGATATTTCCCAGTATATGATGAGTAATCTCACTTCATGATTACAGACTCACAATTCATATGTGCAATACGTATTACTATTTACACTGGTACACTGAGAGAGATGATGATATAGGTTTTCTCAATCATTATTTACTCAGGACTGATAAAGAACAAACTTGTTCTTCAGTTGGGCATTTAGTACCTGTCGTTTAAAAGGGAAAGATGTTTCAAAAACCATCTTTTGTCCTAAAAATTAGTAGAGTATCAGGAAGATTAATTTCCGGGGTTCATGGCATTATAGTTATCACTATATGCTATGAGTAGGAGATTAAATATTTCTCTTACAGTTTACTAATCCTGAGTCAAATCACGGATATTTGGAACTGTTTACAGAGATTTCTCGAGCTAAATCATTTATACAAATCTGAGTGGTCTGGATAAGTCAAGGAATTTGAATATCAATTTCATCTTGGTATACTTACAAGACTATTATTCCTTATGAATACTTGCAGGAATTACTCTGAAGAAACAAGTCCTATGAAAACATTGGATGATAGATTTAAATACTTGCTTTTTCACTTGTTGTAGAGGACATCCAATACAGGATCATAAGATCAGTTTGATCAGGGTAATAAAAAGAACAACTTCAAGTTCAGATGAACATAGTATGATTTAGAAGTGACCTCGAGTTGTCAAAGGCTTAATCTGATGTCTGAAAGAAAAAGATTAAGTGACAATTCTGAAAAGCTTTTATCACAGAAAGAGTCTGACAGATCATTCTGTGATGACAGTATTCCATGATTTCAGAGCTTAGAATGTCATGACACTGAATCATAAGTACCTGTCTTGGGAAGTGATTAAAGACATGAAGATTTGATTAAGCTGTGTAAAGGATTTTTCTATCTCAATGGACTTCCATTATGTTTTAGCCAATGAAGTATGATATTCTCATCATATTCCTATTTCATTTGATTTGGTCTGTAACATCTTAAACACATGAATAAGATCATAATGTTCTACATCATTTTAATTGTTTTCTTTACTACGTTTACAGCTTTAAGCATTTACATTTCAGCAGCATTTTTTTTAGTAATCATCATTACAACATTCTTAAATCAAGAATAGAGACAGATTCTAAGGCTAATAATTCTATTAAAACACTTCTATCGTGTAACTCTCTTTTGAACGATCCCGACAATAAAAATAAATATTGCAGCTTGATACCGTGCGCTTTAGGTAGGAAAAACTAGGCAAGCTTTTTAACAGCCCTATAGAACTTATAGTGTAAAGGCTGTCGGGGGGCATTGCAGCGGGGTTTTACCTCAAAGCTTCATGGCGCCGTTGCCGGGGAGGGTGTAGCGTTATGAATTTTATAACTGTAGATACTCTTGGTTTAATTGTAATTATTTACTTTACATTATAATAAATTCATAAATTCTTTCATTTTGTTCACAGAGAAGTCTCAACAGTTTATGAGCGAGAGAATAACTCGATCTTCAAGACCACCTTTGCTTCCTTTTAATTGTGAACTTGAGAGAACAGCAATGCTGATCAGAGAAAGTGCAAGAAGGAGACAGAGAGATCTTGCAGAAGGAAATCTTTCAACCATAACTAGGATGGCTAACAATGGACAGAATGACGGACCTGGAAACTTACCAAACGGACAACCAGATAATCAGCAAAATGTTCCACTTCGAGGACTTTTTCAAGCACCACAGAGAGCTGCTGCACCACAATTTATTCATCAACACTATTTTCCACCAAATTTTGCTAATCCTGTTCCGAATCCTCAAGAAGAGCAATATCAACCATGGCAACCTAATGTCGATCAATATTTGGCTGGAACGGATGAGGAGGTTGATATACCACCTGGTATATTGAACCTAGCATCTTCTAGAGCTTTTTATGGAATGAGTACTGAAGATCCACATTTACATCTCAAGAAGTTTGTTGAACTAAGTAAGACAGTGAAGAAAGGAAGAGCTTCAAGGGAAACCATTCAGTTGGCTATGTTTCCATTCTCTTTGGATGGCTCAGCTAAAGAATGGTATGATTCATTAAATGCTCAACAGAAGGCTACATGGCCAGAATTAGTCAGGAATTTCCTACTCAAGTATTTTCCTGAAAGCAAGGTTGACGAATGGGTAGACAAGATCTCTAGTTTCAAGATGAGAAAAGGGGAATCTCTTAAGGATGCCCGGGACAGATTCTTCGACATGCTCAAGAGATGTCCACAGCATGGTATAACTGAAAGAAGGCTATTGAAGATCTTCTTCACTGGACTCACTCACACTTGGCAGATGATGATTAATGCCACTGGAGGGGAACAATTACTTCAAATGCCACTTGATAGAGCGTGGTCAACAATAGATACCATGACAGCCAGCAGGGCAGTCCTCCAGGACGATGATCCACCATCTCCTACCAGAAAAAGTCTTGTCATCCATACAGACAAAAATGAAGAGAAATTTGCAGCACTCACCAAGCAGATTGCTGATCTACAGTTAGCTCAGCAAGCAAATCAACAGGCTCAGCATCAACAACAACAGCAACCAGTGATGATCCTTCAACCTGCTCCAATGGAACCGGTGTATCAGTGCGGAATTTGCTCAGGGCCACATCACAATGATCAGTGTCCACAAATTCAGGAAGCCCCAAAGCAAGATGAGAGCTGTAACTACACCGGATTCCAGAACAAACACCCGAATCTGAGCTATGGTAATACTCAGAACGCACAAAATGCACATCTTCTGAACCCACAACAACCAAATCAGCAGCAGTTTCGTCCTCCACAACCATTTTATCCACAACAACAGATGTACCCACAGAGACCTTTCCAACAGATGAACTAACAGAATAGGCCGTTTGGACAGTTTGCACCAGTCCCGGTGAACTTTCCACAACAACCTTATCCTGTTGCTCAAGATAATACTTACTCTTTAAAGGTGGAGAATGCTCTGAAGGAGTTCATTGTTAAGCAGACAGAGACGAATAACCAACTGCAGGCTTCAATCACGAATGTTGAAAATTCAGTAACAGAGATGGCCAAATTACTACAGCAGAGAGAAAAAGGAAAATTGCCAAGTTCTTCTGAAACAAACCCACAATGTAAGGCAGTTACATTGAGGGGAGGAAAAGAGGTTGTTGATCCTGAATTTGAAAATAAAAGAGATAGGTTGCTGCAGCAGAAAAAGTTCAAGGATGTTCAAACAATGGAAGAAGATGATCACCCTGAACAGAGACAGATACTTGAGGATAAGGGTTTGGAAAAGAATGTCTCAGGATAATCCTTTCCTAAGGAAAAAGAGGGAGGTAATGATAATCCTAACTCTACAGGTAACAAAAAGGATTCACTGGATGAACACATGCCCAGGATACCATATCCTGGGAGACTCAAAAATGACCTTCAAGAAATTAAATTTAAGAAATTTCTTGAAAAGATTAAGGCCATTGAAATATCAATCCCTTTGGTTGAATTAATTGCTGAAATGCCCACTTACGCTAAGTTTCTGAAAGAATTAATTTCAAGGAAAAGAAGTGCAGGAGAGCAGCAAATGGTGGTCTTAAATCAAAATTGTAGCTTGGTTCTTCAACAAAGGATTCCTCCAAAGCTTGAAGATCCAGGGAGTTTCACTTTACCTCTGATTATCAACTGTAAAGAAGCTGGGCGAGGACTCTGTGACTTAGGAAGCAGCATCAATGTAATGCCACTTGCTATGGCGAGACGTTTGGATTTGGGAAAGATGAGGCCAGTCAATATGACCCTCTTCTTTGCTGATCAATCGAGCACCAGACCAGAAGGGATCATTGAAGATGTTATAGTAAAGACAGGAGGCCTTTGTTTTCCAGCTGACTTTGTCATTCTTGATATCGACGAAAATGTCAGAATTCCTATCATATTAGGGAGGCCTTTTCTGGTGACTGCGGGAGCAATGATTGATGCAAAGAATGGCATAGTGAAACTTCATGTTGATAACCAGGAGGTCACTTTTGACATGATGAAGATGTCAACATATCCTTTTAACGCTTTTGAAACCAATGTAGCGGGGAAGGAATTAGATGATAGTACTATGGAGGGGGGAAATCTTTTTGATTACTATAATCTCTTTACCACTGATGTAACTGAGAACAATCTCACCCCACTCACAAATGCTAAAGATGCTACTTTTGCTTACTTGTGCGCGGTTAGATTCGCTGATCCCGAGACTGGTGAAATCAAGGATGGATCAGAAAGTGAGGATATGCCATCTTCAGAGCAATCTGAGGATGACATTGATAAAACAGACCCTTCTGAAGAAGGATCTGATTTAAAGATGGAAGTGCAAACTCGAAGCAGATTAACTCCATCAATAGAAAACCCACCTGAGCTTGAGCTTAAAGTATTACCAGAACATCTTAAGTATGCCTTTTTGGCAGACAAAAAGAAGCTTCCGGTAATAATTTCATCCAAATTGAGTGAAGAACAAGAACAAGCTCTAGTAGGTACTCTTAAAAATCATATTCAGGCAATTGCTTGGACTATAGCAGATATCAAAGGCATCAGTCCACACATTTGTATGCATAGGATTCTGATGGAGGATGAATACAAACCATCCAGACAACCACAAAGGAGGCTAAATCCACCAATGCAGGAAGTTGTCAAGAAGGAGGTAATCAAGCTACTTGATGCAGGTATAATCTATCCTATCTCTGATAGTAAATGGGTGAGTCCAACACAAGTCTTACCCAAAAAGGGTGGGATTTGTATTGTGACCAATGAACATGGTGATGAAGTAGCAACAAGACCAGTAACTGGTTGGAGAGTTTGCATTGATTATAGAAAATTAAACACTGCCACAAGAAAAGATCATTTTCCTTTACCGTTCATTGATCAAATGTTAGAAAGATTGTCAGGTAAACCATTTTACAGTTTTCTAGATGGTTATTCAGGTTATAATCAAATAGTTATTGCTAGTGAAGATCATGAGAAAACAACTTTTACATGCCCATATGGAACATTTGCTTATAGAAGAATGCCTTTTGGATTATGTAATGCTCCTGCTATATTTCAAAGATGCATGATGAGTATTTTCTCTGATTTTATTGAAAAATGCATTGAAGTGTTTATGGATGATTTTACTGTTCATGGAACTGACTTTGAAGATTCTTTAAAAAATTTGTCAAAAATTTTGCAGAGATGTGAGGACACTAACCTAGTTCTTAATTGGGAAAAGTGTCATTTCATGGTTCAGGAAGGAATTGTCCTAGGACACAAAGTATCTAGAGCAGGAATAGAAGTAGATAAGGCTAAAGTTTCTGTAATAGCAAATTTACCACCACCTAAAACAATTAAGGCAGTAAGGAGTTTTCTTGGTCATGCTGGTTTTTATAGAAGGTTTATTAAGGACTTTTCTAAGATAGCAAGACCTTTGTGTAATCTTCTTCATAAGGATGTGACATTTAGCTTTGATGAAGATTGTTTAACAGCTTTTAAGACTTTGAAGGAGAAATTTATCACTGCACCTATAGTTCAGTCTCCTGATTGGAGTCTACCTTTTGAGCTTATGTGCGATGGAAGTGAGAATGCAGTAGGAGCAGTTTTGGGGCAACATAAAGAAGGCAAACACCATGTTATCTATTATGCTAGCCATACTCTTAATGATGCCCAGATAAACTACACTACTACAGAAAAGGAAATGTATGTTGTAGTTTTTGCCTTTGATAAGTTCAGACAGTATCTTATTGGAGCCCAAACTATAGTTTACACAGATCATTCTGCATTACGATATCTTTTCTCAAAGCAAGAAGCCAAACCGAGGCTGATAAGATGGGTTTTACTTCTACAAGAATTTGACATTATTATCAAGGACAGAAAAGGAAAAGATAATGGAGTAGCAGACCACCTTTCTAGATTGGAGGAGAAAACAGAGAAGGAGGAAGTTGTAAATGATAAATTTCCAGATGAACAATTGTATGCTTTGCAGTTGCATCAATTTGATTGTCCTTGGTTTTCAGATTTTGCTAATTATCTAGCTTGCAAGATTGTCCCAAAGTTTAAAGACTCTCATCAGAAGTCAAGGTTTTTCAGAGAAATTCAGAAATACTATTGGGATGACCCCTTTTTATTCAAGTTTTGTTCAGACCAGGTTATTAGGCGCTGTGTTCATGAAAAAGAAGGTTTCCAAATTGTTAGAAAGTGTCATGAGAACCCTTTAGGAGGCCATCATGGTCCTGCTAGGACTGCTAGAAAAGTTCTAGACTGTGGGTTTTACTGGCCAACTATCTTTTTGGATTCCCAGAAACTTATAAAGATGTGTGACAGATGTCAAAGATTGGGAAACATTTCAATGAGAGAAGAAATGCCTCAAAAAGGGATTTTAGAAGTTGAGATATTTGATGTTTGGGGAATTGATTTTATGGGACCATTCCCCCCATCTTTTGGTAATCATTATATTCTAGTAGCCGTTGATTATGTTTCAAAATGGGTAGAAGCAGTAGCCTTACCCAATAATGAAGCTAAACAAGTTACTAAATTTCTACAGAAGAATATTTTTACCAGGTTTGGAGCCCCTCGTGCCATTATATCTGATGGAGGATCTCACTTTGTGAATAAACTCTTTGAGAAATTACTGAAGCAGTATGGTGTTCATCATAAAGTTGGATCACCATATCATCCTCAGACAAGTGGACAGGTGGAGGTATCTAATAAGGAAATTAAGCACATTTTACAAGCTTCTGTGAACATTACAAGAAAAGACTGGTCAAAGAAGTTAGATGATGCTTTATGGGCTTACAGAACTGCTTTTAAAACTCCTATAGGAATGTCTCCCTACAGATTAGTTTTTGGAAAAGCATGTCATCTCCCAGTTGAGCTAGAACATAGAGCATATTGGGCCATTAAAATGCTCAACATGGATTTTCAGTCAGGACAAGATAAGAGGAAGTTTGATCTGTCTAAATTGGAAGAGATGAGACTGGAAGCATATGAAAGCAGCAAGATTTATAAAGATCGAACTAAGAAAATTCATGATTCAAAAATTAAACATAAGGAATTTTCTGTTGGTCAATTGGTTTTGCTTTATAATTCTCGTTTGAAATTATTTCCAGGTAAGCTCAGATCAAGGTGGACAGGACCATTTCCTGTTGTAGCTGTTCATGATAATGGAGCAGTTACAATTATGCTCAATGAAGGAGAAAAGACTGTGAATGGACACAGGCTAAAGGAATATATTGGTCAACAAGATCTAAATATCCAGACTGAATATTTGGATAATCCTTAGTTTTCTGTTTTCTTAAAAAAAAAAAAAATTTATAGGGGGGTGGATACTACCCAGGTTAACTGAGTAGTATTTCCCTTTTCTTTAGATTTATTTTTCATCTCTAATTCTTTTATTCTTTATTTTCAGGAATTCGAGAAATGAAGCTGTGATGGAATGAAGGAGGATGAGACAAGAATCTTCAAACAGGTTTTTGAGTATTAAGTGTTTGGAAAATGAAGTATGAATGGATCCTGAGGCCACGCTCCTGTAATTTTGTCAAAGCGTGAGTTAAAATGAATTACTCTTGCTCACGCTTTGTAAAAGTTATGATGCAAGGTGATCAGTTCAAATTTTTATTCTGTTCAAAATGATAAGTTGTTAAGGAATAAGAGTTTGATGTCTACGCTTTGTCGAAAAACAAAGCGAGACTATTTTACTCTGGGAATTGTACAAGAATGTTTTCTCGCGTTGTAATTAACAAAGCGAGAAAGGATTTTTATAGCCACACAATGACAATCGACAGAGCGAGAGTCTAGGAATTTTGAACGGATAGATTTTCAAACTTCTCAAAGACCAAAATACCCTTTTCAGACTCTTCTTCTTCTCTTACACCAACCATCACACGTCGTTTCAACCGCCAGTAATTATGGCAGAATTTAGTTTTTTCTGCTATAAAATCTAGTCGAATCCTCCTCTTCTTTCATCTCAAACATTTTCCATTCTAAGAAATTATCCTAAAACCATTATCAAAAGTCAGAATGGCCGCAGCAGCTCCAAATGCTAGAACATCCATTCTAGACATTTCTGATGAAATCTTGGGAGATATTCTCTCAAGGTTGGGAAGAGAAGAAATGAAGGATGTAGCCAGGTTAGCCCCAACTTGCAAAAAGTTCGCCAGAGCAAGTAAGGCGCCTGTAGTATGGAGGAGGGCAAATGTGGAGAGGCGGATGACTGCAGAGAGGACACTTGACTCTCATTACGTCCAAATACTTCGAAGATGCAGAGAGGCGGGAAATTTCATGCTGAAACTAGAACCTGCACTCTCGAGATTCTGCAATACAGGGCTCAAGGAAGCCGCTTTTGAAGTCCTTAAGCCTGGAATCGATGACAACCATCACCCCTCAATCTTTATCAAGGCCTTCATTCTTTTGAGTTCGGAGAGCCTTGAGGAAATTGATGAGGGATTGTATCTTCTCGGATCAATCCTTAAAGATGAAGATCATATTCGCAAGATTGAGGCGAAGATCAGCAAGTTATTCAATGAAAGCGAAGAAGAGCCTAATCCCTTTAGGGGACAAGGACATCACGAGTACTGTGATTATTTAGCGCCACATAGTAGGGACTTAGTTAGGGAACCTCCACACTTTAACTATGGTGCCACAAAAAATTAATTGTTTGTGTTGTGAGGTTACTAGTTTGATTAGGAGATTAAGAGAAAATTTTAATGAGCATGTAATTGAATCTGAGTCAGAATTAGAAACTGATCCAGATTCAAATTGATCGATTATGTAATCTCTTAATTTGTATCTAAATTCTAAGCCCTTTGGTGTTGCTATATATATACTCCTCGCTTCATTTTTATTAAAAGGAAACAACTTGATTGATCTTATCCTTTGCATTAGATTTTTATCTGTCTTTTTAAATAAAATTTTCAAAATAGGGTTATTTTAGGCTTAATCATTACTCCCTGCAGAGACAAGATTTACTATCTTGACCCCTGCAGTCCTTAGATAAAAATAGGCGTCTCTGTCCTTGCAGTCATTCCTCTCAGTTGTCATTTCAAAAATTTTCATCAGATTTTCTTCTCTTATTCAAGAAGAAATCGCCATACACCATTTTTATCATTCTCAACCATTCTCATAAGCAAGATCATTCGAAAAACCTATCGACGAAGAAAATGGCCGAGAACAATCCGTAAGCAATCTCGTTCATCCTTTCTTTCTTTTATTTTTAGTTCTATTTTGCAAAGTTTGTTGTCGGATTGCATTTCTAGACCTAGGGTTCATGATTCTATATTCTTCAGGGAATGGCTGTAGAAAACGGAAACATTAAACATTTAAGATTCCTCATAACTAAGAGTCTTTTCTTTACACTCATTAATCCAGATAGTCTTTTCTGAAATCTTTAATTTGTAACCGATGCATTATCCATATGAGACTTTTGGAGCTTCACATTAGGAATGAAACCCCCATTTTCGAATATTCTGGTTCCATCATTCTAGATAAAAGTATTCCCCTGAATTCCTTATCATATTATTTTCTGGAAACAGAAATGCTAGGAATCCACAGCGCACCGGAACTCAAATATACCATTTACCCACTGAGTTGTTGGGGGATATTCTATCAAGAATTGGAAAAGACAATGTTAGAGAGCTCTTCAGGATAGCAGAAGTCTCTCCATCATTTTACCAAGCAAGTAAAACTCATCTTGTATACAAGAGAGTAGACTTGGAATCGTGTATGAGATGGAGAGAAGACGTTTATCCGGACAACCAGAAAAGATTCATTCGAGAGTGTCAAAATGCAGGGAACTTCATGTTCAACATTGAACCTGCATTAAAGGCATTTGTGGATGAAAGAGATGAGAAGAAGGCATATGAAATCCTCAAGCCAGGACTAGATGATGGGCACGAACCCACTATTCTGCTCAGAACGATGCTCCTATTAACAAAACAAGAGGATAAGTGGATTGAAGAAGGATTAGAGTTGGTCCAAACAGTAGCTTCTAATGTTTTAGAAGTGGTTTTCATCAAAATCTATCTTTTTCATTGGTTCATCCATATTCCTCAAATCCCAAATCCTTTTCAAGGGCAACCAGAGATGAGCTACTGTAAGGATCATACTTTGCAGGTTCGAGTCTTACTACCACCACACATCAGGATGGACTGTATCCCTTGTCAATTCTTTGACATGGTGAGGCAGTTTAGACTGTATTGTGGTGAAGTGTTTCCTGATGAGTTTATGTGGACCGACTCCGATGATGAGGAAATTGACCCCTGAGCAGTTAGAGCTAGAAAATTCTATAGTATTATATATGTTTGTAATTCCTGGATATTCTGATGTATTTTGGATCATTTGGACTTCATGTATTACAATTCTCCTACTTTCTATTTTGTATGATCAGTTTCTTTACTCAATTCAAACATGAATTAAAGATGAAACTGGAAGTTTCTCTTAAAACTGAGAATGTTATCAAGGGAGTTTGGATCAGAGGAAACTTAGATCAAACACTCCATTGAATATTCTTCAGATTAAAAGAGGAAGTAAAATCGGGAAATGAGATGGAAGAATTGGTAATCTTTAAATAAATAAGTTAAGGGTAGATTTTTGTTAGGCATTAAGATGAATTTGGTGAAGAAGATTTAACCAGACTTAATATACAATTTAGAAGTCTTAATCCTTTTCAATGATTACCCCTCGCTTTGTTTTCAACCAATCTAATTTTATCCAATTTATGTTGTTTGAGTTCATTAACTCAATTTTTAAATCAATAACCAGACTCACTGATGTGGCAGGTCTAGAATGAATGAGTACACTCTAAATACTTGAGTACCCTACTCTTTATTCTTTAACTAGGCCAGCCCATTGTTTTATATAAGACCTATAACCTCCTTATCTTTTCAAATCAATCTCATACCTTTTCATATTTTCTCTTGAAAAGAAACCGCCATTTTTAAGCTCTTCTTCTTCTTCTATTGCGAAACCCTTCTTCAGAATCATTCAGCTTCAGGAACAATCCTAATGGCGAGCAACAACCCGTAAGCTCTCCGTTCATTTTTCATCGCATTTCTTCCTGATGTTTCAAGTTGTTACATTCTGCATTATAATGTTTTACTCATACTAGGGTTAAAGTTTTTCATCCACTCTCGTTCTTCCCTAATTGAAAAACTTGGAGTATAATTTCAACTGATCTTTCTTCTTTAAAATTCGATTAAATAACAGTGAGGAGCAGCCTTCTGAGTCCTCTGCTTTACACCTGACTGATCTTCCATTGGATGTCCTTGGGGAGATTCTGTCACGAGTAGGGCAGAGCAGCTTTGAAGATCTGCTCAAGTGCAAACAAATCTGTTCAACATTTACAATAGTCTCAGAATATCCTACTGTTCTCCGGAGATTTAATGTAGAGGATCCGGCCTTTAAAAGAATCTCTAATGAATAAACTGGTAAAATCAAGTTTCTACATGCCTGTAGAGAGGCTAAGAATCATATTCTGAACTTACCCAAGGCTTTGGAACTGTTTACACAAGGGAAAGGATTCAAGGCATTTCAGATCCTGGATGAAGGAATAGAAGATAACTTCAAGATTTCTCAATATTTTAAAGCTTTATGCTGTTTAAGTAAAAGTTCTAGAGAAGAGATAGATGCTGGACTTCGCTTAATTAGTCCAATCTTAAGTGATAGATTAAACAGTTATGAGTTTAGATATAATCTTCTCACCCTACTTTCAGAATGGGAATATGTCCCGAATCCATTTTTAGGGCAGAAAAATAGGGAATTCTGTGCTATAGAAGTTCATGATCAGGAAACCTTCCATAGGCCATTATACTATACAGCCGATCAGGTCTGCTATCTCTGCTGTGACACAAATAGAGCCATAGCTGATTTTAGGATGGCAGCAGGGGAGAACTATGATAATTATAGCATTAATGAATAAGCTTTTGGACAAAGGAGAAAGAGATTGATGCATGTGACATGTCTTCTAATTTTTGACTTTGAAACTGTCACTAGATCAGATCTTTTGTACAATGTAATGCAGCCTGATTTTGATAATAAAATCTAATCTCATTACTGCATAAATGTTGAGTTTAACTCTTAATTCTGTGTTTTTTCTCCTTTTCTTTTCAGAAATGTCGAAAACCCTCAACTCTTGGAAACTCAAATACTTGATTTACCAATTGAGTTACTGGGAGACATTCTGTCAAGACTAGGAATGGAAAGCATAAAGGCACTTTTTAGAGCGTCTGAAACTTCTAAGCAATTCCTCTCAGCAAGCAGATCATCGTTAGCTCTAAAGAGAGCTAATTTGGAAACTTGTGCTGTTTGGAGAGGAGATGCTTACCCAAGTAACCAAGTCAGATTCATTAAAAGATGTCAGGATGCAGGCAATTATATGTTTAATATTGTGCCTGCATTGACAGCCTTTGTCGAGGATAAAAATGAGGAAAAAGCTTATGAAATTCTTAAGCCCGGATTAGATGATAAACACAAACCAACCACTTTCATAAGATCTTTTCTACTGCTTTCCAAACAAGATCCGCAGCTGGATGAGGAAGGAATTCAATTGATCAAATCTGTGACTCAAGATCCTTTTGAACTTCTATTCTTAAAAATGAGTGTTCTCCACTGGCTCCTTTATGGTGAAAAGTTCCCAAACCCATTCCTTGATCAAGAGGAAAGGAGTTTTTGTAAGAATCACTCTATCCAAGAGCGACAGCAATTACCTTTTAATGAAAGGATGGAGTGTATTCCTTGTGAACTGTTTGATTATGTCAAGCAATACAGAAGAGCAAGTGGAGAATTAGGCATATTATTTGAATGGGAGCAGTGGAACAATGGAGAAGAAGATCAGAATGAAGAAGAACTACTAAAATTAGAATAATCTAGAAATCAAGTGATTGATAGTTTCTTTGCTTGTATCTTTTGTGTTTTTGTCTTGGGACAAAGAATTATGTGGATGATTCAAAGCTGTACATCCCTTTTTCATTAATGAATTGCATTCTCTAGCTTTTAATTCTATCTTTGTTTTTAACCTTATTCAGCTATGAAATTGGAACTTCATCAAAGCAACCAATGACTTCAATAAAGAAATCTGGATCGGGGGAAACTCAGATCACAGATCTTCCTTATGAGATTCTTGGAAACATTTTATCAAGATTGGCATTTGACCACCTTGAGACTGTCTTTAATTGTAAACTAGTCTGCAAAGAGCTCGAAAAAGCTACTCATCATCCTTTAGTCTTGAAAAAGGCTTCTCTTGAAGACTTTACAGCATGGGGATGGGGAACTTTTGAAGAGAGACAAAGCGTTTTCCTTGAAACCTGCAAAAATGCAGGAAATTGGATGTACCAGTTACATGAGGCATTGCGTTTGTTCGTTAAAGACAAGAATGAACAAGCAGCATTTGAACTCTTGAAACCTGCAATCACTGATAATCACCCCCCATCCATCTATGTAAAAGCTCTTATGCTCTTAAGTAAGGATGAAAGGGAAGAGCAAGAGAAGGGAATTTGGCTCTTCGCTCCTCTGTGCAAGAATAGACGAAGACTCAAGGATCTTCGACTTCAAGTCAGAGGGTGGTTGTCAAGTTATGAGGAATTTATCTCACCTTTTCAAGGACAACCCAAGAAGAGACTTTGTGACCTTAGGAGCTATTATGATAACAATCACGGTCCTTCAAGGAATACCTATGGAGTCGTGTCAATTTACTGTATGAGGTGCTTAGTCTCTGAGCATTATAATCTGTTCCTCAGATTTGGAATTGAGGCAGAGACACCTCCTCATTTGTAATTGATAGGTTGAATGTTATAAGAAACACCATGCTTTGTAGTTCCATGTTTTGAATCTGATGAATTCTGTGTTTTGCTTTTGATTAATGATGTTTTGAACTCGAATTTTCTGCTATTTTCTGATTAAATTAGACTCAGTCAACATTGAAATCTTCACATTTAGAGCAAATCTCTAAATGTGAGTATGGTGATATCATGGATAGAATGATGAATATAAAAAGGAAATCTGGTATTATGTTTCTTTTTATCATCTGCACATTTAGAGTCAAGCTCTAAATGTGAGTATGGTGACACTAATTTACCAGTTGTTCTTGTTTCTTAAGGATTCATAAGATGGCCTATGAAGAACTTCAAGCTCGAAATATAGAATCGGATAAGAAAGAGAAATCATTTTTGGCAAAGACGAGAACGGTTAACATGGTAGAAACTATTCGGAAAAGTGGTGGATGGACAGGAATGCAAATTTCACCTCCAGACTTTTATATCAATCCATTTATGTTTCAACATATACCAGACAAGGAAAAGGAATCATTGAAGATTGATTTAGAAGAAGCATTCTGGAATAAAATGAATAGATTTTGGGATGATCAAATGATAATTCTGATCAATGATAGGCATCTGCCTAATGAAATCAGACTGGAAAGACTTTTGGAAAGGGAAAGGAAGTGCATGGCTGAGTGGAATCAGGAGTGCTACAGAATTATCAATCCAAAAGATCAGACAGGGCTGGAGTTGGATTACTTTGATCCTCAACCACTACCAAAATATGTGAGGCGACTCACCAGATATTGCTGCAAACTTAATGAAATCCGGAATGCTAGAGTCTATGATGCTCAGCAGGCACTCCCTGCATACATGCCTCCAACATTCCTGAACAAGAAGGGACCCGTTGAACAGAATTTCTTGACAAATCTGGCCTTAGATAAGATTATTGATGCTCGGATCAATTTAAGGCATGACCTCGAGCCTTATTTCAAGAAAGCTAAACAAGGTAAGGCGGTATGGAAAGATGTCCTTAGAATTATTCAGGAAGCTAGAAATAGCTGGATCAGGTATATGAATAAATGGTCTAAAGGGGAAGATCTAAGGAAAAGGATTCTTAAACCAGGGTTGATAAGGAAACCTGATGAGGAATTTCCTTTGGAGGAGTTTGCTGATTTGATGCCAGAGCAGCAAGCATGGATTAAGGATGCAGAGAAGAGAGAAGCTGAGAGATCAGGCAAAAACAGGAAGCAGAGATCAGATGCAAAACAGACACCACAAAATATAGTAAGGAATATTTTCAGAGAATCAGTTGTTAATGAAGGACTGGAACCTGTAGCGAATTTCAGAAAAGTTTCAGCCCCATCAATAACACCAGCAGATGCAGATCTACTCATTACAGATAGACCCAATAAGATCATGAAGAGATTACCTCCAACTCTCCAACAGGAAGTTCATGGATATGTCCAGGAGAGGAAGAAAGAATTCATCGAGAAGTATGTCATGTATGATGCTATGTGCAGGGAAAATGCATACAAGGAGCACAGACCCTACACTGATCAAACACAAGGAAGAATTCAGCAGGTAATTATTGATGATTGGGATGCATGGAATGAGAAATATCTGAATAGAAAGGGAATGAATATCATGCTGAAGGGATTGGGCAAGAATTTCTATGTTAAGAAGCACGATTCAGATGAAGACAGTACAGATGATGAGCAAAGAATTGAGAAGATGAGAGTAGTTGATGAGGTTACAACTATTGTGGGAGAAAAGAATGAAGAAAATGATGAAATTCATCCGATTCTGCAAGAGAGTATGGATTGCTATTATGCAAACAAACGAAAGGCAGATCGTGAATGGGAGGAACTCATGAGAACTCAAGACAAGAAAGGTAAAAAGAAAGTATCCAGCAAAAAGAGAAAGTCACACAATCTCAGTTCGAGCACTTCAGATGAAGTACCAATAGCTAAGAAAAGGACTGGGAGGAAGGTGGAGACAAGCAGGTCTGAGAAAGCTAGCCGAATTCCAAAGAAGAGGAAAAATGAAGATGAGCTAGCAACCAAAGAAATTCTGGATTTGACAAAAGATTTAATGGATGAAGATGTTGAGATTCTACAATCAGCTCAAGAAAAGAAAGAAGTTGTTACTTATAAAAGGAGAGGAAAGTTACCTTCTGAGCAGAAGGAGACCAACCCTGAAGAATTTAAGCAGCAAGGGTCTTCTCTTGAGAATGTAGAACAATTGGGAATCACTCCTGAGAAAGAAAAGCAACAAGAAAAAGAACCTGAAAAGCCAGTTAAGAAGTTCAGGATAAAGATGAAGGCTAGAAAGCCTAAGTATGTGGTACCTGACACCAGCTCTGAAGAAGAAAAAGTCGAACCAACTCTAGGGATAGTTCCCTACACAGAGAGGTTGGAGCTCACTCCTTACACTAATTTGGAAGTGGGGGATATAGATCCAGAGGGCTGGAGAGCATGTATTGAAGAACATCAACCTGATGAACAAGGATCAACTAGACCGAGCACTGATCTCCAACTGGTTCAGATTGCTGAAAAAGATGATAGAGAAGGGCAAGATGAAGATCAACAAGCTCAGGTTAAAAGGGATCTTATTCAAAGTCAGATTGATTTACAAGAATTTTCAGGAAAAGAAACTGAACAAGATGTACCACCAGAACAAGTTGCAGATGAACAAGAATTTGTGAATCAAATTGAGAAATCAGTGGCAGGCACATTTCAGGAACAAACACTGGAAGATTTACAGACTTTTGAAGATATGAACTTGCATGGAACTACAGTCGGGAACATGACTTACTCTCTGGAAGGACTGATTAAAAAGTTCAGAAAATTGGCTAGAGAAGGAGGGAATGCACGCACCTCAGCAGAACAAGCAAGTGAATATGCAGCTAAACTTGAGTCAGAATTAGAGGAAATTCAACAACAAATAAATTCTGACCAAGTAGTGGAACCATCTCCATTAGCAATTCAAGCTTATGAAGAAGAAGTGCAGAGAAATGAAACTCAAGAAGCTCAGCAGAGAAAATATTTTATGGAAGACACTGTCAGTCAATACCTCAGAACACAGACGAATGCTGAAAATCAAATGAATCAATGGCTCCTTCCACCTCAAGTCAGGGATGAAGTAGTTCAGAGAGCAATTGCAAGGATGAATGATCCTGAATGGGCTGCAGAACAGAAGAAGAAAGCAGAAGAATATTTTGGAATCAAAGGATTTTTAGATTCAGAACCTACTGCTATTCCTCTTCTACTAAACGAACCTGTACAGGAAGATCCCACAGAGATCTTAAATCAGCATAGCCTTGAAGTTACTGAGAAGGTAGATACCAGCACGTCATTGATATATGATTCAGGTATAGGCAATTCACAACATGATGACACTGATAGAGTTCAAGAAGAACATCCAGAGCCTGACCATGAGCAAAACTCAGAACAAGTTCATGAAGAAAACGTGGAACCTGCTCAAGAAGGAGGCCAAGCAGAAGAAGAAAGAAATGAGAATGCTGGGGATGAGCAAGAAGAAGCACAAGAATCCGAGGGAAATGAATCAGATACTTCTGAAGGATCATCCCCCGGAAAAGATGTCCCAGAATTGCTACCTTCGAGTTATTGGGGAAAGAATAGTCCAAAGGTGAGGTTGTCAATCCCTGATAGCATTGAAAAGAGGACTGAATTTACGGAAGAAGAAATCAAGGTTAAGTTTAATGGAAGAAAGGAGGCATTGGAGAACTACTTGGGGATGTCCAAAATGATTGTTCCGGATAAAGGATTTCATCCCAAGTGGTTGGATCATAAGTGTATCAGCTACTGGAGGAGGGTCAATGAATGTGACATTTTCATGAGACACAATAACAAATGTGGTTATGTGGAACTGACCAGGGAGTTCTATGCTAACTTTGATGTTGAGGCAGAAACAACATGGATTAGAGGGAAAACAGTGCAAGTCATTGTAGAAACTCTAAATGATCTGATACAGGCACCTTTGTTAGAACAGCTAGAAGTCAAATCCGAGGTCCTATTGAGGAAGAAAACTCAAGGAAATAAACTTGTTAATGCTAGAAAAATGGCACTGGGATTCTGTTCAACACACAGAGGAACTGAGCAGAATAAGATTCCATTGAAGAATTTGAAGCCTGAGTACCTGCCTACACTTGATTTCTACTATTCAAAGCTCAGACCTACCACAAATTTTCAAGGACCCTCAGCCGGAACTTTCGAGGGATTTGCATTGTTATGGTCAGGAAGGAAATGCAGTGCTGCACACCATGTTCTCAATGTTATTAAGTCAAGAGTTGGAAAAGATGCAGCATTGGCTTATCCGAATTTAATCAGAAGACTTTGTGAGAAACAAGGAGTTTCAATCACACCATTTTTACCAGAGATCATAAAAATAGATCCTCCTATTCCATTACCAGAAGACACTTTAAGGGGAGAGTTGATTTACCAAATGCCAGATTTAGAGGAACAAACTTCCGAGGGATCAGGATCAAAGATGCCATCTCCTAAGACAAAAAGGGTCAATCTTCCTTCAAAATCAAGATCATATCAGTCAAGAACCGCAACAAAAAGGACGAGGACTGTAACTCCATCTCCTGCGTTGAATCCTATTCCAGAAGATGAGGAGTTTGAGAACACTTCTGCACCATCTCAACCTTTGAGACAACCAATGAGGAACACATTATATGTGGATGAATCTCAGAATATGAGTACTTCAATCCAAAGTTTTGCACAGTCCATGGAGATGCTAGTGAAAACTATGTCAGAAGACAAGCATGTTCAAAGAGAAATGGAGCAGAAGAGGATTGAACTTGAGCATGTCAAAATTCAAACTGAAGAAAAGCTCAGGAAAGAGGAGATGGAGAGGCAAGAAAAGATAAGGAAGGAAGAATGGGATAGACAGGAAAGGATGAGAAGGGAAGAGATGGAAAGATTTGAAAGGCTGAGAAGAGAAGAACTTGAAGAGAGAAGACAGGAACGAGAAAGGGATATGGAACTGAGGAGGCAAGAGCAGTATAATAGTACGAGATTGGTAGACATCCTTGCCAACCTAGTCTCGGATCTAAAGAAATCTCCATCCATACCACCCAAAGATCCAGACAATGATGCAGGACCATCCTGAGATCACAGGGGAGTTTTCTGAAACTTTCTTCTTCTTCTTTTTAATTGCAGTCTCTTTTTCTTTATTTCTTTCCTGTTTCCATTCATTTCAATATAAACTTAGGATAGAATTAATATGAAGTTGTATCATAGTATTGAATTTCAAGCTAGGATCATAAAAATAATAATAAACTCAGGGAGGCTAATAAACTGATAAAGGAATAGAAGATGAGTTTAAAAGTGGTTCCTGTGGAGACATCTACCTTATAGATTTTCACTGCAAGCATGAGCCGCTCTTGAAAACTGTCTTTAGCTGTAAGCTCTGAAATTGATTGATGTCATTACTGGATAAATAGTCTGAAGGTTTTATGATGATATTAACCTTAGTGATTTGCATACTATAAACAATAACTGCACAAGGTTAAGAGGATTGATCTAATCTAGTCTCTCTTGGAAGATGAGTGTGTATATTGAGTAAAAAGAGAGAAAGAGAAAAAGAGAGCAAGGGAATTTTTAGAAACAGACGTGGTAAAATAATGTGGATATAAGTAGCTGGCACAGCTGCCCCTCTGATTTATAAGTTGAAGAACTTTTAAAAAGCATAATCAAGGGCAGGGGAGTTGAAGTTTCATCTGCAATGTCAGGTCATGCGACTCCTCCTAATAATGTGAAACCGAGCTATTGAAAGCCACGGAAGGCCACCCCTTGATATAAAAAAAAAGTGTGTATTTCATTTCAGAATACAAGATATGCACATGAGTTGGACAGGATTGAGCGTGAGAAGAGAAATCTGGCTAACTAAGGAGCAGAACAATAATTCACATAAATGCAAATCACTTCTGTTAATGTTTCCATGAAACCTGGTAAATTCGAAGTCAGGTATGAAGCATCAATCAGTTGAAAGAGTTGAGCTTGAGATGGTTGGAAAAGAGAAGGTAGTGATCCAGTGGAGTCTTACATGAACATCTTAATCTCAGAAGCCACTAATTGGACTTATTCTTTGAAACTTTACAAGTTTCTTACCACTTGAGGACAAGTGTTTCTAAATGTGAGGATGGTGATGACAGCCTTTTGTGACTGTCATTTGCGTCCAATTTAGTGTCTTAATGATGATCTTTTGTTCTTAATTCCATCGATTTTTTATGAATAATCATAGAGGATTAGAAAAGATGGAAGAAGAATTAAGATTGCAAAGAAGTTGGAAATACATTGAAAATGGCTTGAAATTCTGAGTTTTCTTTGTAAGTCTCGCACGCGGTGTTTCTATTGAACTGATCCACGCTTTGTCATTCATCAGGAAGTTAAGCTGGAAAACAGCAGGAAGTGGAAAGGACATAGCGATGAAAGAAAAGGAATGATGCGAGGGCTTGTTTCCGAAATGAGGAAAAGATTTAAGGAAAATGTGCAGATGCTGAAGTCCACGCGATGATTGTTTGACATCGCGAGGGAAGAAAATCTGTGCAAGACAGAAAGTTTTATTCATCATGGCGAGAAGCAAATTCTTTGGAGAAATTGAAGGACCTCGCCTTGTTGAGAAAGATGATTAAGTTTCTGAACTCTCGCTTTGAAGGAACTGGACAAAGCGAGAGGAGAGTTATTCTGATGCGAGCGGTTATCATCCAAGGCTCAAGCAGTTACAACACCCATCTATAAATAAGACCCTTGGGGGAATCAGCTCAGCAGGCGGGAGATTGAAGAGAATAGCTCGATTTTACTCTCCAGTCCACTTTTTAGAATTTAGTAGGTAGGTTAGGATTTAATTTTCTCTGCAATTTACTTTGATGTTCTTCAGATTTGTAATTTGATTTCGTAGAATTGTAATTCGATTTCGTAGTAGATTCCTTTAAGATTAACTGTTAGATTAGCTTGAGGATACCCTGGGAGGAGAGTTGCTTTCGGATCGCTTGTTCATCCATCATGACGATCATCATCTAAACTCCGACTCGTTCGCTCATCTTTGCATTATTCTGATAGCAATCAGATTTCCAGGTGTATTCGTTTTTAATTCTTTGTTATTGGAGATACAAGAAGAATGATCGGTTATCAGATTGTGAATTTCTTATCTTTCTGGTTTCTATTTCTATTTTGTAATCCTGTTTCAGCAGAGAATAAACCTCAATTTCGTTATTCAATCTGAATTTTGCGTCATATCTTTAATTCGATTTTCGAAGATCATAACACTTCCACATTTTTTAATTCGTAAATTGTTCGTTCCAATCACGCAAGAAATTTGGATATTGTAACCGAGTTAGGTATGATCTGGCAGAATTATGAATTTATTTGATTTTCTGTCAATATTATGTTCACAGACGAGAATCATAGTGTTTAATGTTCAGAACTCTAAAAGGTTCCTAGAGACCCATGCAGTGTTAATCATCGCTTGATAATCTTTAAGAATCAATAGCTCTGAGTTCATGAATTTGAATGCAAAAGATTCTATGTTCATAATTTTCTAAATAGAAATTCCAGAAGGTAGTTATGACAGTTATAAATTCTGATCATTTACTTCGAATAAGGGTAAACCCTCGCTTCATCCTAAAAGATGACGTGAGGAAATATCCAGATAGATATGTTGTGACAAAGGCTATTCTAATACTCACGCGATGTCAATCTGACAAAGCGAGAGGACCAACCTATAATGACAATAGACTTGATATCCATTTTACAGGGTATCAATTATTCACTTTTACTTCTTATACGTATATAACCCCTATCTATAAGTAGGAATTGAGTACCTCGCCGCATTCTTACAGAAACTACCGCGAGGCATTCAGTTCTTTGTATAAACAAAATCTGGAGAACATTCTTTGAATATTAGCTCCCTCCACGCTGTACAAACATAGCGTGCGGAAAATTGGAATGTTCATAGTTTGAAACCCAAAATAGTTACTGCGAGCTATCTTGGACACTTATTTTGCAGAGTTATTTCTCAAATCCTTTTTCTTGGGAAAGTTATTTCCTAATTCTGTCTAGTTTCCAATGTATATTTTGGAAGCATCCTTGCATTTTGATTAAGAGGATTCAGAACCCTCAACGTCTCTTTATACATACAATACTACATATACATAAAATATTTTGGGATATTTCCCAGTATATGATGAGTAATCTCACTTCATGATTACAGACTCACAATTCATATGTGCAATACGTATTACTATTTACACTGGTACACTGAGAGAGATGATGATATAGGTTTTCTCTATCATTATTTACTCAGGACTGATAAAGAACAAACTTGTTCTTCAGTTGGGCATTTAGTACCTGTCGTTTAAAAGAGAAAGATGTTTCAAAAATCATCTTTTGTCCTAAAAATTAGTAGAGTATCAGGAAGATTAATTTCCGGGGTTCATGGCATTATAGTTATCACTATATGCTATGAGTAGGAGATTAAATATTTCTCTTACAGTCTACTAATCCTGAGTCAAATCACGGATATTTGGAACTGTTTACAGAGATTTCTCGAGCTAAATCATTTATACAAATCTGAGTGGTCTGGATAAGTCAAGGAATTTGAATATCAATTTCATCTTGGTATACTTACAAGACTATTATTCCTTATGAATACTTGCAGGAATTACTCTGAAGAAACAAGTCCTATGAAAACATTGGATGATAGATTTAAATACTTGCTTTTTCACTTGTTGTAGAGGACATCCAATACAGGATCATAAGATCAGTTTGATCAGGGTAATAAAAAGAACAACTTCAAGTTCAGATGAACATAGTATGATTTAGAAGTGACCTCGAGTTGTCAAAGGCTTAATCTGATCTCTGAAAGAAAAAGATTAAGTGACAATTCTGAAAAGCTTTTATCACAGAAAGAGTCTGACAGATCATTCTGTGATGACAGTATTCCATGATTTCAGAGCTTAGAATGTCATGACACTGAATCATAAGTACCTGTCTTGGGAAGTGATTAAAGACATGAAGATTTGATTAAGCTGTGTAAAGGATTTTTCTATCTCAATGGACTTCCATTATGTTTTAGCCAATGAAGTATGATATTCTCATCATATTCCTATTTCATTTGATTTGGTCTGTAACATCTTAAACACATGAATAAGATCATAATGTTCTACATCATTTTAATTGTTTTCTTTACTACGTTTACAGCTTTAAGCATTTACATTTCAGCAGCATTTTTTTTTAGTAATCATCATTACAACATTCTTAAATCAAGAATAGAGACAGATTCTAAGGCTAATAATTCTATTAAAACACTTCTATCGTGTAACTCTCTTTTGAACGATCCCGACAATAAAAATAAATATTGCAGCTTGATACCGTGCGCTTTCGGTAGGAAAAACTAGGCAAGCTTTTTAACAGCCCTATAGAACTTATAGTGTAAAGGCTGTCGGGGGGCATTGCAGCGGGGTTTTACCTCAAAGCTTCAGAGATCAGTGCTGAGCACAACACTCGACCTCTTTCCTCGCTGCAAAATCAAGGTTTACACGACATGAGTCAAGAGGAACTTGCTGAGTTCACTGCTTCACAGCAAACTGTAGGTTCTACTGCTGCTGCAACCACGCCGGAACCACGAAGGAAATCCACCAGAAAGCGAAAGGAGCCCACTCCTACGCCTACTCCAGCACCAGTAGCCACAACTTCGAAGAAACCACGGAAGGAACCACGAAAATTCCCTGCTGCTTTGAAAGCTGAAGATGCTTTTAGTCTCAAGTATTACACTCGAGAGATGAGGGCATTTTCCAAAGAAGTTCTGAAAGGGAAGGAGTTCAAACCCGAAGAAATTTTCAAGCACAACCATTACGATGTTCTGGGTTTTACGGACCACCTGCAGGAAAGGCACTTACTATTTTGGGCTAAGGGTCTCACACAATTCTCACCTACTCATGTTCGCGAGTTCTATGCGAATCTACATCCTGAGATCCTCAATCCAAATTCTGCCTGGTTCGGTAAGATTTACATACGTGGACAATTTCATGAACTGACCCCTGCTGTGAATTGTGATTCTTAAGTTGTTGAAGCTACCACCAAACGACGGCATGAGTGACTGTCTTGATCTAATGCCGGAGGACACCCTGACTACTGCACTGGCCATTTCTAATGAGAAAGTCAAGAGTTTTGGGCGCAACAAGTTCAGTGTTGTACAACTCACTATGAAGTACTACTGTTTGTATCAATTTTGTAGTGCCAACGTCCTTCCGACGATGAACCAGTCTCAAGTCAGCACTACAATGGGTAAACTTGTTCTCTGTGTTGATAAACATATGGGTTTAATCAATTTTGGCTATTCTCCTCAAGCAAATGATAGAATATACCTCTGGGAGAATCAAGAAGACAGCCAATCTACCCTATCTTGCACTCATCACCGAATTCCTCCTATCCATTGGTGTGAAAATCAAAGACAAACACATGGTTGCTCTGAAGGAGTACAAACCACCTCCGAACTTGATGGATATGCATAATGATCTTAAGAATGGCCCTCCTTTGATTGGACCTGCCCTTGTACACCAGCTGAAGCAAATGATACTTCGTCAGAACGAGAAATTAACCACCTGGAGCCAGGAAGCAATGGCTATAAAAAGGGAGAATCTCAAAATCCTTCATATGCTTCCTTTCTCTTTTGATGCAGCTGATTTGCAGGATGAGGATGAGGACATTGCTCTTGATGATGAAGAGTGATAATCCATCATGGGGGAGTTTTGGTGTTGATGCTGAAATCTGACTGATATTTTATGGTAGTCATGACAACTGGGTAACGATATTTCTAAACTTTGGTTATTCTTGGAATGGTTATTGCTGGACAATATTTGTGGATGATTGATGACTGTTTTGGTTTTTGAACTGATTTGATTGGATGATTTCTGAATCTGGATTACTTTTGAACTTGAACTACTATTGGTCTGTAATAGTTGTTAGGTAATTCTGATGACTGCTGAACTACTCTGTTTTTATTTGCTCTGATGATACTCTGCACTATGATTATGATCTGAATGCTTGATGGATATTGTTTCTGATTCGTTTTGACTTTTCTTTAACATCCTATTTGTGAATCATATTGTTCTGCTATGATATGATCTCTTGTACTCTTTGGACTTAGATAGTTTCAACACCTTTTTGGTGATGGAATTATCATCTCCACAAGAGTGGGGGAGATCGTTGTTATCACTAACTAGCTCCTGTGCAGATAAAGTAGTTCCATTGTTGTTGAAACTACGCTAGAACGACCTGAGCAGTTACTGTCAGTTTTGTGCGACAGTTACCTGATCTGTGCACGCATTCCAACCGACTTAGGCGTATCTAATCTGTATCTCTGAGTCTATATACTTGCCATTAGGTTCCCTGTAATTAGTAGAATCATTATCGAGTTGTATTTTACACTTTTACACATTTTACACACACTTTGAGTTGGTTATTCTCTCCAAGACTTGATCGTTCTATTCTTTGAGAGATTTAGGAAATTCCTTGTGTTCATACTGCATTTTGAAGATCATTCTGTACACATAAGGTCTAAATTACAGTGATTCAACAAGTGTTCTTGTTGGATAAATCTTCTCTACAACACCCGATTGACGAGGCTTTTGTGGAAGCACTCAAACGTTGAAGGAGATGGATTCAGGAGGACTTCTATGCCGAGATGCCATGGTTCTTGAAGCTTGAACAACTAGAGAGTTCAAATTGGACAGGATCGTCCGGAGGCTGAGTTGTGGGGGAGTCGCGACTACAGTCTGTCTGCAAACAGGGAAGTGTTGCATTAGAGTTTGAATTGTTGTTTTTAAGTCTTTTAGGTCTAGGATTTCTTGAGTATTAGTATAAGTCACCTGGATTGGAATCCCCCAGACGTAGATCCGTTGGATCGAACTGGGTCACCAAATTCTTGTGTTTTTACTTTCCGCTGAACACTCTGTGCACACACCACTCGTTATTCGGCAGTTTAGACGATCACTTGACAGCGTGCTTAATACAAGATTTCAGTAATCTGGGATTATCACAAACGTAGCTGACTTGAGTGGTATGAAGCTCTGACAGCTTAAGTAAAGGTCTTAGATCATAGCCTTTGTGTATGCATAATTCTGCTTTGACCCATTTCCTGTATAGGCTGCTAAACAAATATACTGTATATATTATTTTAATAATCAGGTAATTATGTTAGTTCTGTGACTTTACAATGTGGAAGGGGTGATTCCTCAATTGGGATTAGTTATCCAATTCTGAATTGTCTTCACGTCCACAACTACTTTCTGCCCTTTGATCTTTCTATTTGATTCATCACTCCTTTCTAAATAAACTAAATATTTTAGAAATATCTTCAACATGCTAGTGTATTTTTGTTTGAAACAACCTATAAGGCAACCCCAATGGTTCCCTTTCACCAAATCACCAAATCACCAAATTTTTGGTGATTTGATGATACCTTCTCCCAATAGTTTTCCTCAAATTTGATGAATTGAAGAATATTCTTTAGATTATTAATTAAATTATTATTTTATTTATTTTAAATATATATTAAAAATTATATTATTTTTTAAAATTAACTTCATAACTTTTATGATTATAAATAATATTATAATATATAATTTTGTAAATAATATTTTAATTAAATAATATACAAAATTAATTAATAATAAATTATTCACAAAATATATAATTTCAAATATTGATTAAATAAAATATCACTAAAATACTAATTAAATAATGTTGAAAAGTAATTAACAATAATTAATTATTAATCAAACAGTACAATACAATTATTTAGGATTATACAAATATTCAAAGCTTGGAAACATAATTAATTATCAGATGACGAATACAATTCTCAAATATGCTCAATTAGTGCATCCTGAAGTACAAAATGAACATCACGAATTTTTTTATTTTTTATTTTTTATTTTTTTTGTAACGAGCAAGAAAAGCATTGAATTGAGAATCGCTATTATCTGTCATCTCAACTTCTTCAGTCGGGAATTCCACGTTCTCAATAATTGGGGGTTCCATGTTCTCACTAATTGGTGCATAAAATCATGTTCATCTTCAATTATCATATTATGCATAATTATACACAGTCATTATATCCCCCAACACTTCTCTTCTCCAAAAACGTGCTGGATTTGTTACTATAGCGAATCGACTTTGAAGAACTCCGAATGCACGTTCCACATCTTTTCTGCAAGCTTCTTGCTTTTGTGCAAAAAGTTTTTTTTTTGGACCACGTGATTCATGGATAGTTTGCACAAGAGTTGCCCATTTTGGATAAATACTATCAGCTAAATAGTATCCCATATCATATTCTTTTCCGCGAATGACGTAGTGTGCCTGTGGAGCAATACCTTTAGCAAGATTAGAGAAAACACTAGAAGTATCCAATACATTGATGTCATTGTTGGATCCGGGCATTCCAAAGTAAGCATGCCATATCCAAAGGTCATAGTCAGCAACTGCTTCAAGAATAATACTTGGGGAACCACTACGGCCTGCATATTGTCCAGCCCATGCCGTTGGACAATTTTTCCATTTCCAATGCATACAATCAAGACTACCAAGCATACCTGGAAAACCACGTTGCTCACCAATATATAGCAATCTGGCAACATCATTCGCAGTAGGAGATCTTAGGTAGTGCTCCCCGAAGACTTCAATAACAGCACGACAAAATCTTTTCACACATTCAATTGATGTTGATTCTCCAATCTTGATATATTCATCAGTTGCATCAGCTGGAAGGGCGTATGCCAATATTTGAAAGGCAGCTGTTACCTTTTGAAAGGTAGACAGTCCCGGTCTTCCTGCAGCATCCGCTCGCTGTAAAAAAAAATAGCCATCATGATTCTTAATTGCGTTAGTAATCCGAATAAACAAATTTCTTGACATGCGAAATCTCCGACGAAACATTGTTTCATCAAATATTGGATTTTTAGAAAAGTAATCCTTATATAAACGATGGGCGGCTGCCTCTCGATCACGATTTTTAACTTCATGACCGAAGACCGAACCACCAATTCGAGGATGATTTCTCCGTGCACCATGCATCCAAAGGTTGTTGTTTTCAAGTGCTTGAAGGAGTAGCTGTTGTTGGGTGTTAATAGTACAAAATAAGGCTTCAATCTCATCATCATTAGAGGATTCTGATGAGGAAGGTGAAACATGTGAAGGACCAACTGAATTTCGTGGGTTCATTTTGGAGAATTTTTAGTGATGATAAGTTTAGAAAAATTTGGTGTAAGATTGATCAACACAAGTGCATATATATACACATGAATTAAAAATCACAACCATTCATTTTTTGGTAAGTGAGTTCTAATCACAACCATTGATTTTTGGTAGATGGGTTTTAATCACAACCATTGATTCATGGAAGGAATGGTAGGTGTAGGGGTTTTGATCCAACCATTGGTCTTAGTAGGAATGGTAGAGGTGTTTTGATCACAACCATTTATTCATGGAAGGAATGGTAGGTGTAGGGTTTTGACCCCAACCATTAGTCTTAGTGGGAATGGTAGATAGGTTTTGATCACAACCATTGATTCATGGAAGGAATGGTAGGTGTAGGGTTTTGATCACAACCATTGATCACAACCCTTGATTCTTGGTAAGTGAAATTCAATCTTGACCATTGATTTTTGGACAAATATTTTATAAATAGGACACATAGTGTTTTTAAATCCATATCATTCAATCACCAAATACATTATTTTCTTACCATCTTACAATGTCGGTCAAATTTCGTGGCCCAAGTTTCACTGATGAGGAAGATATACACTTTTTGTGATTGTTATCTTGAGGCTTCCCAAGATCCAATTATTGGTATAAATCAATCCTCAAAAGCATTTTGGGATCGCATCATTGATGAGTATCACAAATGTAACGCCCCGAAAATTCAAACCTGATTTTCGCAAGCATTACCGCCGTACTAACTATCCTAAACTAGTGGCCAGCTAATTTAAAACAGCTAGTACAAGGCTGAGCAAACCTAAAGTGATCATCTGATTAATCCAATTTCATGCAGAATCTAAAATAAAATAAAACACAAAGGCAGTTAAATAATCCCCACAGAATAACTGAATAACAAAACAATCCCTGTCAGAGTATCAGGCTACAAGCCTCTCAAACATAATCTGGCATCCTGCCAATATAACAGAGACAAGGCTACCAGCCCAAAGCAGTGGACACATAAGGCCACAGGCCGACAAAATGTAAATCCTAGGCTCACAGGCCTCAACTAGTCAACAAAGTATCAAGTAATAGCAATCAACAGAGTACCACATAAATAAACATAATAAAAAGAACATGAGAATCCTATCTATGTGATCTCTCATCCCCATACCCCAATCATGCTCCAGCGCCTCCAGCAGGATCTATAAAACAGACAAAAGCAAAGGAGTCAGTACAAAGTACTGAGCAAGGGCTAATATATGCAGGGGAATTAAGGGGGAACAATTATAAGAATAACCAGAATAATAATTAAGCAGAAATAAAAACATCACACCGTCCCATACCGGTGCTTCAACCACAATCATACAATTTATGCAAGTGATGCATGGCCTAACATACACCTATCTACCCTATATGCAAATGCAATGAATATGCCTAGCCGGCACCTAAAAACCCGGGCAGTATGAACCCACGGGTGAGGATATCATCAACTCCAACCCGTTACAGGGTAACATACACCATCCCCGCAGGGATCCGCAATCGCGCCAGCCGTAGCTGAATATCGTATCACACACCCCATCGGGCCACGGGACTCAACAACACCTGTGAAGGCTGCCCGTATAATCCTCATCATGCCCATTGACATAATAATATCAAACGCCCACTCGGCCATGGGACTAAAAACACATGTGAAGCCTTCCCGGCTTAGAATAATAAAAATCCAAGTACCATTAAACACTCCACTGAATAGCACATCCCAATTCATGTAAGCTAATTAAAGAAGCTCATTTCAATGTTACTAATTAAATAAACTAGTTCACTGCCACAAAACTATTTCATATAATTAATGAATAAAATATTAAAAGACATATCCATAATAGTATTCTCTGCCAAAAAGATGTAAACTAGTGTAGTAGAATGAAATGCTATTAAATATCGTGACTAGGTACATGGATTTAAGCACTTTATTAAAATATTAATAAAATGCACTAAAGTTAGCACTAAGATTAGAAAAAGTGAAGAATAAGAACTGCCAGTACATGTTTAGCTAGCTGACCAAATGGGAAATTGTATTAAAACACTTAAACTAAATCTCAGTCTCTTTGGAGTAACCTGCTGCACTTTTGTAACCATTTTCCTTTGTCTCACCGGGACCATTGTCCCTTAAATAATACTACTGCAACCGAGTAGACAAGGTAGAATAAGAAATTTAGCAGTAATGGATATACTTGTAGCCAAATACATATCTGGGTCACTAGCATAGAGGAATAATATAAAAATATAAAGATACTTGCAAGCAATCTGTAGTCATAACCTATTGTAGGTACATCCGCCCAGCTTTGACTAGCTTTTTCTTTTCCTTTCATATAAGCACACACATATATATGTCTAAATAAATATTCAGCTTTGAGACCATACTACATAGCAACGATCAACAAATTTTCATGACAATGAATTCCATCTAAACTAGCCAGGGCAGTACCAAGCATCTTCACATGCTTATACATTCGAACAAGAAATTAAAAATAGCCCATTTCTATAAATTACTCGCTGCCAACTTATCCAAGTAAAATAATTAGTAAGACTATCAAGCAACAATTCAAATGCAAGCCGTAACCATCTGCATATCCGCAAAGGGATCATTAAAGAAGCAAAAACAAAGTCACAGACGATAATACATATAAAAGCCCTTGCCTTACGATCTTCAACAAGATTTAGCCTTCAATTTCGGAGTTCCAACTCTAATTTCACACAAATCGAACAAATCCCTAAATTCATAAAAACCCTCATCAACACCATGCTTTCTCCAAAACCGCCAACAAGATAAGAGAACTCAAGGAGAAAATTCAAGCAAGAGGCTTACCGATTGAAGAACAAGAGTCTCCTCAATACTTCAATCCTTCTCTTCCCTCTACTACTCAGTCTCGCCCCACTCTCTCTTCTCCCAACTCACGATTCTTCTCCTAATCCCATGATTAGGCAAAACCCCTAATTAAAACACATGGGCCATAATTGGGATGGGCTTCAGAAATCCCTACTCACAAATAAATCACTTGGCCCAAATACATAAATAAATTCAAAGTCCAAATAAATGGGTCACTACAACAAACTCGTCAATGTGACACGAACTCGAAAATCTCTTTCAAACCGCATGACTATCATCAAAGCCAATGTCTCAAAGTTGGTGGGTTGTGTAACTCAAATTGGAAGGTTGCAACTAAGTGGAGTTTCTGAAAACGATATTGTAAGTCATATGTATTATATTGTTTGCATCATGAATATAAACTGTCATTATGCTAATTTTTTTTAATGAACTTATAGATGGTGCAAGCTAAAACGCTATTCAAGGAAGATCCGAACTACAAGAATGGTTTTAAATTCGATCATGTTTGGGAAAAGATGAAAAAATCGGAAAAAATACAAGAATCTCAGGGGAGTGATGCAACTATTAATCTTTCTTCTCCAGAAAATACTTCATCTTGGTCACCTTCATTTTCAGGTATTAACTTAAATTTATCTAGTGACGAAGGTGGATTTGGTTCCCATTCTTACCGACCAGATGGGGTAAAAAAAAATTAAACTTAAAAGAAAAATGGAAGACAATGAAACAAGAAGGGATAAAATGTTTGAGGAAGCAAACAAGAAAATTCATGATGCAATAGGTGTATCAAACACAAATGTTCAAAAAATGTTGGACGAAATTCAGATGAAAAGGAAAACATCCCAACAAAAAAGAGACGATCAAATTATGATGGTGAATTTGGAAGAAGTTACGGATCCTATTCGACGCAATTATTTTCGAATTGAACAACAAAAAATAATGCAGAGAATGAATAAAGAATTCATGGCATCCACTGACCAATCCAATATATATGGAAATTATTTTCCCGGTGATCTTGGAGGCTCGGGGAGTGATTTACCTCCATTTTAATCACAAAATCCAAAATGTATTTGCATTTTATTTTCATGTTTTATGTTTCTTAAATTATTGTATTGTGTGTTTACTTTTATTTACTAGTTTGTAGTTTATTTCTAATCATATTTTATCTAAGTGTAATGCATTTCTAATTTTATTTTTTAGTGTGCAATGTCATTTTTTTATATATGTTATTTTTTCAATTTTTTTGTTTACTATAAGTTTATTTTATATTTAATTTTTAATAATACGATTATAATTATTAATATACAATATGTAAATTTATTATTTTTATTTATATATTATATTAAAATAATGTGATTAAAATTATTAAATGGATTATATATTAAAAATTAGTTTTTGATAATATATAAATCAATAATAATACATAAAACAAATAGAAAAGAAAAAGAAAATATTTGAGGATTGGTTTGGGGAAAATATCAAATTTCAACAAAGTTGAGGAATGTTCATCTATCCTCAAATTTGAGGATTGGTTTGCTTCCACCATTGGGAGCAAACTTTCCTCAAATCATCAAATTTGGGGATTTGCTTCCACCATTGGAGATGGTCTAAAGGCTAGGAAATGAATGGTGAGAGTCTATACCACATAAATTATAAGAGAATAAAAGGTGTCAGATGGGGAATCGAACCCCCTAACATGAAGATTGTAAGTCAAGGAACTTAACCAATTAACCAAATCTTCATCCCAGGTGAACATGCTAGTTCGATCTGCTTATGAAAAATAATGAAGTATACACATTTATATTAATAGTCTATTCAATATGCATAATAAAACCTCAATTAGTTATGATAAAATAAATATTTTATAATTGAGCTTATAACTTATTCAGCAATAAAACCATATAGAATTCCGCGTAACAAGAAGTCGCATAATAAAATTCCCTGGTCATAGCATGTTTTTGTAATAGGGGAAAAATGCATATAGCTAAAATAGTATAGTACAATAGTACTCTATTATTTTAATTTTTTTTTTGGCGAAGCCAGAGAAATCGTGGTGGAAGCCCATGCCACAGAAATTATAAATTACAAAGGGATAAAGCAGAGAGATTGGAGACCGGGTGGGGAATCTAAGGTTATCTATAACAATGACCACCCCAACCACTCAATCATCCAACCATCTCATTATTTAATTAATTTATCTCTCCTCCAACTCATCAATATCTACTCCAACCCAACCACCTCAATTTTACATACTTTATCAATAACCACCCAACCATAATATTATATAATTACTTTAATTTATACAATTTTAAATTATGTTGAAATATAAAAAAAATTAATGTATCAAAAATATAAAATATTTTATCTTATTTATGAAGAATAAAAATCTGAAATATTAATATATGTTTAATTTATTTTTTATTTCATATAAATTTTAAAATGGGTTAAATACATCAACATTGATATATTATGTATTTAATAAAAATATAGCAAGAGTGGTCTCTATTTGTAGAGAATGAAAAATTATAAAATTTGGTATATTTTATATTTTTTTATTATTTTAAAATATAAAAATATAATAATTTTAATGTTATTGTTTAGAAATTTTAGTTGACCAATGGGAATGAAACAAATGTCTCCATCCCATTGGCCAAAGGAAAGAGACCCAATGGTCTCATTTGTATTTTGGTCGACCATGATTGGATTGGCAATGCACATTTAATTTTGTTTTTTCTCTTCAAAATAGTGATGTGGAGGTTGTGTTTCCACACCAAAGCTCTATCAGTTAGTCTAATCCCAACCTAAGGGTTGGAAAGCACGAACTTACCACTTGGGCAAGTCTTCATCCTCCAGTAGTACTCTATTTGAAAGGTGATAGAGATTAAAATAAGGGTAATAACAACCATAAGCGAGGACTATAGTAAACCTATCTTTTTGCCACGCCCTATGAGACCGTACAGGGTAAATTAATTTACCCTGCGTGGCTATATTGTATAGCCCATTTGCCTAATGCCCATGGAACAAATAAGGGTAATTTACCCTGCGTGGCACGTGCATTCCGTGAAAATCCCGGCTACTTTTCTAAGCTTATGGAACAAATCACCACGATTCAAGACTATGCCACGTGATTATTTAAAAATTTCCAAATATAATAATAATAATAATAATAAATTAATAATAGAGGTTAGTAAAATGGGATTAATTCAATTGTTAAGTTGATAGGAATATTCTAGTATATAATAGAAGAGGCAAGAGGGTATGAATGATTAGAAATTGGCTGAGGGGCCACGTGCCAAGGCACGGACACGCTTTGTCCCGGAAAGAACAACAAAGTGATGGCCGAAAACTGATAAACCTCAATTATGTTGTCTAAATAATCAATTCCTTATTATAGAAGAAATACATGACAGAAACCCATTTGCTATAAGAAAAATCATTTTTACACACAGTTTAAATTAAACTCTTTTTTTGTCCTCTCGCATCGAGTTTCAATCGGATGGTATCGAGTTTCAATCGTATAGTGCCGAGTCTCTCTCGGAAAGAGCCGAGTCTCGGAAATTTGTGAAGTAGTGTCTTTGCTTGAGAGGAGAGTGGTGCGCGAGTCTCTCTCGGAAAGCGCTGAGTCTCTCTCGGAAGGCACCGAGTCTCGAAAACTGTGAAGTATTGGGCTTTGCTTGAGAGGAGAGTGGGCTTGAGTGGTGAGTGAGTGGGCCTGAGTGGTCAGTGAGTGGGCCGTGAGTCTCGTAGGTAGGAGTAGACTCTCTCGTCACTTATTCTCTCTCGGTGAATTGTTGAATTGTCTCGTCCGTCACTCTTTCTCTCTCGGTGAAATCTCTCGTCGCCGTGTCAACCGCCGCCGACGCCGTGTCAACCGCCGCCGATTCCCGGCGCCCCCGCCCTCGTACCGCCGCTCCCACCGCCGCTCCCGTTCCACTCTTTCTTCGCCGCTCCTGTTCGCCGCGGACCGACGCCGATTCCCCGGAGGAGCAGGACGCTCCTGTTCGCCGCTCCCCTTACTCCCCGGAGGAGCAGCCCTTGTCCAGACTAGTTCAAACTTACTTACTCCTTCTCTTAGATTAAATTGTGTTGGTCATCTTGTTAATAAACGAGTTCAGACTTACTTTGAGTATTTGGATTTTTTAAATTGGTTCAGACTAGTATTAATTGGACAGGTATCTGTTTATTTATGCACATTAGTTTTGGTGCTAAGTTTGAGTTTTGTTTAATTTTCTGTTTCTTAGGTGTTTGCTTTGAATCTTGGTCGGTTTTTTTTGTTTCTACACTAGCCCTGAAGATTATGGTTGCCGGTTGATGATGATGATCATACAGTAAGTAGATAAAGGAAGCAGTGTGATCCTTTTTTTATTGCTTACATTTACCATTCAAATTTATTGTTTTTTATGAATAAGTATACACTTTGCAATATAGGAAATTGGATGCCAAGAGGACATGCTGTTCATTGAGTGGAATTGAGCTACCACTTTGCTAATTTCCTTATCTAATTGCTGTAAAGGAAAATCGGTGTAGTGATTTTTTGGTGTGTGCTTGAAACCTTCAATTTTGATTTTTTTTTTTTATGCTTTAACGATGGGGAAACCTGGAATTATAATAAATTTACGAATCAAGTTGAAGACAAACTTAAACAATTACTACACATACATTCGGAATTATAATAAATTTTCGCATTAAATGTTCAACAACATTTCATTCATAATTTAATGCTTCAACTACCATTTATTTATAGGCGAGGCTCGGGCACAGCCGAGACACACTCGGCCACTGCCGAGAGAATATCGAAAAGTACTGAGTCTAATATTGTCACTGTTCACAAAATACTGTCGAGTCTCGAGACTCTCTCACCGAGTGCCGAGACTCTCTCGGCCAGTGCCGAGTCTAACCGAGAGAAATACTGTCGAGTCTCGAGACTCTCTCGCTGAGTGCCGAGTCTCTCTCGGCTATTGCCGAGTCTCTCTCGGCACATTTCGAGTCTCTCTCGGCAAATTGCAGTGGTGAGTCTCACTTGCCACTCAGCTATTGTCGAGTCTCACGTTGACAACTCGTTTGCCTAAAATAGATGGGGGCAAAAAAAGAGTTTTTATTATAGTGTGGATAAAAAAGTTTTTCACTATTTAAATGGGATAAAATTGTTTCCACCACCTTATTATACTACTCCTACACATAGGACTTTTAGTGTCCCCATTACATATATATATAGGGATTGGTTGCAGTGCAATCACCAAAACCCGTAGCACATCAAGGCACCAATCCCAACCGTTCAGTTAAGATCCAACGGTCCAAAATGTAAAAGGGTAAAATTGTCCAAAAATTTTTTAAATGTCAAGTCGCTGAAAAATATACACAAGGTCATCGCTGAAAAACACTATGTATGTCGCTGAAATATACTATACTCCATCGCTGAAATATACTATACTCCATCGCTGGAAAATACTATACTCCATCGTTGAAACATATTATACTCCATCGCTGAAATATACTATACTCCATCGCTGGAAAATACTATACTCCATCGTTGAAACATATACTCCATCGCTGAAATATACTATACTCCATCGTTGAAATATACTATACTCCATCGCTGAAAATACACGGAAGGGCACTGGAAACAAGATGCATGTCGCTGAAAATAATATATTAATCAACAAAATCGCTGAAATGTATATACCTTGTCGCTGAAATGTATGAACATATATTTTGGAGTAATATGAAATAATTACCTTTTTACCCTTCCACTTCATCTCAACCGTTAATTTCAAAAGTGAATCAACGGTGCGAAATCGCCGCAGTACATCATGTCAAAACTCATGATCACACCCTAACGACTCCCATATATATATACTACATGTATCATCATTATGTGGTTATATTCCTTTCCACATAATAACAGTCCCTTCCTTACGATTTGAGTGGATTACATCACTTCATTTGTCACTCTATCTATATTACCATATATTTATATAATGGTTAATTAATAAAAAGAATAACTGGTTAGAGGCCACTTTATCGTTTTTATTTATTGTTTATCTATGCTGACGTATAGTTTGGTGTAAGATATGGCCTACGGGATAGTAGTTCTTATCTCTTAGTACTACCTTATTACATGAACAAATGTACGATGAAATGAATTCAAAGTATTCAAGGCTCTTTGTCCATAATGAATGATCGGGATTCACACAATTCACAATGATATTCATTAAAGGGAGCATATGATTAGTTAATTTCAACACAAAGTTAAATAGGGTAATACTCGAATACCATTTTTTCTTCAAAAAGCAGAGCATAAACCATGGGAGGATACATAGAAATGTTGGTGCCATAAATTAGTAGTACTTTCTTTTTTCAAGGGAGTTATTTTTAATCTCATTCAGAAAATTTGAATTGTTGCTAATATGTTTCTTTTTTTTTTTTTCTTTTTTTATGGATACAAAAAAATAAATAAGAGAGTAAAAGCATACTACCTAATTGGAGCAAAATTAAATAAATTAACTTATATTGGATGGAAGGGAGCAATACCCCAATACCCAATAAATTACACCAAACTTTTTCTCCCCGACTCGGGAATTTGAGATAAGGTAGCCCTATGGCCTACATAGGGCCTTTGTTGGGCTTGTCAAATTAGGCCGTGATCCATTAACAGGCCCAAAGCCTACAAAATTAATGCAAAGGTTTAGGGGTGGGCATTTTTTGTCGGGGTATCGGGTACCCAAAATCCGACATGTTGGGTTCGGGTTCTATCGGGTTTTGGGTACTCGATCCAACACTTATCTATTGAGTCGGGTATCGGGCTTCTAGCCGACAAAATATGTTGTGTATTTGGAACATTCAATGCGTATTTTGAACAATGAATAACTTATGTTGTGTACAAATAAAAATTTTAAAATTTTCATATTCTCACATAGCTATATTTTTTATTATATAACTATTACACAAATATAAATTAAAATTGAATAATAAATATTATCAAAAAAATTGAATAATAAATATTATAAAAAAACTCAACATTTTTTTATGGAAACAGAGGTAGCAGTCGCCGACGTCCTGAGGCGTCATTTCTCATTAAAAAAAAAAAACAGAGGTAGCAGTCAACTGTCAAAATGTTGTGAAAAAATAAACCTACTTGTAATATATATGAGGTATTATAACTATGGTGTTATATATATAAGTACTATAACACGTCCGGGAGCGCGCGCTATGCTGCACGCTGCTGTAAGAAGAAAATATGTTGAGTTTGTGTAATGGTCTAATAAGTAATATGCATCAAAATTGCATCTAAAGAAAAATGAGAAATTGATAATGTCAATAACAAAATATAAACTGGCACTAATAATGTCATTCAAAGGCAATTGAGCTACAAACACATGATAATAAAATGTTGGCTAGTTCTATAATAGAATTCAATATATGAAATGGAACTGAACAACAAACTCAAGAGTTAGACAATTGTTCATTAATTTTTACTTTTAATATTTCATATATAAATAGTGATCATATAGGAGGAATCATATTAGGCATAAAGGACATATAATCCAACATCATAATAAAGGACATATAATCCAACATCAGAAATTTCAACCTCCAATTAGGTGAAATGACATGAGCTATGTGCCATCGGCATTCAAACGACATTGAAAGTGAACACCAAAGATGAGGCATCTGTGTGTGCTACCTATTATTTATGTTCTTTATTGCACTCAGTGTTTTAAATTTCGCCGAAATTTCGGGTTCCGGGACAACTCGAAGTGAAATTTCACATGCAATATTTTTTTGCAAAATATCCTCCGAAATTTAGCCCGAAATCCGAAATTTCCCGAAATTTGACCGAAATTTCCGAAATTTTATAGAAATATTCGAAATTCTATTTCTTAAAAAAAATTGTACTGATGGGTTTTGTTCTGTGCCAAAAAAAATTGATGGGATTTTGATAGAGAATCTTTTTCTTTTGGTCAAATCGGTACTCACTTTATTTCATTTCAATGTTTCATATGTCAGCCCAATTTTTTTAAACGAAATGAATGGTAGTCACATTGTCAATTAATTCTCACTTTTTCATCCTTCTGCATTCACGTCTTCCTCCCTATTTTTCAATCTTTCATATGTCTTCACATTTCTCTCTCTTGTTCTTCACTTAATTCTTTTTTTTTTTTTTTATCCTCCTACCGTTCCTCACCCTTTTTGGGAATAATTTTAAATGCCACATTCCTCACTTGAAATTGAATTATTAAGGTAAGTTTTCCTTTTTTTTTTTAAAGAGATATTGCAAAAATTGGTTTTATTTTTACCAAATATGTAAGAGCAATTCCTCACTTAAATTTTTAATGTTGCTGTAAAATGTTTTTTGATAAACTTAAATTGGGTGCTTTCTCATTATGACTCTTGTGATAATGCTTATGGTCTTCGGGTGATTAGATCCAATGTGGGCATACTTCATTGAGCATCTCTTCTTTTTGGAACGGTATCATTAGTTATGGAACTTTTATTTATTTATTTTTTTGATAACCATGGAATTTTTATTCTTTGTTTTGTTGAGTTAAATAAACAATGTATGAATTTTATTGTAATATTATGATTTGAGTTAAATTATTATTTATGTTCATTGTTTTGTTTGATTTTTTTTATTAATTATGTTTGTCAGCATAACTTATTTTTTAATTACATATAATTTATTTATTTTTGTACATATACTATAAGATGCCATTTTTTCACTTTAAAATATTAGAAATAATGTTGGAAAGAATTATCTAAAATTTCAATTAAAATTTCCAATTTTTTATACTAATTTCCATGATTTCTTCAAAATCAAAACCAATTTTGACAAATATCTTCGAAATTTCCACCGAAATTTCAAATATCTTCGAAATTTACTTAAATTTACATATCCGATATCGACACCGAAACCGAAATTTAATACCTTGATTGCACTATAATTCCACTACTAAAAGCAAAAAATGATACTTTCAGCCTTGAATTCCAAACAAAGCAGCTCTTCCTATAATTCTTAACTTAGTTAAAATATTATGGGTTTAAAATTTTAATAAGATTGACTTAGTTAAAATATCAAACAACCATTTTTATGGAACAAGCAATCAAAATGACCAAAATTATCAAAATAATACTGCCACTTATCAAAGTACATCTATTGAATTTAAAATGAACTTTTACCTCCACTTTCCAATTACCAAAATTAATTCTTCAGTGGCCGAAATGCTCTGAAATCAGCGGCAATCTTCGTATGATATAGTTGGATGACTTGACATTTGACAAAGCATTTCCGTTGAAGTCTGCCATTGTTCGGAGAGATTTCCATGAATACTGATGACAGTCTTTTATAACTCTCATTTGCGTCCAATTTAGTGTCTTAATGATGATCTTTTGTTCTTAATTTCATAAGTTTTCAATGAATAATCAGGGAAGATATGAAAAGATGGAAGAAGAACCAAGATTGTGAAGAAATTGGAAATTACATAAAATGGCTTGAAATTCTAAGTTTTTATTATAAGTCTCGCACGCTATGTTTTTATTTGATCTGACTCACGCTTTGTCATTCAGCAGGAAGTTAAGTTGAAAGGCTGCGGGAGATGGAAATGAACGTAGCGAGGAAAGAAAATGAATGATGCGAGGACTTGAATACGAAATCAGAAAAGATCTAAGGAAAAATGTTCAGAAGCTGAAGTCTACGCGATGATCATTTGACATCGCGAGGAAAGAAAGTTTGTGCAAGACAAGAAGTCTTAAGTGTTATGGCGAGAAGAAAGTTGTTTGAAGAAGATCTTGAAATCTCGCCTTGATGAGAAAGGTAATTCCATTTTTACTCTTGCTTTGAAGGAACTGGGACAAAGCGAGAGGAGAGCTATTCTGATGCGAGCGGTTATTATCCAAGGCAGAAAGCAGTTACAACACCCACCTATCCTAAACTAGTGGCCAGCTAACTTAGAACAACTAGTACAAGGCTTAGTACAAACCTACAGTGATTATCTGATTAAACCAATTAAATTAAGGAAATCCGACTGGGCATTTATCAAGGTGAGCAAAACACTGAATTAATTATGACATGTTTATACTGATCGTTATGTTTCTTTGATCACAGTGTTTCCTTGATCAAGTCAATAGTTAGTGTAATCTTATTGAATCAATGATGCAATGTATTGACATATTATGGAATTGGTGGAATTGCCCTAGTGGTGATGAGATTGCAAATTGTGGTTATTCCGGGCAGCCTTCACAGGTGTTGTTGAGTCCCGATGGCCCTTCTGGGTATGATTATTGGTTGTGATGCCTGTTGGCCCTTCGGGGTGAGATTATTGGCTGTAATGCCTGTTGGCCCGTCGGGGTGTGACTATTGGTTGTGATGCCTGTTGGCCCTTCGGGTGTATGATTTGGAATATGATGCCTGTGGCCCCTGTGGGGATGGTGTATGTTACCCTGTAATGGGTTGGAGTTGATGATATCCTCACCCGTGGGTTCATACCGCCCGGGTTTTTAGGTTGCCGGCTAGGCATATTCATCTGCACTTGCATATAGGGTAGATAGGTGTATGCTAGGCCATGCATCATATGCATCATTTTATTTATCTGTTTCATGTATGTTGTGGTTGAAGCACCGGTATGGGACGGTGTGATGATTTAATTATATGTTATATGTCTTTTGTATATTATGGTTGCAGGAATGGTATGTGGTGTTGTGATGATTTATATATATGTTTTATTTACTTGTTATATCACTTAAGTGCTCCCCTTATTTTTCCCTTGCACATAGTTCTTTTGCTCAGTACGTTGTACTGACTACCTTTGTTTGTCTGTTTTGTAGATTTCTTGGAGGCGCTAAAGCATGACATGGGATTTGGGGATTTTGAGAGATCACTTAAATAGGAGTATACATTGCATTCAGATATACATATGTGATATTTGGTTGCTATTACTTGACAATTATTGAACTATTGCTAGTTGAGGCTTGTGAGCCTAGGACTTATATTCTGTTGGCCTGTGGCCATGAGTGATTTACTGCTTTGGGCTGTAAGCCCCTTTATAGGAGATATTTGGCTTGTTGATTGCTTTTGATTAATGAGGTTGTAGCCTGGAGTTTATGCTGAGACTTAGTTTATGTCTACGTCTTTTTTTTAAATTATTTTAGCTTCCACATTTAATTGGTTTAATCAGATAATCACTGTAGGTTTGTACTAAGCATTGTACTAGCTGTTCTAAGTTAGCTGGCCACTAGTTTAGGATAGTTAGTACGGCGGTAGCGCTTGCGAAAAATCAGGTTTGAATTTTCGGGGCGTTACAGAGTGGTATCAGAGCCTGTGTGCTCTTATATCTTGTTAAAACTTGTGTAGACATAGGTGGTGAGCTGTGTGAGGGGTACATTTAGCATAGAATTGCATATTTATTATTTTGTTTATTTCTGCGCATACTAGCTTATTTCACAGTTCAAAAATTATGAGAGAACCATGGTACTCCACTTGGGATCCTTCTTTCATCACGGTCATTGAGGGCTGTGAAGTGCTTCTATATTATTATTTTACGATTGTGTTTTTGTATGTTCGGGATTTTTTTATAACATTGTTTATATGTTATTCAGAGATGTTTCTTAATTATTCATTCGTTGAGGCGTGAAACCGTTCCCCTGTTTTAGGGAATCATTCATATTCCGAGTCATGCGGAAATTGTTTGATTGGTGTTGAATCACATGTTCATTTGTGGCCCTAAAATTCTTACACTAGCATAGAGTGGGACGTTAATGCCCTACAAGATGCAGTGTTAAGCATTTAGGGTCGTGAGATCAGGGCAGATCTGATGGTTTTGGCTTGAGAGAATTTGATGTGATAATGGGCACGTGTCGACTGGCTTGTCATCGTGATGTGATTGATTGTAATGTCCACAGATTTGTTTAGTGATGTTGAGGGGAGACTATTCTATTTGTGTTAAGTTTGGGATGTGCAAGCAGCTGTGTTGGCTGTCTCGAGTAGCTCGGTGATGTTTGTGTTCGGAGATGTACTTATACGAAAATTTCGTAGTCTTCCACCTGCTCGGAAAGATGAATGCTGCTATTGAAATGAGCACATTGATTACATAGTCCTGTTTCGTAGGTTTGATAAGTGCTTCGGTGATCTACACTTTCACGTCTAAACAATATTTCATTCCCTGTTTGTATAGGAAGTCGTACATGTACATGCCTACATTTTGTTATATTTTACCTTATTTCGAGGACGAAATAAACTTAAGGAGGGGAGAGGATGTAATAACCCGACTCATTCCAATATGGCCCAAATAATCGTAGCCCGATTTAATGCCCAATACATATTCCATATCATTACTCAGGGCCAAACAACATTAATTTGCCCTATTCCTCTTGCTACTATCGTGATTTTGGAGTGAGGATAGGAGAAGGCAGATGAAAGCTATGGAGCAGCGGCTCAAGGGAGAGATGAAGGAAACTCTATTGTTAGAGTTTGAAGAGAGACGAACATCGAAATACAGGCAAGGGAATTTATGTGTATTTGGTTTGTGTTGGGTTTCCTTTCTTTTTCCCTCCTCCTTCATCTTCCCCGTTCCTTTCTTTTTTCCCTACCCTCTCTTTCCCTTTCTTCTTCACGGAGATAGAATAGCGGCGCGCCGGCGATAAACGAACGGATGGCGACGGAGTAGTGGAGGCAGAAAGAGGTGGCGACACACCTCTGTGCGACGCGAGGCAGGTGCGCTGCCCTCTGCAGCGGTGCGCTGCTGCACGCCAGACTGTCGGTGGAGGTGCCACCATCCGACGAGGGCGGCCGGACAGTGGCGGCGGTGGCCGGTCTTCTTCCTCCTTTTCTCTTTTCTCTTTTCTCTTTTTCGTTATCCTGCAGGGAGTCTGGAATTGGCTAAATTGTGGGCTTGATGAATTGATTTGATATTCGGCTTATTTACATTGGAGATTGGGGGTGTGGTAGAGCAGTGTTATTTTTGGTAGTGCATTAATTCTTGATTATTAGGATATTTGAGGTATATTTGATGCTAGTTAATTAAATTTGAGAATTGTGGAACACGTGAAGGTTTTGATAACTTGGTGATTTCTAAATTATTGGTAGGGGTTGAACAAGTTGGGAAATTAGCAACTGTTGGATTTATATGGAGTTGTTTAGACATGGGTAGATTGAAGATTTTGAGATTTCTTGCTAAATTGGGGGTTATTGAACCTTGTTAAATAAATCTTGGAAGGTTGGATTTTGCTTATTTCTTGGGTAATTATTTAGTTGTAAAGATATGGAAGAATTTAGTAGATGTAGGGTTGGGGATAGTGAGATTTTGATAATTTAGTTATAGACACTTGAAATTCTTGATTGAGGCTTGTTTGGATATAAAATCGGGATATTTGTGTATTTTTGGTTAATCATATGTTTTGGTTGGTGGAGTTGGAATTTGTGTATAATTGGGAGTTGGATTATCGTATTCCAATTGATTAAATTGGGGATTTATTGGATGTTGGGAAATCATCGATGTATATGAACTTCATTGATTCTTTTATGTATACATATAGTTATTTATATTGAGAGACCGGGAATTATTATTAGTTAATTTTAGTATTGGTTGGAGGTTTGAAGCCATCGAGTAATGTGGGTCTTAGTTGATTAATTCTTTTCGAAAATGTTGGAAAATTAGTAATTGTTGATTTGGAAGCCTTCTTTTTATTAAAGGTGAGGAATGATATGGATTTATTGGTAAGTATGTATAGTGTGTGCACAGCCTAACTTTACTTGCTTGGAATGAGTGTGATTTGCTAAATTCAGTCTCCTGTCAAATATCTTCAATTATATATGGATGTATGTGTATGTATAGTAATGCTATTGGAGTTGATTTTATAGTTGGCTTCCCTGAGTTCGTAATAAGGAGAGATGTCACACCTTTTAACACCTGTTCTTATAGGGTAAGTATTTGAATACTTAGCAGAAAGATTGATATTGATAATGAGTATAAGAATAAGTATTTGAATACTTAGCAGAAAGATTGATATTGATAATGAGTCTAAATTAGACTGTTAGTAATATTTATCTTGTAATGACAATTCATTTCTAACAATGTCATGCAATCAGCACACGTGTTCTTAAGGTAATAGGTTTGTAAAATGGCTTTCAATTCTCAATTGTATTGACGTGCGGGGACTAAATTTTTATAATAAATAAATTATATTATGAGGCTTGCAAAGAACTGAGTTGATAATAAGAGAATTCTGTCATTCATTTAAACTGCTATCTTTCATGGAATAAGTAGAAGTCATTATTACTGTGAAGGAAACTGATAGCTTATATTTCCTAGTGTACTCACCTTCCCTACTGTGCTAGTTGGAAGAATTTGTCTTTTTATGGCTTCACATTGGAAATTAAGAATTCATTACCGTGGGTATTTGAAATATGAATTTCAACTACATTCAGAAGCTTATTTTGGGCATGTCATAACTTATTAATGATACAATACTATATTTTAATTAAATTATGGAAATCCGACTGGGCATTTGTCAAGGTGAGCAAAACACTGAATTAATTATGACATGTTTATACTGATTGTTATGTTTCTTTGATCACAGTGTTTCCTTGATCAAGTCAATAGTTAGTGTAATCTTATTGAATCAATGATGCAATGTATTGACATATTATGGAATTGGTGGAATTGCCCTAGTGGTGATGAGATTGCAAATTGTGGTTATTCCGGGCAGCCTTCACAGGTGTTGTTGAGTCCCGATGGCCCTTCTGGGTATGATTATTGGTTGTGATGCCTGTTGGCCCTTCGGGGTGTGATTATTGGTTGTAATGCCTGTTGGCCCGTCGGGGTGTGACTATTGGCTGTGATGCCTGTTGGCCCTTCGGGGTGTATGATTTGGGGTATGATGCCTGTGGCTCCTGTGGGGATGGTGTATGTTACCCTGTAACGGGTTGGAGTTGATGATATCCTCACCCGTGGGTTCATACCGCCCGGGTTTTTAGGTTGCCGACTAGGCATATTCATCTGCACTTGCATATAGGGTAGATAGGTGTATGCTAGGCCATGCATCATATGCATCATTTTATTTATCTGTTTCATGTATGTTGTGGTTGAAGCACCGGTATGGGACGGTGTGATGATTTAATTATATGTTATATGTCTTTTGTATATTATGGTTGCAGGAATGGTATGTGGTGTTGTGATGATTTATATATATGTTTTATTTACTTGTTATATCACTTAAGTGCTCCCCTTATTTTTCCCTTGCACATAGTTCTTTTGCTCAGTACGTTGTACTAACTCCCTTTGTTTGTCTGTTTTGTAGATTTCTTGGAGGCGCTAAAGCATGACATGGGATTTGAGGATTTTGAGAGATCACTTAAATAGGAGTATACATTGCATTCAGATATACATATGTGATATTTGGTTGCTATTACTTGACAATTATTGAACTATTGCTAGTTGAGGCCTGTGAGCCTAGGACTTATATTCTGTTGGCCTGTGGCCATGAGTGATTTACTGCTTTGGGCTGTAAGCCCCTTTATAGGAGATATTTGGCTTGTTGATTGCTTTTGATTAATGAGGTTGTAGCCTGGAGTTTATGCTGAGACTTAGTTTATGCCTACGTCTTTTTTTTAAATTATTTTAGCTTCCACATTTAATTGGTTTAATCAGATAATCACTGTAGGTTTGTACTAAGCCTTGTACTAGCTGTTCTAAGTTAGCTGGCCACTAGTTTAGGATAGTTAGTACGGCGGTAGCGCTTGCGAAAAATCAGGTTTGAATTTTCGGGGCGTTACAATTAGTTTGAGAGTACTCTAGAAGAAGGATTGCTATCGGAATGCTTTTGTTCATCCATTATGACGATCGCTATCTAGTTTCCGACTTCTTCGTTCGAATTCGCATTATTCTAATTGCAATCAGATTTCCAGGTGTATTCGTTTTTAATTTCTTTGTTGTTCATGATATATGAAGGAAGATCAGTAGTCAAATCTTGTATTTCTTATCTTTCTGGTTACAATTTCGAAAGGCTTTATCAGAATTTAATGTTCTTCAATTATGTTTTAGAGAAGTATAAACCTCGAACACAATATTTGCTTTTTGAAATCTGCATAACATCGATAATTTGATTTCCGAGATCATGCTAGTATCATATCTTAAATTCGTAATTTGTCTGGCGTAATTACTCAAGAAGTTTGGATATTGTAACCGAATTAGGTATGAAACTGATAGAGCCATTAATTCATTTGATTTTCTGTTGATAATATACTTTGATTACAATTTCTAAAGCAATCTGCAGAATTTAATGTTCAGAACTAAAAGAAGTTCCTAAAGACCCATGCAGTGTTAACCATCGCGTGATAATCTTTAAGAACTAAACAACTCAAAATTCTCAAATCTGGAGGTAAAAGGTTCTGTTTTTCATTGTTTTCTGAATAAATGTACCAGAAAGTAGTTATGATTAATCTCAGGATTTGATCCTTCATTTCTTATAAAGATTAAACCTCGCTTAGTCTTAAAAGATGACGCGAGGAAATAACCAAATAACTTCATTCCAAAAAAAAGTTATTTCAATGCTCTCGCGATGTCATTTTGACAGAGCGAGAGAGTCAACTTGAAATAGCAACAGAACTGGTTTCCATTTTTGGAATATCAACTACTCATTCCTTATATATATATAACCCCTTTTCTATAAGTGGGAGTTGAATAATCTCGCTGCATTCTTTCTGATTATATTGCGAGGGATTCAGTTCTTTGTATAGACTAAATCTGAGGAACATTCTTTGAACAATAACTCCCTCCACGCTGTGCAGATATAGCGCGCGGAAAATTGGAATGTTCATAGTTTGAAACCTAAGATAGTTACCGCGAGCTATCTTGGACACTTATTTTGCATGATTATTTCTTAAATTTGTTTCATAGGAAAGTAATTTCCTAATTCTGTCTAGTTTCCAGTTTATATTTTGGAAACACTCTAGCATTTTACTTAAGAGGATTCAGAACCCTCATCGTTTCTTTATACATATATTACTATCTATATCTAGAATATTTTGGGATATTTCTCAGACTATGTAAAGTACTCTTACTTATTAATACAAATTTATATTTCATATAAGCAATTCATAGGATTACCAGCACTGATGCATTGAGGAAGAGGATGATATAAGTTTTCTCAGAACATTTTCCACTTAGGATGATTGAGAACAAACCTATTCTCAAGTTGGGCATTTAGTACCTGTCGTTTAAAAGGGAAAGATGTATCAAAAGCCATCTTTTGTCTTATATATTAATGAGAATTAGGAAGAGTCCAGGGTTCATAGCTTTATGATGATTTAATCATATGCTATGAGTAGGAGGCTAAGCAACTACTAAATTTCATTAATCCTGAGTTAAGTTATGGGTATTCAGAATTGTTTACAGAGAATGCCCACGCTAAAACATCAATATGAATCTGAATAGTACAGTTAAGTCAAGGATTTTGATTAGCAATTTTATCTTGATATACTTACAGGACTATTATTTCTTATAAATACATGAAGGAATTACTCTAAGAAGTTAAGGCTTATGTAACCAATGGATGATAGATTTGAATATTTGCTTTCTTATTTCTTGTAGAGGACATCGATTATAGGGACATGAGACTCTTATCTCGTCTTAGAGTAATAAAGAGAATAACTTCAAGTTCAGATGAATGTATGATGGTTTAGATGTGACCTTGGGTTGCCAATGGCTTAATCTGAATCTGAAAGAAACAGATTAAGTGATAATTCTGGAAGCCTTTACCAAGAAATGAGTCCGACCGATCATTTCTTAGTAATTGTATCCCATGATTTCAGTGCTTAATAATGTCATGATACTAGATCATTAGTACTTGTCTTGGGAAAATGATCAAAGACATGAAGATCTGATTAACTTGCATAAAGGATTCTTCCATCCTCAATGAGTCTCCACATTATTACTGATAATGGAAGTATGATTACTTAATCATAGTCTTATTTCATTTACTTTTCGTTAGGTCCAATTTATCTTTTAACCCATGAATTCATAAACATACTCATATCATTCAACATCATTTTAATTGCTTTCTTTATTTTCTTTACAGTTTTATGCATTTACTATTCAGCATTTAATTCTTAGTCATCATCATTACACCATTCATAAACCAAGAGTAGAAACAAGTTCTAGAACCAGTAACTCTATTAGAACACTTCTATCGTGTAACTCTCCAGAGAACGATCCCGACAATTATAAATAAATACTGCAAGCTTGATACCGTGCGCTTTCGGTAGGCAGACCAGGCATTACTCTTGAACAGTCCTATGAGAAATGTAGTGTAAAGATAATCGAGAGATATGTAGCAGGTAGGTCACACACAAAGCTTCAAATACAAGTATAGAGAAATTAGGTACCTTGCAGTTTGCACTTACTAAAATGAATCTTACAGTGACCCTGTTGTGCAGACACCCAATAATATAAGCATGGATAAAATGTCAAAATATTTGGCGTGCACATCAATAAACCATCAGGTAGTTCACCACTGATTGCTTGGCTTGAAGCTCTGAGACTTTTAAGCCAAAACAATCCAAGTGCAAGAACAACACAACGTGTTTCAATTAGAAAGTTCTACCTGCTATTCATTTCTACTCCCAATGTTTAGATAAATTGCTACACCAATGTGCCCAAAAAATCACCTCTAAGCAACCTATATTGCAGAAATGGTACAATCCTCTGATAAGCTGGCAGCTTGTCGTATAGCTGCAAAAGATAATTTAATTCCTGTGTCACTAAGCACAAAATGAATATAGTATAGCAGTGACAAGGGTCGAGTCCTCAGGGATTGGAATACCACATTCTCATAATATATACAATATTTAAAAGGGGGGGTTTTGTATTTTGAGAACAATAAAATGATAACAAGAACTAAAAACTAAGTAATTCTACAAACTATGAAAATGATGAGTGAGGTCAAGAACATAAATTTAAAACAAAGTATTGGAATTAAAAACCTCTAGTTCAAAGATTGATTTGGAATGGCATTTGGATAAGATCATCGATGCATAAACATTGTGCCAATTGATAAACCAGTTATAGTTGTCAGGTCCGCTTAGACAACCAACTTTTCCTTTCAGTTTAGACAATTAAGGTACGCCCGTTAATTGCCCCTAATCAAACTAACACTCCTAGGTACGCCCGTAGAAGATGTTGTCTAATTGCATTATAATCTAGAAAAGCCTGATTCGAACCAATTACTACCTACGCGGAGTAATTCACAATTCGATTATACAATTCCCCGGGAAGGAACTAATCAACCCGGTTACCACCTATTCAATTCAAGTACAATTACGGATACCCAAATTGAATTGGCAATCAATTATCAAACTAGACAAATATTTGGGCCCTAAACATTCATCCAATTCAACAATAGTAAACCTTAAATATAGGAATTGCATAAATACCAACAAACATCAAGTTTCATAGTTCACAAATTACATCATCTCACAAATTCCAAAAGCCATTCTTAATCAAGTCTTTAAACTAGAGAAAATGAAAAACTACTCTAAATCCATAGAAAATAAAACAAATGTAAAGAAGAGATTTTACAACCAAACCAAGAAAAGAGATGAGGATGGATGAGTTTTCTTCCTTTTCCTTCTTGCTATCCTCCTTCTCTTCCTTCTTCTCTTCTTTTCTTCTCTTTGGTAATGTGTCCCTTTCTTTGTGGTTGTGTAATGGATGGGCTTGTCTACCAACTTTGCTTCTTTCATCCACTTTGCTCTAATTTTTCCATTGCCATGCCATTTTCCTACAAACAACAAAACAAACACAACAAGAGTAAAGTGCTACCAAAATCACCATAAAATCATCCAAAATATATATCATTAACAAACACAAAATTCACACTATCAAATTCCCCCACACCTAAAGTATGCTTGCCCTCAAGCATAAAGTCAAAAGAAACCAAATTAAATCATAGAGAGTTTAAAATCAACAAGTCCATTCAAGTACAATCAAATTAATCCAACATCAAACACATTAAGCCAACACCTCCCAAGGATATAGTGTATGCACTCCTCTCAATATCAAGTGTGGTTGAACAAATAAGCACTCAAGTGATAAATCAAAATGACAATCCCATAGGCTTGAATGAAAATCACATTTCCCATGCAAAGATATATTATCCAACATTAAGAATCAAAGGGTCTTTCAAAAAGGGTTATAACGGGGCCATGGTTGGGGTAGGAAGAAAAAGGAAAAAGAAAGGCTAAAGTGAATGCAAGTACTTCCAAAGAGTCATCATAGAAAACATTATAGCACATCATGGTTGCCAAACCAAAACAAAACCAAGAGGTTCAAAAGAACAAAAATTACATCTATTCTATCCTCCCAAAGTTTTCTAAAATAAACAAACCAAAAGGATCATCTATATACAACTTCCAAACAATCCCAAAATTTCTCAAGCAATAAACCAAAACAAAAACAAAACTTGCCAAACATATATCCCCTTTTATTTTTTTTATTTTATTTTTTTTTTATTTTTTATTTTTTCGTGGGCTTCAATAGCTTAGACATGTTTATTAGAGGAATTCAACAATCTGAAAAGTGCAGACGGAACTTCAACTCTATGTTCATAACACTGAGGTCAGAGGAACACATGTCAAGCTATATCCATCCACTGCCCTTGTATTTTTTTTTTTTATTTTTTTTTAGGGGAATATGTAAATACAAACATTTTTGACAATCAATCAAGTACTACAAGAATCCAACAAAATAACTTGAGAATTCCAAAAGAACACAATTTCTAAGCTTTTTTTTTATTTTTTATTTTTTTCGCAACCAACACAAAAATTCAACCATAATGACTTATGAAAGTACTTCAATCACTAGGGTTCGAAAGCAATGGTATGACAAAAAGAAAAGGCTTAATAGGCTAAGGGTTATATATAAACAAAGAAAATGGATAAAATGCTCAAAGTGGAAAACTAGGGATAGAAGTATGGGTTAAGGCCAACAAGAGGGCTAAAAAGGTTTATCCTAATGCCCTTATCATGTTCAAAATATTGGATTCAATCAATGCAAGTTCAACATGTATAATCATTCAAATTCTAGAATGTCAAAATGATTACCACATAATTCACACAAGAAAGAAATTTCCAAAAGCTTGAGATAAGTGTATTTTTCTTTTCTTTTTTTTTTTTTTTGTAAAACATCAAGCTTTGGAAAGAGGCTCAATTTCTCACATGGGTCACAAAACAGTTGGCTTCACATGTTCAGTGTCAGAAATCATCAATCATACTTAAAAGATTTGTCAACTTAAACCTCATAGACTCAATTCAGTTACCTATTCACATCAAATTCACAAAAAAAAAATTCACATAAAACTTAAAAAATTTATATAAAACAACTTGAAATTTTTTTTTATTATTTTTTTAAATTTTAAATTATTATTTTTTTTTTAAATTTTAATTTTTTTTTTTTAACAGAAAATGGCAAGCAATGCAAAGATCGTTCCTCCCCCACACCTAAAGTCTACATTGTCCTCAATGTATTAAAAGGTGAATAGAAAAGGACTTCCCTGGAACTCATGAGGGGTTTGATGGCATGGCATGGTGGAATGTTGAAATGCTTGAACAGGACTACTTGATAATTTTGAATCCCTGCACACAGAAAACTTCCCAAGCAGTATCATTTCTCGACAAAAACATCAAATTGCAAGCTTAACGATGGATTCTTAGCTTTTTAAACTCAAAACTAGTGAAAGAAAAATGACAAGAACATGCCCCTTTTTTTTAAACTTCCACAACAATTGCACCATCATAAGCAAATTCCTTTCCAATTAACAATTCCACCACTTGCAAAACAAAGTAAACCCACAAGTATGCACTTTTCTCAGTATTCAATTCTTAAGAATTTAAACTTCTCAATACCAGCAATCAACCAAAGGCATGCTCTTTTCACAGTTTCCAACTCACACAACAACAAACTTTATCACAATCATTTTTCAATCGACACAGGGATATCACTGTAAATCCAGAAAATCTAGAGCATATTTTTTTTCTTGCAATTCCACCAGACAAGAGATACCAAAGAAGCAATAATTACCATTGTCCACTACTTGCAAAAATTGAAATGAGATTACCAGTATAGTGAATCCAATGGCAAGAAGAAGCATCGACTGGAACAGGAGAGGGAGGTGGCCGGAACAGAACAAGGGGTGGGCGGTGACGTTCGCGGTGGTGGCTGCCGGCGGTAGGACGACGGAGGCGCGATTAGGGACGGCGGTGGGCTGGTTGCGACGGCGGAGGCTGGAGGTGGAGCAGGTGGCGCTGGGCGAGGCGCAGGCGAGAAAGAGAGCGGTGGGAGAGAGATCGATGGAGGCGCGGCGTTCGTCGGAGGCTGCCGGCGGTGGGACAACGGAGGTGGAGGACGAGGCGGATATGGGAGGTGACGGATCGTGAGGTGGCGGATCGGGAGGTGGCCGGCGACTGGTTCGAGATCGGAAGGGACGACGCGGCATCGTTGGAGGGGCGGCTGGTGCGCTCGTCGTGGTTGGCGGTGAGAAGGCGACGAGGGCAGATCTGGGTGCAGCGGCGGGCGGCGACGGGCGGAGGATGGAAGACCGGAGGTGGCGCTCGGGAATGAGGGGGAAGACGCAGAGGGAGCGACGGAGGGCGACTGCGTGGTGGCGTGAGGTTCGGTGGCCGGCGGAGGTGGGCTGAGAGAGTAGGGTTGCGGGCGGCGAAGGAGCGGCGAGAGGGCTGGTGCGTGGTGGAGAGTCGGAGATCGGCGCTGCGTGGTGGCTGTTCGAGCGACTGTCTGCGACGATGGAGACGCGGAGGGCGGCGGTCGAGCGGTTGAGACCGAGACAGAAACGGAGATGGCCGGCGGGTTGGGAGGTGGCCGGCGGTCGCTCGAGGCGGAGGGTGGAGACGAGACGAGGCGGCGGCGCTTCTGGCTAGGGGCGGCGGGGACTCTGACGGCGGTGAGGGTGGAGGCGGCCGGACGACGAGGTGGTGGTGCTCCGGCGGGATTTGGGGAATTTGGGGAAGAAGAAAGAAAAAAAATTTGGGGAAGAAGAAAGAAAGAAAATTGGGGAAGAAGTAGGAGAAGATAGTAGTTTAGGTTTTTGGGGAAAATAGACTTCAGGGGACTTGGTGTGAGTTGATCATGGGCATGATTAAGGGTAGTGGGGTGCCCAGAAAAATATAGCTCAATTCAATTTTGGTACAGGGAACTAAGTGGGTCTTAATCATGACCATGACTAAGAGTAGGGAGGTTTCCTGAAAATTAAAGCTCAAAAAGGGACCAAATGCAGGTAGGTAAATGGAGTTTATCCATGGCCATGACTAAGGGTACAGAGGGTCCCTGAATTTTTGTTTCCAACATAGGCTTCTACCAAGGTCTTAAACATGGGCATGATTAACATGTATATTCCTTCCTCCTTCACTGAAAATTTCCTCCTTTAAACACTTCAACTTGTTTCTTGATCCAAAAATCCCATCTTCACATCTACAAACCTACAAAATCACAAACAAAATATCATTAACAAATCAAAATTATACCAAATATATAATGATCAACATAACAAAATATATAGCATAAAAATAATTTATTTGCTTGGGTTGCCTCCCAAGAAGCGCTTTTTTTAAAGTCCTTGAGCTAGACTTCTTCCAAATTCTTCAACCATTCTCATAAGCATCATACCAAAATCCACCAAACTTCTGCAATTGCAATTTTTTTCGATATCCATGATTATTCAAATCCATTCCACCATTTTTATCCCTTAATGCTCCAAGCCATACTTCCGGTGGATCTTTTCTATTCAACTTAAATTTTTTGTTAGACCCAAAGTTTACAGTATCTATCCATTCAATATCTCCAGGGTCTTTACCATTAAGCTCACGAATATCCTGCACACAAGGTTGAATAACATCAATAGCATATAAAGCTTTAGAATCATCAGGATGTTCGATAGTATTGGAAAGATTGAAAGAAAGTTCTTCTCCATCAAATTCCAAAGTAAGAGTGCCTTTCTTCACATCAATCTTTACTCCTGCAGTATACATAAAAGGTCTTCCCAATAAAAGAGGGGGTGGATTAAAGCAATGATCATCGTTCATATCCACAACATAGAAATCTACAGGAAATATTGCATCATTAACTTGAACTAACACATCTTCTAACATACCATCCGGATAAGCATTTGATCTATCAGCAAGTTGAATAATAATTCATGTTTCTTTCAATGGACCTAGATTTAGGGAATTATATATTGATCTTGGCATAACATTTATCGCTGCACCTAAATCTAACATGGCTTTGCTCATCTTTTTTGTTCCAATTTTGCAAGGAATTAAAAACATACCTGGATCACCTGTTTTGGGTGGGATTTTTCTTTTTATGACTGCAGATACACTCTCACCTGCTATTATATACTCATCTCCCCGAAGCTTCTTTTTGTTGGTGCACAATTCCTTCAAGAACTTTGCATACTTGGGGATTTGATTGATGGCTTCCAAAAGTGGAATGTTCAATTGAACTTTCTTGAATATTTCAAGCATCTCTTTCTTTTTATCAACCTTTGGAGGCTTCTTTAACCTGTCAGGAAAAGGAGGTATTTTAGTTTGATATAAATGAATCCATTTAGAATTTACCTTGTTAAAAGTTTCTGCCTCCTTTTCAATCTCCTTTTTAATTTGCTCTTCATTTTGTTCATTTGACATTGGAGAAGGACCTTCAACTTCTTTTCCACTCCTCAAAATCATGGCACTGACATTCTTCGGGTTTGGCTCGGGTTGAGCTGGCCATTTTCCTTTCTCTCGAATTTGCCTAACTTCCTCAGACACTTGATTAATTTGGCTTTGCAATTTTTCAATACTTGCCTTCGTGTCTTGTTGAAATTGCAAAGTTGATGTGGCCATGGATTTCACCAATTCTTCCAAAGATGGACTTGAACTTGTTGTAGCTTGAGGTGGTTGCCTTTCAAATTGACGAGGAGGGTGCACTTGTTGTGGTGCCGAAGATGGATGATTTTGTTGTTGATGTTGATTTCCATACCGAAGATTTGGATGGTCTCTCCAACCTGGATTGTAAGTATTGGAATATGGATTGTACTGTGGACGCCAATTGGAATATTCAAGTGCATTCACATCCACCGGTGTATCTTCTTGGAGAGTTGGGCATGCATCAGTTGGATGTTCAATACTTGTGCAAATGCCACATGCCTTCACCTGGACAGTTGGCTTTATATTTCCTGTGGCCATCTTACGAACAAAGCTTGTCAACTCTGAAAGTTGTTGTTGCATTGTTTGCATTGAAGAATCACTTGGCATATTGGTTAGCATTGCATCCCTTGTGCCAAACTGTTGAGTATTCTCTGCCATTCGATCAATCAACTCCCAGGCTTGTGTTGGAGTCTTATTCACCAAAGCTCCTCCACTTGCAGCATCAATGATGTTCCTGTCCATCAACAACAAACCATCATAGAAGTATTGAATTAACAATTGGGGTGGGATTTGATGTTGAGGACATTTAATTATAAGCCTGTTAAACCGCTCCCAGTATTCATGGAGCGTTTCACCTGATTGTTGTTTGATGCCACATATTTCCTTCCTCAAATTTGCAGCTCTTGAGGCTGGGAAATACTTCTCCAAGAACTTTCTTTTCATGTCAGTCCATGTTGTAATGCTACCTGCCGGAAGATAGTAGAGCCAATCTTTTGCACTCCCTTTCAATGAGAATGGAAATGCCCTCAATTTGATTTGTTCATCTGTAACTCCAGGGGGCTTCATGCTTGAACATACTACATCAAATTCCTGGAGATGCTTGTGAGGCTCTTCACCTGCAAGACCATTAAATTCAGGCAACAAATGGATCAATCCAGATTTTAACTCAAAGGGAGTTTCATCATCAATTGTAGGAAATGTAATGCATAAAGGCTGCTGTGTTAAGTCAGGAGCAGCCAACTCCCTCAATGTGCGGTTATCTTCAGCCATGACAATGTTTTTTTCTTCTAAAGATTCTGTATCACTTCCTTCACCACTGGAACTAGAAGTGTCCAGCTCTGTAGCCAATGACAAACCAGAAGTTGATGTAGAAACTTTAGATTTTTTTCTTAACTTGGCTTCCCTTGTCAATCTACGAGTCGTCTTCTCAATTTCTGGATCAAATATCAATTCACCTGTACGAGAAGAACGAGGCATAAACAAGGGAAATACCAATTAAAACTAAAAAGAAAAAAAAAATCACAGAATGTAGTAGTTGAACGCCAATTCCCGGCAACGGCGCCAAAATTTGGCAGCTTGTCGTATAGCTGCAAAAGATAATTTAATTCCTGTGTCACTAAGCACAAAATGAATATAGTATAGCAGTGACAAGGGTCGAGTCCTCAGGGATTGGAATACCACATTCTCATAATATATACAATATTTAAAAGGGGGGGTTTTGTATTTTGAGAACAATAAAATGATAACAAGAACTAAAAACTAAGTAATTCTACAAACTATGAAAATGATGAGTGAGGTCAAGAACATAAATTTAAAACAAAGTATTGGAATTAAAAACCTCTAGTTCAAAGATTGATTTGGAATGGCATTTGGATAAGATCATCGATGCATAAACATTGTGCCAATTGATAAACCAGTTATAGTTGTCAGGTCCGCTTAGACAACCAACTTTTCCTTTCAGTTTAGACAATTAAGGTACGCCCGTTAATTGCCCCTAATCAAACTAACACTCCTAGGTACGCCCGTAGAAGATGTTGTCTAATTGCATTATAATCTAGAAAAGCCTGATTCGAACCAATTACTACCTACGCGGAGTAATTCACAATTCGATTATACAATTCCCCGGGAAGGAACTAATCAACCCGGTTACCACCTATTCAATTCAAGTACAATTACGGATACCCAAATTGAATTGGCAATCAATTATCAAACTAGACAAATATTTGGGCCCTAAACATTCATCCAATTCAACAATAGTAAACCTTAAATATAGGAATTGCATAAATACCAACAAACATCAAGTTTCATAGTTCACAAATTACATCATCTCACAAATTCCAAAAGCCATTCTTAATCAAGTCTTTAAACTAGAGAAAATGAAAAACTACTCTAAATCCATAGAAAATAAAACAAATGTAAAGAAGAGATTTTACAACCAAACCAAGAAAAGAGATGAGGATGGATGAGTTTTCTTCCTTTTCCTTCTTGCTATCCTCCTTCTCTTCCTTCTTCTCTTCTTTTCTTCTCTTTGGTAATGTGTCCCTTTCTTTGTGGTTGTGTAATGGATGGGCTTGTCTACCAACTTTGCTTCTTTCATCCACTTTGCTCTAATTTTTCCATTGCCATGCCATTTTCCTACAAACAACAAAACAAACACAACAAGAGTAAAGTGCTACCAAAATCACCATAAAATCATCCAAAATATATATCATTAACAAACACAAAATTCACACTATCATAAGCATGTCATTAAAAGCAATATGTGTCATCTACACAAATTTATATCAGACTCGAGGAATGAGAAACGTACTAATAGTCACCTTATTTATAACTATTAGCCCGAGAAGCTAATTTTGCGCCTCTCCTCTTTGTTGCCAGTGAGTTTTCATGTTGTTAATAGAAATTGAAATCATCCAGGATGGATGCCCTCTCAGTTTAATTCTTGAATATGCAAAGCCTTGGTGTAATTCAATCTCATGGGTATCACTGGTGAAGGTCACAGGACGACCTTCATTGTTCTCAAGGATAATGTGTCAAATTGTGTGTAGGGTACATCTTTGATTATGTGCCATTTATTGAAAAGAAAAATGCCTATTTCTCATTCTGTCAAAAGTCGAGATCTTTTGCAAAGTCAACCTACGCAACCATGTCTGCAACCCCAACAAATTGGCCGCTGGTATTGACCTAGGTGAAAGTAAAGCTCTCAATAACAGAATATCAAAGTGAGGGAAAGAAAAGGTTAAGAACAAAAACACTTATACAGAAAAGAATAGGAAGATTGGACACGGATTCCCTGTTTCCAGGTCTTTGCTTCGGTCTTAGCAAAAATTGGTTATAATTTCCTATTACCATTAGGAGTGCTGGACCAACGTTATATTTAATGGCTTTGTGAACATCGTCCTCATCACATGGCTTTATGATTTAGAACTTTGCATTGTCGTTTTCTGTCTGAAAATCTTGTGTGTTGTAATTACTCCAACAAAAATCTGGTCTAGCAGGTTTCTCTGCCTCAGTTTTAGGCTTCGAAGAAACTTTTGTACAAAAATTGGAGCTAGGGCCACAAGCTAAAACCACATTTGAATCTTCGAATCCTCCGTTTCTGCCAGCATTTCCTTGTGACATGTATCTGTTATTGTCATTTCAAGGTCTACAGTTTGGTCAATGATTCACTGGACCAGATTGCACATAAGAACCAGATCTTTGGTTTGGGGTTGATAAGGAATGAGAAACAGTAGAAGAACACCCCGATTGGCCTGGAAATTAGCACCATCCTGTAGAAATTGCAACAAGAGTACATATATTAAATGATTACTTCATTCATTACCTGTTGGATTTAATAGAACTTTATAAGCATGATAAGATAGAAGTTTGGAGCTTGAGAAGCTCATTCTGAAGCAGTTTTAAACATTCATTTGAATAGATATGATGAAGAAGCTGATGTTCTAATGGAGTGACTGGTATCATCGGTCTGGATACCATGAATCCTAGTTTGAATCAGGAAAAAATAACTTAAGCTATTGGCATCTCAAATGTTTCATTCTAGGCAAATACATGCAGCGCAGGGGTCATAAATATAATCCAGATGAGTAAGAGGAAAGAATATACCAAGGAAGAACAACTCACCCTGTTGGTATCATCTTTGTCATTGTTTCCAAGTATGTTCTACAGAAATAAAACTTGGAGACATAAGGAATATGGCGTATATGGGTAAGAAGACCACACATATAACTCTACAAGTATGAAAACTTGATACTTTATAGTTAATTACAAGTCTATTTATGTTAGAATGACCAACTTGGATTGAAAGTACATTTCCTTGGATGCATATCAGAATACTTAATTTTATAGATGAAGATAATATACCTCAATAAATATGCGTCAAGCACGAAAATATAAAGCTCAATAAAATTCAAAGAAATACAGAAAAAAAACACATAATAACAATCTGTAATAACTATAATAATTTGAAATTTTTTTTCCTAGAGTATAACTAATTTAAATTGAATCTGGATTAAATATATTTTAATTTTGCCTTTACTATAGTTGCAAATGTGTCATTAACTACTGTTCATCCCAACGTGTTCATTCTTAGCATAGGTGACCCCAATAAACCCGAAGCAAAAAATAAGGAAAAAGTCAGCAAAATCTTTCCATAAACATAAGCACGATGGGAGAGCACAGTGAAGGAAATGCTTGAAGTTACCTGATAGATTATTCTGCGTATCTATTAAATTGAATAGCGGATCAATTAATGTTCTTGGTAACCCCCTTAATAAGAAAGGAATCCATAACACATTGAAAATCAAACTCTTCAATAAACTGAAACATTGCTAACGTTGCAAATAATTTCCACTGAAGATGACGGACAAAAAATAGACCTCATGATTTTCTATTATAAGCAAATCCCACAACATAACAAGTTATTAAAAGATAATATTTTATTTAATACCATCAAAACTGTAGAAATGAGAAAGGGCTTACGGCTGCAAAGACAGGGAAGGTGCGCAGCGACAGCAACATAGGCAGTACACCAGATGTGGAGCAGACGAGTGGACGATGGCACCACAAGCTTAAAAGAACAGGCAGAAACCCATTAAATTACAGTAGGACATTTTTTATTTATAAGCACGAGGGATGTCACATTTTCTGGGTTATCGAATGCTGGATTCATAATCATGTAAAGGGGACTTGGTCAGAAACATATCTCATTTTGTGATACTCCTAGGAATGCTGAATAGACAAAATAAGTATTTTAACATAGTATATTAACTCAGATTTTTTTGAGAATACTCACATTAGCAAAAATTAAAAATACAATCTGATGCAGAGAGCCAATATATTTCGAAAGTGTTGATGAAGTGCATATGAACTTGCACTATACCTCGAATAACAGGATGTGTTGGAGTAAGTACCTTTGCAATCTGCACTAGTTCATCATAATTATCATGCCGATAGAAGAAAGGCTAGTTGCGAAATATCTGCACGGCAAAAGCCCACAACATGAGCACCAGAACTACAAGTTGTCTTCCATAATAAAAATCATATGACTAACATTTTTAGATGTGCACAATTACAGATCATATGTCTGGGGTAGTATTTAATGTATACTAATTACATTGCTGTAGAGTTCAGGTGTATCTAAAAAAGTGAAGCTGCTATCTCTTATGACAGGGGGAAAAATGTTTCCAACATCTATGAATCAGTTAAAAAGCACTGAATAATGTAGTAATATTGAATCAACCGTTACAGGCCAAACCCTTGCATAGAAGCAATGGTGAATTTCACTTGGGCAAAATCAAATAATTATTAAAAAATGCAGAATTTTCGAAATGAAGCATTCGCTTCAATTGAACCACACAAAGAACAGACCCACGGTTCTAATCCTAGTAAGAACGGCCGCAAGTACTTTGTGATAATGGAAATCCCATGGCGCAATTTGGCAAGCATAGAAGCCCAGAATTGGAACGCCATAAACCCAAAAGTCTTCAATACAAGATTCAAACAAAACTAACAAGGACGGGAGTGCAAGGCGGAAGCCAACAGGAAACTCAAAGTTAAAGCCCGAAGGCACAAGTCAAAACTGAAAATCCTCAATTTCAACAATGAAGCCACACGACTCTATACCTGAAAATCAATGTCAGTTCTTGGTTATGAGGTGACAATCAAACCTAACCATCGCCTTCTCCCAACAACATAAACAAATCCCCTTTACACAGTTTTGTTTGAATGAACAAAACTGAAAATCCCCAATTTCAAAACTGAAATCGTCGAGCGGATTATGGAGTCTGCACACCCAAGTCCATCGCATTTCAGTTTTCTAACAATTTGTTAGAAAACTGGGGATGAACAAAACTGAAAATCCCCAATTTCAAACTGAAATCAAACCTAACCATCGCATTTCAAACTTGGGATTTGTTTATATTGTTGAACTCTGCACAGGTCAAAACTGAAAATCCCCAAGCTCAAAATTTGTTAGAAAACTACAAATCCCCAATTTCAACAATGAAGCTGCACGACTCTATACCTGAACGCGAGCATGAGTCGAGCGGGAGCCCAGCGGGATTGCAGGCGAGGCGCTGTTCTGGCCGATGGGGGCGGGCGCCGGCGGGGATGCGACAGCGGAGAGGGCAACGGGGAATGAGGCCTTGGAAATTAGGGCGGCGTAAAATTGGACGTTAGGGGAAATTGGCACAGTGGGAAAGGGTGGGCGGGGAAGCAAGGCGACTCCGACCACGACGCTACCGGGGCAGGCGCAAGGGCAAAGCAGAGGGGCAGCACGCAGCGACGAGGGACTTCGAGGGCACGAGAGAAGACTGGGCTGAATTATCGTCTCTGGGAAGGGGAAGGGGAGAACGGTCTCTGGGAAGGGGGAAGGGGAGAACGAAGATGGACACGGAAATGAAAAGGCTTAAACGAGGGAAAGGGCATAAGCGAAATAAAGGGTCGAACTTTACTATTCATCGAAACAACTGTAGATCCCCAATGTACTGTTCAAACCTGGTCTACCATTTATAAATATTAGATATATGGTTTGTATAAGTAATAAATGTGAGGGATGTATGCTTTGAATTTTGATGTGATTGAGGAGTAATGATGAGAGTGGCATTGCTACGGAATAGAAATGGACATAGATCAATCTAATTATTTCATTCAAGGATTGTATACATATATATAGGCAAACAAACACACTACTATACAAATGTAATTTTACTTCCCCAGCTTCTATTATTGACTAGCACAATTAAATGAAAGTCATGCGGCAACCATAGTCACAAATGTGCCCCTAGTGTAGATTTGTAAGACATTCACATGATTTGCCACAGTACAACGTGTTGTGTAATAGTACTCTTCAACACCCCCTTGAATGTCTTCGATATAAAGAATATGACTCGTTAAAACCTTACTAGAAAAAAACCCAGTGGGAAAAAATCCTAGTGAAGGAAAAATAGTACAATATTCTTGTATCCAGTGCTCCCCCTGATTTGGACATCATTTTAAATTTCAAAAGCCGCCGCATTTCAATTTTCTTCACGAGCTTCTCGAATGTTGCAGTCGGCAATGCCTTGGTAAATAGATCCGCTAAATTATTTTCGGATCGAATTTGTTGCACATCGATTTCACCATTCTTTTGAAGATCATGAGTGTAGAAGAACTTTGGTGAAATATGTTTCGTTCTATCTCCTTTGATATAACCCCCTTTTAACTGGGCTATACAAGCTGAAATATCTTCAAATAAAATTGTTGGGGGCATTTGTGGCTCAGTGATTAAACCACAACTTTTCAATATATGTTGAGACATTGACCTCAACCAAACACATTCTCGACTTGCCTCATGAATTGCTAATATTTCGGCATGATTATAAGAAGTAGCAGTTAAAGTCTGCTTCATTGACCTCCAAGAGATGGCAGTTCCACCACACGTAAAGATATAGCCTGTTTGAGATTTGGCTTTGTGTGGGTCTGATAAATAACCTGCATCAGCACAGCCGATTAACTTATGTCGAGAGCCTTTTGGGTAAAATAACCCAGGTCAACTGTTCCTTGGAGATAGCAAAAAATGTGCTTTATGCCCTTCCAATGTCGTTGGGTAGGGCAAGAACTGAATCTTGCGAGTAAATTGACTGAAAACGTGATATCAGGTCGCGTACTATTTGCAAGATACTACCCCCGTTCTTTTTTATTTGCACGTTTTGACTTTTGTCACTGTTCATTGAGTAACTTTGACTCGACTTTTTAATACAATTATATAAGATAAAATATAGTCAAGTGAGATCTTGTTGGATTCGTCTAATCGCATACATTTAGAATATCAAATTTGCATAATTTTTACTTATGTGGCGTTTGAGTTATTACGGATTAAAAATGTGCATTGGATTGCGTGAAATGTGGATATGTTGCATTTATTTATGAACGGAGGAAGTACATTAACGCGCCAATTGCACTTAAATATGGCATTTCTGGGCCAAGTTGCTCTTCATTATCTTCTTTTGGCCTAAATGGATCCTTTGCAGGATCAAGTGCCCGAACGACCATTGGATTACTTAGCGGATGAGCATAATCCATTTGAAATTGCTTTAATACCTTTTGGGTATAAGCTGATTGATGAACAAATATGCCTCTTTCCAAATGCTCAATTTGTAGGCCAAGGCAAAATTTCGTTTTCCCGAAATCCTTGATTTCGAACTCCTTTTTCAGATATTCAACTGCCTTTTTCAACTCTTCAGGAGTTCCAATTAAATTTAAATCGTCAACATAGACAGCGACGATTACAAATTCTGACCCATTTTTCTTTATAAATACACAAGGAGTGATAGGATCATTTGTATAACCTTCATTTATCAAACTTTCACTTAGGCGGTTATACCACATTCGACCAGATTGCTTGAGCCCATACAATGATTTTCGCAATTTGATGGAATACGTTTCTCTGGGTTTTGAGTTGCAAGACTCGAGAAACTTAAACCCTTCAGGTATTTTCATATAAATATCATTTTCCAATGAGCCATATAAATATGCCGTAACAACATCCATCAGCCTCATTTCAAAATTTTCTCGTACTGCTAGGCTCATTAGATACCTGAATGTTATTCCATCCATAATTAGGGAATATGTTTCCTCAAAATCAATTCCCGGTCGTTGGGAAAAAGCTTGGGCTACAAGCCTTGCCTTATATTTGGCAATTTCATTATTTTCATTTCTTTTTCTCACAAACACCCATCTGTAGCCAACAGGCTTCACATTTTTTGGTGTTTGGACAATAGGGCAAAATACTTTTCGTTTATTCAGTGAGTCTAGTTCAGACTGAATCGCATCTTTCCATTTTGTCCAATCCTTTCTTTTCCGACATTCTTCAACTGATCTTGGTTCAGGATCCTCGTTATTTTCCATTACATCGAGTGCAACGTTGTATGCAAAAGCATTATCAACGTTTGTTTCTTTTCGGTTCCAACATTCCCCAGTATTGATATAATTGAAAGAAGTTTCAATAACTTCATTTTTATCTGGGTGAATATTTTCAGGTTCAACCTTTTCGGAGGTTGAATCAATTTCTCCTTCGGGAGTATCATTGGTGATTGATTTATCACCCATATGGATATTTTTTTCTTTCGTAGATTTTTATCCTTGGAACCCAAAGGCCTGCCACGCTTTAGGCGTGCAGTAGGTTCATTTGCACTCGGAATATGCCCTTCTGGGACATTTATATTAGCTGGTGCATTTGCTGCATCATTTATATATGATTTTGTGACTTTAGCAGCATCATTAAAAGCATCGGGTAATTGATTTGCAATTCCTTGCAAATGCACAATTCTTTGAACTTCAAGTTCGCATTGCCTTGTACGAGGATCAAGGAAATCAAATGGACTTTGCTAAGATATTTCCTTTTTCAGTTGATCTTTTCCTCCCCCTAATGTCGGGAATTGAGTTTCATCAAAATGACAGTCTGCAGATCTTGCAGTAAATAAATCACCCATTTTTGGCTCAAGATATTTAATAATCGAGGGTGATTCATACCCGACATATATGCCCAACCTTCTTTGAGGTCCCATTTTTGTGCGTTGTGGTGGCGCAATCTGTACATAAACCACACACCAAAAAATTCGCAAGTGGGATATATTGGGCTCCTTTCCAAACATAATTTGTGTAGGGGAGTAGCTATGATAGCTTGTCGGCCTTATTTTCACAGGTGTTGCTGCATGCAATATAGCATGTCCCCAAGTAGAAATAGGGAGTTTTGATTTCATTAACAATGGCCTAGCAATTAATTGCAATCGTTTAATAAATGATTCTGCTAGACCATTTTGCGTGTGCACATGAGGCACAAGATGTTCAATAGTAATTCCAATCGACATGCAGAAATCATCAAATGCATGTCATGTATATTCTCCAGCATTATCAAGGCGTATTTTCTTTATCGGATGATTTGGAAACTGTGCTCGCAATTTTATAATTTGTGTAAGTAACCTTGCAAATGCCAAATTGCGAGTTGATAATAAACAAAAGTGTGACCAGCGTGATGACGCATCAATTAGTACCATAAAGTACTTGAAAGGTCCACAAGGTGGATCAATATGTCCACATATATCGCCTTGAATTCTTTCTAGGAATGTAGGGGATTCAATTCCCATTTTTACTGGAGATGATCTGGTTATCAATTTCCCTTGTGAACAGGCTGCACAATTAAACTCATTTGGGTTCAATATCATTTGCCTTTTCAATGTATGGCCATTTGAATTTTCAATAATTCGCCTCAGCATTACACTGCCAGGATGCCCAAGTCTATCGTGCCAGGTAATAAACTCACTAGTAGCTTTCAAGCCTACTAGGTTATGTATTTCTGCGGCACATATTTTTGTATAGTATAAGCCAGATGAGTAACATGGCAATTTTTCATTCACAATTTTTTTGCCATTTTCAATTCGAGTTATCAAAAGATACTCGTGATCTGCCTCTTTTGAAGTTTCAATGTGATATCCATTTTTTCGAATATCATTGAAGCTCAGTAAATTTCTTCGAGCTTTGCGTGAGAACAAGGCGTTTTCAATCGCCATTTTTGTCCCTTCAGGGAGAAATATAACAGCTCTACCGGAGCCTTCAATGCATTTTGCATTACCGCTTATAGTTTTCACTGCGGTCTTTTCCAATTTTAAATTGGAGAAATAGCTTTTGCTTTTCAAAATGCTATGCATTGTTGCACTGTCAATGAGGCAGATATCATCTCCGACTTTTGAATTTCCAGCATCCATTTCTTTACAAGAATAGAAGAAGGTTATTAAACATCAGTAATATTAATGTTATTAATGCAAAAACATATTATAATATACATGGATAATAAAAGGGAAGTACAAGATATCATTATTTATATTAACAGGAATTATAAAAGATAAGTATAAAATATATATAGCTATATAATCTATTATTTAGTAACAGTATCTGGCTGAACAAAATCATCAGCTTCCAGGTGCGTGATATTATCATTTAATATATCATCATATGTATCATCTGGGCATTATGGTGTGATTCAACATATTGTCTTTCTTTTCGTTTCGAGGCCTGATACAGTTCAGCTAAGTGTTTAGCTGTGTGACATGTTTGAACCAGATGACCTTTAATTCCACAACGATCACAAATTTCATCATTTTGTTTGTGCTTTCTTGCATAATTTTTTTTGTTGTGGTTTGTAAGGCCTTCTGGTATCATATATGTGATTTTGCTCAAATCGAGGCTTATTTGGATAATTATTTTGACGAGATGATTTACCTTTGTCTCGATTGTGATACCAATTTTGGCCATGATCATCATTTTGATTTTTAATGTGCCCACGATCACACACATATTTCGCTGATTGAGCCGCGTTCACCTCAGGGAACGGTTTTGCACCTGCGGGCCTAGATTCATGATTTCTCAACAGCAATAGGCTATTTTGTTCATCCAATAATAAGCAGGTGATAAGATCAGAATATCTTTGGAAGCCTTTTTGACGATATTGCTCACTCAATACTGAGTTTTTAGCATGAAATGTAGAATACGTTTTTTCAAGCATTTCTTCTTCAGAAATCTTTTGCCCACATAATTGCAGTTGGGCCGTAATTTTGAATACAGCAGAATTATATTCCCGGACTGTTTTGAAGTCCTGAAGCCTCAGGTTTTGCCAGTCATCACAGGCTTTTGGAAGCATCGTCTTTTTAAGATTATAATATCTTTCTTTCAACTTTTCCCACAACACCAGTGGAGATTCCCGAGTCACGTACTCCATTTTAAGTGCCTCTTCGATACGATGACACAAGAAAATCATGGCTTTTGCCTGATTCTGATGGCTGGGATTTTTGCCTTCAGCAATAGTATCTTCCAGACCCATTGAAGTAAGATGCATTTTCACATCTCGGGCCGAGGACATATAATTGCTTCCTTCAACGGTTAAGGGGAGCAAATTCCTGCTTTGCAATGTTAGCCATAATACTACTGAAAGTTTAGAAATAAGAAATTATACCTCAAATAGTAATCCGGGTAGAGTCTCCTCGTGCTGATAACGTGTTGTGAAAAAATAAACCTACTAGTAATATATATGATGTATTATAACTATGGTGTTAAATAGTATATAAGTATATGGTTTGTATAAGTAATAAATGTGAGGGATGTATGCTTTGAATTTTGATGTGATTGAGGAGTAATGATGAGAGTGGTATTGCTACGGAATGGAAATGGGCAGAGATCAATCTAATTATTTCATTCAAGGATTGTATACATATATATAGGCAAACAAACACACTACTATACAAATGTAATTTTACTTCTTCAGCTTCTATTATTGACTAGCACAATTAAATGAAAGTCATGCGGCAGCCATAGTCATAAATGTGCCCCTAGTGTAGATTTGTAAGACATTCACATAATTTGCCACAGTACAACGTGTTGTGTAATAGTACTCTTCAACACAAAATAAATATTTGGTTGGATGAGCGTCAAGAGGCCCATTTTATCATGACAAAGCATTGTAATATCTGGGCCAGGAAGTACATAAAAGCCCATTTTGTCCTCACAGATCATTGTAAAGACAGAAACTGACTGATGACGCGGACGGTCCTCACCGGGATGATTAACAAGTAGAGCTAATCGAACTTGACTCGAGACTCGATTCAGAAAAAACTCGAATCGTAATCGAAAAATTCGAGTCAAGTTGAGTAGTCAAGTAGGACACTCAAGTATCGAGCTCGAGCACATGTATATGTTACTCAAATTCGAGTCGAGCATCGAGTACTTGACTCACTTTCTTTTTTTTTTTCTTTTTGTTTTTTTGTTTTTTATTTTAAAAGAAAAATTACAAAAAAAAATATTCAATAAGCTTGAGTACTAACTCTAGCTCGAATTCGAGAGAGAAAAAAAATTAAAAAAAGTACTCGATTGAAAAAAATATGTGTATATATACTCGAGCTCGAGTCAAGCTTGACTATTCGACTCAAACTCGAGCTCAATGTCGAGTAGTCATATTTTCCCATCAAATCAAGCTCAAGTATTTCATTACTCGGGCTCGACTCGACTCCGTATTACCCCAATCCTCCACTCACCTCTCAGTGTCGCACGCAATCGCTGATCATTCCCAATTTCAATTTCCCATTACAGTAGTAAGGAAGACTTACTTGGTAAGTAGGAGTAGTATTTTATTATTGATTCATCAACCATGTGAACATTGTGCCAAAATCAAATTAAAAAAAGCAAAAGAACCTACCTTGCTTGTTCCTCCTCCTCCTCCTCAGGCCTCAATATTCAATACTCAAATAGGCTAGTAATCTCCTCCGTCCACCACCTCCACCGGCCACCGCGGCTGTACGCTTATTATACTAATAATAATACCCCTCAACCTCCCCCACCATTCCTTTCATACCATTATTATTACAGATTCATTTGCAGTAAGTAGATCCATTCCATCCTCCTACATACAGTGCAAAAATGGCTGATGACGGAGCAATAACAGCAACTCCGGCGCTCTTCTCCCCTTACAAGATGGGCAAATTCAATCTCTCCCACAGGTTTTTTCATTCGCCTCCATCTTCTTCTACTATGCTGATTGATTCGATTTGCTTTTGCTTTTCAGTTTTAATTTTAATTTTAATTTTAATCTTAATTTTAATTTTAATTTCAATTGCAGGGTGGTGCTGGCTCCGATGACCAGATGCAGGGCTCTCAACACCATGCCCAATTCCGCCCTCGTCGAGTACTACGCCCAGCGCGCCACCGCCGGCGGCTTTCTCATCACCGAGGGCACCATGATCTCCCCCACCGCCGCCGGGTAATTCCGTAATTTCCCCCCTATCAGAATAGTCGCATGTATATAGTGGGAACTTCAATTATTGATTGTTTTTAACTTTGAAAAAGCTATGGGGGATTGGTGGTTGGCGTTTAGTGCCACCAGGCCCCACCACCACCCATTTGCTATACCACTCTCTCTTTGGCTCACCTCTGCCTTTTCCTTCTTTTTCTCCCTTTTTGTTGGGCCCGGCCCGGCCGGCTGGCTCTTGCGCAGGTTTCCGCACGTGCCGGGGATTTTCAATAAGGAGCAAGTGGAGGCGTGGAAGAAAGTGGTGGACGCGGTGCACGCCAAGGGGGCTGTGATCTTCTGTCAACTGTGGCATGTCGGCCGGGCTTCTCATCAAGGTAACTAGTTAACCAAATCCCATCAAATTCCATGGTTTTGATCCGATTTTGAATGTCAAAGGTGACCCTTTTCCTTTCAATGCTGGTGATGGATGGTGAACTCTAATGCCAAAATTATATATTTGCAGTAATTTTGGCCAATTAGTGTTTGATCAAGAGATTTTGTTTAACTTTTTGAGTAAGCTTGACCTTGATTTTCAGACTTAACAACAACACTAGTTAGAGGCTTTCTTTACATACTACTTGCTATTTATCTAACCTGCCAAATTTAGAATAATGTTGCTCTTGAGTTATGTATTGATGATACTTGATAGTGAATTTGTCTTTAAATTTTGCTTGAGGAATGAGGATTGTTTTGTTAGAAATAGAATATCCGGGGGACACATATAATAGTTGCAAAAATAGCATTGCTGAGAGTGGAGTGACTGAATTCTGCCGTCCATATGAACAGAACTTCAGCCTCAAGGATTGATACCAGTATCCACCACGGATAAGCCAATATCAAAGAAGTGGAGAGTATTGTTGCCCTCTGGAAAGTATGGAATATATCCTAAGCCACGCAAATTGGAGACCTATCAAGTCCCGGAACTGGTAGAACAATATCGCCAGGCAGCCATAAACGCCATTGAAGCAGGTACTTCTTCATACTTTATGCAACTATCACTTTAAGCATGCGATTGATTGTTTCTTCATCTGTTTAATCCTTCAAATTAATCTTACGAGTTTCTATTATCTTGACGATTGCTGTTAATGAAGTGACCAACAAAAGAAACCATTCTTAATGTTTGAATTCATAGCAATTACTACTGTTACTTTTGTTTTGCCTCTGAATCTTCAAAATGCTGTTTTTCGCTTGTTGATTTTGCTTTTGTTTGGCACTTGCCTGTAAACACCAACCGTGGATATTAAATCACAGACAAAAGCGTGTCAATGGTGTATTTCTCAAGTACACGGTGAACTTGGAGTATGGATGTAAGAGCATTGCTAACACTAAAGGAAATGAGTGACAATTCAAAATTTTTAAACACATGCTCTGTAATATTTGGAGATTCAGTGGCATTTCGTCATTTGCTGCAATCTGAGAGCACTAGATGTTACTTACATGACATTTGGTACCCTCATTTTCGGTATTGATTTTTATTGAAATGAATAAACAACCAACAATGTGCAGGATTTGATGGCATTGAGATCCATGGAGCTCATGGTTACCTCATCGATCAATTCCTCAAGGATGGGATCAACGAGATGGTAGGCGAATATGGTGGCTCTCTAGAGAATCGATGCAAATTCATAATGCAGGTGGTCCAGGCTGTGGTTGCTGCTATTGGCGCTGACCTAGTTGGCGTCAGAATCTCGCCGGCAATCGACCACCTGGATGCAACAGACTCAGATCCGCTCAACCTAGGCCTAGCAGTGATTGAGAAACTGAACAAGCTCCAGACAGACTGTGGCTCCAAACTTGCTTACCTGCACGTGACTCAGCCTCGGTACACAGCCTACGGGCAGACAGAATCAGGCCAGAGTGGGAGCGCAGACGAGGAGGCCCAATACTTGGGGGCTTGGCGAAGGGCTTATCAAGGAACTTTCATATGCAGCGGTGGTTTCACTAGGGAGCTGGGGATTGAAGCTGTGGCTGAAGGTAGTGTCGATTTGGTGGCCTATGGAAGGCTATTCATTTCTAACCCGGATTTAGTTCTGAGGCTGAAGCTCAATGCGCCCCTGATCAAGTACATCCGGGCTACCTTTTACACACACGATCCGGTTGTGGGATATACCGATTACCCTTTTCTGAAAGACGGTACTGGAAGTGCTGCACCGAAATCACGCCTGTAGTGGCGGTTGTGGACATGGATAGAGGAACTTGTATGTGTATGTATTTGTATTGTGTGCTTTTGAGTTGGGGAATGTTGTAAGATTTTTGGATGGAGGAAGCTGGTCCAATTTGAGATCCATAATAAATCCATCCGTATATATGTTATACCAAAATTTGATGCGTACCTTCAAATAGAGACAGAGTGAGAGCTACACCGAATTAAATAGGATACGAAACAGTAAACACCACCCGCGAACCAATCCAGTTAGAGTGCTTAATTGCAATATTATGTATATACAGAATGTTGGGAGAGTAGGATTATGCGACGCGAGAGTGAAATTATGTAATGGTTTGAAAGTGACATTACAAAACAATATTCGAGCATCACAGTCATAAACATCATAAAATCTACCCGGACATCACATTCCCACCTTTATTATAACAAAACTCACACTGCCAGCACATTCTGTATGTGCAGAATCTGTACAACAACCGCGCGAACATAGATTGGGTCATTGTCAACTTCTCTTTTGACATGGATTGTGAATATATTTATCCCCCAAATTCAATTCTTCATTTATGAGCCATAAACCTTTTTTTTTTTTTTTTTTTTTTGTTAGTAGAGTCATCGTTATATTATAAAACTAATGTTGGAATTGTATGAAATATTTGGAAATTTTGGCAAACAATAGAACTAAGAAAATAAACAAGACGAAATTATTAAGGCTTGCATAATTAAATACAGTTTGTCACAAACATAACATCAAGTTTTCTAGTACTAAATTAGTCATAAAATACCAATATCAAGTTTTATAATATTAAAGTTTGGGTTTGTTATTTTGTCTCAACGTGTTCATTGTGTTGGGAAATCTGATTTTAGTATCTAGATACAAGAAAAGCAATTGGGTTACTGTACAGGTGGATTACTTGCCAACAGGTGCAGAAGTGATGGCTAGATTCTCATAAATGATGTTGCTGCCAGTGGCGATTCCAGGATCTTAAGTCAGGGTGTGCGAACTTTGAAATTTTTTTTACAGTAGTCGTGTCATTTCTTCGAAAAAATTCATAAATCTACATCTACTTCACTTAATATTTCTCAACATAAAATAATAGTGAACTATTTAGTTAACTTTCTTCACCAATACGGTTTTACAATTTGGATTTGAGAATCTTCATCACATAAACTCTTTCAGCTGATTAGCAAAGCAATGCACATAATCAACATACTCGTTTTTTTCAATATTGATTTAAAATATTTATAAGCTTTTTTCAAATATGTAAATATGTTATATTCGGACATATGTATAAAAAAAGGAAGAAAATTTAACATGATTTTGAAATAAGCTTAATTAGACTTGTAAAAGGCTTAAAATGTGACCTATTTCTATATAAATAGGCCAGACTCAGACCTACAGCTTAAGTTTATCAAAGGTTATATAGGCTAGACTCAAGTCTTAGAAAAATGAAGTAGGCCTAGATTGTTCAAATCAAATCTCGGATTAATTTAGCTTAGCCTATTTCCATCCATATTCATTCTCAATATAAGTTCAAACTAAATGTCAAAGATGAGCTTCGGGAGGAATTTTAAAAATGGGTATTAGTATTCGAAACATACTATAAAACATCTACCATTTTCTCTTTAAAAAAATATTGTTTACGATGCATTTACTAAATATTAATATCACTAATATACATTATTAAAAGTAAAATAATATTAGTAGACCATTAATAAATTAAATGATGATGACATTCAAACATACACTTCAACCAAGGTAGTAGATAGATTCTCTAATACATGTTAACAAAACTTAAATAAATACAATCTAATTTTAAATATAAAATTTAAATTTAAAATATATATATATAAAATTTTAAAAAAAAAAATTTTTTTTGAAAAATGAGGGTGGTCAGCTGACCACCCTCTGCCCCATTGGATTCGCCACTGGTTGCTGCCACTCCTTCATTTCAGTCCATCACTTTTCAATACTTGTGCATCACTCCATTCGTATCCAATCCATCACTTTTCAGTACTTGTGCATCACTTCGTTTGTATCCATCATTTTTTGGTATCCAACCATCACACATGTCAACAGTACCAAACTGCTCCCAAGAAAAGTATTGTTTTCCTAGTGCCAAAATCGACTGAGAAAATCTGTGCGTGTGCTATTTTCGGTCAATGGCCTCTCTTGTCGTTGCGATTATTGGTAGGTTTTAGGCCTTCTAATTGTACTGTTTGATTAGTTGTACTACTTATTACCTCTTTAATGGAATTTATCTCTTCCTTGAAACCAACGTTTTAAATATCGGTTTTGGTATCTATATCGGACATATAAATTTAGGGAAATTTCGAAGATATTTGTAATTTCGGGAGAAATTTCGGAGATATTTGTAATTTTATGAGAAAACTAATTCGAGTTTCTGAGATGATGAAAATGAAGATATTTCAAAATTCCTCATCTCTGTTGCTATATAAATTAGTAATATGCTAACAATACTCATTTAATGATATAATATGCTAGTAATATTATTGATATCATGCACCATGTTGATTGATAAGAGACTTAAAATTGATAAACAAGTTAATTGGATGATATCATCAATATTGGTCGTTGAAACATAAATTTTAATTTTTAATTTTTTTAAAAAAATATATTTTAAAATTTAGAAAAAAAATATTTTTTAAAAAAATTTTGGGAAATTTCGGAAAATTTCGGTCAAATTTCGGAAAATTTCGGATTTCGGGCGAAATTTCGATGGAAATTTTGCAAGAAAATATTGCATATGAAATTTCGCTTCGGGGTGTCCCGAAACCCGAAATTTCGGGGATATTTAACAATGCCTGAAACTATTGTTGTAAATATCTGCCGAAATCCCTAACTCTTTTGTACTCAATCTCAATAAAGTAGGAAATTTTCGACCTAAATTTCGTGTTTCGGGACACTTCGAAGCAAAATTTCACCTACAATATTTTTTTGCAAAATTCGCATTGAAATTTCGTCCGAAACTCGATATTTCCCTAAATTTGACTGATATTTCCCGAAATTTTTATTTTTTTAAAAAAATATTTTTTTCTAAATTTAAAAATATCTCTTTTCTAAAAAAATTTAAAATTTATGTTTCTTCGCATATTGATAATGTCATCCAATTAACTTCTTTTCATCGATATGTTTCTCAATCAATATAGTGCATGATATCAACAATATTATCAACATAGTATATCATGGAATGAGTATTGTCAACATATTACTCCCTCCATCCCACAAATCTTGTCCTGTTTGACTTTTTTACATTGTTCATTGTTTAACTTTGACTCAATATTATTACAAGTATATATTTGAAAAAAATAATCGAGTTGGGTCTTGTTAAAATCGTATCATCATGTAATTTCAGAATATGTATTTTACATAATTTTTCAATATACATATTTTAAGATATTAATGGTTGAAAATGTGCATTGGATTGTGTGCAAAAGTCAAACAAGACAAGTTAAGTGGAACGGAGGAAGTACTAATTTAGCAACAAAGATGAGGAAATTTGGAATATCTTCATTTTCATCATCTCGAAAACTCGATGTTGTTTTCTCAAAAAATTACAAACATCTCCGAAATTTCTCCCGAAATTCCAAATATTATCGAAATTTCTGTAAATTTATATGTCCGATATAGACACCAATACTGATATTTAAAACCTTGCTTGAAAGAACAAGATTAAAATGACCTGACATGATTTTTTGAAATTAATATAAATATTTTATTCCATTTGACATTAAAGAAGATGTAGTAAGTACAAGAGATCTAAAACTGATGAAAATTACTTTACCAAGTTCAAAAATAAAAATCATAAAAATATGCAAAAAGTTGGCTTCCTCTAGACTTAAGGGAAGCTTTTTTTTTTCTTTTTTTTTTGATGAGCCATTAAAAGCATGGAAATGGGTGGTGAGAGCCCATGCCACATAAGTACAAAAGGAACAAAAAGGATGGATAGGGGGCTGGGTGGAAATTCGAACCTCCAACCTATAGATTGGGAGTCGGGAATTTACCCTATTGGTAAGTCCCGACGAAGCTTGTTGGATCGACTTCTAGTTTTCTTTTTCTTTTTTTTTTTAAAAAAAATATGTGGTCTAAGACCAAGTCCAACACATATGGCCAAATGTGGGAGACGTCATTAATGTCGGAGCGGCTGCTCCAATCTAGCACCCAAAAATGCTACCTCGCCATTTTTTGCGTTTGTGCACAGTATAGCACCACATGGATTGCGGGACTGTTCACCCACAATCGCATTTATTTTTGGGGGGTTTTTTTTGCATTATTTCCGTGGATTCCATTAGAAATATACTTATATATATGTATATATTTATTTTAATGCATATTTTTTCATTTTTTTTAAAAAACTTTTGTTAAAATTGAATATTTCTTTAAACTTAATTGTTTTAAATTTTTGGGATGAAAACTTGGCCTAATGGGCAAGTCTCCTAACTTCCAAGTTCCAACCTTTAGACTCCACTCGATTTCCTATCCCTTCCATTTGTTCATTTGCAATTTGTGCGGCATGGCTCCCACCACTTCTTTCTTTGACTGTATAAGCTGTCCAACAAAAAAAAAATGGTAAATGAAATATTATATGAATAGTAATGGAATCAACATGAAATATTCTATTATAGAGAGAAATATATAGTTTTGGATTGGAGATAAAAAAAATAATAAAAACCTGTAATTTTAACTGAAAATAGAGGTAGTATAACTGTAAAATATAGTTTTAATTTGGAGATGACCGCCTAACTGCTTAAGTAATGTTTCAGGGTTCAATCTTGTGAATGTAAAAAACTAATTTGAAATAGAAATGTCCACTAAATCCACCCGTAACTCTAAGATTACTCTTTTATTTTTTTTGCTGAACAGCCTATATACACAGGCTAGGAAATGGGTGGTGGGAGCTCATACCACACAAATTACAATCTATAGGATTTTTTTTGGACTTTCAAAGTTTGGTGTATTCAATCTAGATTTTAAAAAATCTTTAAAAATCTAGATGTATTCAATACAGATTTTAAAAAGTCTTTAAAAATCTAGAAGTATTCAATATAGATTTTAAAAAGTCTTTAAAAATCTAGAAGTATTCAACATTCTATGGATTTTAATTCTTATGGATTTTAATGGATTCTCTTAAAAATTATAACTAGAGGAAATCTCTCTAAAATCAGCCAGACTCTTCATGGAATCTATACAAATCGGTCAACTCTACGTGAAATCTATGGACTTTCAAAATCCACCGACTTTTTCAAGTTCATAAAAATCTAATAAAAACTTAAACGAATACACCCCCCCTTATATTACTCTTTTAGACCTATAATTTGATTTTATTTATATATATATATTATATATATAATATATATAAATACCTTACGGTTATCACTATTCAATGAACAGTGAAATTTGTCGTTTTCTGCTTGCTCAATTTCCCATCTGTTTTGATATTTTCGCAACACTCCACCCCTTCCATTTCGCTTGTTCTCTTCCGCAAATCCCTAAAATCTACCGCCTGTAAGATTTTTTCCCCAGCCTCTCCTTCTACTCGCCCGTTTCGCGGCATCTCGCTGGCCTCGCCGCCCTTGCGCCGCCGGTGAACCAGTTCGCGCGCAACACCCTCGTTGCCCCCCTCTCACGCCGCCTTCCCCTTCTACTGCCGCCTGCCGGATAGCCTTCCACGGCATCGTCTTGCCGGCCGCCGATTAAGGTAACAATTTTCTTTTGGATTTCTTGGGCTTTGGTGTTCGCCCACCTCATTGTGGGAGCTGTGAGGCCGTTTGGGGGAGGGGGCCTCGTTACGCTATTCCGTTCAATCTTAGGTTAACTTTTGGGGTTTTTTTGCCTTCGGTTTGCAATGGTGAATGTTTCGTGTGCATTAGGTGTAATGCCGTAATTCTCTCGCAGGCACCTTCCATCGTTCTCCACCTTCCACTCAAACTCGCCGCTCACCGCCTCCCGTTCGCCGCGCCTGGCGGCCTGGCCATAGGCCTCCAGTCTCCATCCCGCCTTTTCCACGGCTTCCAGCATCCCCGCAACGGTCGGCCAAGGGTTTCCACTGTCAAGTAATTTCTACACTCCTTTTAGTGCTCCCCCTTTCCAATTCTTTGTTTCTGATTACATTTTGTGTTGAGAAACTCACCAACCCATTACCGAAGTAGCTATTGATCTCTTCTCAATGATATGTTACTGCTCATTAAAATAACCTGCACCGAAATCGGATCCCTTGGAGCTAATTTCCCCATAAAAATGCTGTCTTTTCCTTTGAATTCTTCAGCCGTTGAACTAATATCAAGGAACCAAACCAAGTAAATACATACGAATATTTCAGAATTTTGTTAACAATCGAAAAATCTGTATCTCAATTCGACAGCTTTCCTTTCATGTTGTGCAGTATGTGTATGTGTGTTCGTTTGGCATTTCTGATTTCATTTGCGGTGTTGGTTGGTGGGGATTTTGGATCTGATTTAATTGGGTGCGATTGCAGTTGCTTAATTATATTGTTAAGTCAATATGTGCTTCTGTTTTGGCCATTATTTGTCGAGATTTTTTAATCCAGTTCCAATTTGATTTCCTGCACAAAAAATTGTTGTTTTAAGCTTTACCTGTTAAGTTTGTGATGTCCGCAAAACAATTTTCCTGTGCCCTGATCGTGACTTTCTTTTTTTATTTTGGCTTCTGTGGGTGTCTCAGTTTTATTTGTTGTCCATGAATTTGAGAGTAGAAGATTGGGCAGCAAAAATTTATTTGTTCACCGTTTGATCATAGGCAGCAATGCCTGCAGAGTCCTGTGGTCTGTGTATGCCCTGCTTGATAAAAAAAAAGATTTATCACTGATTATTGGAATAAGAATAATTCTACAACCTAATTGAACTTAGGTTCAGAAATAAGCCAACATGGCTAATTATCCTCAAATCCAGTTTCATAACATGCTGATCTGCATCTGAAACATTTTAGAGGCTTAAAGTACAATTCAAACAGAGGAAAGTGTTCAGCAACTTTTAAGGGGAAAAAAAAAGTGTTCAAACAGTTTCAGCAGACAGCAGCAGGGTAATTGGGTTGACGTTGAACATATTGTGGAGTTATTTGCAAATGTTTAGTCAATTATTACTGGGGAAAATTAGAGAGGAACACTAACAATTGATCACAGATAGCTCTTATACCAACTTTGCAGCCTATAATAGATTCAAGCACATGTGGAAAGAGGATAATATAGAATATCTCTGTGAGGGGCAAACTGAGCAATGAAGACACAGTATCGTCGAGCCTAAAAAAGTGATTCCAATAACCTAATCTCTTTCTGAAAGACAGTTCATTTGACTGAAAAGATTTAATAACATCATTTTATTGAAAAAGATTATGGCTTGTGTATAGCATATTGAATCCCTGCCACGATTATTGCTTTTCATGCTTAGGCTCTAGGCTGCTACTACTATCTTTTTCAATTAAATTTAATCATTCATTTCAGTGCTTTACATTTCTTTATGATTCATGGATTCTTTCTGTGCCAAATATGGAGGTTTCATCAAGAAGTTGCTGATTAAGGTTCTGCCTATTGAGAAAAATTATTTGCCTTGGAAAAGCAATGTGGGAGACACTGGAAAAGGACATGCAATAACTAAATAATACTGTAGTTCATTTTAAATTCTTTTGAAAAATAAAATTAGTGCAAATACAAAAGTACATTTCAGAAGATAATCTTGTTTCCTACCATCTTTACACAGCATTAAAAATCTTTCCAAAAGAAACTTCTCAGTAGTAGTAATTCAAACTTTAATTTAGCTTCAATTTCTCAAATTTTTTCCCATTGTTCTATAAAGTGAGGGTTTCATGCAGGCTTTCGGCACTCATGCTTTACTGGGTTAAGTGGTGTAATTAACATATAGTTAGTAAGTATTGCATCTCCCTCCCATTTCCAACACATCATCATCTCTTTAATTTTTTTTAGCATCAGTTGGTGTTGTCCTATATCTTATATTTATATACACCTTCCCCATCTTCGATTCTGTGATAATATATATTAATCCAACCAGTACTATACTGAGCACAACTGTACCGAGAAGAAGGATTGAAGAAGATTAACAAGTTTCCTGAAACAGATATGGGCTCACATGCGATCAATTGTCGTTTTATCTGTGTTAAATCTATTCTCTTCCTGCAATTGGATGCCAAATTCTTTGAGAGCCTTTTTTTTAGTGTTTTGTTGGCAAGTAAATCTGTAGTTATGATTTCTATTCCTTATTTAAGAATTAAGCTTTTTATGCTTACGGTTTTGTTCTTCCTGAAAGAGTCGAATAACATGCCTTTGTATTGGACAAAACCACAAATTCTTAAAAAAAACAACGGAGCATTAAACCTGGTCGACGAAATTACAAAACTTACTAATGTAAAGTAAGTTGGAAAGAAACCAGGCAAACTTGGAAACAAACCATTTTCATTCACAAATTTTGGGATTTAATCCGGGAAGCATAAACCAGGAAATCAAGAACCGCTGTGTTCTGTGCTAGGAGTATATATGTCTTGTCAAGAAATTCTATGGAAAACGGTATTTCATTTAGACAACAAAGTCTAGTGCCAAACGCAAGATCTAGACAAGTTATTGACTGTAATATAGAGAAGGAAATTGGACAGTAAATCACCTCACAGCAGATCCATTTAAATCTTAATGGGCAAACTGAAGCCCAAATGAACTTACTTATCACGTAGAGAAATACATTTAGAGCAAATAAGCAATGAATTGTGAAGATAGAGATTGTTTCGTCTTGAACATATTTTAATTTGAGTAAAATGGAATATCATCATATATCTTTAATAAGGCAGTATCATCCTTTCTATGCCCTTTCAACCGATTGTGATGCAGTAGACTAATCATAATGAAACCATGAAAAATACATGAGAACAGACAAAACATGCTAATTGAACGAATTACATATTGCAATTTTCAGTACTGAATACCTTTTCAGTGCTTCCATAAAATAAGTCATTGTTATTTATATTTGTCTATTTTAATGAGTAAATGGTTTGTACTAGAGGGCCGACAGTTCTCTCGTGTAAGAAGTTTCTGTTCTGATAGAAATTCAGATTTTGAGATTTATATTTATCTTTTATTTATTTGTTATTAGCTTTTACTCCTGATTTCGTACTGTAATTAACATTATTACTATTATGCACTCATTACCAACTTATCTTGTCTCATATTTTCATCTTTCTTATTCTAGCTTCCTTCCATGACCACAAATGCCCCGGAAAAGTCATGACCAACGTATCATTGAACGGCACGCCCACGCAGCCCAACGCCCTTTCTTCGAAGAACTTGGAATGCAGCTGCCTGAACAATGCACTCCACTCCAACACCGGCGCAGGACTGGTCTTCGTTCTCAATCACCCAACGAACAGGTATGAGCCGCTATTTAAAAATTCCTCACCCAATAGCAGTTTCTGTAAGCATACTGCATATGCTCCCTCTTCACTTTTTCCCTACGGATACCAGGGTGCATGCTCTGTCCAGCATGAATCTGGTCTGCAGCATACTGCCCCGCATCAAACGAGCCTGTCCGAAAATGAAACTGGCAGCACATCCGAACACCGCACCGGTCGCTGTGCGCCCACAACGAACAACATCCAGGTACGCAGGAACAACCTTAGCAACTCCCCTTGGGAACCTCCACCGCCTATCATTTGCATTCATTGTGGTGCATTACTTTTCTATGGTGAATCACAAGGATTTTGCTGTTCTTTTGGAACTTTTACTTTAGATCCATTGCTTGTGCCTCCTATTCTTGAAGATCTTTATCTCGGAAGACATGCACTGTCCGAACATTTCCTGCCATATGTCCGTACATACAACAATACATTCTCTTTCTCAAGTTTGGGAGTCGAATATGATGTTGCATTGCAGCGTAATGAACAAAATGTCTATGTATTCCGTGTCAATGGAATGATGCACCACTTCATTAATTCGTTATTTCCAGCTGAAGCTAGCCCCAAAAATCTTCAACTTTATTTTCATGATGCTAGAATTGAACTTGAAAACCGTATGCAAAACAACCCAAAGCTAAACAAAGAACTCGTTGCTTTGCTCATGAATATTACAGCAGCAAACCCTTATGCAAGGTTTTTCAGACAACTTCATGATATGCAATGTATGAATGAATACAAAATTTTCTTAAAAACATCAAACCGCTTAGACAAACGAGTTTATAACCTTCCAACAGTTGATGATATTTCTGTTATATGGCAAGATGGGCAATCAAGTGATGCTCACTTAATGCGAGATATACAAGTTTATCCATTCGATGGAATACCAAAGAAAGTTTCCTATTACTCTTTTGCATATGATCCCGTTCAGTACCCTTTGATCCATGCATATGGACAGCCGGGTTGGCAACCGGATCTAATTAAAAAAAAAACGCAATTCATCTACTGATGTGGGTGGTGCTACAGCTGAAGTTTTCTTTACCAGCCTTGACGAGCCATCTCTTCATGCAAGCCAACAACGTAGGTTCTTTTAACACATTTCCTTTATTCTTTCTTAACTATTTACCTTTTCCTGGTAATGTCTTATTTTTAACCTTTACCAGCACCACCGAAGAAACAAAGGCGGATGGATAAAAGCCATGTTTCCATTCGTGAGTACTATTCGTACCGGCTCCAGATCCGCCCTTCTATGCCTTCTATCCTACTCAGGACAGGCCGGTTGTTGCAGTAATATGTTGTTGACCAATATATCAAAATAGAAACACAACGCTTGGACTTTTTCCGCTCTGAACAAAATAAAAAAAAACAGAGAATCGAAACCATGCAAGGAATTGAAGATGCTTTTCATTTACAAGGATTGGATGATCTTAATCAGATTGGGAAACCAATTGTTCTACCCTCTTCTTTTATCGGTGGTCCTCGTGATATGCATCGACGTTATATGGATGCCATGGCACTCGTTCAAAAGTTTGGCAAACCTGACTTTTTTATTACAATGACATGCAATCCACAGTGGATTGAAATTGCACAACATCTTTCCGTAAATGATAGTTGCACTAACAGGCCTGACCTAACTGCACGCATATTCCGTATGAAACTTCAAGAGCTTAAACACGAACTTTTTGATGCAAACCTGTTGGGCCGTGTTTGTGCTTATTCATATGTGGTTGAGTTCCAAAAAAGGGGCTTGCCACATGTCCATATGTTATTAATTATGCATGCAGAAGATAAAATGGAAAATCCTTCACAATATGATGATTTCATTTCAGCTGAACTACCCGATCCTACAACAGAACAATATTTGCACGATTTAGTTACGAAACATATGCTTCATGGCCCTTGTGGAACAGATAACCCAAACAATGCTTGTATGCGTGATGGAAAGTGTAAAAATCATTACCCAAAAGAATTCAATGACCTTACAACACATGCTCCCAACGGCTATCCTTTATATCGTAGACGAAATAACGGCTCAGTTGTCTTTTCACGAAACCGTTTACTAGACAATAGATGGATTGTCCCTTACAACCCATATTTGCTAGCAAAATTTGATTGCCATATCAATGTTGAGATTTGTTCGACAATTAAATTGGTCAAGTATTTGTATAAATATGTATACAAAGGTCATGACCGTATTGCCTTCTCATTGCGTGCCTCTGAGCAGGACCAACAAATTGATGAAATAACCGCATTTCAAATAGGTCGTTGGGTTGCCCCTCCAGAGGCCTCTTGGCGTATTTTTGCATTCCTTATGAATGAAATGAAGCCTGCTGTTATAGCACTCCAGTTACACTTGGAAAATTATCAGTACACAACATTCTCTACAACTGCTCCATTAGTGAACAATCCATCCTAAATTTATGTGGTGTCTCTATTTCAAATTTTTATTTTTTGTAGAATTTTGCATTTTTTTTTATTTCTTAATTTTAGATTTTGCATTTATTTATTCATGTTAAATGATATATTCAGTTTTTAAAAGATATGCGAGATCTAATTTATATGGAATTCCCAAAGTTTCAGTTTTTAAAAGATTTAAAATTGAAAATTTTAAATTTATTTATTTATTTATTTTAGATTTTTGCATTTTTATTTATTTATTTCAGATTATTGCATTTATTTAACTCCCACAATATTCATTTGTTTAACCCAATTTTCAGGTTTTATAAGATATGAAATTTCCAATTTATATGGAATTCCCACAATTTTCAGTTTTTAAAAGATTTGAAACTTCTAATTTCGCATTATTTATTTTAGTTTTTTGCATTCTTTATTGCATTATTTATTTATTTATTTTAGTTTTTTGCATTTTTCTATTCTCACAATTTTCAATTTTTATATATTTATTTTAATTTTTAGATTTTTAATACATCTATTAGTAATATATATAATCTATTTTTTTAATAGCAAGTTTGTGTCTAACGACGATGAAATATTTTCACTGAAATATCTAAACACGATCAAGTGTTCTAGATTACCGAATCATGAAATAAAGTTGAAGGATGGTTGCATAGTCATGCTTCATATGAATATAGATCTATCAAATAAATTATGCAATGTAAGCATGTTGATAGTAACCAAGATGCGAAACCATACAATTCAGGCTAAACTGATTTCGGGAAACCACGAAAGTAGAAAATTATTGATGGGTAGACTGATTATAAGTCCATCCAATTTAACCAAATTCTGCATTCGATTTGAGAGGAGAAATTTTCCACATACGATTTGTTTGCTATGATTATAAATGAAAGTGAATGTCAATCTTTAAAGAAGATTGGACTATATCTTCCAAAATCAGTTTTTAGCCATTAACAGTTATATGTTGCAATATTTTGTGTCACTAGCAAGATGTGATTCAAAGTATTAATATGTAGATAAGATGGATTAACTCAAGAGACCATAAAAAATATTGTTTACAATAAAATTTTTATATGGTAGAAAATCTGCAAAATGAATAATTGATGTAGGTGTTGGTAAAACATGTATTGATCTTGGGGATGTACAATCAGATGTGACATTTACAGATGATAGTATTCTAAACTCTACAGGTGATTGTATAGCGGCAATTTTATAGAGTACATATACAAATATAAAGTGCTCGACTTCAAATCCAGATATTTTTAAAGATAGTGCTATACTATTCCCTACCAATGAGATGGTTGATACGATTAATTATTACATCATGGAACGTATGGCTGCGAATGAAATTTCATATATCAGTTCTAACAATATTTTTTAAGATGATGAAAGCATATATAATAACGGTGAAATATTTTCCTCAGAATATCTAAATACGATCAAGTGTTCTAGATTACCGCATTATGAAATAGAGTTGAATGAGGGTTGCATAATCATATTTCTTAGGAATATACATCCATCAAACAAATTACGCAATTAAGCAGGTTAGTAATAAGCAAGATGCGGAACCATATAATTATGGCTAAACTAATTTCGGAAAACCACTAAAGTAGAAAATTCTTGATTGGTAGAACAATTATGAGTGCATATGATTTAACCAAATTTTCTATTCGATTTCAGATGAAAAATTTCTCACTCGCAGTTTGTTTTGTTGTGATTATAACAAAATTCAATGTCAATCTTTAAAAAATGTTGGACTTTATCTTCCCAAAACCAGTTTTTAGCCATGAACAATTATAGATGTTGCAATATTTCATGTCACCACTAGAGACGACTCAAAGTATTAATATGTAATTTAAGATGGATTAACTCAAAATACCACAAGAAATGTTATTTAAAATGAAATTTATATATGACATAAAATTTGCAAAATGGATACTTCAAGTAGCTGATGGTAAAGCTGGTATTGATATTGGAGATGTACAATCAGATGTGATATTTCCAGTTGATATTCTTATAAACTCTACGGATGGTCCTATAGCGGCAATTGTTGAGAGTACAAGGATAGTGTTATACTAGCTAACCCCTACTAATGAGATGGTTGATACGATCAATTATTACATCATGAAACGTATGTCTACAAATAAAAAAGGGGGAAAAAACCCCATTTAGTCCCATAAGTTTTTTCAATTTCCAAAATCATCTCACAAATATCGAATTAGACGAATTTGTCCCATAAATTAACCGATTTTTTTGCTAATCATCGTCAAACCCGTCCCATAACTTCCCTAATGGAGGGATGGGTTCGGCAATGATTAGCGAAAAAACCAGGTTTATGGACGGGTTCGGCTATGATTAGGGTAGTTATGGGACAGATTCGTCTAATTCAATATTTGTGGGACTGTTTTGGAAATTTTTTTAAATTATAGGACGTTATAGGTTTTTTTTTTCCAATGAAAAAGTATATCTCAGTTTTGAAAATATTTGTCAAGAGGATGAAAGCATAGATAATGACGAAGAAATATTTTCATTGAATATCTAAATACGATCAAGTGTTCTGGATTACCGAATCATGAAATAAAATTGAAGGAGAGCTGCATAGCCATGCTTCTTAAAAATACTAGTGGGAAAACTGTGCGATGCACAGCGTAAAAAGGATGTACAACTGCCCATGGAGAAAGAAAGAATAATTATAGGTAAGTGTACGTGTGTTCCCATCTACAACAATTTGTTTCCAGAGGATTTACCAATAACATATACGCCCTCTGTACCATTTAACTTGTCATGTTTCATTTCTGCACACAATCCAATGCACTTTTTCAACTGTTAATATATCAAAATGTGTACAATAAAAAATTATGTAAAATATATATTCTGAAACTACATTATTACACGATTCTAACAAGACCCAACTCGATTATTTTTTTTCAAAAAGATACTTGCAATAAAATTGAGTCAAAATGAAACAATGAACAGTACAAAAAAGTAAAGCAGGACAAGTAAGGTGGGACGGAGGGAGTAGCTTATTTATATTCATGTACTTTTCTTCATCACCACCGAGATTACCAATAGCATCCTTCATGCAAAATGAACTAACTGAGGTCAAACAATAAAGTATACAGGAATATGGTAACAGAACTACAAGTTCTCATTAGATCCCACTTGAAGAGGATACATGAATATTGTAAAAATGTGATGATTTTATTGATTTATGCTATTTATATATACTATGTATAGATGGATTCGTATTCCTAATTAAGAAGATAAGATTATTATACGGATAGAGTAATAATGATCTAATTTCAAATAAATGATTCATTTTCAATTATACGTCTCCAATTTCTGTATGAAACTCCTGTAGGTCAATGGATTTGAGGGTCATTGGTTAGGAATACGAAAACAAGAGGATAATCAAACAAAGACAAAAAGTATTGGTTAAGAAGCGAAACTGGAATTTTACGAAGGTAAGACAATCTCCAATGGTCTTGTAAAATCCAAAATGGGGTGGCACCTTCTCTCCAATTAAATCCAAAACTAGAATATTGATGTAATTTTGTATTATGCTTAATAATTTTATACTTCGCATAGTTTTTTTATTAAATTAATTTTATATTTAATTAGATTAGAAATTTTAAGGTTTCTTTATAAAACTAAATAACTACGCAAACATGAGATTAAGTTAATAGTCATCTAAATCAACAGCGGATCTTCCAATATTATAGGAAAACATAGATGAATTTGTATTGCATTTGTGTCGGGTTAATGTATAAAATAAAATAAAATAGATGTAGAATAAAATATAAAATAAAATATAGTTTTGTTGAGTGAGATCTTGTTGGATTCGTCTAATCACATAGATGTAGAATACCAAATTTTAATAATTTTACTTTAATATAATTTGAGATACTAAGCATTCAAAATATGTCTTGGATTGTGTTAAATTATGGGATGCAACATTCATTTTGAAATGGAGGGAGTATATACTTATGGTTTCTTTTGTAACATTTATTAATACGGTTCATTATTCGACCTTAATTAAATTTTGTGTTGCCGTTATATAAGAAAAATATACTCTAAGTGATGTCTTATTTGATTAGTCTAATAACATAATAAGACAATCCTAACTATCTGCTTGGTAATCTCGGTTACATCCTTCTCCACAAAGATTTTATTCTTGGAACAAAATTATCACAAGTTTTCTGGCAATTTAGAGAATCAAATTTTCCCCCAAAATGAATTAGCTATAGAAGACGACAGCAATCAACATCATTTTCGCAGTAGCTAACCAGGAAAGAAATCATTTACGGATGTCATCAATCAAGGAAAACTGGTGGTAAAAGGATAAAATCAAAATAACAAGCATTCTGCCACTACCATTCTTAGGACATTTTCAGTGTTTGTCTCCAATAACCTCCCTAATGACACCGTATTTACTCTATTATTTCCATATGAAGATGGAGTTTGCTCGGCAACTCCTTCAGTAATCATATGCTTCACTCTAATCTGCACAAAAATGAAAAAGGATTATACAAGACCAAATATGTGATCATTCAGTAAGTCGTTGCATCCAAACTGAGAGTGACATTCAAATAAACCAAAAAGTCCAGCAGAAGATAGCTTCCTAATTTGGAACTCACATAATCGCTATAACTGTAATATAGCACACAAGATGAAGTCATGCCATCTTTACCAGCACGACCACACTCCTACACACCAGAAGATAATGCTGTCATATTATATTGCATAAAAATCATTAAACTTCCAATAGTGAAAAAGTGTGCTTCAATGACTTCCTGATGATACCCTTAAATGGATTTTGATAGAGTGATGAATGACAAACCGATTTTGGTATAGAGTGATGAATGACAAACCGAACATCAAGATTGTTAATGCCTATCAAGGATTATGTCAATACATGCCATTTACAAGCTCCATATGCAAGAAAAAGGTCAGAGAGGTTACCCATTCCAAATGCTACTGTTGTGCATATTATGTTGATCTCATCCTTGCTCCACTGTTTCTGAATCACTGCACGCAGATTAGCATCCATGCTGCCATGGTAAAGGCTGCCTTATGGCCATACTCCTGAAAAGAAGAGATTAAAGTTTTACTATAGGCTGAATGTTGTCAAGCATTTAACAATTGTTCTGTTTTCAATAAAATACAATGCTCCCTCCATTACAAAATATTTTCACCGGATGGGTTTGTTGTGTCATAATGCCAATTACTGTGTTTTTAACACTGAAGATAGTTTACACATTTAATTGAACCAGTGTTACAATTGTTCAAACACTTGAACTGAGAGACTTAAATGAATCCACTATCTTAGACGAAATTTTATGCTAATTGTTTAAGTCTAATAGTGTTGTTCAAATATTTGCTGTAGTAAACCTTGCTGTCATGTTAAGAGTAAGCAACACGCAGAGCAATGGTTTAAAGAGTTCACTGATTTAGGGCTTGGAGGTCGAAACTGGTTTTTAAGTTCTAGTTTTAAAAATAAGTCTTGGCAGAGTTAAAAATTGCAGGATAACTTGAATAAGAGAGCAAGAAAACAAAAGATGAAGTGCAACATGGAGGCACTCCATGGACACGTGCCATGGAATGCCTTCTACCTTGTTGAACCCCTGAGCCACACAGGGGAAAATCACATATTGCCTGCCCCATCGGACACTTTTTACCCGTATGATTATGTGGAATATAATACAACAGATTTCCATATAATTTAACTGCATAATATAGAATTCTAAATCAATTTCTTGGGCCCGGCCTCACAACCGGGAAAAATAAATCAGAAACACAAACCAAGATCAAAGAAAAGACATCCACTACTTATTTTGGCATGGTCAACAACAAAACAGTAACAAACTCAAACAAAAAACTTCAAAAGTACACCAAAAGAGCAGCATAGCATTTTGCTGCAAGTATCAAAGGCAGAAATAAGATACCTCTTCAGCCGCTCATTTTCTGTAGGTCTTGTATGCTCTTGATAGACCGCATGTTTGCGCTGCTTCAATTCTGTATTCATTGGCCCAATCCTGTCAGGCACAATGAAGATGCACAAGTTGTGTATCAGGTAATTACAAAAAAAAAAAAAGTGTGGAAATAAATGAACAAGATTTGGATGAATCCTACATTGTACGACATCCAGGAGCATTCCTGAAAACATCAGATACTACTTTTCCGATGTTCTTCCAATGTATGATATCTGCACCTTCATTGTGACTACTGCAAGCACCAGACTGCTTCCCAAACTCCCTTAGCAAACACCTAGTAAAATCCGAAGGTGTCAAACCTTCATTTCTATATGCTTTCACAGAGGACACCAGAGTGTTTGTAATGTTAAAGAAAACTTCGGCATCAGCAACTTGCTCCCGTGGCTTTTGTACTGATAGAAAAATAAAGCAAAAAACAAAAGCATGAGACAAAATATGTAAGTAAACATTGTTTTCCCAACCAAATACATATAAATCACATAAAGAAGTAACAACACTATTACTTATAAGGAAGAACAAATCCACCATGAAACTAAGTTAATGAATCTTCTTGGATGAATAATAATAAAAATCTACAACAATTACAGTTCTTCACTTAATGGCATAATTTGACCAGAAAAAGAAGACTGCACCAAGAAAAATCCTTAAAGAAAAGCTTTCACTTAATTCAAATTCAAAAAAGCTCATTAAAACATTAAATAAGCAATTGATTAACCTCATAATACTCGTGTACTAAAAACTTAATACAGGAAGACCGATCTAAAGTATTTTCTAACATCACTTAAAATAGCTTCATATTAAATGCAATACAGTACGAACAAAAATTTTTAATGAAAAACTGCGTGTTACAATACTTTTCAACAACTGGAAAACCATACTCCAACACCGCTGCATATTGTAACCAGAGGTTCAGAGTCAAATTAGAAGGCATCCAGTTCAAAAGGACAAGAATTGCCAATAAAAACATTACACACTTACCACTATCGTCCTCCTACTCAATCCCAGAATGCAAAGGTATTATTTGGATCAATTCCAAACTTCTCTAGTATCTACATTTAATAACTAGAAAAGCTTTTCGTTTAATATCAAATGATTGATTAGGCAAATCATAATCCACTTTGATAGCCATAGCCATAAATACATAATCACCCCAAAAAATAATATGGCATATAGATTTATGTGAAAATGGGACCTCCATAGCACTACCGAAAAAAAAGATCATGGTTTAATAACATATGGCACAGAATGAATAAAGGAAATGCCAACTCCAATGGAAGTGAAAAGGTGTCTTCTTAGGTCAAGCCTGTACAAAAATTTATGCTCGTCTCTCTGATTTTATAAAAGAAAAAGGGGATGAAAATGTTAGAACATGCCACAGGGTCAAATCAAAAGCATGAAGAAGATGCAATATAGGTCATTGCCAAGTCATCAGAAATTAGATATCTGGAGAAGAGAAATGAAAATAAAACTTTCAATTTCTGATTTAATGGGGAACTGAGTCGTAGGCAAGAAAGGGAAGAAAGGCAGTGAGTCAAACATCATTTTTTATGGAGGGTAGGTCAAACACTGATTTAATTATGTACTTCTAAATCGTCCTCCTAAGAAGGATGTTTGATTTAATGGGGAACTGAGCCATAGGCAACAAAGGCAGTGAATCTAAGATTGGTCCAGAAAGCCCAGGCAAGATAGTGTCACTCTTTCGGGTACGAAAACTATGTTATTACTCAAATCTTCCGAGATTACTTCATTGGGAATTGGGAAGCAAGCAAAAAGTAAAAAAGTACAAACCTTCATGATGAGCGCGAACAAGCGCAAGCCTTAACTTCTCCGGCCTCACCACCGGCCTTCTACAGTCCTTCCATGTGATCATGTCCAATAAAATTTTTTTGACACACACTAAGTAGCTTCACCTAAAAAATCCAACAAAAATATAAGTTTGAAGGCATGTTACAATTAATGGAAGCATTCCAATAACTACATAATTTTCAGAACGTAAGCATTCCAAAAAATTGGGTGCTTTGGGAGATGAAAATAGGCCGACACATGAACCTGCTCGAATAGAAATTAGACAGCTGCATCTTCATCATCGTCATCAAAATGGAGAGCTTAAACTACTTAACAGGAACACTAAAATATGGGACTTTCTAACCGAACTTTTCCCTTGAATTTGGCCAAATCTATTTCAAACATTTGAATGTCTTTCAATAATTTTTTTTTTTAAAAAAAGTATGGCGATTGCACTCATCAATTCAGTAAAGTTTTTCACAAAAGCATAGAAAATGAAATCTCTCGGTATTCGGTAGGAGAAAAATCCTAAACGGTCAGATGCTTTAAGAGATTAGGGTAAGCCTTAAGCAGTTGATATATTGGAATGTGCAACCGACCATTGAATCAACATAGAAAAGAAACACAAAAAAGAAAGCAGAGATAATAAAGTGGTAAATCTTCAACATTGGTTTGAAGTGGAAGCTAATTATTAAGGGTTTTTTTTTTTGGTGAGGCATTAAAATTGATAATCCTACATGATGATTTATTCCGGCAGAAGCTCCTCCTCTATGCATCAACTTGTTGCAAGCCATTGTCAAGTAATGAAGTTGTCAACCTCATTCATGTTACAACATCTAACTAAACGTGATTGTATTTAACAAACACATATCCAATCACTTTAATTGATATCTCCCGGTAATTTTTTAATTACCATCCAATTCGCAAAATCTATTATAGAGGATTACTATCTCTTCATATCTCTTTTTGAGAAACTACAGTACTACACCACCAATAGAAAGTCAAACTGATAACCTACATCCCAAATATCAAATAAGGAAATCAAAAGGGCCACTTACATTGATGACTGTAGTGTTCTTGAACTTCTTCAATAGTGTAGAGAGTCAAAATTGATGAAGCACTCCCATTTGCTGTTAAACCTCAGGCTAAAACACCAAAATTGATCAAAATATGTGACAAAACAAAGAGCCCTTAGTTAAGACTGAACTATAAGCGGCATTCCTTTATTCATACTTTTTCGTTGAATGAAGAACATGACAAAACAACAGTTAATATTCACTGAAGAACTCAGGCATATATCTTACAAAAACTCATTTTAGCACGAACTATGCAGCTTTCACGTCTAAATTGTTGACTTCAGTTTTTGTAATAGAAAAGGGCCAAAGAATTTCACCACCAACCAATTTGAAGATTCAATACTCAATGCATTTGAACAAAAGTTACCATCTGAAGAACCCTCCATTAAAAAGCAAGTTAAAACATAGTACAAAAATCTACAAGTTCAGTACAATAGACAAAAGGAAATAGGAAGTGTTTACACATATGATGCGTTGGAAAAGCCCAGCACAAAGATAAATAAACATGGCTAGAACGGCAATTAAAGCCAACTGAAAAGGGCTGACCACACATAGCTAGAAAGTCGTATGCTATAAAATTTCCAAAAGAAATCAGTAACATGGAAGTATATAATCACACCGCAATCACCAGCTGTTGTACCAATTTGTCCAGGTGAAGCAACGATGAAAGCATCACCAATTGTGGGTGATACTTTAGCTGGAGGAAAAGGGAGGAATGGTCATTTATAAGAAATATAATATTTCAACATTGGGATAGTTAAAGCGTGTAAGCAAGACTTTCCATAACAGTTATAGCTTTACCATGGGACGCTTCCATGGGGAATGCAAGGCTTGTCTAGGCAAGGGCGTGCGAGCTACAATAAATAACAATGCAGGAATGATACAAATATTCTAAAAGTAAATATAAAAATCACAAAGTAGTGCAACAATAAATGGCTCACCACTTCTTTTGCATGTGCCTGGTTTGTTTGGAACAACATAAACATTCGTTGATGGATAAGAGTTCAACAAAGGATCAGAGGAAAAGCTAAATTTTAAAAGGGAAAAAATATTAACTAAATTGGCATATCATTTGTGCCAATTTAGCAATTCATGGTACACAAATAGCTTTAGGAATGAGGAAACGGTTTGTACTGACATTAACTAAATTGGCACCTCATTTGTGCACTTTATTATTGTAGTATTTGTGCATGAATTATTGGCTACAACTGCAATAATAGACTGTAGAACAAGAAACAAACTACTCTGTCGAAAATAAACCTTACAATCCCAAGCAAGAACAAGCACAAACTAATTGAATCCATGAGCAAGCTAAGAAATCGAAAGGCCCCTTGTATTCTACCCAAAATATGTGTAGTATTTGTACACGAGTTATTAGCAACACTTACCAATAGCATAACTACAACTACATCTTAGCAAAAACATAATTGTTGGCGACATCTTACCAAAATCGAAAGGCTTTATCTTGGTGGTTTGTATTAGTGGATCAAATATCATAACTACAACCATTTGTTCGTGTAACACTAATGTAAACATGTGTGTGGGAAAAATTTGAGACCTTATGATAACTTGGCTTTTGGTTTGAGGAAATCAATGCTTTTAGGATGGTGCTACTACTTCATAGGAAACTGAGAGGGATGGTGCAAATCAAATATGTGAAAAATAGCACACATGCATCCTTCAGGGGTGTCTTCGAGTGCCTCCACCACCACCCCAAGTTGCAATCTCATTATGCAATACAGAAAATACCACATGTTAAAATGGAAAGAAAATGGAACAAAAGTGAGAATCATCCATAAAACACTATAAACTCCCGACTAACATTCAAATAAACTAAACAATACATTATTTTCAAAGTGTAAAGAAAATTACTTAAAATGGGGTAATAGGCAGCTCTAAAATAATGCCCTTCAGCAATGTGATACAAGCCTTTGCTATTTGTGCAACAATGTGATGTGCCTCATCTATTCTTCGTATAATGCCCTTTTCCAGTGGATTAAAACTACTGGTTTCAATTGCCAACACCAGTAGCACATTACTCAATGGGTAATTCTCAACCTTCTCGACAGTAGCTCTGAAACAGAGATTCCCATTTCTCAACGCTCAATAAAATCAACACTGAGGTGAATGATGGTGGAGTGGAACAATTAACGGAAGATAAGGAAAAGGATAACAATTAAAACATGAGAAACCAAACTATAGCCCAACAAAATTTAGTGGGATAAAAAAATCTTACAGGAATCATAAACCTTAAATTTAGACATGATAGCTTCTTCGCGTTGTTGATTGAACGCAAGGTGCCCAACATATTACCTATTAAATTATTTATTCATTTTATGTATTTACCTATTAACATATAATAGTTTAATAGCTATTGTTGGTTAATACTTCGCGTTTTTGACATAATGATATACTAATATACAATGATGTGTGCGATAGACACACATAATTATTCCATTATTAAAAAAAAACATTAAGAAACTGGTGGCATAAATTATATAAATATATACTTATATTAAAATTAAATAATAAAAACCATATTTCTCTATCCATTGTAGTCGGTCATCTTGGAAATGCAATTCAGTTTTAAAGATAAAGAGCTGAATCCTTTCAAGTTGTGGCCATGAAAACCATGTACATCTCAATAAAGAATGGGAAGGGAAACAATCAGTATTCCATTAATTTAATATCTTATTTTCCAAGTATTCAAAGATGGTATGAGTACAAATTCTGGGTTGGCATTAGAAATATAGCAAATTATTATAATTATAAAAATAAAAATCACATAAGAAATTGGTGGCATAGATGAAAAACATAATTTTTGATCTATTTTAGACTATAAAATACAATTCAATTTCTAAAAATAAAGAGTCAATACCTTTCTATTTGTGCCCCTGAAAACCATGTAAGTCTCACCAAGAGCATCAATTGTTTCCAATGACACTGAAAGACAGCCATTTGTAACTGTGTTTGATGCCCTTTTATAGCTAACAACTACTGTATATCCCAAGGCAAGCAAACCACCGAGGGTCATCTTGCCAACCTGATAGCATATAAAGGTCATATAACAGAGATATTGACATGCATTAGAAAAGCTAAAGTTTAATAAATAGGCAGATTCAAATTATAGGTCCAGTAACAGGTTAGACAATTAAAAAACCTGACAACATGTTCCCATATAGAAAATCTAAAGAACGCAAGCAAGGAAAACAACAGTCAAGGAAAATCTAGTGAGCGTAGACATAGACATAGCAGCATTTTGAAAATAATTTCATGCCACAAATACCTGTAAGTGGCTTTTAACAGGGTAAGTTGTCAACCCTTGAACTCCCATAACTCTAAGAACACCTTTAGCAGTCGTCCCTGAGACACGGTCACAAAGTATAGAGGTAAGCTTGGGCAAACTCAACTACGGTTGGCACGCATCGAAAAGTTAGATGAGGATTTCTCTGGAGAACTTTGGAAAATTAACGAGTGCACACTAGAAGAGTCAGTGTGTTAGTATGTGGATTTCCTTGGATAACCCAGGAAATTAATCTTTTAAAGTGCATCTCAGATCTTCAATTGTGGTAAACTATTTCAATCACCTAAAATTGAGTAATAGTATGAGGTACATCGAGTCGAAACAGTAGAGCAAAAATAAACAATCCTACACCTATCATGTGCTTGAGTAGCTCCATATTACAAGTTCTGAAAAAATTTGTTATATTCAAAATACTGAATAAAACAATCTAATGAAGTTAGACCATTATTCTTTTACCTTCATACCCTTGTTCTTCCCGGTATATGTTATCCTACACCATACATTCCACAATTAAAAAATTTAATCAAGGTTTACATGCACATGTTCTTCCAAAACCATATAGCACAAGTTAAAAGAACTCACCATCTGCCCCGCCAAGCTGTGCAACAGCATCAACAAATCTTTCATGAAGTTCATGCGACCACCGGAGGTGCTGCTTAGATGCTAAATTGGAATTATTGTTTGCATTGCTGGCTCCACTCCACTCATGGGATCCATTGAGCCATAGTCCACTGTCTGATTCTGATCAACTCAATTCCGTCAAATTACCCCTTTTGTAATTTGATGGCAGAATCCCGGTAAGCCCTGGCGATACAGAGAAGATGGCGGAAGCACAAATGGTGCGTGGGTTCGCGTGCAGACGACAGAGGCTGGCCGCGACAGCGATTGAGAGGAGGACGACATCAATTAAAATAAATATCAGAAATAAGCACTCTCCAAACTAAGTTCTCATCAACAGCATCGGATACGTACCTCATTCTCTGTAAAAGAAGAGAACTTCTCATTAGCAATCTCTTCACACCGTACAGTAGCAACCATAATGTGGCCCACTTGGGATTTAGCTCTTTGTATTTCTTGCTCTAATTGGGCAAGCCTCACCCTACTTGATTCTAACTGCTGAACATACACCTGCACACCATTTAAGTTAATTAATTAACATCAGAGTAAACTTATATAATCAACTATGTATAATAGGAGTATATTTTGATCGAATAGATGAAATTAATGAAAGAGTTAAGTTGATAAAGATATGTATATAAGTGGATGGGCATGTGTATATATATATCTAAATATATATATATATGTCCATCTACTATTCATGGTAACCTAAAATGACCGAAATATCCTCTCCAACTTTCTTTATTTTGTTTATGCCATTGGGCCTTCTTTGGACTCTTTCACACACCTTATGCTTGGGCCTGTCCTCACCAAAATTGATGTATACAATAATGCTGACCTTTTCGATATAGGGTTTGTGACACCATGCTTCAGTTCCATTTCCCGATTGGCATCATTCCATTATGGTTCTGGTTACCATGTCATTTTATAAGTGTGACCCCGGCCGGGTGAAAGGCGTGCTGGCGGAGACTGGAGCGGTGACGGCGGTGGCGTCATACGTAGGGCGGTATGCGAGCAGATGGGGTGGCGTATAATCTGTGGGGGAATGGAGAGGAAGAGACGATGGAGAAAAGTAGGGCAAGGAAGTCTAATGTAGAATGAGAAGACGGGGAAAAAGATGGGTCAAAGAGAAAGTGAGGAAAATTGGTCTAAGAATTCAACAAGGGCAAAACAGCTATTAACGGGCTCCTCCATTTCCCGATTAGGGTTCGTCCCTGCAATTATTGTCCTAATTGCTGTACATGTAGTAGAATCTTTTCTTTTATCTTATAAGTGTGACTCCTCCAAAAGCTCTATTTTATTATTGACCGTTCGATGAAAGATCCAATTGAAACTGTGACCGTCAGATCAAATTTTTGCTTCTCCTTTCACCTCAATGCCAGCCATTTTCTCTTCTCGATTCGTCTGAACGCTTCAGCCCTAATTTTTCGCAGCTCAATTTTTTCGCAGCTCAGTCCAAATTTTCGAAAGGTTTCAGCCCTAATTCGTCTGAAGATCAAATTTTTCGCAGCTCAGGCCAAATTTTCGAAAGGCTTCAGCCCTAATTTTTCGCAGCTCAACCCTAACTTTGCGCCATTGAAGATCAAATTTTTCGCAGCTCAGCCCTGATTTCGAATCGTTGGATTAGATTAAATTGAAACTACGACTGTTGGATCAGATTCAATTCCTTTATACATCCGGCTTACCCAGGGTTATCGGGTGCTCTAAAATATGCCTTTTCTCTTGCGCAGGGCTGCCTCCCGCAACCGCCGACGCATCTCCTTTCCTCCTCCGCTGCTCCGATCGTCTGTGCCGCTCCCCTTCCTCTTGTTCCAGCCGTCGAATGCCGCACCTCCGTGTGCGAAAGACGGCCCCCTTCCGATCGCGCCTGTTGGCGACCACATCCACGCTGCCCTTTCGCCATCACGATCGCTCAACTGTTTTGCTTGCCTGTGAGTTTTTCCCCAATCCACAAAAAATGTATTTTTGGCATTTTTCTATTATTTCAGGATTCAAATTAGGTTTCCCTTTTATTTTCTGCTGTGTGTGAAGTAATAAATCACCGTGTCTGCGCGCTCCCCGCCTCAGTTATTACGTATTTGCGGAAGTCGGAGTGAAATCCTATAGAAATTACACCATGGCCGGGCAAGCAATTTACTGGCATCACGTGAGTGTGAGAGGTTCGGGGCAGAGGCGCCGTCACAGGTGGCAGAAAAGGGAGAGAGACTCTCCTCAAACATACCCGGGCGGCTGTGGGCTGCGGAATAGCCGCTCTACGAAACCCTAATCTTAAGCTACTCGAGAGATTATATTGTTGGGTGCCAATCCCCTGGTTTTGCCATCTTCTATTACGGTCGGTTCCGTTTTCCTTTGATTTATTTCACAGATTCAGTTGTTTTCTTTCAGCTTCTATGAATGCCGATGCATGTGCTTGATAGAGAATCAACTGCCTAATTCAAGAGCAGTGGATGCGATGATTCTTTTATGTTCAAGTTATTTATTGTTTTTTTGGCAGTTGAGTGTTGTCGTGCGGCGATATTTTTTTGAAGAATATGATGATCGTATTTGTTGCCCCAGTCTTAATTTGTATCGATCAATTGATGCAATGTGATGATTGATGTTTTCTTATCTTCCTAATTGCAGTTGAGAACAAGCCCCTAATTCACGGGTGCAGTGGAGGTCCCAAGAAATATTTGACCAGAACCATAATGGAATACTGCAACCATCTTCAGTTTACCATTTAAGGTTTCGGACCAAAATATTCTGATAACTTTCGATGGAGGCCAACGATCTTCGAAGAGGATCTGTAGGGACGCCTACCGCCGGCTTAACGGCCGAGATCTGGTTTAATTTATTTTTTCGTTTCCTTACTTGCTGCATTGGACCTGAAAAGTGCTTTCAATGCGATTGCGGTTTGCATTGTTGAATTTTGGTGTAAAACTGATGATTGTGGCTTTAGTTAATTATGTATGCTTATTTTGTCCTGCTTCAGTTTATAATCATTAGTTTGGATGATACCTCCGACTGCCGAGTGAAGAGAATGGAAAGACTGCTATAAAAGTGTTGTCCAAGTGAGTATAAATCAAGCTGATTTCCAGTTTCAGTTGTGTTATGGGATGGATGAGTTTGAGCCAAGTAATGATACGGAATGTGTGGACTCAGACATTCAGCTTCGTGATTGAGGCGAAGCAAACTACAAACCCCACTTGTTGCTTGATACAATGTGCTTCTTCCTTCATGGTTTTCCTTTTGGGACCGAGTTTTTTTGTACTATTTCTTGCCTTTTTTGTCCTTGCGTCTGCATCCGGGCATCGTAAAGGGTCATTTGGGTGGACTCTTGTTGGTGAAGCTATTTATTTTTTGAAGCCTCATACATCTACCTCAACTGGAGCTTTCTTGAAAGAACATTGGTCAAGGTAAATCTTTTAATTTTGAACTTAGTAATCATGTCTGTTCTTTATGGGTTTTTACATAAAGTTGTTGCAGGCATAACTTCTTTTACAGAGAAGGATTGCACTGCATTATTACCAAAGTAGTGATTCTTTTTTTTAAAAAATTTTTTTTAATGATTCTGTCATGGTTCTTCATGGAGCACACATTTACTTTCAGTGACCAGGCACGTGATTATCTTAAAGCCATAGCCAAACCCTCTCAATGGTTTGTTCCTCACTGGTGGTGATTTCCTTCCATTGCCCATATCCCTAGCTCCATTTGGGTTAGTTGAATTGAAGAGTTTATTGTTATTGTGCCTTTGAATGTTCTATTTAATGCTCCACTCATCTTCCCTGTTGTAGATTATGCCAATTCCCTTGGAGTTCAAAAACCGTTACTCGAGAAGGTAATGGCATTGTTGTATGATTCAATCAGGTTTCCCTCATTCTTAGTTTATTGTGAATTTATTGTTTTTTTTATGTTTAGCAAGAAAAGAAGAGAATTTAGTGCCTCCCTGATTCTTTAAAATTTCTGTGCTTTTGCCGTACCTCATCCAGGTGAAATTCTTTTGTCTTTGTTTGCCATGCAGGAGTTATTCTCTTTGTTTTGTCACTTTTCCATGCCAAGCTGGGAATTGGGATAAAATAAGATTTCATTTTCAAACACTTTGGATGTAATAAACAACTCTCATTTTTTTAGCAGAGAGCTGAAACATCGGAGATAGCTAAATTCCGATAGTCGGATGTATTCGAAATAGTAGAGTCCGTATTAAAGATGCAACATTTTCATCTTGGTCCTGAACTCATAGCCAGTACTGATACATATCAGAAGTATCTCTAGCATTTACATTTATGCTACCGTCCTGCTTGTTTATCATCTCTTTATCTCTTTGATTAGGCTCCTGAAATATTCTATTTGGACTATTCTTAATGGTTATTTTTTGCTGGTTATGTTCCATTATAATTGCTTTTCGCTGGTTATTTTTTTTTTGCTCTTTTCGTAGATCTGTTATTGAATCTTTACTCTTAATGGAATTTCGGTAGACTGTTTACAATTTTTACCCAGTTTTCCTGTAATTGACCATTTGAGGAGTTGCTTAGTGCTACTTCTCCAATTGGTTCATTTTTCATTAGAGGATAATGAATATGTTTAGTGTTTTGAGATTATTCTTTTTACGCTTATATTGTCTTAAAATTTGCTTTCTGTTACCTACCTGTTTGTATTATGATCAAATGCATATATGGTTTGATCGGTAAGCAATAATAGTCTAAAGGGACACAAGATTATCAACTAATATGATGCTAATTCTGTTGTCTAAAGTTGTTTTTTTACTTGTAATATGAGGATCATCTTGTTATTCGTGAGTGTTGTTACTCATTGCCATGAAACTACACTAGAGAAACAATAATTGCATATTCTGGTTTCAATTATTCGCCTATTTTGGGAGATAATGCTTTAAGCCTGAATATATTTGTTTCATTGATCCTGCATTTGAGGAGGTGGGAGATGAAGGGAGGAAGCTGTAAGAGGTCAGCATTGCAGTCAGGTATATATTTCAGTGGTTAGATTACGTCACGTATACATACTTATTTTCTTTCTTGAGCTCTGGTATCACTTGATCTTTTTGTCTTCTTTTTTTTTTTTTTTGGCAAGATGAGCAAAGATTTGTTCTATTTGAATTTCTTCTTGAAGAACTTGGATTCGACAGTTATCATGTATATTTTAATTTTTAATTTTTCATTCAAGTCTGGATTTTGGTTTGCCTCTGGTGTTTGGGAGGACTGATTTTCTTTTCATTTTTGTTATCATTTGATTTTTGCTCAATTCCTCTGTATGTTTGGTGTTCGTATGCTTTTCTGAGTCATTCACTACTTTTTCTTCTTTGTTTTGATTTTTCTTTTAAATGTTAACTTGCTCGAGGAATGTGACGGAATTTTTAAAAATTGTTGGGCTTCATTACTTGATAAGGTTTATGACAAAATTTTTATAAAGTTGTTGGGTTTCAATCATAGTAGTCAATAGTGGCGCTATGCCGCTATGGTGGAGCGGATTCTGGGGTGGCCGCTCCAGCCGCCACGCTCCGCTACGTTTCAAGGATTAGCAGCATTGCGGCGGCAGCCGCCACGCTCCGCTACGTTTCAAGGATTAGCGGCATTGCTGCGGTTGTGCAGGTCATTTCGCGGCATCGCTACTTTCAATGCTTCATAAGGTTTATGATAAACAACTTTGAAGCTGCCAACTTCCTGTAGGATTTTGATAAGATTTTACAGTTTTAAATTGGTTATCTAGTGTTTTTTCCTTGTCCGTTTTTATTTTTCGAAAGACTGATTTTTGCGTATGTTTATTAACATTTTCTTTCCTTATTCTTAGTATATACTACTACATATTCAACCACAAATACCTAATTTATCCTTGCGTGTTTGGTTTTTTCCGTCATTTCCCCTGTACTTTGGTTTGTAGGAGACCCTCAAGGAATGGGAAGGAGGCCCTCAAGGAATGGATCACCAACCAGCTTCGCTCCCAAGGTACTTCACCGCTCATATTTACCTTCCTCTTCACGGGTTGATTTTTATACGCCACTATTTATATTGCTTGCAGGTACCATTTTTAGGTTATTGTGATGGTCCAAAGTTCAATGCTTTGTTGGGATTTTTCATGAACTAAATTTAAGATCCTGTTTTGCTATAAATCATTGTTGATGTAGGCATTTATACATTTATTTTAGTAATTGAAAATTTCGACTGCTACACTCCAAAATACACAAGTAGAACTCATTAGCTATTAAAGATTTTAGCAATGGAATTTTTTGGGTGAATGTCTCTTATATATATTCCAAGAAATGCTCAATTTTGCTGTTACTTATTGATAAGATTATTAGTTTCACTTTTTTCCCTTCGGTGTGATTGGATCTGCTGTGAGTTGTGTGTCTTATTCACCACTTTAACATAACTTTTGTGCTTGATAAACTACTCATTAACCCCTTTTTTTTGGGGTCATGTATATATTTTGTTAGAGTTGATGCAAATAGTATATATTTCACTGGTTTTGCCGTGATGAGATTTCGTAAAAGCGACCTTTTTGATGTTTCCGATTTCGAATTTTTGTTGTTTGTTTCTGAGTTGATAATAAAAGGAGGGGTAGGGTGTGGTCAACTATTCGGCCGGAGAGCTATGTACCTATATTATGAAATTTAAGGCATTGATCCAGGACATTTGGTATGAGTCGAAATGGTCGGAGCTGTATAGCTACATTTGACGTTGCAACAATGACTATTAAAAGATCATATTCATCCTAACATGTGCGGCGTAGCGCACAATGACGAGGACTAGTATATATATATATATATATATATATGTAAATGGGACTTACCTTTTTCCAAAGTCTGCTTTTCCTAGTTGCTTCTCTATTCTGTGCAAGCTTGCTTCTCTATTTTGTGCAAGCCTCCTCAGAGTCTGCAAATATAAAAGAATCATTATTGCATATCAAGAAATAAAATTATTATTAGTGATGGATGGATGAATCATCATCGCACAGTACGTATTACTCCTTGTGATCTTCTATATATTTTCAGAATCTGAGAACAAAATCCCTATGACTCCTCAAACAACATTGCCATTATTAAACTAAAAGCAACCAGTATCCACCATACCCTTCAAAACATGTGTGGAAATCAAAATTCACAAATTCCTCAATCCTAGTACAAAATACAGATTAGACCATGCCAACAAACTCTCCATGCCCAATTCCTTTCACAAAGTTCGTCTAACCAATTTTCCAATTTTATTTCAAGAAGTTCAAATCTCCAACTTCTGAATTCTAGTCAAACCACCATATGTAATTGCCATTCTAACCAAAAATTAAATTAAAAATGTAATTCATTAAACCAGTGGCCGGTTTCGAGTTCCTCACAGGTATTCCATGACCGACACTTCCCCAAATCCTAAACCCTAGTTTTTTGTTTTATTGACAATTTCGCACCAAAAATTTTTGAACCCCCAACTGCTGCCCTTAAAAATGCCGAATTAGAAAAGGCAAAGAAAGACCTCAGGGTACTGAAAACAAAACCCATAGTGAAAATCAATCGAAATGGGGAAAATGTCGAATCGAAATTGTGCAAAAAAAAAAAAAAGTAAAAACTTACCGTTGAATACAGGAGGCGGCAACAGACCTCCTCCGTGCCTCCCTGTGACCGGCCGACGGTGAGGGACAGTGGGGCCGAAAGCAGCGACGAACCTAAGTGATAAGCATGAGGGCGAGGACAGCGGGTGCAACGTAGGGACCAAGAGAAGAAGACGATGGACAAATTAGGGTTGGGCGACGGTTGTAGAAGGCTGCACTGTTGTGCGCGACGGAGGGCAACGTCATCCATCTCCCGTCGACCACCGCGACGGACCGCGCTTTCTCTAAGTTTTGGGCGAGGGCTGAAGAAGGCAGCGGTGTGGCGTGCGACGAAGGACGAGGGTGATCGATAGCAGATTGGGCGTCGAATCTGAATCACGAAATGGAAGGCAATCTGGCTACAATGAAACGGAGAGAGGAGACCCTGCAATGAATAATCAAAATTGGAGGGAATCCCAATCCGGGCAATCGATCAATCCAGCCGCCTCAAACCGTAGATCAAACACTGGAATTGTTTGTGACAAATCGCGATGAAGAACTGTGAGATCCAGATGAAAATCGTTGTGCGAGCGGGGAGGAAGAAACTGGGCGTGGGAAATTTAGGGCGGAGGAAACGAAGAGGATAAATGTTTATGGAGAAACGGGTGAGAAATGAGATAGAGCGGAATCGATGCTGAAAACATCCACTAACCCTTTCATCCAACGGCCACAATTTCAATTGCATTTTGAATCCAATGGTGGAGAATGAAATTGAGTTTTGAGAGCTCCCGCTCTTATAGTATAGTAGATAAATCCATCAAATAAATTATGCAACGGGAGGGGTAACCAAGATGTGAAACCATATAATTGAGGCTAAACTAATTTCGGGTAACCATGAAAATAGAAAATTCTTAATTAATAAAATATTTATGAACCTGTCAGATTTAACCAAATTCCCTATTTGATTTCAAACGAGACAATTCACACTCGCTCTTTAAAGAATGTTGAACTCTATCTCCTAAAATTAGTTTTTAGCAATGAACAGTTATATGCTGCAATATATTGTGTCACTAGCAAGAAGGAACTTAAAGTATTATTATGTAATGGGGGTGGATTAACTGAAGATACAACAAGAAATGTTGTTTACAATGAAATTTTATGTAAATTGTGAGAAATATTTTCATATTATGCCTAATACTTGTATTTAAATTTCATTTAATTTTAAATAAAATTTCAAATTAAGTAAATGTATTATTTTAATATATGTTTTCATTGATCTACTATAGATTTGTACCGGACAAGCCACATAAGCTAAAGAAGACGGGTTACTATGATTTGTTAATTAGTTTTAAAAATAATTAAATTATATTATCATGTTACACTCTATTTCGAATATATATAAATTTATTACACATTTTTCTATTACTCAAAATATAATTTATTATCATTTCATATAATATAAATATATACTATTATACATAAAATATATAATTATGCCCGTCGAGTCTCGACGGGTTACTGACTAGTTTTTTAAAAAGCTCATTTGACTTCTTTTAATGTAGGGTTATAAACTTTTTTCCGCCTTGCTTTGAAATACATGGAAAATTACCATTTCATTACAGAATACAAAATTACAATCCGATACTAATAGTTAAGAATCAAAAACTATGTTTTGGAAGTGGGAACACATGAAAAATTATTTCAACCCCAAAAATAAACAATAGACAGAGAAAAAGAAAAAAAGGACCAAAGAAGGCGGGGGAGCAAAGAATAGCTGCAGGTCCTGTAAGAATTTAAACAAAATAATTATTTGGATCTGGGCATCTGGCGTAGAAGATATGGAATCCAGGACGTCCACCCATTGTTGCTCAGTTTCTTCTACATTCATCCTTTCTTTCTGTCCTTTCCATTTTAACTATTTCTTGTCCTAAATGACAGCAGACTTGCAGACGGATCATCTCATGTATGTCTTCTTATGCAGGAGGAGGACCATAACCAGATTTTTGAGATGCACTTTTCTCTAGATATTTTTGAATCACGGAAAAAAGGCCTGTTGTGCGTGAAATTTGTATAGAACGAAAGTCTCTTCTTTGATTGACAATATTGGGTGAATTACAAAGAACTGTCGAAAGGAACCTTGCAAGAAAACTAAAAATGCAGAAAACAAAGGAATTACAGAAACTTTAAAGAAATAAAAGTGCAATTGTTGTGTAGAATTGTCGGGGCCTTAAAAGTGAGCAACCCTTTGGTTTTTATATGCGGAGTTCCTCAACTGTCAAGCAATCCCACGATCCCTTCTAGGCCAGGTGTCATCTTGCCGACCATCCTGCTAGCATTCCTACAGATGTCTTCAAGAAACTTCCCGTCTAAAGAAACCTCCTGTCCTAATCTCTTCGTGACTCCTGGGCTGGCCTTCACATGAAGAACGAGGCTTGTACATGAAATGGGCTTCAACCTTCTGGACCACTAATTGTATGCAATGGGCCACCAAATATACTTAATAGGCCATTAAATTAGACCATTAAATTTACTTGGTTAACAGATGCCCCCCTTGCGCGATTTGTCTGTTGGGGTTTTCAGACGAATTTGCGCATTTTAACCTAGGCCTGGCCCATTAAGCCATTATAAAAAGACATCAAAGTCACAATTGCAAAATTTTTTTTTTTTTTTTCTCTAATCCCACTTTCGGCCGCCACTTCGTGTTGGCCGCCGTTGCTGGCCGCCTCTCTGACCGTCGTCATGAGCTCCTCACTGCGAACCTCTCCTTGCTCCGAACCATCTGCCGAAGACTCAGCCGTCACGCAAAGCCTTCAGGCCACCACTCACGAAACCCTAGCCGCTTCAACCGCCCTCCGAGGCACGTTGTCCGCCAATGTCGCGACCACCCAGGTTGGTCTCATCTCTTGTTTTCATGTTGTCTACTTTTGCTGGCCATGTTATGTGCAATCTATATTTTCCTTTGATCGCATATTTAGTACATGTTGTCGGATGACTCAAAATTTTATGAGATAAAATTCAATCTTTTTTATTGTACGGCCTTGATGATTTAGAACTTGAGTAGGTCGCTTGATATTGTTAAATTAGAACTTAGAAAAAATAACATATGCCAAGAAAATCTTGACCACCACACTGTTAGGCTCACTTTAATAACTCACGTTGAGGCTCACTTTAATAGGCTCACCTCAAAAAGGCTCACTTTGATAACTCACATTGAGGCTCACTTTAATAGCTCACGTCGATAGGCTCACCTCAAAAGGCTCACTTTGATAACTCACGTTGAGGCTCACTTTAATAGCTCACGTTGATAGGCTCACCTCAAAAGGCTCACTTTGATAACTCACGTTGAGGCTCACTTTAATAGCTCACGTTGATAGGCTCACCTCAAAAGGCTCACTTTGATAACTCACGTTGAGGCTCACTTTAATAGCTCACGCTTGATAGGCTCGCCTCAAAAGGCTCACTTAGGGTCATAGGGCCGCCCAAGATATGCCTCCTGTCTTAACAAATCATGCTTATAATCTCCATGGACGCATGCTTATCGTGTTATTTGATTACTTAGGACTCAACAAAATCACCTACACCACTTGTGGCTTCAAAACCCGCGGCCGCCACGGAAGACACCTCGGCCGCCACTGGAGGATCTTCAAGCGTTGCTCCACGCTCATCTACTACTCAGGTTTGTTTTGCTGCATACCACTTTATTCGGTTATCAGATCAATCTAAATTCACATATCCTATCAATATGCTCCGTGACATAAGTCCTGACAAAACTCCCTACCCAGGCCGCCATTTCCAAGATCTTGGCCGCCATTGAGAGACCTTTGGCCGCCAGTTCGCAGCCCTTTGGGACTGTTGCTCCGCGTTCGACCACTGCTCAGGTACATCTCGATATGTAATGTCACTCTTTTCGTTTTATCAATCAAGCTCTTTCGGGCAACACCCGTACTCCTCAGGACTTAACGAAATTGTACTATAGGTCACCTCATTGCCAAACCGGGTTATCACTACACCACTTTCCGGCCACGGTGTAGGGAAGGAACCTCGAACTTTATTTCGAGACTCAACTGCCACCACATGAGTCTCCACACAAGGAGGATCAGTCGCTACATCAGTGATGCAGGCCGCCACCCTGCCACCTGCAGGTTCGAGTTTCGCAGCCTTGTCGTCTCGCACACCAGCTTTTCAGGTTTGCCTTAGATACGTTGGCATTCAATCTTCTTTTCCTTAACGTGGTTCCCAATCGATGAGGGTTTAATCATGATTTACTATGTAGGCTTTGGTGAGTTCCAGTGTACCAGGTGCCACAAAAGAATTACCGGACACTATACTTAAGCTCAAAGCAGCCGCTCAGGCGTCAACTGCCTTCCAGCTAGGTCACACCTTAGTTAGTACGCCTGGCTTCTCTGGTCCCGGTCATCCTCGTGTTCCGTCTCCCCAGGTTAGTGTATGACTCTTCCTTATCACCTATCTAACTTGGTTTTTCTCATATAATTTCTTATCCCTCTCTTCAATGATATAGGACATGGAGGACCTCCCTTCATCTGATGATGAAGCTTATGACTTTACTAGGGAGGAACCGGTGCCTGTCCTCCGACCCTTTCATCATACTGGTGTACATGGAACTGCCACTGTCCATGACTTCCTATCTTGCTCGCTTCCCATTACTCAGGCGGCGTTTACTAGGGCTTTCATTACCCGTACTAAGATCATTAAGTCTCACCAGTCGGCTGCATCTAAGTCAGTGTCCAAGCGTAAAAAGAAAACCTCAAAGAAGACTCAGACCGAAAGTAATTGCACGGAGCGATATATTGACTGGGCTCATCGGATGCAGAGATCCTTTCATAGAGACTGGGAAAAATGGGGAATCAAGGATGCCATCCTCTTATCCATCAAGCCTATTGCTCTCGACCATCACATGTTATACTACTTTATGGGCTTCTGGAATTCCTCAGTGAACGCGTTCCAGCTTCCTTGTGGATTCATAGGTCCTACCCTTTTAGACGTTATGATGATTACGAGACTGTCTGTTGTTGGTCTGGAGTTGACACAGTCCGTTGGATCAGAGGACTCTCATCTTGGCGACCTGATCTGCCCCGTAGGCAAGGCATCCAAGCGATACGCAGCTTTCATCGACCATAATAGAGTGAACGGACCTCCGACACGCAGAGAGCATGTTGCATTCCTTTTGATGTGGTTCAGTCGGTTCATTGTCTGTTCTAGTGCCCGGACAGTATTACGTATGGCGTTACCCTATGTTCAAGCCATCGTGGATAGCGACGGGGACGATACTTGGGCGATTGGCTCATATCTTCTCGCCACTTTGTTCAGTGGCCTGTCAAAGGTAGCCACTTTGCTTGCCAAGGGTACAGATCCTGGGGTCAAGGCTTCAGGCCCTTTATGGTTTATGCAGCTCTGGATTCAGCTGTACTTCCCACGTCTGTTTCATGATGTGGCTCGTCCTTCCCCGCAAGATTGCAGGCCGAACACACCCTTGTGTTTTCCTCTAGCCGATCAATCTTTGCGAATTCGCGAAGGTAAACTCTTAGACAAGGATGGACTGCAGATCATGCGCTGGCTTCTAGCTTACAAGCCGGGTCCCCTTGGTTTGTTCCCCTACGCCCAGCGGGGTACACTGTTGGCTGCTCTGATATGTTCGCCACTCGAGCCAGACGCCAACTTTGGCGAGGACACATGGAACGCTGCTTTGAAGCCACACCTACTATTGAGTGGTCTTCGGCAAAACGACAAGTCCAACCCGCTCAATGCTGAGTCTTATTGTCCTCACTTACTAGCTCGCCAGTTCGGATGTCGACTTGGTCTTCCACGTGGAGTAGCGTGGCCAGCTAGGAGAGGCTCGGGGTTGACTGATTCAGATCTCCATGCTATACTCACGCTGCTGAGTCGCCTGCCAGATTCATCATATTTGCCATTCACTCCTTCAGGGACGCTTGCTACTCAGTTTATGGCTTGGTGGACACCGTACATCGCCAAGCTCTTGCCGACTGAGGACAGCCTCGTAGCGCGTTTCGGACTTGCATCTTCACATCCAGTCCCTCACACCACAGGACAGTCTTCGTCTAGGCCTCCGGCTTGCCCGCCGCCTGATCCGGCCCCTAGTACTCGTGGTGTTGCTATATGGTCAGCTCCCGTGCCTGCGACTCATGACGTTGCCAGGAAGAAATCATATGCGTCTCATCTATCTCGCAAACGCCAACGAGGTAAGTTCATCATACGTCTCATATGTTCTCTTCCATCTCCCTCTGTTGTCGCCTAACCCCTGTTAACTTATACAGATTCATCCCCTGGATCTCGCGGGGTGTCTGCCGGTAGTAGTTCGAGCTCTTTAGCCCATGATGGAGAAACTGATGAAGATGTTACTGACGGCACCGAAGATCGTGATGACGACGAGGGTGAATCCGCGAGTTCAGATGAGGACGAGGATCAGATGAGCGAGGACGGCGCTGGAGATGATGCTCGCCCTGATACCGACCCAGTTGACCCCGATGATGATCACTCATGTGAGGGGGTTGGCGCAGTTCATGATGACGAGCTACCGGCTCGTGCTGACTACATATGTGCTCATGGGGTGGATGATCCCAGATACCACACTGATGCCCAGGAGACCGCGGTTGAGGATCCCTCACAGGTATGTTTGGCTACCTTGTATTCTTTAGTAGTAGTTTGTCTCTGTCTTGATAACTTATTGCAACATTCTTTTTACTTTCAGGCCCACGTGGATCCATCTCTCCCCTCTACTGATGATATCTCCACTAACATCGATCGGGCCTCTCAGGTATTTATTGATTATTTTGCCCTTAATTTCGACTTATTTCTCGAGACATAACGAATCCTCACGCCTCATTCTTCCAGGTCTCTTTGGATCAGGGAGATTGTCCGCCTTCCGCTCAGGCTGCTTCTCATACCTCTGCAGTTAAGCCGACTCCCACGCTGGCCTCTCAGGTATTTCTAGCCTCATAATGTTTTCATTCCCCTGTCTGCCTTCATCTTTGCGGAGGAACATATGCTAAGGAATGTTCGCTTGTTTCAACCATAGGCCCTTACTAGTCAGACGCCACTTTCAGTTATCGATTCTGCCGTACATTCAGCTGCTTTAGTCGACCACGCCCCGACTCCTCAGGTATTATTCTTTCTTGTCCTCGTTATAGTTAGCTCTCTCTATTGCTAATTTTAATATGTCCTCACTTGCAGGTGCCCCAGGTTCCCTCTGCAGATCCTATGATTTCGATCACCCATACTCCTCTCAGTGGCGATATTGCTAGAGCATGTGAGGCGTTTGACCGCTTTCTTACCTCCCATACAGGCCCCGTGACCGCCGAGATAGTCTCCGGTCTGGACGACTTGCTCATTGCTATCAGCTCGACCTCCACCTTTGTTGAGGATGCCGACTTCCAGGATTTTTCATATCTTATCTCCGAGCTGTCTTTCTTTTTTCCCAGTTACAGGAGTATTGCAGATGAGTCTGCTGAGGTGTTGACCCTTATTGACGACCTTGAGTTACGACACCGTGAGACTCTTTCTCAGTTGGAGGCGATTCGTCCTCAGCATGCGCAGTTATCTCAGGCTCGTGCGGCTCAAGAAAAACAAAAATCACAGCTGGAGAGTGCCATCACACGTGCAGAGGGCGATATCAGAGAGTCAGAGAGGATTATTGCAGAGGCAGAACGTGCTATCGCTCACGAGAGACGCTCCATTGCAGATAGGGAGCGTACTATTCAGGAGGCCAAGGATGGGCTTACTTCTCTCGAGTCTAGCTGGACCGAGACTTCTACACAGGCCGCTGTTTTGCAGACCACTTACGACCGCTTAGTCGCCGACCAGCGCGACCTATCAGCTGAGTTGTCGAAGGGTCTTCGACCCCGGGCGGATGCTCGCGCTCGTGTTGCCGACGCTGCTTTTCATCGTATTACCGACACCTTTAGGCGTACATGCGATCGTTGGGCAGTCATGCGAGGTCGCATACTTGGTAGTAGGATGCCACCTTCTTCTTAGTAGCTTTAGGGGTCGCACAGCGTTTTTCTTTTGGTACATTTTTTGAGCTAGCTCACCGGCTTGTGGTGGGAAACTGGTAGACATCTTCCGATTTTCTTTATTATATATTTCTTGCCACATTTGGCCCTGATACGGCCACTTTTGACTCGATGCATTTCTATTTTCCTTACTCCGATTCCCAAACTGATGGATAATACGTTTTAAGATATTTTGCATTGATACTTTGTTTATGCTCTTGTCCATCAATATCCATCAATTTGTATGCACCATTTATCAACTTCTGAGTAACAATGAAAGGTCCTTCCCAGTTTGGAGACCACTTCCCCGTTTCATTATCGCGTACCCCTGAAGGCAAAATTACCTTCCACACTAGGTCCCCTTCACTGAACATTTTGCTTCGAACCTTCTTGTCATAATATTTTGCAATTTTAGCTTTATGACGTCGGATATTCTCCAAAGCGACAAGCTTGTCACCATCTGCCGTCTCCAACTCTTGCAACATGGCCTCTTCATACTTGGCCAACTCTAAGTGATGTTGCTGGGCCACCCTCAGCGATGGAACCGTGATCTCTAAAGGTAGGACAGCGTCATGTCCATACGTCAGGTAATATGGTGTGAATCCAGTGGCAGTAGACTTAGAATTTCTATACGCCCACAGGACCTCTGATAAGGCCTCATGCCACTTCCTTGGCTTGTCTCCCACTGCCTTCTTGATCATGCTTACCAAGATCTTGTTAGTAGCCTCGGCTTGACCATTCGCTTGGGGATAGTATGGGGTAGAATGATATATGCGAATCCCAAATTGCTTAGCGAAAGCCATGAACTTCTCACCTGTGAATACCGTTCCTTGATCGGCAGTAATAGTCCGAGGTATCCCAAATCGATGTATTAGCTCAGTCACAAATTTAATAACATCGCTTTGATCAATCTTTCTCATTGGCCATGCCTCTACCCACTTGGTAAAATAATCAGTGGCCACGAGTATGAACGCGTGGTTCTTAGATGAAGGCGGATGAATCTTCCCGATGATGTCCATACCCCAGCCACGGAACGGCCAAGGCTTCACGACTGAATGCAATTCCTCCGCCGGTACTCTTTGAATGGGACCATGCTTCTGGCAAGCCTCGCAACCTCGAGCATAAGTAATACAATCCTCCATGATTGTTGGCCAAAAATACCCGTACCGGTGAATACTCCATCTCATGCTAGGTCCCGCTCTATGGGAGCCACAAATTCCTTCATGGACTTCTCCCATCACTAGCTTAGCCTCCTCAGGACCGATGCATTTAAGTAACAAACCGTCGAGCGCCCTTCGGAACAACTCACCATCAACCAACGTATATCTTAAAACGTTTACCTTCATAGAGCTATCTCCTCCAGACGATGGGTTCTCAAGGTATTTCGTAATATCTGTCCTCCAATCACCAACTGGGTTTTGAGGTTGAATCTCTTCTTGATCTTCAGAATCATTGGTGAGGACAGCAATACCTGTTGCCCCCCTAGGGCAATCAGCGTACCAGCCGGAAGCTAATTGAGCAGCTTCGTTGGCCTCCTTATTTTGTTCTCTAGGCACATGTTTGATAGTAGCCTCCGAGAATTTACCTAACAGTTCTAGCGCAGTTTCATAACATCTGATCAACCTCGGACTTTTGCATTCATACTCTCCTGTCAATTGCTTTAAGATGACTTGAGAATCTCCAAAAACTACAATGGACCTTGCACCCTTCATCAATGCTGTCTCCAGGCCGAAAATCAAAGCCTCATATTCAGCTTGATTATTAGTCGTACCAGGCTCCAACTCCCGAGCCAGCTTCCAATGCTCCCCGAAAGGACTAGTGATAGTAATACCGGCCCCTGAGCCGCTACTTGCGCAAGACCCATCGAACGTTAACTCCCAAGGTTCGAATCCTATAAATGATTCTTCGGGTTCTTCGGGCAACATCACTGAAGGGTGCTGGGCTAAGAAGTCCGCTAGGGCTTGTCCCTTAACCGCCTTCTGAGGAACGTGAACGAGAGTAAAAGGACTAATTTTCATAGCCCATTTAGCATGTCGGCCTTTCAAGGCTGGTCTCTGGAGCAATGTCTTAACCAAATCGAATGGGGCCACCACATGGACTGTACGTGGTAACATGTAATGTTCTAACTTGTTGCAAGCGTACACCAACGCATAACACGACTTCTCTAAAGCTGTATATCTCGCTTCTGGACCCTGCAGTGTCTTGCTGAGGTAATAGATGGCCCTTTCCTTCCCATACTCATCATCTTGTGCGAGCAAGCATCCAATAGACTCCTCAGCGGCTGACACATACAATTTCAAAGGTTCGCCAAGTCTGGGTGGCATCAATACTGGAGGATTGGCTAACATTCTTTTAATTTCTTCAAAGGCCGCTTGATGTTCAGCCGTCCAATTGAATACGTCGTTCTTCCTTCCTTTGAGCAAGGTGGTGAACGCTTTCATCTTCCCTGCCGCGTTGGCAATGAATCTCCTTAAGAAGTTAATCTTGCCCATTAGCGACTGTAGTTCCTTAAGATTAGACGGTGCGCGAGCTTCCAGGATGGCCTTGGCATTATTCTGATCCACCTCGATGCCCCTCTCATGAACCAGGAAACCTAAAAAGTTCCCAGCCGCCACTCCGAAGGCACACTTAGCGGGATTAATTTTAAGCCCATGTTGTCTCATCCTGATGAAGGCTTGCTCAAGGTGATCCAAGTGTTGGCCAAATTCACACGATTTAACCACAATATCGTCGATGTACACTTCAAGCATATGGCCAATTAAATCATGAAAGATCATGTTCATGGCCCTTTGATATGTTGCCCCAGCATTCTTCAAACCAAACGGCATCACTACCCATTCAAAGATGCCAACTGGTCCTGGACAACGAAAAGCTGTTTTGTGAACATCATTTTCAGAAATAAAGATTTGATTATATCCAGAATAACCATCCATTAATGATAAAAATTTGTGGCCGGCAGCCGCATCAACCAGCATGTCAGCCATTGGCATTACATATTCATCCTTGGGCGTAGCCAAGTTTAAATTCCTAAAGTCTATACAGACTCTTAATTGACCATTCTTCTTTACAACAGGTACAATGTTTGCAAGCCATTCTACATAACGACAAGTTCTAATGTAACCTGCTCTAAGAAGTTTTTCGATCTCAGTCTTTATTTTTGGGATGGTGTCTGGATCAAACCGTCTAGGCGGCTGCTTGTGAGGTCTGAACTCGGGATGAGTGGGTAACTGGTGTTCCACGAGCTCCCTTGGAAGTCCTGGCATATTCGAGTATTGCCACGCAAAACAATCCTTATACTTCTGAATCAGCTCCACTAGTTGGTGCCGCTCTTTATCAGGCAGAGACGCACTTATTTTGGTCAGCCTTGGCTCCGCCTCCGTCCCGAGATTGATATCCACAAGTGGTTCCTTAGCTTCTGGACTAGGTAGTATCCGCTTCACAGGTGAGGGCCACTCGGATGGCCTACTGTCTACCAAATTTTGAGACTTGTCCTCGGCGCCCATCATCACTTCAGTATCTACCAGCCGCCGCAACAAGTCTTTGTAGATGTCTTGGCTGCTCATGATCAAAAACTTGATACCTCTTGCCGGCCATCCGCTGAGTGAAGCTTGAAACCGCTTGAAGTAAAATCAATGGACTCCAAGTCCACATCGACGCCAATTAGAGCTGAAGCAGGCTGAATGTCTTCTAAGTAGAAAACGGCCTCATCATTATCGTTGTGGCTGAGGATCTGCCTCCACCAATTCAACGTGATTACCATCCCATATGAGTAACTGTTGGTGTAGGGTGGAAGGCACACATTCTGCCATATGGATCCAATCACGCCCTAACAATGCCGAATAACAGGTCTTTGACTTTACCACAAAGAAAGCCACTTTGATAGTCTTAGACCCCACAGTGACGTCCGCCGTTATGAACCCTGCAGGTTGGGTCGCTTCTCCCACGAAGCTACACATCCTGACCCTGGTGGGGATCAAATCCTTCTCGCTCTTTCCCAATTTCTTCAGAGTTGACATCGGGAGTACATTTGCCGCTGCCCCATTGTCGACGAACACCCTGGTGAAGGGACGTCCATCAATATGGGCCTTGACATACAAGGGTTTCAACTGTCTCGTTTGAGACACCTCAGGCTTGGCGAAGTGAGCCGAGGCTGGCCTCTGAACTGATTGACCACCTAACTCCTCCAGCAAACATCTAGCCGGGTGAGACAACTCGGCTATCATTTCATCCATTTCTTCAATCAATTTGGCAAATGGCGGCTCCTCTTCATCCCACACTTCGGACTCCACATCACTGACATCTTCGTCTGCTGCCAACCCCACGACTTGCATGGACACCGCTGGGTCCGTCGGTTCTTTTTCTTGCCCGTACTCGTAACCTTCTTCCTTTAACTTATTTTCCAGATCCTCCCAGAAAGCATCCATGTAAGCCTCTTCATCCAGATCCATACCATCCAACATGTTAATGTCGTCAGGCATGATTCCCAAGGCGCTAATCCCAACCTTAGGCTCCTCTATGTTGGCGTCCATAGCGGCTTCCACTTCCTTAGGGGTGACCGCCCCAAAGTTCACCCGCGCAGCCTCATGGGCAGGCTGAAACTCCGGCTGTGACTTCGCCTGTTCAGGACCATCTACTGTCTTACAGTAAGCCAGGAATCCCTCATAGCTATCCGGTTCACTTCCCAATTCACCGGCCTGGTGGGCCGCTATGTATGCGAAGTATCTAGTGAGCACCTTCATCATGGCCATCTCCCTTGTACTGGTTGTACCCGGCTCGCCCATATGCTCAAATCTCTCCATGAACTTATCTGCCCAGGACATAGTCACCCTTTTCTCATTACTCGATTCAGCCAAGGCGGTCGCTTTGCCCTTGTCTTGGGATGAAGGCGACTGAATTTTAATCTGAGTAGATTCCACCTCTGTCACCCTAGGCTGAGATGATGATGGTTCACGTTCTGCCCACTGAAGCCTTTCCCGAATTGGTCTTCTAGTGGAAGAAAGTGGCGACTGGAGTGCCTCCCTGGGTGTCTTATGTGACCCCCTCCTATCACCTTCTCGGCTCGGTTGAAGCCGCTCATGAACTGGTCTGCGAGGTGGTACAGGGGAATTAGGCCTCCTAGTAGTATGTCTTCCCTGAGGGTGTTGTAACCTCTCATGAACAGGCCTTCGCCGTTCAGAAGTCTCACCTTGAGACCTGAAGTAGGTTGGTTGAATTGGCTTCCGAGGCCTAGATGACTTCAACTTATGAAGCTGAGCCTCCCATTGCCGCATTTCCTCGGCATACCTTCTTTGAGCCCTCCTGAATTGGCCTTTGGTCATGGCTGGCGGCTCCCTCGGAGCGGATCTCCTCTCTGCCCGATTCATCATCCACCTTTCAGCCTCCGCGGGTTGCTCAGGACGTCTCATCAAAGTTGGTACTACATGTACTCCCGGCCTGTAGTCCCGAGTTATAGGCTGATGTCTACCATTTTCACGGATCTCTAATGCCGGTTTTGGGATCTCAACCTTCAATGGAGGCTTCTGCTTCTTCTGATACTCTTTCTCTTCAGCATCGAGGACTTTCTTGAACTCCTCTTTGGACATACTTTTAAACTTAGGCTGCTTGCTAAATAATTCCTTTTCTTTTTCAGTCTCGGATTCATCAGACAACAAGTCCTCATCCTGCTCACTGATCTGAACACATTCGCTTCCTTCATCAGTCCGGCTACTAGAGCCGCCAACTTCTGGATTTGGGATGAACCCAGAAGCACCAACGTGAAGCTGAGGGAAGGGGTCTATGTCCACCTTCATACCTGCAATTTTTAGCCGTCCCTCTTTAATCTTATTATGAATAGCACTTCTAAAACTCCTGCACTTAGTAATGCTATGAGTATAGGAGTTGTGCCACTTACAGAATGACCGGCCTCGAATTTCTTCGGTCGCTGGCAACTTCTGCCCTTCGGGCAGCTTAATAACTCCGTCCTTGAGTAGGGCATCAAACACTTGGTCCGCCCTGCTCATGTCAAAGAGATCCTCCTCAGGCCTGTACTTGGCCTCCTTCTGTTTGGGCGGCCTGAGGGCCGTACAAGTGTGTGGCTTGGCTGTCTGGACCAATTCCGCTACAGCCACCTCCAGAGGTTCGTCCTCCTCATCGCCGAACCTCACCTCTTCAAAGTGGACTCTACGTGTGGGACGTTTTTCTTCCTGTTCCTCCAGGAACTTTTCCAGTCGGGCCGCTCTCTCGGCCAACTGGGCAAGGTCAATCGCATCCTGCACAATCAAATGTTCCTTCAATTTAGGCAACATGTTAGTTACTGCTATATTGGCTATTTCCCTTTCAGGAATTGCCATTGTACATCGGCCTTTAAGCCGCTGTAACCTATTAATGAAAGCATTTGCCGTTTCATCGGCATATTGTTTTGCGTTAGTCAGGTCTGCGAGGCTAACCTGTGACAATGGTGTGTAAAACCTGTCATGGAAAGCTCGCTCCAAGTCAGCCCAATTCTGAATGGAATTAGACCGCAACGATGCATACCATGCGAAAGCAGGACCAGTAAGGGATGAGCTAAGAAGTCTCAATTTGAGCCAGTCGTTGGATGCTGCTTCCCCACATTGTGCAGTGAACCTCCCCACGTGTTCCACGGTGGACCTGCCATCATCCCCTGAGAACGTGGAAAATTCGGGCATCTTAAATCCTCGTGGGTAGGGTTGCATGCTATCTACCCAATCAGGGTACGGTTTGCGGTACGTAGGCCGCTCCATCGGCCTCAATTGGATGCCAAAGTGTTGCTGCATCATGTCAGCAAGCAACTCGGGCGATACTGCTGGCGTCTGCGCAGATGGTAACGCCACTGGGGGTGAAAAAGGAGCCACGGCGGCTGGTTGCGGTGTCTGCCCCCCTTGTAGTGGTGTCTGTCCCCAGGGTTGGGGCGCTTGTCCCCAAGGCTGCGTTGTCACGAAGGGTCCCACCGAAACGTTCGGCACGTGAGGTGCCGCTTGGCGTGGCTGCATACCAATGCCACCAGAGGCCGCTGTACAGCCTGGAGATACACTGGAAGCCACCAAACAACCTGGCGCCGCATAAATGGGTGTTGGGGGCGCTACAAATCCAGGGTTCGGCATCAGGGGTGCCGCTGGGTTGGAAGCATAGGTTGTCTGGAAATGATTCACCAGTGGATTGACTAAGCCTCCCATATCGGGGATTGGCGGCTGGTTGTTGGGTGCTGTACCCCAAGTTCTTAACTGACCGCCTGACGGCCCTGAACACGGCAGCAAGTTAGCGCCGTTTGCAGGAACGGTTGCGGGAGTAGTTGCTTCCTGTTGAGTCCGCAAGGCATTGATGCCCCTGTCAATTTGATCGGCCATAGCAGGCCGCAAAACATCCATAAGATGCCTCGTTAGTAGAGGCATGAACTCGGCCATCGATTCTGTCATCGAAAGCCGCATTTGTTCTGCAAATGTAGGGGTCTGTATGATCCCCTGTTGTGGTTGTGCAACAGTCGTCGTCTCAGTCACCTCTCCAGACGACGTTCGAACAGGTGTCTTCTCTTGCAGAGACATTTCTTCGAATTTCTGTGTAAGATCACTTACCAGACGTCCTGATCTTAGACGCATACACTTCTTTAAAGCGGATATGGCTTTAATCTCGGGTCCCACTGGGCGTGCCAATTTGTTGTGCGTGAAATTTGTATAGAACGAAAGTCTCTTCTTTGATTGACAATATTGGGTGAATTACAAAGAACTGTCGAAAGGAACCTTGCAAGAAAACTAAAAATGCAGAAAACAAAGGAATTACAGAAACTTTAAAGAAATAAAAGTGCAATTGTTGTGTAGAATTGTCGGGGCCTTAAAAGTGAGCAACCCTTTGGTTTTTATATGCGGAGTTCCTCAACTGTCAAGCAATCCCACGATCCCTTCTAGGCCAGGTGTCATCTTGCCGACCATCCTGCTAGCATTCCTACAGATGTCTTCAAGAAACTTCCCGTCTAAAGAAACCTCCTGTCCTAATCTCTTCGTGACTCCTGGGCTGGCCTTCACATGAAGAACGGGGCTTGTACATGAAATGGGCTTCAACCTTCTGGACCACTAATTGTATGCAATGGGCCACCAAATATACTTAATAGGCCATTAAATTAGACCATTAAATTTACTTGGTTAACAAGGCCAAATACATTCGTTTTCTTTTTAAAAAAAGTCAAATTGGTCCTTTTTAAATTTTATTGCCGATTTAGTCCGCTACCTATGCTAATTATATTCATTTTAGTCCAAAAATCACTAATCCCTCGTAGGATGCTGACGTGGCATTGATTTATTTTGGTCCTTTTCATTCTTAAAGGCGATTCAAGATTAAACACAAGGAGACAAAAGGCATGTGACTGTCCTTTTCATTCTTCGGCCCTCAGTTTTGAGCCAAACGTCCCCATTATCGTTTCTTTGTTGCCGGAATTTGAATATGCGCCGCGGGATTAGGGTTCGAATTGGGGGTGCTGCGATATGGGAGGTGATTGAAATTAGAGTCGGGTCGGGTTACACACTTATTTGGCAAACACGTTGGAATGACAGCAATTCAAAACAGATCCAGCGTGTATGGTTTAGAATAAATCATTGTCACGTCAGCGTCCTAGAAAGGATTAGTGATTTTTGGACTAAAGTGGATATAATTAGCATAGGTAGCGGACTAAATCGGCAATAAAATAAAAAAAAAAGGACTGATTTGGCTTTTTTGAAAAGAAAACGGATGTATTTGACCTTTTTTCCTTTGAATCACTATCAAAAAAATCTTAATAACGATGCCTGGCTCTTAAACTTTGTTCACCGTAAAATCATTACAAGATCCTATTACACATATTTAAGAGAGTCGCATTCGAAATACTCACGAGTAGTTGCGAAACTAAGATTCGTCTTAAAGGAGGATCCATTTAATTCCATCTAAAAAGATTTCTCATAAAAATATCAACATAAAAACTAAACGCAAGGGATAGGGGCAAATAGAAATTTGAATTCTCAACCTAAAAATTTGAAGCTCGATCATTAGACAAAACACCGATTCCTTGTGGGTTGATTATATTCATTTAGCTGTATAGAAAATATTGAACAATAGATAGCATATTCCAAACCAAAGTTAAAATTAACTGGCAATAATATAGAATAACTCCAATCCATATGAATTAATGAAAAATTCATAACATAGACCTTAACAGAAAATGGAGTTTTTATTTTATTTTAGTTTTTTTAAAGAAAAAAAAAAGGGAGAAAAAACAAAGTGGATGAGTAGGAGGTATTAATGGTCCATCAGTTTCACTCCTAGCTAGTAGTCTCCAAAAGAGGGTTTTTGTTTTCTTGTACAAACAGCGCGCTGGACATTCACATGCTGCATGCAAAATTCCACAAATCCATCCTCCAGCCCATAGAAATAGAAATGTATGTGTCCTTTCCTCCTCAACAATTGGACAATACCATACATCTCTTACCACCATTGATTTACCCTATCATCTATCTTGCCTATGATTGGATTGAGGAGATATATAGACAGTCCTCCTGCCCCCTTCAAATTTCAAAAATTAATAAAGATGGACAATGTTCCCTTCAATTTTAATTATTCCATATACTTTCAGCATTTTGTAATTCTTTAATTTCATGTTACTATAATTTTTTAAAAATATAAACTCCTCTAAAATAAAATATTTCATTCGTTCTTTCATATTATTCAATATTGTATCCTAACTTTAAATTTGACAAGTCTAGAAATTACTCCCTCTGTCCAGCCGATGTGATAAGTTTCTTCTGGGTACACATGGATTAAGGGTCTACAAATTGCTCCCTCTGTCCAGCCGATGTGACAACAATATATTACTGGTCTTTAAAGCGAGGATAAATTAAAGTTTAATATGACTAATTGATTTATTTATTAATGTATTAAATTGATATTGTAAGTTTGATCAATTTGTTGATGTAGGTAGAATTGCAATTTTAATAAATTTATTTATTGATATTCATATATAATAGAATATGATATAAATGAGTTCAAAATTCGTAACTTTTGGATTGAATTTTGAAAAGAGCAGAAGTAAGAAGCAAAAGCAGAAGTGAACCAAAAGCAGAAGCATGTAACGTTTGTGTTTAGATGGGATGTTTGAAAAGCAGATTTTTTTCAAAAATGTGTTTAGATGTTTAAAAATGAAAAATGTTTTTAGAATGTTATAATTACCAAAAAGTACATTGCTATTTATGAGAATAGTACATATTTATAGTGTAATTTAAATATATTAGTGAGGGCATTTAAGACATTGCACACATTACTAAGTGCTTTTGGCTTCTGCTTTTCGAAGAAGCACCCATTGCAGCTTTTCGAAGTGCTTTTGCTTTTTATAAAGTCAAACCAAACACTATTTTTCTATCAAAAGTGCTTATGGCAGAAGCAAAAGCCAAAAGCACCTTTGCAAAAGCCATTCCAAACGGGGCATTATAGCCCGTTTGGATTGGCTTTTGGAAAAACAGAAGTCAAAAGCAGAAGCAGATGTGAAAACCAAAAGCAGAAACATGTAAGTTTTGTGTTTGGATTGAATGTTACTTCATAAAACAAATTTTTTTCAAAAACGTGTTTGGGTGTGTAAAGATGAAAAGTACTTTTGGAATGTTATAATTACCAAAAAATACATGTACTTATGAGAATAGTAGTATATATTTATAGTGTAATTTAAATACTTCATCCGTTCCTTAATATATGAAGTTTTAGCAAAAAAACACACATACCAAGGAATGTCATTATTACTGGTTAATTTTCCAATTTTACCCCTACTATATGAAAATGTAAAATTGAAGTGGAGAGAGATTGCACAATATTCTAGGAGTAATATTTATGAAATCATAAGGGTAATATTGGAAAATTATGATATAAATATGTAAAATGACAACTATCTTGAAATGCTTTTTGATTTCTAAAAAGACAAATATTTTGGAACGGAGGGAGTTTATTAGTGGGGGCATTTAAGACTTTGCACATATTACTATGTGATTTTGGCTCCTGTTTTTCAGAGAAGCTGTCTCCTTTGCAGCTTTTCGAGTTGCTTTTACTTTTTCTAAAAAGTCAAACCAAACACCATTTTTTTCATCAAAAGTGCTTTTGGCAGAAGCAAAAGCCAAAAGCATCTTTCGAAAAGCCATTCCAAATGGGTCGTAATTTTTGAAAAACAACTTTTTTAAAAAATGTGTTTGGATGTGTAAAGATGAAAAGTGCTTTTGGATTGTTATAATTACGAAAAAAATACATTCTACTTATGAGAATAATACATATTTATAGTATAATTTAAATATATTAATGAGGGCATTTAAGGCTTTGCACACATTACTAGATGCTTTTAGCTTCTACTTTTCGGAGAAACACCACCTGGGATGTTTCTCCCAGAAATATTTTTGCAGCTTTTCGAGTTATTTTTGCTTTTTCTAAAAAGATAAAACAAACACTATTTTTTTTTATCGAAAGTGTTTTTGCTTCTTTTGATAGAAGCAAAAGCCAAAACACTTGAAAAAAAAAATCTTAATTTATGAAACTTTTCTATATAGCAAATGGGATGGGACAATCCCAATATGACAAATGCAGGAATTCAAATGGGAAGAAGAGAAATATACTTCATGACTCAAATAGTCTTATTGATAGGGTATCCAACCAAAACACACATCAAACATGTGGTACAAACATGATTATTTTATTTATTTATTTATTGTTCCCTTGCTGTGCTAACTTTATTTAAGGTGCCTCAAACCCTATCATCAACTACATAGCATTCCCCCACATACATTACACAATGTACCTTCCTTCCTTGTTCCTCCTCACCCTTCTCTCCGCCGCCGCACTCGCCGCCGCCGACGACTTCTGCGTGGCGGATTTATCCCTCCCGAGCACCCCTTCCGGCTACTCCTGCAAGAAGCCGGCCTCCGTGACCGTCAACGACTTCGTCTACCACGGCCTCGCAACGCCGGGAAACACCTCCAACCTCATCAAGGCCGCCGTGAAACCGGCCTTCTCCACCCAATTCCCCGGCCTGAACGGACTGGGTCTCTCCATTGCCCGCCTCGACATTGCAGTTGACGGCGTCATCCCGATCCACACCCACCCCGCCGCGTCGGAGATCATCGTGGTGGTGCAGGGGACCATATGCGCCGGGTTCATAACGTCGGCGACCAACAAGGTGTACGTCGAGTCGCTGAGCGCCGGCGACGTGATGGTGTTCCCGCAGGGGCTGCTGCACTTCCAGATAAACTCCGGGAAGACGCCGGCGGTGGCGTACGTGAGCTTCAGCAGCCCCCGACCCGGGCTTCAGTTAACCGATTACGCTCTGTTCGCCAACGATCTGCCGACGGAAACTGTGGCGAAGGTGACATTCCTGGACGTTGCACAGATTAAGAAGCTCAAGGGTGTTCTCGGCGGGACTGATTAATCAGTTAATTACGGATGTTCTTCGTCTTGTGTGTTGCCAATAATGTTCATTTAATCATATTTTTGTGTGTTTTGTGAATTGTGAGTTTAGTTAATTTGCACGTTGTCGTGTCGTCCAATGTGAAGAAGGGTTTTCTCTGTGTACCCGCTTTGTTTAATTGTTTGTAATAATTGTTTGATTTTTATCAAGCAAATACTTTGGCATGCCATGCCCGGGTTAATATTTTGAGATTTAACTAGAGGAGTTTCGGACTTTCATGTGAGAGTTATGTTGTATGAATGATGAAATGATGTGTTTTGTATGACTGGAAAGATGCTATCGAAAAATATGTGATGGAAGAAGTGTTTTGTGTAATGCGAAATATGTTTTTTGTGATGTCCGCATGTGCTTACTCATAAAGAGGTTGTACCGTAACCGAATTGCCACAATTGACTTTAAGTAAGAACTAGACATTAAAGGAATGAATTATTGTCTTAATTTAAGGAGAGAAAATAATTACAATACTTTTTTTTTTAATCAAATTGATCTCTGAGGGCCCGTTTGGATTGATTTTTGAAAAAAGCAGAAGCCAAAAGCAGAAGCAGAAGTGAAAGCCAAAAGCAGAAGCATGTAACTTTTGTGTTTGGATGAAATGTTTGAAAAGCAGTTTTTTTCCAAAAGTGTGTTTGGATGTGTAAAAGTAAAAAGTGTTTTTTAAATGTATAAATTATCAAAAATGACATGCTACTTAATATGATAATAAGATATATTTATAGTGTAATTTATATTAAGTAATGAGGGTATTTAAGTCTTTGCACAATTTACAAAGTGTTTTTGGCTTCTGCTTTTCGGAGAAGCACCCCCTGGGTTGCTTCTCCCAAAAGCACTTTTGCAACTTTTCGAGGTGCTTCTGTTTTTTTAAAAAAAAGCCAAACCAAACGTTTCTTTTTCCCCAAAAATGCTTTTGGCAGAAGCAAAAGCCAAAAACACCTTGGTAGAAGCCAATCCAAACATCCTCTTAAACCTCTTTAAATTCCGAGAGTAATCCGTCAAAAACAAAAATAGAGAGCGTTATTTTGTAACTAACAACAAAATAAACTGGAGTGGATATTTTTCTTTAAAATAAAATTATGTGGGGCAAATTTCCTTTTTGGAACTACATGATATTCTTTTTTCACAACTTGGTACTATGTTTAAAAATTTTAATTTTTTTTGGTACCAGGTTTATATGTCAAATGGACGGTTTTGGTATATATTTCATCATTTTTTGGTATCCAATGGACCATGTTTGGAGGAAAAATATGATGAAAGTACCTAAAGCTATATTTTTTCGAGTTTAGTTAGCATGCAGAATGTCCAAAAATCTGTAGGTGCAGAAGTTGCTATAAGCAAGTTCATTATGTGCTAACCGGATTATTCTTGCAATCATTTCCAATTAAGAGACACTATTAATTTGGGTAATGTGATAATTTATTTCCATAAAGTGATCATTTTTTCCATGATGGTTAACTGATGGTTTTGGTAATATTTATTCCTGCCATAATTTGATAAATTAACATTAGTGAATTCATAAATGTTTTTAGCATTTGATAAGTTAACATTAGTGAATTCATAAATGTTTTTAGCATTCACTTAGAACTAAATACACATTAAATCAGCACATATCACTAATTATACTCCCTCCGTCCCACGAAATGTGGCCAGTATTCCTTTTAGGGGTGTCCCGCGAAATTTGACCACTTTCTATTTTTAGATAAATTCAATTAATATAAATATAATTAGAATCTTAATGGTTTCCAAATCCCATTAAAAATAATTATTTTTACTATTCTGCACAAATCCCAATACACTTTTAGTTTTCTACCCAAAGTCCCTTGCATTTCTTTAATTCTTCATATTTTAAAATGGGTACAAATAAAAATTATATAAAATATATATTCTAAAACTAGACGCCTAGACGATTCTAACAAGACCATACTTGACTATTTTTCTCTAATTAAATCATTACAATAGTATTATGTTAAAGTTAAAAAATAAATAAAGTCAAAATTCATTAAACTTTTTAAACACAAATACTCACATCACTTTAACCACTAAACCCCATCACCTAAATTACCGTGTCCAAAAGAAAGTAGCCACATTTCGCGGGACGGGGAGAGTACAATATACCAGCACATAGCACTACCGGTATGATTTATTAGCACATACAGAACATCTCTCTGACACATGCATTCATATATTATTCCCATAGTACATATTATTAATAAGTTTTCATCATTGATTTCACGGTCTAAAAGTACGTAGCACTAACTACATATTAAATTAGCATACATCATTATTTACATACTGGAACATTCCCTCAGCGGATGATTTCATTCCTTACCAATTGTACCAAAAAAAAAAAAAAACTTTCCTAAATAACATATAGATAATGCACAATTAGTGAGAATAAAAAAATAGAAAGAATATTCACCTAATAAATAAATGTACTCCACTTACCAAAAAAAGAAAAAATAATGTATTCCACTAATTTTAGCACAAATCAAGTTTTTGATTAGCATTTCTGCACAAACTGAATCAGCAACATAATCAATCCCTATTTTTTCATCCAAACTTGGTATCAAAATTGAATTTATAAACATGATACTAAATTGTGGAAAGAGGGTTTTTCTTATAGTACCAAAAAGAGATTCTACTCAATTAATATGTGATATTTACCTATTTTATAAAGGGAAATTTGAACAAACAATTGTGATATTGCGAAATATAAAACAACAATAAAACAAAACTTTACGCAGGTTATGTGGTGTAGGATTGATATGAGAATTTGATAAAAATATGGATGAGAAAAAGAATATTTGATTTTGTTGGGTTGGATGACTTTGTTATTTAATTTTTTTCCAGGTTAAAACTTAAAATAGCAACATATTCAAGGAATAAATAACTAAATACTCCTGTAAGTTTCACTATTAGTCAATTTGGTTCATAAAGTATTTAATCAACTCAAATGGTCCTATAATTTTTATATTTTATAAAATTATTTGGGTTAATCAAATACTTATGAATCAAATTGGCTAAAAATAAAACTTATAGGACTATTTGGTTATTTATTTTGCATATTCATGAAAATCCCAAATCCGTATGAAGTTAAAAAATTAGTTCTTTTCTGTTATCACCCAAAAATATTTAGGCCCAATAAATTTAGTCCAATCCATTTTCCGAGGGGCCCAATCCAAAGGCCCATTAAGCTTAGCCCAATCCTTCGACAGGCCCAGTCCAATTTAAAATTTATCCGGATAGACCAAGTGGTGAGAAGCCGCCATCTAGTTCAAGATTTATCCGGATGATGACCAAGTGGTGGGGAGAAGCTGGCAGCATAAGAGATTCATGCAGGCAATCAAAATGGAGGAGGATCCGTTGTCATCAAGGCATAAGGAATCCTGAGCATTCAAGACATGCATCAAAGGATCGGACAGAGAGGATCATGGTAAGGCATTGAAGACTGAGGCGTTGTCTGAGGAGAGGATCATGGAGGGCGCCATCTAAGGAAGAGAGGATCATGGAATTGACAGGCGTTACAACTCCACTCTTAAGCAGATAGACGTGGTGCTTCCCTATAAATAATAGGAGATAGCATCCCTGAGAGGCATCTACACACCCCCAAGAGTAATCGCACTTTCTTTATCTTTACTTTATGCCATTTCCTTTCTGCAAGTTTTCATTCGTGTTTTTTCATTCTGCAAATTTTTCATTCATTTACAGCTTTATTTCAATTCTTGTCATTCCCTTCAGTGAATCTTGTAATCATCTTCAACAGTATTGGTGTGACCACCATATTGAAGAAGCTTGAGGGTGAATGTTACATGAGCTACATCATTGCCAAGCTCACCCATGAAGCAATAACCAACACCAGGATCGAAACGAAGCCAAACCGAAGCAAGATAGATCACCTTGGGCACCCCATTGTTGGTGCATTGAAGAAATGAGGCAGACACATTTTTGGCCTTGGTCGTGGGCACGCACAAGAGGAGAAATTAGACTGGTTTGTTGGTGCATTGAAAAAAGGAGGCAGAAACATTTTTGGCCTTGGGCGTGGGCACGCACAAGAGGGATCCGACCCCCATTACCCTATTTTAGCTTATTTCATTTCCTTCCCCACTTGTTCCATGTAATTTCAATTGGTATTCACTAGATTTATCTTGGGATCATTATGTTAGGCTTAAATCCCATTTCTACCTTAGTATTTCTTGGTAATTGCATTTCTTGTTCCTAGGGGTTATATGTTAGGATTGGGGAAGGATCAAACATTCATTCAACTATCATTCATCTATCAAAGTTTATCTTTCTTTTGTTCATCTTTTGAGGGTATCAAAGGTTGATCATCTTGGGGATCAAGGGTTACTTGATTTCCACATCAAAACCGGGTCTATTCACATTGAATTTGTGTTAGGTTCGTCTTACTCAATTGGATTGCAAGTTTTGATTGAGTTAAGTATGTTCATTGATGCATTTTAGGTTTAGTTCTTGGGAGCTTGATCCTCATATCAAGTTTACTTGATCAAAACCCATTGTTTCATTGAACCCACTTGCCCTATCCTTTGTTTTGCTTTTGTTGCTTGTTTTCCCAATTTCTTGCTTGCATACATCACACTTGTCCTATCCTTTGTTTTGCTTTTGTTGCTTATTTTTCCAATTTCTTGCTTGCATACATCAAGTATTCAATCAAAAAATTCTTGGTTAACAAATTGGCACGCCCAGTGGGACACGAGTGGAAACCATATCCGCTTAAGAGTGTATGCTACTTAGATCTGGACGAGTAGTAATGGACTTAACTAAAAAATTTGAAGAAATGTCGCTACACAAAGAAACATCAGTGAGAACACCATCTGAGAACGCTGATAATGCGGCGAGCACCTCTCAAACACAAAAGGGAATAATGCAAGTCCCAACCCTCTCCGAACAGATGCGGCTATCGATGACTGAATCGATGGCCGAATTCATGCCTTTACTTACAAGGCACCTTATGGACGCGTTGCGGCCTGCCATGGCCGATCAGACTGACAGGATATGTGGATCCCTGCGTACTTCGCAAGAGGGATCTATTCCAGCAAATGGTGCGATTATACCACAAAACATCCCATGTCCAGGGCCGTATGGCGGCCAACAAAGGATTTGGGGAACCACTTTTGGCCAGCCGCCACTCCCAGAGTCCAGAGGCCTGGCCAGTTTGCCCCCATTCCCATTTCAGGCCACGCATGCTTTCACTCATGCGGCACCTAGCATGCCGAACTACGGTTATGTGGCACCTCCCGTACCGGTGTATGTTTCATCAGAATGCTTGATGGCGGCCAACGCTGCACCAGGCTGTACGACGGCCTCCGATGGACTTGGCATGGCGCCACGTCAGGCAGCGGCATCTTATGTGACGAATGTTCAAACCACACCTCATGTGGAAGCACCATTGAACCTTGGTTGGATGCCACCAACACTAGGGGGCAGACACCACAACCATGTGGAATGGCCGCGGCACCTGCCACACCAGCCGCCATACCTCCTTTAGCCGCCATGCCTCCTACGCAGACACCTGGTTGGATGCCACCAACACTAGGGGGCAGGCGTCACCGGCATGTGAAGTGGTGGCAACATCTATACCAACCACCATGACTCCTGCCACACCTCTAGCCGCCATGCATCTTACACAGGCACCGACGGTCTCACCCGAGTTGCTCTCAGACATCATGCAGCAACATTTTGGAATTCAACTGAGGCCGATGGAGCGGCCTACGTACAGGAAGCCATACCCTGATTGGGTAGACACCATGCAGCCATACCCCAGGAGCTTCAAGATGCCCGAGTTCACCACCTTCTCAGGGGATGATGGCAAGTCCAAAGTAGAACATGTGGGCAGATTCACGGCTCAATATGGTGAAGCGGCGGCCAACAACTGGCTGAAGTTGAGGCTGTTCAGTTCATCCCTCACTGGACCTGTCTTCGCATGGTTTGCATCCTTGCGGCCTTACTCAATTCAAAACTGGACCGATCTTGAACGGGCATTCCATGACAGGTTCTATATGCCACTGTCACGGGTGAGTCTCGCAGACCTTACTAATGTCAAACAGTTTGCCGATGAGGCGGCAAGCACCGTTATCAACCGACTACAGCGGCTTAAGGGCCGATGTACAATGGCAGTCCCTGATAGGGAGATAGCCAATATCGCAGTGGCTAACATGTTGCCAAAATTGAAAGAGCATTTAATTGTGCAGGATTCCACTTATCTTGCCCAGTTGGCCAAGAAAGCGGCCTGCATGGAAAAGTTCATTGAGGAACAAAACGAGAAGCGTCTACCTACACACGGGACTCGTTTTGAGAAATTGAAACATGATAAAGAGGAAGACGAACTAACAGTGGTGGCCAATGCAATAAACTTGGGTGGTAAAAACCCTGGATAGCAGCCCTGGAATGCCATCAACAGCGGCCTTGAAGGCCGAGTAGTTGGTGAATGAGGACGGCGGCCTGACCAAGGATATCGGCCCGGTTCGTGGCTAAGGTGGAGGCCTTCAGCAAGATAGGTGGCGACGCTGCTTGGTGATGGTGGCGGCCTGCAAGTGAATAGCAGCCGAGGGTGATGGCGGCGTTCGTGTTGACTGGCAGCCCTAGACCAAGGTGGTGGCACCTCTGCTCGATGATGAAAGCGGCTCCCGGATGCTCTTCGATGGCGGCGCAACAGGGATGGCGGCACTTCGGGCCGGCTGGCGGCTCTTGGGACCGAAGCTGGTGGCGCTCGGGATCAAGGCTAGCGGCCAAGGACAGGCTGGCAGCTGGCAAGGTTGGCGGCCCGTGGGGGAGCTGGCGGCGGGCGAAGATGATGGCGGCCCGACTGAAGGCTGGCAACGCTTGGTCAGGTTGGCGGCGCGTCCTTCGGGTTGGTGGCGTCCTTCGTTGGTGGCAGGCAGGCGATGGCGGCACTCAGGGAGCTGCTGGCGGCGCTCCTCGCGATGGCGGCCTCCGGGATGCTGGCGGCTTGTTCGAGGCTGGCAGCTCAGGAGGTGGTTGGCGGTGCTCCGCGATGGCGGCCCACAAGATGTTGGCGGCTGGGAGATGCTATGACCTTTGGGAGAGATGGCGGCCCGACCTGAGGATGGCGGCCCTAGGTGGGGTGCTAATTGCGGCCGGGGCAACATAGATGCGGCCTGAAAGTGATATGGTGGCCTGGCTCGCAGAACAATGCTGATGGTGGCTCGAAGCAAGGTGGCGGCCTCGAAGCAGAGTGGCGGCCCTAGAGTGCTCAAGTGGAGCTGGCGGCTTGAGAGGAACAAGTGGCGGATGTTGCCTGGAGTGGTGCGAATAGTGCCTGAATGGTGCCTGGAGTTATGAAAATGATACCCCGAGTATTACGAATATGAATGATGCCTGGAAGGAGGTGAATGATGCCTGTCCTAATGAAAGTGACGGCTTGGATGATAAATAATAAATAAATAAATTTAATAATGGCAGCCGCCATTCACTTTGGCAAGCCGCCAATTACAAAAAATTGGCAAGCCGCCATGCATGCCATTAAAATTGGCAGCCGCCAATAATAATATAAGGCAAGCCCCCATGCATGCCATTAAAATTGGCAGCCGCCAATAATAATATAGAAAAAAAATGGCAGCCGCCAATAAAAAAAATGTATATATAGACAAAATAAAATCAAGAGTAATATGTCGATTTTCGGTTTCTCAATTTGAATGCCGATAATGACATTAACAAAATATATGCGCATTTTCAGTCTCAGTTTCATCATCTAAAAGCGCAAGGGGGCATCTGTTATCATCCAAAAATATTTAGGCCCAATAAATTTAGTCCAATCCATTTTTCGAGGGGCCCAATACAAAGGCCCATTAAGCTTAGCCCAATCCTTCGAGAGGCCCAGTCTAATTTAAAATTTATCCGGATAGACCAAGTGGTGAGAAACCGCCATCTAGTTCAAAATTTATCCGAATGATGACCAAGTGGTGGGGGAGAAGCTGGCAGCATAAGAGATTCATGCAGGCAATCAAAATGGAGGAGGATCCGTTGTCATCAAGGCATAAGGAATCCTGAGCATTCAAGACAGGCATCAAAGGATCGGACAGAGAGGATCATGGTAAGGCATTGAAGACTGAGGCGTTGTCTGAGGAGAGGATCATGGAGGGCGCCATCTAAGGAAGAGAGAATCATGGAATTGACAGGCGTTACAACTCCACTCATAAGCAGATAAACGTGGTGCTTCCCTATAAATAATAGGAGATAGCATCTATGAGAGGCATCTACACACCCCCAAGAGAATCACACTTTCATTATCTTTACTTTCTGTCATTTCCTTTCTGCAAGTTTTCTTTCGTGTTTTTCCATTATGCAATTTTTCATTCCTTTACAGCTTTATTTCAATTCTTGTCATTCCCTTCAGTGAATCTTGGAATCATCTTCAACAGTATTCAATCAAAAAATTCTTGGTTAATATTTTCTTAAAACACCAATAACTACAAGAAAGGGGTTGGGGACTTACCCTAATGGTCAAGTCCCCCGACTGGGTTCAAATCCCCACCCAACCCCCTATCCTCCCAAACTGGTAGGATTTGTGATTAATTGATTGAGTTGGTATTGAAATTAAGTGTATTCGTAGGACCTAATCTCTGAGTTAATTACCGAAAAAATAATTTGAATCAAATGAATAAATTACAATATTAAATGGGACTTGTATCCCATTTTGGTCCTACATATTCCCTCCCTGCATAATGTGTCTTATTTTGTATTTCAGGTAATTCAAAATATATTTTTAATTATTAATAATTAAAATTATATATAAATAAAAATTATAAATATTTGATATTTTAAAATTATGTGATTGGATGAATCCAATAATCTCTCATTTACTGTGTTTTATTTTATATAATTGCACTAAAAATTTAAATTAATAAATTTTAAGCAAAAAGAACACGTAAAAGAATTAAAATACCAACCACGTAAAAGAACACATAAATATATTTTAAGCAAAAAGAACACATAAATAAAGATAGAGAGGAATACATTTTAAGCAAAAAGAAATAAATTTTGGGATGAAGGCAGCATTTAATGGGAGAAAGAAGAGTTGACTTGAAATGAAAAATTAAAATCCATTAGTTAGAATGGGGAAGGAAAATCGTAAAGGGATCATAAATAGGGACAACCTTAGTACTAAACAAGTTTGGTAAATTAATTACATACAAAAGGGGATTGCAGAAACACAATAAAGAGTAGAGTGAGTGAGAAACAGCCAAATGGGGTTACGATTTGTAATTTAACCTAGCTAAAAGCTGAATTGCGTATTCGAATTTCGATAGCAGTAGTATTGCTTTTTCCCTACATTATAATGCTCACACCCACTAAATTAAATGTACACACTACGTACTATATTCTTACCTGTTTGTATACTGTATTAATTATTAATGAAGAAACAGATAAGAGGGAGAAGAGAAACTGGAGGTATAAATGGAGAGGCGCCCACAGGAATTGTTAGAGGTATTCCAACCCCTAACCACCCCTCCTCTGCTATATATGTGTGTATGTTTCTCAAACTCAAAACATGCGAAACCCTAATTCATCTGTTCAATTGATGCTCCATCCTAGTTTTTCAGAGTCTGGGTTTTAATTTGTTCAGATTTGATTTCATAATCATGAGCAGTTCTGGGGAAGGAAGCAGGTCCCAATTGTTATCTGTGAATTTCTTTTAAAGTGTTTGAATAGATGGAAATGGATTTGAAGAAAAAAAATTGTAATGAATATTTGAAATCCATTTAATTAAAGTAGAATTTAGGTTGATTTTTATTTCATTCACAAATTGTTGTGTGAATTCAACCAAATGCAATGGTTTATAATTATAAAATTTAAATCTTATTAGGGTTTTCCTAAGATTGATTTTGATGCCAATTATGTCTTCTTTTGTGGAGCTTGAGTTTGCAACTTATTTATTTATTTTTTTAAAGGAAATCATTATTCCCTCTTTAAACTGTGCTGAAATTAGGGTTTTCTTGAAACTGGTTTTGGTGCCAATTACCTCTTCTTCTTCTAAGGAATTTGTGTATATAGGTTTGTAACTAATTCCTTTTTCTTCGATTCTTTTGAAAAATTGAATATTCTGCAGGAGATTGAAGACAATCCAAAACAACGATACTCCTTCAGGAAGTAAGGTAGATCATAAGAACTTAATTATTGTTTATGTTGTTCACCTAATTCTGGGAGACACCTTTTCGAAATTTTGCTCTTTCATTACATGTATGTGGATTCATCTCAAAGAACTTAGCAATATAGTTTTTTATCGTGTAAGGGGGTGGAGCCGAAGGATTACATCCATGCCATATGGTGCAACGATGACATTTTGAGGGAAGCGGTGAAACTTCCCATTGGGGAGGATCTCAACGAGTGGTTGGCCTCGAATAGTAAGATCATAGTTTAGTTAAGATAATTTGCTACCTCATTTTTTCCTGTAGATTCATATCTTTTAATTAATGCTTGTTGTGCTTCATTTTGTCGATTTATGTTTCTTTCCTTTGCGGCGTATAGGAATTTCAAGTCGTTTAAAAGGATGTGCCCTTTTGTCGTTTTTTCAATAAATGACAATGCTTAATCGTCACTTTTGTAATAAATGACAATGCTCGATCATTATACGCTTTAATGTTATTGACTATGTCCTTCTCTTTATGTGTTGTTGCACAGCTGTTGATTTTTTTCGCCAAGTGAACATTCTCTACTCGACTATCACTAAATTCTGCACGCCAAAAACGTGCCCAATAATGACAGCAGGCCCAAAGTATGTCATTTTGCTTTTAATATAAAACATCGGATGGATCATGACATTATTTCCTTGGATCATCATACAAAATGTCCCTAAAATATGAAGATTAGGCGTATTCTTTTACCAAAGCTCTCTATTCTGCTGCAGGTACGAGTACAGGTGGGCTGATGGGGTGACTATTAAGAAACCTATAGTTGTGTCTGCTCCAAAATATATCGACTATTTAATGGACTGGATTGCAACGCAGTTTGACGATGCAACCATTTTCCCTTTAATATTAGGTATGGTGGGCATTTTGTTATTCTTTGTTTGATACTAAAATCAAATACCAAAACAAAATGATCCATTCATTCGTTTTGGTGCAGGGGCTCCATTTCCACCAAACTTTCAGAACATGGTGAAGACTATAGTGAAGAAGTTGTTCCGCGTCTATGCCCACATTTACCATTCCCATTACAACATAATGTTGAAGCTGAATGAGGCAACACATTTCAATACCTGCTTCAAACATTTGGTCATGTTTTCATGTGTAAGCTTATACAAGGAATTTTATGAAAAATTTGTAGATTACAATAATTCAGATTTAGTGAAACCTAGTTTTAAATGAGATTTGATTTGTCTGAATGCAGGAATTTGGGCTACTTGGAACGACAGATATTGCACCCCTTAAGGACATGGTTGAGTCCATTTTACAGAGCTAGAAACCCTTGATATAATAGGTTGAAGTCATATTTCTCTCCTTAATTTGGATCATTTGATTCGATTAAGGACATATATAAGTAGAATGAAATATATGAATATTATTACAAATGGATTGAGTCCAATTGTTATTATGTTAGTATACTTCTCAAGTCATGGGTTGTGCAAATCAAGTTTTTAAATGATTGGTATCAACTTTGTTAGTATTATACAAAATATATATATATGTATATATATATATGGCTCAATTGTGTAGTGTCTTTTATATATCATTAAGTTTTTCGACTTCAAACTTTATCGTACTCATGACAATATTGTGGCTGCACAAATTTCTTGCACACATGTAACAAGGATCATGGTTAAATCGAATTTTATAATTTTGTAGTGAGAACAATGTAACCTCGGAATGTTGGTTTGGCACAACATACATATAATGATAAACTAGTATTGCAACTATTGGATATCTCGATCTAAATAGGATATCTTGATCTAAATAATAGTCTATGAATTTATTCAATGAAATTGTAATAACTTTAATAACCTCTCAATCACATTAAGTTCTATTGAGTTTGGAAAAGGATTTTAAAATAAGGCCCTTGACGAAAATGTTATTGTATTGTTTTTTTTTTTTAAATCTCTCTCAAATATAGTACTATAAAATTGAATAATTTTTTCTCTCTCAATACTATAAAAATTTTAATTTTATGTATTTTGCAGCAAATGGCACAGGCATTTATGTATTGCCTCAAATGCCTAATTAATGCGGGTGATGAAGCATAAAGATAATTCATTGTATAAATATAGAAGTATTTCATAACACCTCGATTTAATCTGTTGTCTTTTAAGTTGTGGAAACAATAAAAAGTTTCGTTGTGTAAATTATGAAACTTTCTATGACATAAGTGAAAATTTCTACATTATTTTTGGATATATTAGTGCTTATAATAATAATGTAGAATAAGCTCTTATAATGTTCTGTGCCTATCGATTAATCTACTATACATGCATCGAGATTGAAATGGTCTCTTACACATAATAAGACTAGATTTTGAGCCGTGCGATGCACGGCGTATTTAGAGTGTAGAACTGCCCATGGAGGAAAAAAATAATTGTAGGTAAGTGCACGTGGTTTTTTTATACAATACTTATTACATTCAAAGAAATTTAGTTATATTTAATTTACAAAACAAGTATGTAGTGTTGAGGAAGCCAAAATCAAACAATATAAAATTTATATAGAGCTGAAATTTTCTAACATCTGCAAAACAACGGAAACAAATATGAAATACATGGATTTAAAAAATAACCTACGAATTTAATTTAATAACAATGGAGAATATTCTGTGAGCTCGAGAACATTCTAAAAGATGGAGAAGCAAAAAGATTGGAGGCAACACTGGAGATGTGAATCTCTTTCCCAGATAATTGATGATGTTGAAGGCTTAGAAAATATTGAACATCATTAACCATAGATTTTACGTGTGGTTTACAATAATGAGAACGTACAACTGCCCATGAAAAAAAAAAAAGAATAATTATAGGTAACTGTATGTGGATTCTCATCCACAACAATTTTTTTCTATAGGATTCACCTATAACATATATCTCATTCGTCTTCCTGTACTTTTCTTCATCACCACCAATATTACCATTATCATCCTTCATGCACTAAGGCCAAACAATAAAGAATACAGGAATATTATAACAGAACTACAAGTTCTCATTAGATTTCACTTGAAGATGAACTAACAAGACATACCTAAGCAAATAAGCTTTCTTCAACATTCTCCTAACTGCCTCAAAACTTGCTTTCTTGAATCAAAGACCAAAGGAAGCACACATATTACTGTAAGATATAAACAAAAATCTCCCCTAAATTAAAATTCAACAAAACAAGCCAAGCCAAACAGCAACATGATTGCAAAAAGAATATAAACTTCCACAGAGGATTTTACAGAAACAACTGAATACTGTATAGTAGGCCCAAGATCTTACCATCTCTGTATAGGTTCTCCACAACCTGTATTACATTTGTTGGGGCATGAATTTGCCTCTATAATCACATTTCTCAACACATGAATCGCTGGAGGCTTTTTTAGGCCAGTACCGTCCATTCTCATTTCCATTTAACCAAGCTAACCCTTTCCCATGCTCACGATATCAAATCCAATAGGGTCTTGTCCAGGTGGAGATTTAATCACAGCCTGCACATGTATCGATAGTGGCTTGTACAACTATTGATTCCAGAATATGAAGTCGTATTAAAAACTACAACCAGAAACTCATCTTTAAAGTAAAAAAATAAATAAGTGGATAAAGTTCTGTACCTTGTAACAAGTTAGGAGTTGATGTTTAGGAGGTTTTAAAGTTGATACACAGCTTACAGAATTTAAGTTATATGTATCATATATACGGAGGTGCTCCCCTTGCAGTCCAATCTGAAAATATGAACAATTGGTTAAAGTGCGCATCAAAGTAAGTAAAGCACAATCTCCTTGTAAGTCTTAATAAAGCAAACTGAGAACACAAACGAAATTGTCCCCATTCTGCAATTGCTGATGATCATTAAAAGGAGTAAAAGATTTCTACATTGGTACACTGAAAGCATGTAAAAAAGACTATCTACAATAGTTATTGTTTTACGACGGAGAAGTTTCCGTTCGGAATGCGAGGGTTGTCTAGGGAACACCTTGTGAGCTACAGTAATTAACAATGCACAGATGTGACAAATAACTTGACAAATATTCTAAAAGTGAATTTTAAAATCGTAATGTAATGTAAAAACCAATGCTTTAACACTTCTTTTGTGTGTTTCTGTTTTGTCTGGACCAATAAGCCAACCGACATGGGGAAGACAAAGTTAGATAAAGCTCAGTAAATAAAAATAATAAAGAATCATAAAGACTTTATACACTAAGCAAACATAAAGAAAACATGTCAACAAACCTGGGAGAATTCTGCCAAATATCGCATAGTGGGGATTGTTTTGGGGAAGGGTGGTTGATGGAGAAGCGTTCAGCAGCGAGCTTGTTGGCGTGGTGGACGCGGCGGTCGCAATCGTTGTGGAAGGCGGCCTCGTCGGTGACGAAGAAGACGAAGGCATCGTCCGCACCGAAGAAGACAGCGGCCTCATCGGTGACGAAGAAGACGGCGACCTCATCGGTGACGAAGAAGACTGCGGCTTCCTGGTAATTGCTCATTGGATCTTCGACTGTTGGAATTTGGAATGAGAAATCTAGGGATTTTGGATATTAATGAAACGAAGTGGAGAGGAGACGGATAAATTCAACACAATTAATTCATTAATCCGATCCAGACCATCAATTAATTTTCTAATTATGGTTGAGGACTAAATTAGTTGTAATTAGTACATATATAGGACCATTTAAAAATTAAAATAGATTTTGGATCATTTGGGATTTAAGGCTGAGTTATAGGACCATTATGGTATTTATCCCTTTTTCTTTTTCTTTTTTTGTTGAATAGCCTATACAGGCTAAGAAAGGGTGATGTGAACCAATACCACACAAATTATAAAGAAATAAAGGGAGGAATAGGGTGCCCGGTGGGGCTCAAACCCCCAATTTATAGGTTGGGAGTCGGGGTACCCTAACCCTAAAATTGAATAGCGTTTGTTTTTATTTTTGTCTTACATTTAATTGGGCGCCCCTTATTTCCTTGGGCTAGAAATATCCAGAAAGTACAAAAACAATAATTGTGGTCTTAATCATCAAAATCTATGCCATAATCCCACAAGTGAATGGAGTACTTCATCAGTAATAATAAATCATCTTATTAGCATACGTATCAATATAATAAATGCGTATAATATATATTTCTTGGTGAATCAATAAAACATATGGAAGTATGAAGAAGATAAATGGTACTGAAACTTAAACGAGTAAACAATAAGAGTAGCACAACATTGGTATTCACCGTTCGACGTGATGTTCTTTCAACATGCCAATCGAAAAGCAGAGTTATTAACCTGTGACAATATCACAGAAATAGAATTTTTAGCAAATAAATAGCAAACTAAATGATAAAGCAAAACCATTCGCATACCAGAGGAAAATATAAGTGTCCAATGTCAGTATTCACAGAGAATAGCACACACAAATACCTAAGCCCAACAGAATCCCATAGACGAAGTTCATCAAGTGCAGATCGGAATCGATCGCCTTTCTTTATATCCTGGCGATTAAACAGTGGAGATCCGAATAATCATAAAATACTTCCAAACAGAACGCAATTGGCAGAAACTCAAACCCTTAACGAATCACAGAAACTACTTTCCTTCGAATTTAATTGCCAAAAAAAAGGGAAAAAAGGCAGAAGAACGCGTAGTAACACTACAAAATAGGACACAACTGTACCACAGCGTACCTTGAGATGCGGGGGGCATGAGTTCGCTGCCTGGTTCTGTTATGTCGAACTTTGCTAGAACTGCGATCTCACATCAATTGGGCTTGCCCGGCACTAAAATTCCTTAGCCGTACAACTTATATCAGAGAAGTTTAGTTATATTTAATTTATATAAACTTATTATGTTCACAGAAGTTTAGTTATATTTAATTTATAAGACAAATATGTAGTGTTGAAGAAAACAAAATAAAAAAATATAAAATTTATTTAGAGTTAAAATTTCTAACACTTGACAGAAAGAAATGCAAAATACATGGATTTAATAACAATTGAGAGGTGTGGTCAGCAGTTCAATGTGAAAGTGTATAGAACCCACATGAGTGGGCAAGTAAGGCGGGAACAGAAATTGGTGAATACATGGAAATTGGCAAACTGAAAACCAAGACACTAAATTTGTAGATTTAAAAAAGACAAGCAAATTAATTCACCTCGAGCAAAAAAAATCCCAATCATCAATTGCAATAATGCACAAAGCACAAAGACAAAATGCGGGAAATTTAATTCATGGTTTCCAATAGGAAGTTTTCAGATTGTCCAATTACAATCTTAGACATTTTTAAAGATTAGCCTTTTGCATTTCTGAAATGAGGGAGCTGATGGATGCATCAAACAATATAATCCTTCATTGCTTGCAATAAAATTCATAATTCTCCTCAAAAAAAAAAAAAAAAAAACCTAGTGTTCAATGATTCAAGTTTATCGTGATGTCCTTAGAAGCCGAAGAAACCCAGCTCGCTGGCCTTTTCCTTCTCAAAGGTCTCGAAGTACTGATATATGATCGTACCATAATAATACTTGTATCTCCCGTTACTCTGACACAACTTTGTTTTACATGCCCTGCCAAATCAGTCATTATTGGAGTAAAAACAACATAACCCCAATGAAGATTCAGAAATTGCCTTGAGCTGACAACCTGGATCATTTAATTTACATGATTAAAGAAAAACTCTAGGTGCTTTAGCTTAGCTTTCTTCAGAATCATAACCATAAAATTTTATTAAAAAAAAGAATGCAAAGAAAGAAGGGAGTAGAACTTACTGCAGCAATTGATGGAATGTCAGACTGGCCAGGTGAGCCATGTGAAACATCCATGCCAAGAATTAGTGTGTGGACTTTAGATACTATAGGGATCGAAGGTGAAAGCTCTTAGCTAGCATGACATTCAAACCACGAAGCTGCCCAACGCTTTTAATGAATCACCCCTCTCCGCCCAATACAGCCTTAAAAGGTAAAATGAGCAAGTATTTTAATACAGCGGAAAAAAGGAGGCAGATAAGCTCATATGGAGAGAGTATATTGTAACATTCCAATTATCATGAAGAAAAGTGATACCCTCCAACAGCTGGAGCATGAGACATTTAACTTCACTTTGACTAAATGGTTGCTTCATTGTCTCCATCAATCCTTTAAGATCATGTTCTATGTATTCCATAACCATAAAAATGCTATCAAGATTGTTGCCCACAACTACTTTAACATCCACAACAGAGGGGTGACGCAGAGACAGAAGAATATTTACACGCAAAGAGGTCAGAGGAAATCCTTCTCTCTCTTTCACACCTGCTCAATGGAGATATGAAATTGAGTCATGTTCAACGCACATCATACAGGAAGAAGAATTTCAACAATTGAGACCATCAATAGACTCCACCTATAGATTCTGTAACGGGGACTATTAGAACCATTTTCAAAGTTTGGGTATCCTTATCAAACACCCCGAGAGCATAATTGCACAATTGCGGCATCGTGGCCTCTCCGGTGTAGTTCGGCCCCACAAAATTCAAATTGGAGTCATTTACCCCAAGCACAAGCTGCATCCTAGGGTGTTCACTTCTACAAGGTTCTATAATTAACATGATCTCGGATGCTTTCACTTGTCAGCCATAGCTTCTTTTGGATGATCAGCACAACTTCATCACCATCCTCACCAGTTTCTGCATTCGACTCAGATGTTGCAACTGCTTCCCAGTGCAATGCAGCTAGATACTTCTTCACAAACCCAATTATTGGCTGTCTGTCCCGGAAAATAGCAAATCCAGAAGGCCGGAGGATGCGGTCCATCTCGAGCAGGAGGTCCTCCCCACTGCAACCTTTCTTTTCAATGTCAGACAATATGTTCCAAGCATGGAGCAGGTCGTAGGTTCTAGGATAGGTAGAGAAGGACTCACACCTGCCGTGAATTAAATAGAGATTATCACTCAGGGTGATACAAAATCAAAATTCTCATAGTTCATATGCTGACATTTAGTGAGTTGAGACATGCCATCTCAAAAATTCGACTTGATCATAGGCCATTTTTCAATAGTAATAACATCACAAGAACTAAACCATGCAACTTTGCAAACTAATAATTTACTAATTGCCCAATGTATTTTGCTCTCCCACATTAACCTAATTCAAAACATCAAAAGTGAAAACAAATTTCCAAAACATAGAAAATTACTAAGCTAAAGATTCATACAAGGAACATAAGCTTGAGCCATTTGGTAATAATTGTTTTACCAGCTATGAATTGTGCCAATCAAGCCTCTATCGTAGACAATCTTCAGATTATTGGGTCCATCTTCAGGTACAACATTCATCACCCAAACATCCTTATCCTTCAAGGCAGCAGCAAATGATCCTAAATTTGCCTTCATATCCATTATATTTCTCAGGGTGTCAGGAGAGATCTTTGGGCTCAAAAGGTTCCAATAATTATCAACCCTCCGCCTCCACAGATCCTGTTTGAAGACAGATAGCATTGAGATGCATGTTTACCCTTAACCACTTTAGACAACATATGAAAATTATTAGCAAACAGGGATTTGCAGAGCAAAGCAAAGGAATAAAAGAACAACGTATATATCTGATGTGCTCCCAATTACCATGTCTTTGTCAAACATTTCATTTGAATAACCAAAGTCAGCAAGACGTGGTGGAGGAGAAGTCAATCGGGCAGGCCAAGGTGCAAGCCCACTACCTCTTGTTTTATGATCATCTGTTCATGAGAAGGAAAATATTAAAAACTAATACTGCATAAATCTGTAACATTAAAAGCCAAGCAATTCTGAAACAATAGTAACCCATCCTCCAAATTAATGGCTCATGAAATGCAGTTATTAGTTATTGAGATATATTTTTCATTTTCTAGATCTAGAAGCAGGAATAATGTCAACAGAAGTCCAAAGGTTAGAATCTAGAAATATATGGAACTCAGCGTCCATAAGAAACACTCTTACTGGTAACTAAGAGCAAATTTGAGGCAATCACCTCACTGCAAATCTCAATTAATTTATCTATTTGTCTTCTGATAAAAAATAATGTACCTTTAAAACTATCATAATGTGTCTTGAACCAGCGATAAAGATAAAGATAACTGTATAGTTATTCTCATGTGAATTTCTTTTGAATCAGGGGTGAACTAAAGTAATTATTTATAGAGATTAATGCTTAATAGAAGCACCATAGTTTAGTGTTTACAGAATGCATAGTTAAATACATCATATATTTTCACTGAACGATCATTCGAAATTGTACAACTAAGCGCACCATCAATACTAACCTGCAAGTGCAAAACAGATGTCAAGATAATGGATTGCTAAAAAAACAAAAAACCAAAAAAAGAAAAAAAAAAAGTAGATATCTCATGTGTCATACGGCATGAAAATGGCAGTTACTCAACAATGTAAATTTTGGATGTTCCTAGCAGGATTTCAGAGAGCCACTATAATCCAATGAAAGTTTGAAATTTTTAACACCAAATAAGGAAAGCAATGAAAGGAAAACTCACAGCCAGGCCTTCTATCGGACCAAGGTGAGACCTAAAATGCTTAGCAAATTCTATCCCTAGAGACTTCTTCTTCCAAAACTTTAAATGACCTGTACGGGAAACAATTAAAGCTTTATGTAGTGGCAGAAACTAAAATCCTAAACTGCTACTCTATCCATATGATCGTGAACAAGTGATGAGAAGAACAAACTATGTCATAAAGCACACTTGATGCAAACAAATATGAATATTCAATTTTACGTCCATTGAATGTTAGAAAACCACCACATCGTTGGGACCTAACAAATGCATGCAATGGATGAAAGTTAACAAATCAATTCACAAAAGACCTTACCAAGAGAACTGTTGCAGACATGGATATAAATCATATCACTTGCAAACCTGTTAAAGATCAAACAAAACACATCTTTATGTATTTGAGAGAGAAAAGTTCAATACATACCTTTCCAAGCTCGATAAGTTTAGCCACTGCTTCATCCTTCAATATTTCTGGATGTGAAAAGTTTGTGGCTTCTGCATGTTCAAAACATAGCCAGTTAAACTGATCATAATGTGCAATTTGATAATAATGGTGACAATGATAATACAGAAACACACCATTCTTAGCTCATTGAAATTTCATACCCTATACCCTTATGACTGATCCACAAAATTAATTTCCATCAAATAGATTGCCAATAAATTGGTAGCACAGATCATACTTTGATCCTGGGGGCAAATTTGCACAGAACCAATGCCTTAAAAAACCTAAACTAATCAATGATTAAAATTCAACTTCATCAGAGTACATCAACAGTTATCCACTGAAGATTGCGATATGTTATTGAATTATCTCATAGAATCAATTTTGAATTGAACTTGCCTAAAAGGTAGTTTCAGAAAAGTTTAATTGGAATAAAATTATGAAGTTGGTCATAAATTCATCAAGTATCCAGATGCAAGGTCAAAAATAATAAATAATGAATTGACTTGGAAGCCAAATGTGAGGTACAGATGTACCCAAAAGTAGAGGATTAATTAATAAGCTATAGCAATTGACCAAGTAGCTATCAAGTGCTCTCGCTATTGAGTCAAAATTTAAACGAAGAAAGGGACAAGAGTACAACAGATTATGGTAATAAAAATTTCGGTCCAAGAAACAAAATGAAAAATAAGGAAAGACAAAACGTTACCTGATAAACCGCAGGTGGAGGGCAGGGGAGATGATAGAGCAAGTGCGAGGATTAAGAGGTGGAAAACAAAGTTGGGAAATGGTATGATCAAGAAAGATGACGATCCCTGACAACAGAATTCAAGAACAAATTTTTAATATAATGATAATCCACTGCTTCAAGAACAAATTCAAGAACACATATCTTTACCTATTTGAGAGAGAGATGTTCAATACATACCTTTCCAAACTCGATAAGTTTAGCCACTGCTTCATCCTTCAATATTTCTGGATGTAAAAAGTTTGTGGCTTCTGCATGTTCAAAACATAGCCAGTTAAATTGATCATAATGTGCAAAACATAGAGTTTGAAACAACTGCAACCGAGACTGGTGCCTTAACAGGGAGAACAGACTGGTCATGTATTGGGTACGCCCATACATTTATGACGTGTAAAGATTACCCTATTGAATATCCAATGTCAAATACATAAAGATGTGTTTTGTTTGATCTTGGAAAGGTATGTATTGAATATCCTATTGAATCTTCAATACATGACTGGAGATTCCTACAATCTTTTGTTTGACTGGAGAACAGACTGGTCATGTATTGAAGAGAAGGATTACTAAATGCATTATGAACTCCACAAATTGGACGCATGTACTTACAGGCATCTCAGACAAACTTTTGTCCGAAAACCCACGGTAGCCATAAGGGATTCCTACAATCTTTTTCACACCATATATTTCTAGGGTGATTGGTGATAACTACATGCAGCAACACTAAAGAATAAAGATTTCCATTCCATCAGGACTTAAGCATCTATGGAGATTAACAGAAACAGTAAACTTCCAAGATTAAAGGACATCTTAGTGGGCTTAAATAAAATTTTCTAAAACCAACCGTACAGAGTATAGAGGTTTTTATACCAAAACAAAGAAAATTTTTAATTTAAATATTTTGACCACTTATGCATGACTCTATTACTTTTATAGCTACAAATTGTAGTGGCCTGCCATTACTGCTACAATCTAGTAGCCAATGTTTGAGAATACCTGTCGTATGACATCTTATACATCAAGAATTGACAAGCCCCTTCAATCCCAAGACAAGCAACACTTACCCACTGCCACTATTGAAATGTGCTAAGATAGATATTCAAACATTCAAATAAATGGTATTGCTAATTATATAGGTTGTCTTCAATCCGCACTCCAGAGTCTGTTTTAAATGGTATGTTTACCTCTACACACAAAAAAATAAATTACCTTTAAAGCTTGAGAAAATACCAACAGAACAAAGAGCAGACTCGAAAATGAAGGAACAAAGATTCACACAAACAACGTACGAAGAATGACTCCAAGGAAAACACATACCATTTAAAACAGAAATCAGTCAGTTCTAAATATGTCCATTCATTCTTACTGACAACAGAAAAAGAAGTTTAAGATAAATGTAAATTTGAGACTGTATTGCTTTAAATGCCAGGAAAAGTACACAAATAGATTCAAAGCAATGTCCAGCACTTACTGAGCAAAATACTTGCCATCCAAACTAATAGACATTATTGTGGCAGGCTTTCCAAGTAACCTCTTGTGCCCAACTTTTGTCCAGGTGCTTATATCCCAAACAACAGTCAGTGCTTTATTTCCTAGAAGAGTAGAAGACACAAGCATATTCAATATCAACTTGCCAACACCGCAACTAAAAAAAACCCATTGATGAAATTATTCTATAAAATTTAGCACACAATGTACCTCGTTGGACTTTAGTAAATAAAAAAGGTTTTGTTCCATCTTTATAAAACTGGCACAATTCAATCTTCTCATCCTACGATATGAGCAAAAAGAAAATGAACATCTAAACCCCAAGTATAAGGGAAATAACATGATACACATGAAATAAGCAGGACATACAGAGGTCCTTGTTAATGTTGCTACTGGAGCACCATCACTTGTATTCCATATTCTGGCTGAACCACCATCAGTTGACGTTGAGGCTAAAAACTCTGAGTGTAAGCTGTATATAGCAATAAAAAATCCAATCCACTAAAGTCTTTGCCTGAGCTTTGAAAATTTTGAAAGCATTGTATGCAAAAAACCGAAAACACTGAAACGAAACTAATTAGTCCATCCCTGGAAGGTAACTTCATCAAAATAGAAGCAGGGTGCTAAATCATATTTGCCAAGTTTATAACACATTCCCTAAAATAAATTGAAAGATTTACTCAATGTTCATTCAACCTAAAATCCATGTCTTAGAAATGACTTGTAAGGTCTTCGTTCATCTAGAATGATGCGCATTAATATCAATGTGAAGAGACTAATAAGCAAAGAAATAATGTTAACATAACATACATCTCCGCCAGCAGCAAATCCAGTTCCGTCATAGCAGAATGTGCACATAACAAAATGGATGCGAACTGTCTGATAAAATCTAGTTCCCTTCAAATAATTCAAATAATTCAATAATTCAATAGGTTTTCCAAGACATTTAGAGCAATCAAATCTCACATCTATCATTGATCGCTTACTGTTTGAAATGTTCTCTGAGACGCCTTTTGACTACCCTTGTTGGCTTGAAATTGTTGTACCAGGGAACCTTTGTGATTCCAGGCCAAATTTCTTCATTAGGTGTTCCACAAATGTCGAAGATTTTATTCAATTGTTCTGGCTGCAGAATAAAATCATATAAACACGAAAGAATTTTAAACTAACATAGCAAAATCTAGACCGTACGTGACACAACCCAAACGAACTCACACCAACAAAAAGAGTTATACTATCAGTCTAGCACAACCAGACGATATCCACTCCAACTAAATCTTTAGACGAAAATAATGCACCTATAGTGATAGAGAGCCTAACCAGCAATATACTCTACTCAGCGAAATAAGATCCATTTCAAGTGAATGATTACAGCATTGTGTGATAAAATTATTGGTTCAATTAAATTCTATGCAGACTGTTAAGTTCAACAAAAACTATTCACAATTAACATTCTATGCAGACTGTTCAGCAAAAATGTTAAATGGTTAAGCGTTAAAGAAGATTACCTGGCCATATCCAACCAAACATCTCTTCATTAGCTGTGCAAGAGCAATCAAATCATCTCTGTTGAACCCTGAATTGTGTAGAAGAGCTTCCTCAGATGTAGAATTAAGTATCAGAGAACATATAGCTGAAGCCATCATAATAATAGACGGGCCATCCAGTGTGTCTCCTGCATAACATGTAAAAAATTCAGTGAATTCCTCAATTGGAAACAACACTCAGGACAAACTAAGGCGTGTGCAGTAATGATGAATTGTGCAAATAAAACAAAGATTTGATTTTCATATTTGAATTGAATAAATTGCACCCAGTTTAGAGTAATCAAACTGTTCCAAATACAGTGACAATCAAATTGGTGCCATAGCTTAACATAGAGCAAACATAATACTCCTATTATAATATTCCAAAGATACGATGGCATACAGATACTTCAGTTACATGCCAATCATCAATCCTTGCTTCCCTAGTAACAAGCAGCAAGCCACCAGATAGTAACCTACCAGAGAACACCCCCAACCACCCGGGAAAAAAAATGAAATTAAAAAAGAAAAAAAGAAGAATAAGAAAAGCATACTGGCATTGTTTAAGACATAGAAAGATAAAGACTCCTTATTGGATTCTACAAGCAAGCATGTATTATGGAAGATGCAAAAACAATGATATAACCAATAATCTTATGTGTACGTATGCATACATGTAATTCAGATACATGTATACATACATAAGTTTTTTTCCTTTAAAAAAATTCATATATATTATAATAAGATGCTGCTAAATATCCTACTGATTAATAAGATGCTATAATTTCAAATACTATAATATTCTTTGTTCATAACAAAATGCTACCACAAGCATGCAATTCAGTAAAGCTATATTTACCAAGTTTTAACAAGAAGTGACAGATAACTCATATTCTGAATATCAATGCAAACTGATACCTGCCCAACGAGACAAAGCCCGTAGAAGGTTGACCAAATGGCAATCCAAGGTAAGATGAACTTGATCTCTCTATTCATGAGCAAACAGATATGACATCAATTACTAAGCATCGTCGTACTAATTGTAAAGTTGAAAAACTTGCATACCTTTAGAAGGAAATTCAAAATTGTGTCACATGCCAGGAATATAGTACCACCACCCTCAATTCTAGAGCTGCTCGACTCTATCAAAGAAATAAGGCACCCCATAATCTGTCACCCAATCAGAATCGTAGGTTACCAAATAGAGTACATGCCATTGTATATTATAATTGTCGATACTAATGCATACTAAATTCACACGCATCTTACTTTCATGTTTATTAATGAAAACAAAAATAAACATACCACAACAGAGATTCTCAATGTGAAGTGGGTTCAGGACTTCAGGCGTACAAAAAAGCAGAGGTTAGGAATGCAGTAGCAAATCAAGTGTGGACACCGCAGGAAAATGGAAAGGGAAAAGGGACAAGAAAAGCTTGACAAGTGCTTCGTAACGTGGTAGAGAAGACGCTCAGTAAGCACCAACCGATGATGCAACAATAATACTACTACTGCTAGCAAATTATAAATCGAACAATGTGGCATCTTTAAGCATTTCCAGGCGCGGTGGAAACAAACACCCAAATTATAATTCAAACCACAAGCATGGAAACAAACAAAGCACAATAATAATTAAGAAAGAACAATCATTCAATCAGAAGCTCCTATTTAAAAATTTTTAAGAAAGAACACAATAATAATTTAACAGTGATATACTTATAATCAAATAATGGGGCATAGATTGAACAAAAAAATAAATAAGTGGGGGTATATAGGACTATGAAATAAAAAAGGGTAGTTTTTTAAGACGGCACTTTTACCTCTCGACGGCGGCGGCTTCTGGTGCTGATAAAGGCAGCAAAACTCACCTGTTACAGTGTCGGTGGATCCGATTTTGACTGTGAATCAATGACAACTAATTACAGCGGGAATTAATTATTGCAGGAAAAGGACAAGCGTTCTTTGGATGACCCGAGAACCCGAAATCACTGAACGGGAGAGGGGAACATACACAAGCAAGAGCGGGCGGGGGGCGACGGACAGCGGTGCCTACCGGCGAGCACGGCGAGCGACTGCGCGACGGCGTTAGGGTTGGCGGAATGTGCGAGTATTACGCATCGAGGGAGTCCCTAAAGCACTGAACGAGAGAGGGAAACGTACCCAAACAAGCGCCGACGGGGTCCAATCTGAGGCAGGGGCGGCGGCCGGCGGAGCTGGGAATTTGGTAATTTGCGTTCGAAGCCATGGAGATGGGGAAGATTGGGAATGGAGATGTGGCGGAGATGGAGAGACGGGCAAGAAGAGAGATGGAGAGACGCATGCTTAATCAGTAAGAAAGAAAACACAGAGGATGAGGAATCCTGGCAGGAATGATATTGGGGATCGGACGGTCCAATTCCAATTAAGCAAGATCCAACGGCTACGCAGACTCAGAGGGATCCAATGGCCAGAAATCAAATTAGGATGGGCTGGACGGCCCAGATCTTAATTGCAGAAGTGAAAATTTGGGCAGTCCTTCTTATATATAGTAAGATAAGATAAGATAAGAAAAGACTAGTCATAACAGCTGTGCGATGCACAGCGTACAGAGTATGTACAACTGCCCGTGGGGAAAAAAATAATTGTATATAAGCACACATGGGTTCTTCCGTGGGTTCTTTATACGACACTTATTATGTTTAGGGGCAAGTACACATTGCTGAGTAGGCAAAATTCAAACAATACAAAATTTATCTAGAGCTGAAATTTTCTAACAACCAGAAAATGGTGGAAGACACCATATATATTTTGCAAGTTTGGTTTAATTTTTCCCTTATAAATAAAATTAATGCGCAAAGACTAACAACACAAAGTGTTATCGATTAAATTAACAAAAAGCAGCCTTCCTCTGAGTATAGTAACGGAAAACATTATTTAATAGCAGCCTTCCCCATGCCCATCATATCATCGATTACCACTATAACAGAAGCAAAACTTGAAAAATAAACAAAAATAAAGGTATCTGCCAAACATTATACAATTAAAAGGCCACTCGTGGTAGTAATATAAGCCACCATGAGCATATTATTGTGGGGGTTTCCTTTCGGTAAGATGTTCTGTTTGTCTTTCAAGCAGAAGAGAAATGGTCAAACAAAATGTTGTTGTTTGTCTTTCAAGCAGAAGAGAAATGGTCAAACAAAATGTTGTTGTGGAAGAACACCGCTAGGCTATCAGCATTTTCGTCATAAAATTACTGCTCCACTGGGAATCAAGGCATCCTTTACTACAGTTACGATGCCGCTCTTGATGAAGTATCCGTCTGCCTCCATCGCTGCCTCTTGCACGTCATCACCATTAATGATCTGCATAGATAAATTCAGACAGGAATCAACCAGAGGAAACTTTGTTCAAAGCATGGGGAAGTTGAAAGGGTTGGTGGCAAGGGGAATCTTTGACCTGGACAGGAATTTACCTTCATACTGTCTCCGATGCGTGCATTTTTGTCGATAATTGCCCGCTTGATGTGGGAATTCTTGCCAATGCCGATTGGAACTCCACCTTTTGCTGCTAGTAATCTTCTGTCTGCGTCAGTCTGGGCAAAAGACACTTATAGCATTAGTAACAGAATATGAACTGAGGATGACTCATTGGTTTCTGAGTTCAGGCCAATGTAATTTTTCATCTGTTTTGGCGCAAAAGAAAAATAGTTCAACACAGTATGAAAAAAGAAATTACCTCATAACAGTCAGCTCCCATCAACAGGGAATCTTCTATGATTGCACCCTCCGATATGCAAGATCGAAGACCGTTTACTGAATGGTGTATCTTACAGTTCTGAGAGTGAAACAGTGAGCATTCCTTAAGTTATTAGTTGCCCGTTATGTAAATATCGAGATTGCAATGACATAGATGGAAACTTACCTTAATGGCACAACCCTCGCAAATGACATTGTCATTAACATCGGCATTGAGCATTTTGGAAGGTGGCAGAGAGCGGGGTTGTGTATAGATTGGGGCAGAACGGTCGTAGAAACTGCATCAAATGGACCGAATCATGCATATAGGAAGAGAGCAGCAAGGCATGCCGCAATGGGGGGAATGTTTCAATCCCCAGTAATAATAACTCAGCAAACTGACCTGAAATCTGGCACAGGCTTTTTGGTAATCCCCAAATTGGCATTGTAGAATGCTTCAATAGTCCCAATGTCTTCCCAGTAGCCATCGTAGATATAGGCCTGAACCTGAATGACAAATTGCAACACAAATTATAATAAATACAAGAAGAACAAACCAACAAATATACAGGCCATTTTCTTAACCAAGAGACATCATTGAATGTACACATAGGAAAGAATCACAATCTTGAGTAATTCAGACAGGAATTCCTCAAGCATGACTTACCCTCAAGCCAATAGAAGTAGCACCTGGAATGACCTCACTCCCAAAATCGCTTGATGCCGGGAACTTATCTTGCAGTAGTTGCATCATTACATTTTTACTGAGAACATAGATACCCATACTTGCAATGTAAGTCATTTCTTTTGCTCTTGCATCATCGAGACCTAAGATTGTTGTGTCAACCTTGCATGACGCAACCCCAAATTATAAGACATCATTAGTTGGGCTTCTTGAAATAGTTTTCAACAGTTAAAAGAAGCAATAGCAATCGCTTTGTAGTTTTACCCTCATTGCTTTCAGGTGTCCCCCCTTAGGCTTCTCTGCAAATTCTATAATTCTTCCTTCCTCATCAATCTTCATTAATCCGAAAGCAGTAGCACGTTTTTTATCCATGGGCAGTGCTGCGACTGTTATATCAGCATCACATTATCTATGTGCTTGGATGATTTTTTCATAATCCATCCGATACAAATGATCTCCAGAAAGAACCAGGAACTCAAGAACATCATGCTCTTCAAAGAGCCATAAGTACTGCCTGACAGCATCAGCTGTACCCTGACAGATCCCAAGACCAACAAAATAAACAAAACACTCTGCATATAGGTTGTTCATGTCTCATCTGGTTAAGCCAACAACACAGTGATTAGTCTTCTTTACAAAGATATTAAAACATAATTTCACCACTTTATAACTTAGAGAATAAAATATTGCCATAGTATCTATTCGTAGGAAAATCATGAGAGGCAGTCAAATGCTGACCAACTGCATACCTTAAACCTGAGGATGATTGATGGCAAATATAAGTGTGCTGGTTCAATAGGATAGTTGGAAGAAACAGCTATACTTTATTGATGACAAATTAGTTTCAATTTATAGTATGGTCTTATAACTTTAAAAGCAAAATCCTAAGTATATAGGATAGGGAATTGTGGACATGCTAAAATACAATAACATCAAACAAAAATATTATACATTTATACAATATCGTAAAATACTGTTACATTCACACCTACCCTGTAACACTGTAATCAAAGGTCACTTGACAACTATAGGTACCAGAGAAATTGAAATTCTAATCATCATTCCATCAGTTCTTTCCTAGAGCTATCAAATATTCAATCAGCCAACAATCCAAAGAGATATGGAGTCAGCTCAAACATTTAGTGGATCGAAAATGGAGAACAAAGCTCGCAGAAAAGTAATGCACCTAACTAATTAGCAGTTTAATAAGTTTCTAGGATAAGCAAATGGCATGGACAACTTGCAAAGAAGAAATATTCATGTGCTCTAAGAAAAATGTTAACGATAAAATCAGGCGCACAACATGAAACATGTGAGGACATACTGGTATTAATTTATGGGGAAACTGAAGACCATCTGAACCAGTAAATGCATCACCTTGAACTCTCTCATCTTGCAGTGTTTCCCCTAGAAAAAGTAAACAGTTTCCATGTTAATGTGATGTGCAATGTGTTCAAGCAAATCAGCAGATAATGTCTGAAAATGAACAGTTTTATCAGCTCAATTAGTTTGGCCATGCAAAACTGAAATAGCTAGCACAAGGAATTAATTTCCCTGGTTGAAAATATGAATACTTCGAAAAAATTTCTTTGCTGTAGCCAGCAACAAGAACCTACCAAATTTATCAGGTGGTGCAATGACGGTCCCTTTCAGCAGAAGTGATAACTGAGAAATAAGAGGATATTTACTCAGGATATATACTTTAAAAATGTAAATGTCGATAACTATATGCTCAACAACAAACTCTTATTCAGTTATTCAGAAATGCAGTCAGTACTCATGTAGCAAAATTACCAGGCATTCTGCAATATTATCATAAGAACATTTAGGTTCATTGCATAAAATCGAACAATAATCTTAACAAGGTTTGCAGCATTAAACACCATTAGATTGCCATCCAAGGAAGGAAATGTAACTTGGAAGCATGATGGGTTCATCATGAACTGTGGTCAGCCATCTCCTAAAATATAAATATATTGATTTACCCATAAACACAATGTTTAAGACCTTACATGGTGAGTTATCGAATAATTTGTACCTAATTTATTGATATTACAAGTTCATCTACTTGGCAAATACTAAAACTTAGACACAAAGTGTTCAAACAATGTTCCATCCAATTAAACTGTATTTCAGACAATCATTTGAGCAGTAATATGCATGTCAACCTTTGTTAAAAACAGGTCATTGAAGGCTCTTCCTTTCTCCTTCAGCTTCATTTCATCCAAAGTGCTGGGAAAAAAGTTTTAAGGAGCATAAGCAGATTACATCAACTGAATGCATCGGGGAGGAACTAAAAGACTTCATCAATTAGACAAAAAGGAAAACGATCAATAAATAATTTGAAACAATTTCTTTATTCTGTAAACTGTTAATGTGGTAAAGAGTAAGCTCAGACGATAACAAAGGGAGTGGGGAAGAAAAAGAAGTATCAAAGTATGTTCATGAACACTTTAGACCTGAGTTTGTGATTTATGTCATTTAGCTTCTTTGTTGTGCTCCGATACTCTTTTTTCGAGAAGTGGAGTGATCAGTGGCACACTATCCATATACCTAGCAAAGGGAGATACCACAGCATTTATGAGCAAATTATAGAAGGGGTAACTTGAGTTTGATTAATATGTAATTTGAACGACCACCCAACCAAGGTCAGAACAAATTATGAATGTAATCAGTATGTTAAAAGGCATGAACCACCTGAGAAAATGACCCGGAGTTAAAAGACCAACTGACGACAAGTTGATGATGAATATGAAAAGAGTGATTGATTTCGAAGTCAAAGAATCTTACAGCAAAATCATGCTATCAGATGTTATTGTCGTGGCTAAGTTGCTAGACACAAGTGACAGATTAAATACATAGAACACAATCTGTGATCAAATGATGCTAAGATTTAGTTTTTCGTCAGAGTGAAATAACTGGTAAGAGATCTTCTTAAGCATGAACCCTGCTATGAACCTCATTAGGTCAATATGACTTCTGCAAACATGAATATTTAACTTGGGAAAAAATTAAGCCCCAAAAGTTATAAAATGGTGCACATGTAGCTAAAATGTTACAGAACGCAGCTCAATTAGAATATTTTCAAGAGTATCTTAATTGATGAAAGAATTTTGAAAATACTCACCCCGACGGGCCGGCAAAGCCGCGGAGGATCTCTCCTTCAAAGGAGGCAACACGACGAGAGCAAACTGGGAGACGACGAGAACATTTACAAAGGCTGTTGCCAGATCCTGGAGATTCAAGTAATTCAGGTTTACATACAAACACATGAGATACAAAGAGACGGTTGAGAGAGCAGCATTAACTGTTGAATTGTATAAATATTACACGGTGCATTTTTTTTTTTTTTTTTGTGCATTTGAATTTAATTTTTCACATTACCTTCACATGGCCGAGCTGTGTTACTTGCAATCCTGAGCTGGGAATCGGGATGGGGCGGCCTGCTTTCAACCTGTGGAAGAACCACTCTTCGACAGGGTTGTAATTCAGTGGGCCATAGATGTAGACAGGCCTCAACATAATTCATTCCCTGGTCCTCAAGGCTTGATAGACTTTCCAGCATACAACAGACAAGATCATTCAAGTATGGACGTATGGCAACCCCGGCACCCTTCATAATGGATGAAAAATATATAAGATAATCGCAGAGAGGAGAGTACTCAAGGCAATTTCCATTTAGTCCATATCAAAATATGCATAAAGAATTATTTTCATCATCAAATTGCACAAATAAGAGCAAATATAAACAAAGGCTCGCAACCAAATCTCGCCATCCATAGTCATGCATGAGAATTTCCCATGCTAAGCTTCCAACACCAGTACCACTTATCCACTGGGATTTTATACTTGATTATCCTTTTTTTTTGGGTAAGACAAAAAAAAAAAGAAAAGAAGAAGGGAGTTGTGTAATAAGAAACAGTCTTCAATTTGCTTCTGAAATCATCACAGCCTTTACCTTAGCAAGTTTCGTAACCATGCCAATTGATGCGTTGCGGATGGTGTCAACTTTACTCATTATGCCATCCGTCAGCAACAAAGGTAAAACAATAGCCATTGTATCCCTTGCCTCTGGAACTGGTGTAAGAGAGACATCACACAACCTCACGGTTAATGATCCAACAGCACGGCATAATCGGTCACCTGCATTCCTGACAGTCTCTTTTATATCATCCATAGCCCGGAAAGCAGCTATCCATATTCTTTTTAAATGCCTCTCAACCTAAGAAAGAAAGAAATACAAAGTTGAGAGACAGACATCCCTTGAACCAAAAGGCTAAGAACAAAAACAAAGAGTAGTTGAAGCAACCATCCAGATGACAACCTGATTAAATTTGCGTCCTTGAAGTATGTCTGCAAGAGCAAGGCAAGAAGCCTCCCTGGACCGCCAAAGCCTAGATCCACATTGTTCCAAGAGATCATCAAAAATATCATCCAAATTCTCATCAATGGCCCTCTTTGAATCTGTAATCAATGATTATCAGATATTTATGTAAGAGAAAAAAAATGCAAGATTGGAAAAATGGTGTGGGTTGAAAAGTGCAATTTCTTCTTCTTTTTTTTTCTTTTTTTTTGGGGGGGTGGGGGGTGGGGGGGGATGGGAACATAAAACGAAAATAATGTAAGATTAAATCCAAACATGGTTACTATTTTCCTTTATGATAAAATTCAAGTGACCGCACTACAGCAAAATATATTCGTATAATCATACTATTGACAGAGTTCCCACAGACATACATGCAATCAATGTAAAAAAAAAAAACAAACAAACAAAGAAAACAAAAACAAAACAAAACAAAATAAAACAAGCACAGCTTGGAACCTATTTAAACAATTGATGTCAAATCCAGAAGAGCAATATAATAATGAATTTAGTAATAATAAACTCCATACCCAATGTAAGTTGTTTTTATAACATGTGGAACAAAACTGAAAATTCCACTGACAGTGCATGGCGTACCTCTGAAATTGTTGTTAGCACAGCGGATATACGTTCAAAAGCAGGATACCGAGGCTTCATAGACTTTACATCTGCTAGAATAGAAGTAACCAACTCCATATCATGAATTGGAGCTGACCATATGGGACCGCCCATATTATACTTCTTGCCACAGTCACTACAATCTTGGCCAACCACAGGACCAAATCCAGGTAGGTATCTCACACTTTTATTCTGCAAATTAACATTATTTTAAAAAAATGAAAATAAAAGATAAAGAGCACATGGTTTATATACTGTAAAAAGACATTGACTTTTGCTGTCCTAATGATTAGAATCATAGCTTATTACAACACAATGATCGGTGTTAGTAGAAAAAGACGTCCTATGCTGCCCCAACTACAATAATCAAGTTCATAAATAAGGAAACTGTCCCCATTCAAAATTTGAATGTAGAAGAATAAGAAACCATCCTCACATTGTTTTTAAGTTGGTTTCCTGTGAATTGACTGAATACATATGTGATGGAGAATGTTTTCTAAACACAACTGTTGATCAAGGAAACTCAGTAACCATTCAATAAGTTTCAAAAGAGAAAGCTAGATGCGAACTAAAGATTTTAAAATGCAGCAGAGCAAAGGCATATAAGAGAGAAGACAGTAATTAGCAAAATCAAAGATTATGTTACAAATATAAAAGCCTCATATTGAATATTGATAATATGGTATATCTTTTATAATATTGGTAGAACAATTCCCATATTTATATTAATATGAAAAACATAGGCCACAGAGACGAAATTGATACAGACCTTAGTAACAGTCCTTCCAACTGACTGGAGGTGAAAAGAATCGCATCCGGTGCATTGAAAGACATATGACAGCTTTAAAGGAGTATTCTTCATGGCACCAGCAGAACTACATGCAATTACCATTTATTTAGACAACACGATGCATAAAAGAACTAAGTGCCCAGCCATATGATATAGACTTCAAAGAGGAAACACTCACGTATATATACGAACAAAGACCCGTACATAGAAATCCATTTGAACAGACAACACAGGGACTATTTACCGCTTGTACCAATTTGCATGGCTCTGCAATTCAAAGAGAAATTTACCTCAAACTTTATAAAGAGATGAGTGTAAGATTCATTAAACACTGAAGTAAGAGAAGTATCTCTTTTAACTTTTCGATTTAGTGCTCAAAAGAAAAGCCAATATAAACAAAATCAAACAAATTTCTAATTTTCTCTGTGGCTATCTCGCGGAGTGGCATGAAGTCTCTTTAAAAATGAAGTTCAGATCTAGCAGATAAAGGTTTTGTTTAGTGGCCACCAACTCCACAAAAAATTCCAACCCCCCCCCCCCCCCAAATAACTATATTTGTACTTATTTCTGGCTGTTATTTTATAATAAAAACCGAGAGAAACTTTTAAGGATCACAAAAAACATAAACTGAAAGAAGAGATAAATACCAATTCAATTCTTACCCTAATGCCAAACATTCAATAAAGTTAGTGTACCTCAATACATGCCAGAAGCATTCTCAAGGCCATCTGATGGCAATATTTTCCTCTCAATGGATAAGCGCCATATCTATTCAAGAGAAGTCCGGAGTCAAGAATCATCCACTTAGTGCAAGAAAATATATAGAAAGTACTTGGTAAAATTAAATTTTACTTAGAATAGCAAACTTCGCCATTTCCACCACAGAGAACTGCCATATCAGTTGCTGTACACATCAAGATGCCTCCATCAACAACTGATTGCACAGCAGAGTCCAGGAAAACAGAAGGTGAATCGTAAGGATCAAGATCAACCTGTAATAAAAACCTAAATGAGTAACAACTAACAACCACCACTAAAATCAACATAAAGTACATGGACCAAAATGGTAACATCATGAGCATATAAAAGACTCTCGCTCTACATGGCACTAAGGTAAAACAAAAAATTCCAAATTATTCAACAAAGCATATAGTTTTTACTTTGGAAGACTGTTTTGTAACATATTGAGGTGTATATTTATTGGTTGGTCATGCCATCACCTTGTTGCATAGTATGTTTTAAGTGCTTTACATGTTGATAATGTTCCATTTGGTTCTCAAGCATTAATTAATGTGTAACTTTCTCCCTTTATAACATCAAACACTAATTGAACCATTATTCTGGATAATGTTAAAATACAAAGAATGGTTTCAAGAAGGTATACCACATCAAATTCTTTTGGGTGCGTGAGCATATAGACTCTGGCATCAGCATGGTGTGACTCCACCTTTGAACTTGCAACCGAACCATTAAATTTAATGTTTCTCTCGCAAGCTTCAACAGACGCTGTAGAATATGGAGATGTTAGGGCATGTAGCGCGATCCATAATCCTCTTTCTTGTTTGGTTATTAAACCTGGGTGCTTAACCTGGAAATTAGAAATGCTTCCATTCAAAAGACTGTATAGGACAGAATAGCATCATTATGGAAAATCAGCTACAAGCTTATGCTACTACTTCATTATTGAAAACCAACATCACAATTCACATGATCCACAGTACACAACAGCTCATTGAAAAAGAAAACTTAATTCACAAAAAATATGCACAATAAATGTATGTGACTCAACAGCTCAGGAAATCAATCTATTTCACAAACCAAGAATACACAATTTCAAGAGATGGTATAATTTCAAGAATCTGACATGTATGGTTTCATTCAGTCTTTTCAAGTAAAACCTTACCAACAGAAAACTTTTGTCCTTCAACTCCCTCAAAGATTTTCTTGTCTGCACATAAGGATCAAATCAAATAAAAAGATTGATAAGAAAATCCCAAAACTTACAACAGAACACTTTTCTATCCACACTGGCTTACCCGAGTCAAAGTTACCAGAGGTAAGCTCAACCAAACCTTTCAGTGTTTTGGCACGGGATTCCGGAATCTCAAAGCCACCCCCATTGCCTATTTCTAGTTGGATTGTTTGTAGGAGTTGCAATGTCAAATCTACAGCCACTGAGCAGCATCCTCCTTAGGAAACAAAAATTAATGATATATCTTAATCTTCAATCTATCAACCACAACAAATTAAAAGGAAATTCACATGTGATAAAACCGAGGGTTACCTAAGAACGTTTAAGATACATTCCAGCAGCAGCTTCTGAAGCAGCAATTATAAAAGCCCAAGTAAAACACATTACTCGAATACAACTTCACCATCAAATCTACTATTTTCATCCAGGTAATTCTCTGTTGTGGAAAAGGATTAAGTAAAGTAAATGAACTTAGTACCTATAATGGCAATAGAAGACAAGCTTAAATCTTGAATTTTCCCTAGTCTTTCAATAGCTGCTTCATGCGACCCTCTAAATCACGATTAAAAAAAGAAAGAAAGAAAGAACCAAGGTTAAATCTTAACTTCTTTCTCAACAATCGAATTATATGTTCGCAACTTCCCAGGGTTTACATTTGGTTCAGTTTTCTCCCACGGTCAATAATCAGATTTTCTGACCTCAAATCTTGGGTCTAACAGGTACAAAATCCAAGGAGAGGAACTTGATCCTGCGAAATTAGATTTACCATAAAATATTGTAAGATATATTGCTATACGACTTGAACGACCTCTTTCTTTCTTTCTTTCTTTCTTTTTTTTCTTTTTTCTGATTAATATGTATGTCAATGAGTCACTTCCCCACTGCAGCCAAAATATAAGTTGCTTCACTCAATGCCAAAGGAGTTAGATTTGCCTCACATAAAGAGAATCAACCTAAACATGGGGATAGCCCTTGCTTGAAGTTCTTGATGGCTGTAGACAAAAGATTCACTGTACAATGTCTGCTGAATGTTCCACAGATTATGGCTGATCCAAATATTATTCCAGTAAAGAGACAAGTAAGCTTGGCTTTGAATCAGAAATCTTCTTGTCGGAACAATTGACAGCTCTAAAAAATCATGAACTCTGCAATGATGAGGACATCAGATTTAAAAAGGGAGGGAAAGGTAACATTCGCACATTATCAGCACTTCAAATTCAACACTCAACAGTGACATCTTATTTAAATAAATACAACCGACAGTAAGAAACAAAACAGAATACAATGTAAGATAAACTCAACCATCACATTCTCCAGTAAAATAAGATAAATTACTCATAATTCAGTCCAACATATTGAAGAAAAGAATATCTCATCTTAGATCTGGACAAGTTATTAGAAAATGAAATGTAAACAATTTGTAATCCCAATTGCCATCTCATTGTTAGAAATTCCAAATTTAATACACGGACAAAGATATCATAATTTAAATAAGAACAAGACAAAAAAAAAAGGACATTAGGTATACTCACTGTCACAATCTCCAGTTCATAATAGAGATGCACTGTCGAAAAATATAAATAACTCACAATTCTGACAAACATATTGAGTAAACAACTTGTTATGAAACATAGTAAAAGTTCAACTGTCTTTCTGATTATGTAAACAGCTTCTGGTCAAACAACAGTAGAAATCAAATTCTTATGGTGTTCTACTTTTCTATCCTTTTCTCAAGTATTAGATCTCACCACTAAACCAAAATATTGGCAGGAAATAATCACTTATCGAGTAAACTGAACATTTTGAAACTAACCTTATAGTGTGGTGGGTAATCAGTTTTGAGGTAAACCCCAGCTGATGAGCAGTATATGTACCTGGAATTCAGTCAGTTCCACCATACAGATTAGCTTTGAATCAATTAAAAACAAGTGATCATGATACACAAATGCCTCTAAAGCTTCTTGAATGCTATGTTTTCTTGTGAAGTGGACATGGTCTGTGTAATAATAAGCTAGGCTCAAGTTCAAATAGATGCAAACATAATGACATAATGTAAAAACAAAATGTAGAACAGATTAACATCCAAATTATATAGCCAGTGATAGAAACAAGCTCCTGCAAAAATGGAGCAGGGCTTACTGTTCTAAATTTGGTAAAGCTTCTAGTATCGGTTCCACTTCACTGGCTTCACGACCTGAGAACACATCAACCACACATCACATTACACGGGATACAAAAGTAGCTACAAAATGTAGTTACAATTAACTAAGGTTCACAAACATATACCAGATCTGTCACCGCAGAATCATAAACCCACTGAATCTTATCGACACGAATCAAATTGCCAACAGGGGTACGAAATGAAATACCTGTTCCCAACTTGAAGCAAAATTATATCCTTTAGAGATCGCGCCAGATTTCGGGACGCTGGGCTTCCCCATGCCAGCAGCCCCAGTGGTTGCAGCCATTTCCCCTCTTCCAAAAAAACCGATCAGAATAATTTCAAGAAGGATGAACATAGCTCAACTTTTAAGGGCATTCATCTTTCAATCTTCAATTGCTCCCAATTAAAATGGAACCTTATATTGGATTACAGCCATCCCTCAAACTCATCTTAAAAATTCCAGTTTTCCCTAACAAACAGAGACCTAAAGGAATCATCATTATTCCAATTTCCAAGCAAATTTTAGAGTCTGGTTAGAGTCATTGGCTTTCCTCATTATCTGACAATCCTGCAGCTGGAATCTTGATCATAATCATGAGAAAACCCAGAAACCTCAATAAACGGACAAATACAGGTTCAATCAAATTAGGGCACAAAATCAATTCCGTCAAAAAACTACTACTTCAGTTATAGCAGGACCGGACCAGAAAAAGGAAATGCCTATCAAACTAATGTTCATAAAAGAAACCCTAAGAAACGATGCAATGCCGAGGCTAAGTTAATCTATAATAATCCCCAAATAAGACACAGACCAAATGCTATATCAATCAAATACCTTGAAAATCCAGATGCTGTCTATATAATCGTCGAGAAGCTCAAACCACTATAATTCCAATAATTTGCTAAAAAAAAATGAAATCAGTTTTGAAAAGCAAAAATGAATCTGTAACAATCCGAAAAAATGGATGGTGCAAAGAATATAGAGAGTAAAGCATTACAATTAGGAAGCAAGAAGGTTAGCAAATTGAGGCAGTGGGGACGCGTGCTTGAGGCGACACAGGTAGGGTAAGAGGAGAAGAAGGCGGAGGCGGCAGTCGAGCTGCGGTCGTCGACGACGGTAACAGTGAAGGCCGGGAAGAGCGGTATGCAAGCGAATTCTTCAACGGCGGCGCACGGAGGCTTTCAGGCAGCGATGGAAATTTGTTTCAAACCGAGAGAATTCGATTGCGGGGAACGGAACTCGGCGTAGGGGAGGGCGTCAGACGTAGGGGAGGCGGCGTCGGAAGAGGGATCCGAGGCTGGCAGAGGGCTCCAGAAAACAGGCGAATGGAGTCGCTGCGACGGTTCATCTATGGCTGGTTGGAGCGGCGAATCGGACAAACCTTCACGGATGCAGAAAGAGCGAGCGGTGGTGGAAATGGAATTAGGGTTGAGCAAGAACAGAAGAAATATGCAGATGGCATTAAGATTGAAGTGGCATCCTACGGTCGAAATTGGAATTCATGCTGGCATCGGACGGTTGTGATTGAAATAGAGATTTGGCAAAAATTTTTGCTCTCCCATTTATATAGTAGTGTATAATAGATAAGATAAAGATAAGATATGTGCTGACGAAAAACATAAAATGTCTCAATTAGGACAATTAAATAAAAATTCGTTTGAAGTCCAAAAAGACTCTCATAGGCCCAATTCCACTTACTGCCTGCTTCGGCTTCTTTACCCATAAAGTAGTCCAGAAAGACTTTCATAGGCCTTTTCTATTTTTTACTAATTACTTAGGGCTATTTTCTTTCCAAAAAAAATAAATATATAAGCGGACTCTGAGGGTCAGACTCAGAAAATGAGAATTGCTCAATTCTGAAAAGATTAAAAAGATTGAAATGTTCTAAAAAGAGAAATTATTGTAGTAGATGCTCAGCTGTTTGCAGAGCTTTTAGCTTTGAAAATGAAATCAAATTCTCTATTCGATTTTCATGGAATGGCGTACGGAATACAGACAAAATAATAATAATAATAATAATAATAATAATAAGAAGGAGGACAAAGATTGTGTCGTGACTGATGGTAATCAACCAAACAGCACGAAACTAACAAATTGTGGAGGATCCGGACCCATTTTGCGCGTCCACAGTCTGTACTCTGTAATAAATATTTGCAAATTGGCCCAAACATTTTCCGAATGGTATATAACACCACAACTATTAAAAAGAGATACTTCTATTTTGATTACCAAATCCCATAATTTGGTCGACGAAATTAGCACCATATTTTGTGATCAAAACTAAAGCTCATTAACGACCAAATTCACGATTAAAAGTCTTCCATCAATCAATCAGTGGTTCACTTTCTTTCATTTCCTTGGGGGTGTGCCCAAAAATTTGTTACTATCTCAATTCTTCCGGGGTGTCAATTTTAGGTTTCGGGCCGTGTTCGTCTCGGATTGAGCAGTGGGTATAGCATAAAATCTGTAAACCCGAACACAACCTGAAACCCAAAATGGACTTGAAATACCAAAACCCGAACACAATCTAAAAATTTTCAGGTCGGGTTTCGAGTTGACCTGATTTGGAAAAAATGCAAAGTGGCTAAACCCAAACCTGAAATTTTTCGTTTCGGCCGGGTTCGTATTTTCCGATTGTGTTCAAAAGTGACCACCCTGATTAGACAAGACAATTAGGTTTAAAATTTAAAATGGGTTTTCAGGTTTTCGAGTTGGTTTGGGTTGGTTTTCGGTGACTTGATATTATATTTCATGTTTTTCAAGTCGACCCGAAACCCAACCCATCCCAACCTGATTTTTTTTTCGTTCCGGGTTCGAGCCGACCCGATCTGGGAAAAATCCAAAATGACTAAATCCAAACCTGAAATTTTTCGTGTCGGTCGGGTTCGTATTTTCGAGTCGTACCCAAAATTGACACCCCTAAATTCTTCAATCTCCAACAAGAAGTCAACATATTTAGGGGTTATCTTTCAATGGTGCAAGATATTGAGGGTGTTTGATAATACAGTTAAATTAAATAAACTTATGTGTGAGACATTGTGAGACAAATAGTTTTTTTAAAGAGACAAAATAACTTAAAGAGTAATATTTTGGATTTAAGTAAAAAGTTACTCTCAAAATTGTCAAATATATAGTTATGACTAATTTATTACTCACATAAATTAATCGCTAATAGCTAATTGCCAAAAGGCTGATTAACATTTCTGAGACTATAAATTGTTCAATTTAGGAAATTATTAAAATCGAATTAATTCAATTTCATCAAAACCTTATTATTCCATAATTATTAAGAACTTTAATTCATACTCATATAACTTCTCCACTTCCAAAACAAGCATTAAAAGGGGGAAAAAAATAGAAGACCAATTTGAATATAATGAAAAATTGGAGGAGGAAAACATTACACACGGAGAGTTTTTTTAGATTCCTTGACAAGGACAAGGGTATGTGCAATCTCATTTAGTGCTAAAAAACTAGTATTCTAATTTAAAATACTGATAGTATAAAATAAATTCAATTTCCTGAAGAAAGATGAGGAAACTATTCTTCCAATCTTCCTTATGTGCTGTTATTTTAATATTAATAGTGACAGAATAAATATTTTGTCCATGGAATTGACCATATGCTCTCCTCCATTCCACAAAGATAATAATATTAAAGAAAACTGTGGCGAATTCATGGTGAATTAAATTATGCTACTGTCATCAAACTAAATTGGTGGTCCCTAACCTTGATGGAATTTTAATTGCAATAATTATACCCTTAACAATATTATTTAAATTTTAAATTTACTAAGTGTTAATGGTGAAATTTTGGAGGAGCTGAACCACTCTTTGATTGATGAACTTTAGGAAAGATTACAAGGAATATGAAAAACAAATTACAGGAATTGAAAGAAAGCAGTAAAGGAATTGAAATACACAAAGCAGTAAATAAAATAAAATGTAGAAAGCTATAAAGAAAATAAAATAAGTAAAATGCGGCTTCTTAGGCCGCCACCTTGAGCGCTTAGGCCGCCATCCTTGCTTGAGAGCGCCGCCACCCTTGTCCGAGCGAGACCTCGAGCTCCGTCATCCGTGTTGCTGAGGAGCGCCGCCATCCACCAGCTTTGAGGCCGCCACCTTCGTTTGTGAGTCAGGGGCCGCCGCCATCTCCTTGTCTCAGGGCCGCCATCCACGTTCCACCCTTCTGGTGCTTGGGCCGCTGCCATCACCCTTCAGTCTCCGGAGGCCGCCACTGCTCGAGGGGTGCCATCGCGCCGCCTTGGTCTCGAGCGCCGCCGTCATTGTGAGCAGGGGCCGCCGCCATCCGGCCAAGGGACGCCGCCACCAAAGATCACCGGAGGCCGCCACTGCTCGAGGGCCGCCATCGCCGGGGTCACCGAAGACTGCCACTGCCGGAGGGCCGTCATCACCCGAGGGCCGCCATCCCAGAAGTCCCGCCCGCCATTGAGGAAGAAAACCCGGGAACCGCCATTTCGATCTGTCCGGGGGTCGCCATCTCGACCCGTCGGGGGGCCGCCATCTTGATCTCAGCCTTCCTCAAGTCTTGAGCCGCCATCAACGTTGCCCGGAGACCTCAGTCACGCCGCCATCCTTAGTTACCAACTAATCGGCCTCCAAGGCCGCTGTCGATGGCGTTTCATGGCCACTATCCAGGGTTTTTACCACCCAAGGTTACTACATTAGTGTCGTAGATCGAAACTTGTTTAGTGACAATATCCGGATTAATGATAATGAATTTTAGGGTTAGGTAAAATGATGATTAGAGGAATAGGAATATGGAAGATGATGAAGAACAAGAACACACACAAAAGATGGATTTAATATAAGATGATGAAACTAAATTGCAAGATATAGGGAATGAAGGAAACCCAAACTTGCCAAGGGAAATGAGACTAACTCAAGACAAATGGCTTTCTTCAAGTGCATCATTCATGACAATCCATCGAGCAAGCTTCCAAACTTAATGGCGTGTAGGAAATGAGCATAAACTCAAGACAAACACAGTGGGAAGAGAACACTTTTGAGAGAGTGTTCTCGGATATGAACTTTGAAAATAAGATAGATTGATTCAAATTAAGCAAAGTTGTTTACAATGGTATGGGAGGACCTATATATATAGTCCAAGCCATGAAAAAGCAATAAAATACATAAAATATAATGTTGAGCACAAAATAGCTAAAATACAAAAGTGATGCGGTTTAGCACAGTCAATGCGGTCTATAGTGAGGCGATGTGGTTTATACCGCATCGATACAAAGAGACTGCATTGCATTAAAAATGAAGACTTCTTGGTCGATGCGGTTTATACCGCATTGGTCAAACCGCATCGATTGGTCTTTGACCGCATGTCTTTAATTCAGTCTTCTCTTCATTTTGTGGTCGATGCGGTCTAGGCCATATGATGCGGTTTATACCGCCTCGAGGAGACCGCATCGTTTTCTTCAGACTTGGCTGTTTCAACAAATTTGATGCATGCGGATTAAGTGATGCGGTATAGGGTGATGCGGTTTAAACCGCATTGCCTAGACCGCATGCACTAGATCGCATGTGTTGGATTTTGGACTCCTCTTCCTGGAATGGCTTGATGCGGTTTGTCCAGTCTGGCTTGATGCAGTTTAGACCGCATGCATGCGGTTTAAACCGCATTGGATAGTCCACATCAATTCTTGAAAATTTCCAAGTGTTGGAGTTTTGGGCCTCTTCATGCTTGTTGGGCTTTCTTGTGCATCCTAAGGCCCTTTTCCATCTTTATTTAATTCCGATGTGGGGAATCCATGTTAATGGATTCCGGGATTGTCCGGGCTTGATCTATCCGGATCATTATTTGCAGTCTTTGGGCTTCCTGGGGCTCCAGGTCATCTGTTTCCTGCAAGAAAAATTTATATAGCGCATCAGAAAATTTCTTGGCCTTTTGTTTGGATATTGTGCCCTCGGGAATTATCGGAATAATTAATCCGTTGGTTCTGGCGACTACGCCATCCCCATCCCCTTGGGAAAGTTGAGACATCAACGATCAGAATCCAACTCATCATCCCTTTCGAAAGGAGATAAATCGGCAACATTAAAAGTCGGATTAATATTAAAATCATCAGGAAGCTCAATCCGATAAGCATTGTCGTTGATTTTCTCAAGGACTTTATAAGGTCCTGTTCCGCGGGATGCGAGTTTGCCATGTGTCTGTGCAGGGAAACGCTCTTTTCGCATATGCACCCGGACCCAATCTCCCGGTTTCAGAAACAGCCTTTTCCTGCCCCTATTGGCAAATTTGGCATATGTCTTCGATGCCTTCAGCAAGCTGTCCCGAATATTCTGGTGCAGATCCTTGATTGCCTTAGCCCTGTCCCAGCCATTGAAATTAAGACGCTCACTACTAGGTAGTGGGAGAAAATCTAGGGGGCTCATAGGGTTAAATCCATAAACAACCTCGAAGGGTGACATGTGTGTGGCACGATGAATGTGACGATTATAAGCAAATTCAATATATGGCAAGCATTCATACCAACTTTTAGAACTCGAAGAAGTAATTATGCGTAGAAGGTACACGTGATTTACCGTTTCTGTCTGTCCGTCCATCTGAGGATGGTACGACGTCGAGAACAAAAGTTGCGTACCCATCCAAAACCCCTTCCAGAAATAGCTTACGAACTTGGCATCTCGATCTGAAACAATTGACTTGGGTACTCCATGCAGACGTACCACTTCTCAGAAGAATAAATTTGAAATATGCCTGGCATCATTGGTCTTCGCACAAGGTATGAAATGTGCCATCTTGGAGAATCGATCAACTACCACAAAGATTGAATCTTTGCCTCTTGTGGTCCGTGGTAGCCCAAGCACGAAGTCCATTGATATGTCCAGCCAGGGTCCTTCTGGCACATGTAATGCCTGATACAAGCCGTGGGGTTTAACAGTCGACTTGGCCTTCAGACATACCAAGCACTTAGCAATGAAGCAAACAACCTGGGCCTGTATTTTCGGCCAATAGAACTTTTCAACAAGGATTCCCAGAGTTGCATCCTTTCCAAAGAGTCCCATGAGACCACCACCATGAGCCTCTTGAATTAGCAACTCTCTGACGGATCCCTTTGGGATGCATAATCTGTTACCAAAGTACATGAACCCGTTCAGTTGGGAAAACTCCTTGAAACCATTTTGGTTTGTCCTCTCATATAGCACTCTAAAATCTTCGTCAGTGGCATACTGACTCTTGATATGCTCAAAACCAACCAGATGTGTAGTTGCAAATGTGACCAAAGTTGTTCTCCTGGTGTAACACCCTGGTTTTTGATAACCCAGGTCGGATGTCACCGCCACACCTCCCTAGCATGACAGGATTTCTTCGAGCTTGCTAGAGCGATGTAAGGCTATAGTATTGCAGTATTTAAAACATTTAAAACACATTCAAACAGCCCATACAATATAGTTCCAAAAATAATATCATAATAGTGCAGCGGAAATAATATTTAAGTATAAGTATTGCAGCGGAAATTTAAATAGGGCCAACATGGCCAAAACACGGGTTAAACAGGCCCGTTCATGCAAGTCATAGTCTAATGCAAAAATTCGAAATGCAATGTTCCCAAAAATTCCCATGCGTGTACATGATCACACATAATCCACGTGCTCTGAAAGAAAAAGAAAGAAAGAAACGGTTTGGTCAGCACAACGTGCTGAGTAAGTTAACACATAACATGGTTATGGGGTTTCAAAGCCATTAATTAAATTTAAATAAAAACATGCTACTAGTTAATACGCAATTTAATTTAATTAACTAGATAGATTGCATAAATTAAATCATGGATTCTAACCGATCATACATTTAGCATAATTTAAATAAAAGCAGTAATTAATGTAAATAAAGAACTAATAATTTAAATATAAGCAGTAAATAAATATTTTAATTATCCCCATTACTCCAAGATTAAGTATTTCAAGTGTTTCGTGATTTCATCGCAATCTCAACAAGTTTAGCCAGTAGTCTGGCGGCCTCAGCCGTATCCGCCATACCCAGTACCACTCCGGAGCCTCGGAAAACCCTTACGGATATTCTCGAGAGTGTAAGCCCTATATCTCACGCCGTTTTGGCATAATTTCTCATAAGTGTTCTCATCGTCCATTCACGCACGACGCGGTTAGGAGGGCACCCTGCAGACCACTCGCCCCCTCATTTTAATTAATCAAGTTGCAAGGGGATTTTTCAAAACTTCTTATTTCATGTATTAATTTCAAAGAAATTTTCCACTCGTTAAAACCTTAAAGGCCAATTTCACAATTTCAACAAGTTTCTTAAAATACAACTTCCTTAAGACGTTGTTTACACCAAAATTAATTAAAAATTTATTTTAAGTCCAAAAATTCTAAAAATTCACCCGTGACACGAAAACACAGAGATGAACAAGTTTTGTGTTTTAAGTTTTTCGATCCGAGTTGAGGAAATACATCAAAAACATGGTTTTCCATCAGAATATTAATCTGTCCGAATTTCACAGCAACAGTTTCATAGTTTCGAAATCTACCATAGCAAACGAACTCCAAATTTGATGAAATTTTACAGGAAGATACATAAGACATAGATCTACAAGTTTCCTATTCAACGCAAGTTCTAATTTGGCCTAGATCAAATGTCAAACTCTACCTCAAGTTCGGACCAAGATTCTGCCAACGTTTCAAGATCTAAGTTTAGAACAGATTAGTTCGAGACCGATTTCAGATATCAAAACTCAATGAAAAATTTCGAACTTTTTACACAACTTAGTTCAGTGTCTTAGGAACGTTTTTTATGTTTTAAGTTTCTTCGTTTGATCAGTTTTTAAGGTTCGAAAAATTCACGCGAGATCGCTGCGCCGTAGGGTTTTTCGTATCGACAGATTTTAGAGTTCTTGATTAGATCTTTATGTCGGGTGTATTTTAATTCTCCCAAACTAGAGTAAGGTTAACTTACAAGATTATGGATGATCCGGCTCGTTGATTCGTAGGCGTGGCTTTCAGTTCACCGTTTGCCTCCTAGATTCGTCGGGATATTCATTCTAGATCCGGATCGGGGTTTAGAATAGAAGAAGGATCAAGTTAGGATTCGTTTTCGAATTATGAATGGAAAGGAATGGACAAGATCTTACCACGACGATGGGAGTCTTTGGATTTTTGTCCAACTCAGTCTCCTCTCTTGCCTTCGTGCCTCCGACGACTCCGGGATTAGGGTTTGATATGTAGAGAGATTTCGTAGGGTTTGAAAAACGTACGGGGTCGACGGGAACGAGTATTTATAGATTTAGGGACCTAGGGACGTCCAAGATCTGTTACAAGGAGTTTTGGGCCGCAAGGTGAGCAACCGAAGTCGAAAAATCCGGAATCGGGCAAGTAAATCTCGCTTGGCTCGTTGCTGCCCGCTGGCGCGGCAAAAGCCTTCGCCCCGCGCGGCCACCGCCTGGACTTCGGTTCGGGATGGGTCATGCGATCCGTCGGGCCTTTTCTCCTCTCTTTTGGACTTCTATCCTCCTATGTTCTTGGGCTCCGATTTTCGGGCTAATCTTTGGGCTCCAAATTCTTATTTTTATTTTTATGTGGACCTTCATTAATTTATGGTCCGAGTTATGAGTCCATTTTTATTGGGTTATCTTGGAACTATTTATTTAATTAAATTATCTTAAATTTTAATTCTTTCTTGGATTAAATCCCCTTTCTCATTTCCCATGATTCTTTATTTATTTACTATGTTTATTTATTTGTTGTATTTATTTATTATTTACTTATTTATTTTATGTTGCAAAATTCTCGAGTATTACAGTCTACCCTCCTTAAGAATCAACTTCGTCCTCGAAGTTGTGTTTCGGCTTTTCTCGAGCTAAGAGTTAGGATCCTTTTGTTTATTTTATTATTTTGTGACTGAACTTAGAATTAAAATTTCTAAGCTGCCTACGTACCCTATGAAGGGATCAAGAGATGACGTAGTTCAAAATAATTTGAATTTGTTTTTTATTTCGTACAAATATACATGGGAAATATACGGTGTGACATCCTCTCCCCCTTAAGCTTACAGTTATGTCCCCATAACTGTGTCGGTGTCGGTTTAGAACAGTGTCGGGTAGTGTTCTGTCATGTCTGATTCTAATTCCCATGTTGCTGTTTCGCTCTCATGGTTCGACCAAAGAACCTTAACCATCTTTACGGTCTTATTTCTCGTTACTCTCTCCTTAACATCGAGGATTCTCACTGGGACTTCTTCATAAGTCAAATCACCATCGAGTTCAATTACTTCCGGTTGAAGTACATGTGTCGGGTCCGGCACGTATTTCTTTAGTTGAGAGACATGAAATACATTATGAACTTGAGCCAATTGTGGTGGTAAAGCCAGTCAGTAGGCTAGATTTCCGACTCGTTCTAGAATTTCATAAGGTCCTATGTATCGAGGACTCAACTTTCCTCGTTTGCCAAAGCGCATCATCCCCTTCATGGGTGATATTTTAGCATGACCCTATCTCCCACTTGAAATTCTAGGTCTCGTTGTCTCACGTCAGCATAACCCTTCTGACGGTCTTGAGCGGCTTTCATTTTCCCTTGAATCACCTTTATCTGTTGAGCCATCTCTTCGACAAGTTGTTGTCCCACTACCACAGACTTATCGCTTTCTTCCCAACTCAATGGGCTTCGGTACCTTCATCCATACAACGCCTCGAACGGTGCCATGCCAATGCTAGCATGGTAGCTATTGTTGTAGGAAAACTCAATTAGGGGTAAATGAGTTTCCCAACTCCCCTTGAATTCCAATACACATGCTCTCAGCATGTCTTCCAGTGTTTGGATCGTTCTCTCGGTTTGTCCATCCGTCATTGGGTGGAATGCGGTGCTCATCTTGATTTGAGTACCGAGAGCTTTTTGTAGCTCCGTCCAAAAATGAGAGACAAATCTACTGTCTCTGTCAGAAATGATGTCATGTGGTACTCCATGTCGTCGTACTACATTATCAATGTAGGCTCGGGCCAATTGGTTCATAGTCCATGTGTCCTTCATCGGGATAAATATGGCCGTCTTCGTTAGTCTATCCACAATCACCCAAATCTTGTTCATGCCTTTAGGTGATCGTGGTAATCCCGAGACAAAGTCCATCGAGATGCTATCCCACTTCCAACTTGGAATCTCCAGTGGCTGCATCAGTCCTAAGGGTTTTTGTTTTACTGCCTTAACCCTTTGGCAGGTGAGGCACTTCGCCACGAAATCTGCCACTTCCTTTTTCATTCCCGGCCACCAATAGATCTTCTTCAGATCCTTGTAAAGTTTTTCGCCTCCGGGATGCACTGAATATGGCGTGTTGTGTCCTTCTTCCATCAGTCGTTGTTTCAGTTCGACGCACTTCTGAGGCACACACCATCTCCCTTTGAAGAGAACGCTTCCATCCTCGTGGATAGCAAATCCTATTGCCTTGCCATCGGCAATACTCTTCTTTACTCTCTCCAGTTTGACATTGCCCGGTTGAGCGAGTCTTATCTCGTCAAAAGTGGGAGTTCTCGCAACCATTGCGTTGACCGTTTCCCTCACTGTGCCAGGATGCACAATTTCCACGTTCAATCTCGCCAAATCCATGTACAATGCCAGCGGAATTACCAACGAGTTGATCACGTGTTGGTCTTCCGACTCAGGGCATCAGCTACCGCGTTCGCCTTCCCTTCGTGGTAGGATATCTCAAAATCGTAGTCCTTCATAAGTTCCAACCACCTTCGCTGTCTCAAATTCAACTCCTTCTGAAAGAATATATATTTCAGGCTCTTGTGGTCGGTGAACATTCGACACTTTCGCCCGTACAGATAATGCCTCCATATCTTAAGAGCGAAAACGACCGCTGCCAACTCCAGGTCGTGTGTCGGGTAATTTTCCTCGTGAGGTTTCAGTTGGCATGATGCATATGCAACGACCCTCGAGTCCTGCATCAAGACGCATCCCAAACCTTCCTTCGAAGCATCGTTGTACACTTCGAAATCACCATTCTCTGATGGTAGCGTCAACACGGGTGTAGTTGTGAGTCGTTTCTTCAGCTCTTGAAACGCAGCCTCACACGCCTCTGTCCACTCGTATCTTGCTCCCTTCTTCAGTAGTTGGGTTAAGGGACGTGCGATTTTTTAAAAATCCTTCACGAAACGTCTATAGTACCCAGCCAATCCAAGGAAACTCCTTATTTCCGTTGGACTCGTCGGCGCTGCCCACTCTGTCACGGCAGAAACCTTCGTCGGGTCCACTGAAACTCCATCAGCGGATTCTATATGTCCAAGAAATGCTACTTCCTTTAACCAGAAATCACATTTGGACAACTTGACGTATAGTTGATTCTTTCGCAAGATCCCTAACACTTGGTGCAAGTGTTGGGCATGCTCTTCCTCGCTCTTCCAGTAGATCAGGATGTCATCAATGAACACCACGATGCACTGATCTAACAACTCTCGAAAGAGCATTTGTTAACCCGAAGGATAACACTGTGAACTCGTAGTGGCCATACCGAGTTCGAAACGCGGTCTTCGGAATGTCTTTCTCGGCGATTCTCAACTGGTGATACCCAGACCGTAAGTCAATCTTCGAGAATACTGAAGCTCCCTTCAGTTGATCAAACAGATCCTCAATTCTCGGCAGGGGGTACTTATTCTTGATGGTCACTTGATTTAACCCCCGATAATCTATACAAAGACGTAATCCTCCGTCTTTCTTCTTGACGAATGAGACCGGTGCTCCCCACAGAGAAGTACTCGGTCTTATGTATCCTTTCCCTAACAGTTCCTCGAGTTGCTCCTTTAACTCCTTCATCTCCAACGGCGCCATCCGGTACGGAGCTTTTGAGACGGGTTCTGTCCCGGGATGAAATCTATAGTGAACTCGAGATCTCGCTTAGGTGGCATGCCCGGAACATCTTTGGGAAACACGTCCGGGTACTCTTTCACCACCGGAATGTTGTCAACCTTGCTCTCTTTTGCCTCAAGGTTGTGAACATAGCATGCATACAGTTCATACCCCTTACGCATCAAGTTACTCAGTTTGAGGGCACTAACAATTTTGCTGCTCCTCTTAGGGGGTTGAGAGTAAAAGATAACTCTCCTTCCCCTACTTTTTGACAGGGTGATCTTCTGCTTCTGGCATTCGATCACCGCTTTATACTGGGACAACCAGTCCATCCCCAGTATAATGTCAATGTCCCTTAAGTTAAATTCTACTAAGTTTGCGAAGAATTCTACGTTCTTGATCACTATAGGAATTCCGTTATATCGTTTAGAGCAAGCTACTACTTCTCATGAAGGCAATTGAATTCCTAAGCTAATTATCTCGCACTTAGGTATGTCTAACTCAGTCACTATTCTTGATGCTATGATTGAGCAACTAGCTCCAGAATCAAATAAAACTTTAAAGGGTGTATTTAAGACGTGAAATGTACCTGCCATCACTTCTCCCTGTGCAGGCACGTCCGCTTGGTTAACCACATTGAGCCTCCCTATAGGGCGTCCTGGATTGCCCTGCTGATTCGGATTTGGCTGCTGATTTGGCTGCTGATTCTGGTTCTGAGGTGGTGGGGGACGTTGGTTCAAATTAGGTTGGTTCTGCGGTGGTCTGTACTGGTTTTGAGGGGGTCTGTACCCCTGGTTGTTGCCGTTCCGTCCATTTTGGTTTTGAGGCTGTTCCGGCCCTGTAACCAAGTCTTCCCTCTTTGTTATGTTCTCGATCCTTGTTCGGCATTCCCGACTCATGTGGCCCACCCGACCACACCGAAAGCATGCGCCCTGTTGAGGGCATCCCCTCGCCAGATGGGGTCATCCACACCTCGGGCAGGGTGGTACCGGACCTCCCTGGTTAAACCTCCTTTCATTGTTTGTTTGTTGTGGTCTATTCGGCCCTCCCCGTTGTTCATTCCGCCCCGTATTGTTTTCGCCTCTCACGTCCTTATTCCTCTTGTCTTGGGGGCCCCGGCTGGACTCCCCACTCACCCTCCTTTTCAGTTGCTGCACTCGCGCCACTGCCACAGCACGATCGTACACTGCTTGCAAGTCGGGGTAGTGCAGCCCCGTGATCACCTCGCGCACTGCCAGGTTCAATCCCATCTCGAATTTTTGAGCTTTCTCAGCATCTGTGGGTACTAGTCTTGGTGCGAACCTCACTAGCTCCTTGAACCGAGCATAGTATTCTTGTAGTGTCTGGCCTCCCTGTTTCATCGACAGAAATTCCTCATACATCGCTGCTTTGGTACTCAGGGGATAGAATCTATCCCTGAGCAGCTCCATCACTTCCGCCCAAGAATAGGGTTCATCGTCTTCGGTCAGTTTCGCTTGGATGGCCTGCCACCAGTCGTCCGCTTCGCCTCCCAAGTAGTACGAGGCAACGTGGACTCTCTCTCCTTCCGGACACTTGACCGCACCCAGCAGCTTGTCAAATGTCCGGATCCATTCCTCCAGTTTTGCTGGATCCTCCTCACCAGCATAGTAGGGTGGCTGGTAGGGATTCACCATTGCCAGATAGTTGGGGCGAGCTTGGGGCGGTGGTACCGCCGCAGCTTGACCCTGATTGACTTGCGCGTTCCCTAGCGCAATCAAGACCTCCTCTATCGTCCGAAGACGATCGCCACATTGTTCGGTGCGGGGGCGTCCTGCGCACCTTGGGGTTGTGCTCCTATAGGTTGAGCAGGTTCTGTGACATTCGGTGGCACTTCAGTAGTAGGTTGGGGAGCAGGCTGGTTTCTAGGTCTACCTCTTGGTGCTATTCTGTTACAAAGGGGTATAGATTAGGTCGCGAGAGTGTAATAAATTGTTTAGCCAAGTAGTTATAACAGTGTTTAGGTGTTAGATGTATATACGTGCATAGCGCTCGATCGGGCTCGAAAAGCGCTACAAAGATTTTTTTTTCGTCGGACAGGGTTCTGTCCAGATTTTTTTTTTCGAATAAACAAATAAATAAATAGATCTAGTATTTTATTTTTTGAAGAATTTTTTTTTTCTTGTACAAGAATGGAAATGTTTACTTAGCAAAATAGTGTCTACTAAAAATAGAATTTCCTATCGCCTCTAGGCTTCCTCCGGCAGGGTAGCAGGATCCTCCTCCTCCGAGCTTGGTGGCAGCAGGTCGTCAAAAATGTGGTTCAATTCCTCCCCATGAGCATCGACAAGTTCCTTTAAAAATAGGTTTTCTGTAGTGAGGTTTTGGATTTGGTCTTCGAGCTGATTTATGCGGTGGTGGTCCGCCTCTCTTAAGTTTCCCATATGGTGCAGATTTGCCTCTAATTGAGCTATACGATGTTTCATTTGTTGTATGGTTTGTTGGGAATCAAAGTGAGCGTTAATCATTTTGACCATTAAGTTCATCATATCTTGGTTCGCCATCTAGCGCAAGCAAAAGATCTAAGTTAGAACATACCGCTTCTAGGTTCTCTAAGGCATAATAGAGTGTAATATGCATATGCAATGATGATCCCCGAAAATAAATCCACTATATATTTTTATTTTATTTTATTTCCCATGGGTTTAAAAAAAAAATTCATCTCATGGTGGACTAAAATAATAGTAATATGATTTGGGCCTCTATATTGGGCCAAAGAATAATAAATAAGTTTTAATAAAAATATGGGGATTGGGCTTTAAAAATTTTGGAGTTTAAAAATAATCTTTTGGGCTAAGAAAAATAATGACTTGGGCTAGGAAATAATAATACGGGTTTTTCTAAAAATAATAGTGTACACTAAAAACAATAATATTATTAATAGTTTAGAATTAATAATAGTTTAAAAATAATAAGGGTTTAAAAAATAATAATTTAAAAATAATAACTTAAAAATATCCGGGCTCTGATACCAACTTGTAACACCCCGATTTTTTATAACCCAGGTCGGGATGTCACCGCCACACCTCCCTAGCAAGACACGATTTCTTCTAGCTTGCTAGAGCGATGCAAGGCTATGGTATTGCAGTATTTAAAATATTTAAAACACATTCAAACAGCCCATACAATATAGTTCAAAAAATAATATCATAATAGTGCAGCGGAAATAATATTTAAGTATAAGTATTGCAATGGAAATTTAAATAGGGCCAACATGGCCAAAACACGGGTTAAACAGGCCCGTTCATGCAAGTCATAGTCTAATGCAAAAATTCGAAATGCAATGTTCCCAAAAATTCCCATGCGTGTACATGATCACACATAATCCACGTGCCCTGAAAGAAAAAGAAAGAAATAAACGGTTTGGTCAGCACAACGTGCTGAGTAGGTTAACACATAACATGGTTATGGGGTTTCAAAGCCATTAATCTACTAGTTAATACGCAATTTAATTTAATTAACTAGATAGAATGCATAAATTAAATCATGAATTCTAACCGATCATACATTTAGCATAATTTAATAAAAAGCAGTAATTAATGTAAATAAAGCACTAATAATTTAAATATAAGCAGTAAATAAATATTTTAATTATCCCCATTACACCAAGATTAAGTATTTCAAGTGTTTCGCGATTTCATCACAATATCAACAAGTTTAGCCGGTAGTCCGACGGCCGCAGCCGTATCCGCCATACCCAGTACCACTCCGGAGCCTCGGGAAACCCTTGCGGATATTCTCGATAGTGTAGGCCCTATATCTCACGCCGTTTTGGCATAATTTCTCATAAGTGTTCTCATCGTCCATTCAGGCACGACGCGGTTAGGAGGGCACCCTGCAGAGCACTCGCCCCCTAATTTTAATTAATCAAGTTGCAAGGCGATTTTTCAAAACTTCTTGTTTCATGTATTTATTTCAAAGATATTTTCCACTCGTTAAAACATTAAAGACCAATTTCACAATTTCAACAAGTTTCTTAAAATACAACTTCCTTAAGACGCTCTTTACTCCAAAATTAATTAAAAATTCATTTTAAGTCCGAAAATTCTGAAAATTCACCAGTGACTTGAAAACACGGAGATGAACAAGTTTTGTATTTTAAATTTTTCGATCCGAGTTAAGGAAACACATCAAAAACATGGTTTTCCATCAGAATATTAATCTATCCGAATTTCACAGCAACAGTTTCATAGTTTCGAAATCTACCATAGCAAATGAACTCCAAATTCGATGAAAGTTTACAGAAAGATACATAAGACATAGATCTACAAGTTTCCTATTCAATGCAAGTTCTAATTTGGCTAGATCTAATGTCAAACTCTACCTCAAGTTCGGACCAAGATTCTGCCAACGTTTCAAGATCTAAGTTTAGAACAGATTAGTTGGAGACCGATTTTAGATATCAAAACTCGATGAAAAATTTCAAAATTTTTACACGACTTAGTTCAGTGTCTTAGGAACGTTTTTTGTGTTTTAATTTTCTTCGTTTGATCCGTTTTTAAGGTTCAAAAAATTCACGCAAGATTGCTGCGCCGTAGGGTTTTTCGTATCGACAGATTTTAGAGTTCTTGATTAGATCTTTATGTCGGGTGTTTTTAATTCTCCCAAACCAGAATAAGGTTAACTTACAAGATTATGGATGATCCGGCTCGTCGATTCGTAGGCGTGGCTTCCAGTTCACCGTTTGCCTCCTAGATTCATCGGGATCTTCGTTCTAGATCCGAATCGGGGTTTAGAATAGAAGAAGGATCAAGATAGGATTCGTTTTCGAATCATGAATGGAAAGGAATGGACAAGATCTTACCACGACGATGGGAGTCTTTGGATTTTCATCCAACTCAGTCTCCTCTCTTGCCTTCGTGCCTTCGACGACTCCGGGATTAGGGTTTGATATGTAGAGAGATTTCGTAGAGTTTGAAAAACGTACGGGGTCGACGGGAACGAGTATGTATGATTTAGGGACCTAGGGGACGTCCAAGATCTGTTACAAGGAGTCTTGGGCCGCAAGGTGAGCAACCGAAGTCAAAAAATCCGGAATCGAGCGAGTAAATCTCGCTTGGCTCGTTGCTGCCTGCTGGCGCGGGGTTGGCGAGGCAAAAGCCTTCGCCCCGCACGGCCACCGCGCGTCCACCGCCTGGACTTTGGTCCGGGCTGGGTCGTGCGATCCGTCAGGCCTTTTCTCCTCTCTTTCGGACTTCTATCCTCCTATGTTCTTGGGTGTGATACCCCGCAGAGAGTCGTCACGCGCCGAGGTAAGAATTTAATTTTCAAACCTCAAATATTTTATGCGTGTCAATTATTACATGCATTACTATCAGTCCGAGTGCGACCCAACTTCGAGGACGAAGTTGATTTCTAAGGAGGGTAGACTGTAATACCCGAGAAATCAACATCAAGTTTTAAAATCCGAAATTTACGAATTTGGATTTATTTATCGAAATCGAAATAATTCCGAGAGAACGGAATTAAATATTTCGGACAGTCGCGAGTCGGGATAGATGTATCGAATTATCCCAATAATTTCGGATAATTCACATATTATGATTTTTAGAAATTAAAATCATAATATTATTTAAAAAAAAAATTCGCAGGCTGGTGGCCGCGCGGTGGCGCGCCGCTCGCCACCCTGCTGTTATGGCGAACTCATAACGCCCTATGCGTTTCATGTCATGAATTCGGTGGTGGGCGATTCCAAACGACTCCAATTTGAATTCCAGACGTTGGAGGGTGTGTGGGGATGATTTTGGATAGGTTTTGGGTGTATTAAATCCCCCACAAGTCAGCTCATGATTGAAACTTGAGCACCAAGGGGATCCTATGGAGTCATGGGGTGAGTAGGGGGGTTTTGGATGAAGTTGAGGGTGTTAATTCGGGGGTTATGGATTGGAATACATCCCCTCATCTTCCTAGTGCATTGGGCAGCCTTTGGACTGTTTCCCACCTCTATAAATACCCTTCACTCAGCCTTCAAGCCACCATTTTCCACTCTATCCGAAAATTAGAAATCATAGTTGAGTGTTGGTGAGAAGTGGTGAGTGTTCATCCTTATGGAGGAAGGTTTGGACGAGTTGGTGCTTCCAAATCCATCATCCAGTGTTAGGTAAGAGTTTGAATTCGAATCCTTGTCCTTAGGATCGGGTTTCAGGCCCTAACGTTAAGGTTTTTGTCAAACAACTCCAAAATAGGTGCATTCGGTAGAAGTGTCGATTGTTGGGGTCAAGTTGGACGTTTTTCAGAATTCCTCCAAGAAGATTTTCGATCCTAAACTCATCCCAAGTAAGTTAGTATTGTGCACGTCGATTTCTAGAGGTTTTGGTTGAGTAAAACTCGAGATATAGGTTCATCTCTTCATTTTACAAAATCTGTCCAATAGGGTTTTCCTATGACCAATTTTATTGTTCTGAGTAATCGACCATGATCTGTACATTTTTAGAAGATCCTTCCAAAATGAAACTTGTTTCTAACGTCCTAAAGATGCTCTCTGTAAATTTTTATAATTTTTGGACATGATTTGGTCATCGAAATTTCATCTGGTATTTTCTGCTGAAACTGTGACAGATTAGTGCTTTCATGAACTTCGGTTTTGTTGTGTATATTACATTGTCCTATGGTTGTTATCAGTGGTCGAACTCTTCATGAAACTTGTTCCATTATGTGTCTAGATCATCCCTGTAAAATTTCATGATTTTTGGAGCATGTATGAAATTGTTATGAATTTTTAAAAACACTATGGTCGAATATACTGAAGTATGGAAATTCTTAAATCAGTGGCTTTCTGAAATGGGTTAAAACGACCAGTTTAGAGTCCGAATTTTGAGATGGCTATTTCTATGAAAAAATGCTTATTTTGATGTTCCCTAGCCGCTGTAATTTTTCCAGAATTTTTAAAAATAATTTGTTGCATTTTTAAATGCGATTTTGAAAACTGCCACAGTGTTACTTTTAATCGGTAAAGGCTATTTGGTACATTCGATGAACTAAGAGTCGATTGTTACTCGTTTTTGGATATATATGAAATCTGGATATGTGGTGAATATTATGGAATGATAAAAATGTGGTTTTAAAACTTTGTGAGTTTTGATCGAGTGGGATGCCAATGTTTTAGAGGGTAAGTGCACTTGGCGTGAGCTCGTTGGGCCGTCCACTCTTTTTGTGGCCAAAACGGCGCAAATGATATTATGGTTTCGTGTTAGTAAGAGTCTATACTCCTAGATGTATCCGTATGGGTTATCTAGGGCTCCGGAGTGGTCTGTATAGGGTCACTGCTTTCACATCCCTCGTGGGTACGAGTCCCAGAGGTGGGTTGATCTGAAAAGGCTTCGGCCCAGGATCGTTATTATTGCCGGCTTGTGGACATAAGCGCCCAAGCGGATGTTGATCTAAAAAGGCTTCGGCCCAGGATCGTTGATACCGACGGCTTGTGGACATAAGTGCCCAAGCAGGTAATTTGGATGTCCTCGATCAAAACAAACAATGGTAAAATAATGTGTTTGAGCTCTTGCGGGTTTAATTCCCCAAGAATGGTTATTTCTCGGTTAAAATGAATAATGGTAATTTATTTGTGTGGCAAAGCGTAAGAGGCTTCGGAAAAAGTCATTTGTAATTGTCCTCCTTTCTAATTTAAAAATCCCATTTGTTTTTATATATTCTTCTAAAATCTTTAAAATTCGTTGTGCTATATATTAACTTACTCAGTACCATTGTACTGATAGATACGTTGTCTCTATTTTTTTCAGATGTTGAAGATTAGCGCATGGCATTTATCATTTGGGATGGGAATTTCCGAAGACTTGTCGCACTTAATTTTTTTTAAATTCTTTTACGAATTCTGAACTCATGTTTGGCCCTTACTGAGCTTCCGCACTGTTTCTAAATGATACATGTTAGGCTTTACTCTGATTTAAACCTTCGGGCACTATTTGAATGGTTTTAAATTATTTTTCTAAATTATTGATAGAACTTAGCCTTAGCATCTTCTCAAGCGAGCTCGAAATGGTTCGCGTCTTGCTTGGGGAGGTGTGGCGGTGGCATCCCGGCCTGGGTTATCAAATCCGGGGTGTTACATTGGGCTCCGATTTTCGGGCTAATCTTTGGGCTCCAAATTCTTATTTTTATTTTTATGTGGACCTTAATTAATTTATGGTCCGAGTTATGAGTACATTTTTATTGGGTTATCTTGGGACCATTTATGTAATTAAATTATCTTAAACTTTAATTCTTTCTTGGATTAAATTCCCTTTCTTATTTCCCATGATTCTTTATTTATTTACTATGTTTATTTATTTGTTGTATTTATTTATTATTTACTTATTTATTTTATGTTGCAAAATTCTCGGGTATTACACCTGGAGAGTGCATCTGCAACTACATTATCATTTCCTTTCTTGTACTTAATCACGTAAGGGAAGGACTCAATAAATGTGCTCCATCGAGCATGTCTTTTGCTCAATTATCCCTGAACCCTTATGTGCTTAAGTGTCTCATGGTCGGTGTTGATCACGAATTCTCTTCCCCGCAGATAGTGTTGCCATGTCCTCAAAGATTGAACAAAAGCATATAATTCCTTGTCGTACGTAGAGTAATTCAGTTGTGCTCCACTGAATTTCTCACTGTAGTATGCTATTGGTCTTCCTTCTTGGAGCAACACTGCTCCCATGCCCGTACCTGATGCATCACTTTCGATTTCGAATGGCAAATCGAAATTGGGTAATGCTAGGACAGGTGCATGAGTGAGCTCATCCTTAAGGTCATCAAATGCCTTTTGCTGTGCTGGCCCCCACTTGAACGGAATGTCCTTTCTAAGCAGTGCAGGGATCGGGGCCGCAATTACACTAAACTGTGGAACAAATCTTCTAAAGAAACCACTCAAACCCAGAAAACTGCGTACTTCATGCACAGTGGTTGGCGACTTCCAGTAAGATATAGCCTTGATCTTTGATTCGCCGACTTTCAGTCCATCTTTTCCCACGACAAATCCAAGAAATGTCACCTCCGGCACACAGAAGCTACACTTCTCGAAGTTGGCATACAAGCGAACCTCTCTTAATCGATCCAGTATTTGTTGCACATGTCCTACATGATCGATAAGAGTACAGCTATAAATAAGAATGTCATCAAAATAAACTACTACAAATTGTCCTATGAATTGTCGAAGAGTCTCATTCATCAAACGCATAAATGTAGAGGGGGCATTCGTAAGACCGAATGGCATAACGAGCCACTCATATAGACCAAACTTCGTCTTGAAAGCAGTTTTCCATTCATCCTTTGGTTGCATTCTGATTTGATGATATCCGCTCTTTAGATCGATCTTCGTAAAAAGACTAGCACCACCAAGCTCATCTAGCATGTCGTCCAGTCGTGGAATTGGATGACGATATTTGACCGTAATAGCGTTGACTGCTCGGCAATTGACACACATACGCCATTCGCCATTTTTCTTTGGAACGAGCAAAACTGGAACGGCACACGGAGATAAACTTTCTCGAACCCAACCTTTTTCGAGCAAGGCTTGCACCTGCCGCTGAATTTCCTTCGTCTCCTCGGGATTCATGCGGTACGCGGGTCTGTTGGGAATCGAAGCTCCGGGTACAAAGTCAATGCGATGTTCCACGCCTCGGAGTGGTGGTAAGCCAGATGGCACTTCTTTCGGGAAAATATCTTGATTTCTGTCAAGCATCCTGGAAAATTCCAATGGCAAATCAGGTGCAGTATGAACAGTTCTATTGAGAGATGCATCAGGTTTAACTGATGCAAGAAAACAGTGACCTGAGAAGTCAGGTTCCCGTGCTGCTTGCTGAAATGCAGTCTTGGTCAATATCAGACATTGATCCAAGTTTGATGAATTCTCGCCAACTTTGGCTTATCCTCTCCCCTTTGCCTTTTGGTCAGCTTCCGCTTGAGCTATTTTGTTCTTCAGTTTTTCCTGATCTAATCTGATAGCTTTTACAGATAAAGGTTTAAACAAATATTCCTTCTTTCTATGCTTAAAATATAAGACATTAGATTTTCCTCTGTAAGTGGCATCTTTATCAAACAGCCATGGTCTTCCAAGCAAAATATGACATGCGTTCATGGGAATGACATCACATAATACCTTCTCGGAGTAGGTTCCCTTTGTAATAGGGACCCATGCTTGTTGGGAGACCTTGGTTTTGCCACTGTTGTTCATCCAATGTAGCAGGTAGGGACTGGAATGCTCCTCAGTTGGTAACTGCAATCTGCGCACAGTATATAAACTAACAATATTAGTGCAGCTACCGTTATCAACAATGACAGAGGCATTATTGCCTTTAATAGTGCAACGACAATGGAAGAGATTCTCCCTTTGTTCGTTGGATGAAGTGTCTGGTACTTTTTTAGCATTCAAAGTCCTCATTGCTACCAGCAGATTCACATCTTCTTCATTGTCATCATCAATTTCGGGATTGATTGGTTCATCCACTTGATACTGTCGCAGATCAGCTTCACAGTCATCCTCTTCGTCGGAATCATAAATCTTGAACACTCCTGGTTCGACTTCTATCACAGGCCTTTCCTCCTCGCCAGTATTGAGTATGGCCACTCGTCTTGGGTTATTGCATTCATTGTCATAATGGCCTTTCTTGCCACATTTCCAACAAGTGATTTCTCTTTTGTCCTTGGCGGGTGGATGTTGTTCTCGGCCCTGAGTCCTGTTTCGATCGTCCCTAATGACCTCCCTGAAATTCTTCCCCAGTTCAAACCTTTTAGGCTTGTAACCTCCCTCATCACGAACCGGCGACGGTGTCAGCTGTGGATTTTTGGGTCTTTCGGTCCGCTCGGGCGGTCGGATCAACCAAGGTTTGCTCGGGTTGTAACATGTGGAAGTTCGATGGGTTCTCCTCTTGAGTTGGCCTTCCATTTTTGAGGCTTTTCTTACCAAGTTAGTGATATTCACGTAGCCTCTCATGTCCATCTCTTCAAAGATTTCGGGCCTCAAACCCTTTGCAAATCTGGTCAATGTGATCAGTGGATCCTCATTGAGCTGGGCTCTCATCATGAGCATCTCCATTTCACGGTAGTATTCTTCGACAGTTCTTGATTCCTGTTTCAGACTGATCACCTTCATGTACATGTCTGGTTTGTAGGTGGGAGGCACAAATCTCCTTTCCATGAGTTGCAGAAAATATTCCCAATCAGTGACTTGGGGTTGACCAGCATTGTGATGATCCATTGTGAACTTTTGCCACCACAGTTGAACATACTCCTTGAATTCTTGGACGGCCAATTGAATCTTTTTAAAGTTGGAGTAGTTGTGGCAGTTGTAGATCATTTCCATGGTGTTTCTCCAATCATGAAATTCATTAGGGTCACCGGTCCCTTTGAAAACAGGAATGGTGAACTTAATGCGGTTCAGATTGTCGTCCACTTCATCGGGATCATCTCCATTTATTACAGGCGCATTCCGGGGTCTATTTGGCATAGGCGGTGGGGGCATGCATGGCCAATGGATCATTGATGCGCAGTCCTTCGTCTACAGGAGGAGGTGGAGGCACTGGGCTATCGGAGGGGACCTATGGCCGCGGGGTCCCTGTCGATGATCAAACGTTTCAATTGTGACCTGTTCCTCTTCTCTTTCGGCCATGGTATCCTCAGCCTTAGCCATGTCAGTTTCCTGGACTTGGTTTTTGCTTCCGGATGCTCCGTTTTGTCTTGAGGTAGAAGTATGGTGATAGAATACATCTTGTAATCTGCGCTCAACCCGTTGCATCAATCGTTGGGCCAAAGCGTCATCCTGTATTTTCATGCTTCCTGCAAAGTCATTACTCAGATTATCAATGCGCTCATTCACAACAGAAATATTGGAAACATTAGCATCAAGAGTTTTCTTAATATTACCTGCCATGATACTCAGAGAAATAATATAGATATAATGTGGGTCAGGAAATAAGCGATGTAGAGTGAATTCTCAGGTTCGCACTCAGTGTCTTGGTCCTCAACACCACTTCAGTTCGTCGCCTGCTCAATTAGTTCAATCAGATGCAAGAGAAGTACACACAGAGATTTATGTACGCACAGTCCAAGATTCAAATGAACTGTTCGACTCAATCAAGGAACGCACAGATAGGTATGCATGTACTGCGGTCTGATCAAGTTCACAGTTTTAAACAGATATTGCAAGCAAAGAACAGTGATATTTGTCCCAATTTTGAAGTAGAAAAATAAAGCTCACAAGAAAATTGCACTCAAGAAATAAAATAAAACCCAATTTACTCAAATAACTTCTCGGGCTTGGTTTCACAAAATGCCAGTCACGATATCCACTTTATTGTACGAGTACTCAAGTGGCTTCTCGGGCTAGGTTTCAAATTGTGCCAGTCCGATATTCACCTTATTGTAAATTCACTCGAAACACTCAAAATATGAAAGGGAAAATAATACTGGAAATGGAATCACTCTTGTCAACATTTGTAAAAACTGGAATGGCCGATGCGGTTTGACAGACCGCCTCAATAGAGATCGCCTCAAAGTGATTTTCCCAGACTTAGGAGAATTTTGGAGCTGCTTCTTGATCGATGCGGTTTAATGCACAGATGCGGTTAAAAAGAGACCGCATCAATAGACCGCCTCGGATGGAGACCGCATCAAGTGTCCAGACTTAGAAAATTTTCGATGTTGCTTCTCTAGGCGATGCGGTTTAAACCGCCTCAAGGGGGAGACCGCCTCGAAGAGAGAGGAATGCTTGGCTGAAATCCTTGGCGTGATGCGGTTTAAGAGACCGCCTCGTTCAGCTAGACAGCCTCAAGGTCTTGAACAAATTCTTGCTTCTTTTCTTGATTTTTCTGGACACGTGCCTTCATGGTTGTCAATCGCCAATTAATGCTCAAGTACAGCACAATTAATTCCCCACTTCGACTGATTGCTTTCAAATCGCACAATCAAGATGTCTTGCTTATGATTAACCGGATAATAGCACACACAATCCTACCAACTTTTGGTCTATTGGGTATTAACAAATTTCATGGGTAATTCGGTTCTTTGATCTTCAAGAACACTCAAGAGCACCTTCAAATCTTTAAGCAAATCCTCAAGAACACTCAAGAACAATATGAACTCGGTATGAACAACAACTCACAAAATGATATCCTCACACTCCCAAACCATAAACCCTTCACTGTCTTGCTATTAATAAGCTTGTTTAATCCAATAAACTCAAATAATCATGCAAATACATTCATACATGAGAATAGGATAACAAGACTAACATCAACAACAAACAAAATAGAGCATACACGGTATGGAGAACAAAGGAGGGTATTACCGAGAGCAACAACACAATATTTTTAGGGTTTTCACAGATTTTTATATGGATGAGAACACAAAATAAAACTTGGATAATAACAAGAAAATATGGAGAATAATCCTATTGCACTAACAAGTTTGGGCTCTGATACCAAATTTTTCTATATATGCCGTAGATCGAAACTTGTGTAGTGACAATATCCGGATTAGTGATAATGAATTTTAGGGTTAGGTAAAATGATGATTAGAGGAATAGGAATATGGAAGATGATGAAGAACAAGAACACATACAAAAGATGGATTTAATATAAGATGATGAAACTAAATTGCAAGATATAGGGTAAGAAAGCTTATGAATGAAGGGGACCCAAACTTGCCAAGGGAAATGAGACTAACTCAAGACAAATGGCTTCCTTCAAGTGCATCATTCATGACAATCCATCGAGCAAGCTTCCAAACTTGATGGCGTGTAGGAAATGAGCATAAACTCAAGATAAACACGGTGGGAAGAGAACACTTTTCAGAGAGTGTTCTCGGATATGAACTTTGAAAATAAGATAGATTGATTCAAATTAAGCAAAGTTGTTTACAATGGTATGGGAGGACCTATATATATAGTCCAAGCCATGAAAAAGTAAAAAAATACATAAAATATAATGTTGAGCACAAAATAGCCAAAATACAAAAGTGATGCAGTTTAGCACAGTCGATGCGGTCTATAGTGAGGCGACGCGATTTATACCGCATCGATACAAAGAGACCGCATTGCATTAAAAATGAAGACTTCTTGGTCGATGCGGTTTAGTTGATGCGATGCGGTTTATACCGCATTGGTCAAACCGCATCGATTGGTCTTTGACCGCATGTCTTTAATTCAGTCTTCTCTTCATTTTGGGGTCGATGCGGTCAAGGCCATACGATGCTGTTTATACCGCCTCGAGGAGACCGCATCGTTTTATCTCCCTCGCATTCTGGGTCGATGCGGTCTATTGCATACGATGCGGTTTATACCGCATCGAGGAGACCGCATCGTTTTCTTCAGACTTGGCTGCTTCAACAAATTTGATGCATGTGGTTTAAGTGATGCGGTATAGGGTGATGCGATTTAAACCGCATTGCCTAGACCGCATGCACTAGATTGCATGTGTTAGATTTTGGACTCCTCTTCCTGGAATGGCTTGATGCGGTTGATCGAGTCTTGCTTGATGCGGTTTAAACCGCATTGGATAGTCCGCATCAATTCTTGAAAATTTCCAAGTGTTGGAGCTTTGAGCCTCTTCATGCTTGTTGGACTTTCTTGTGCATCCTAAGGCCCTTTTCCATCTTTTTTTAATTCCGATGTGGGGAATCCATGTTAATGGATTCCAGGATTGTCCGGGCTTGATTTATCCGGATCATTATTTGCAGTCTTTGGGCTTCCTGGGGCTCCAGGTTATCTGTTTCCTGCAAGAAAAATTTATATAGCGCATCAGAAAATTTCTTGGCCTTTTGTTTGGATACTGGGCCCTCGGGGATTATCGGAATAATTAATCCGTTGGTTCTGGCGACTACGCCAATTAGCCACCACTCTTGGTTCGTCTTCCTCTTTGTCATGTTTCAATTTCTCAAAACGAGTCTCGTGTATAGGTAGACGCTTCTCATCTTGTTCCTTAAGTAACTTTTCCAAGCGGGCCGCTTTCTCGGCCAACTGGGCAAGATCAGTGGAATCCTGCACAATTAAACATTCTTTCAATTTTGGCAACATATTCGCCACTGCAACATTGGCTATCCTATCAGGGACCGCCATTGTGCATCGGCCCTTGAGCCGTTGTAATCTATTAATGAATGTTCTTGCCGCCTCCTTGGCAAATTGCTTTGCATTAGTCAGGTTTGCAAGACTCACCTGTGTTAATGGCGTGTAAAATCTGTCATGAAACGCTCGCTCGAGGTTGGCACAATTTTAGATTGAGTTAGGCCGGAGGGATGCATACCATGCAAAGGCAGGTCCAGTGAGAGATGAACTAAACATCCTCAATTTGAGCCAGTCATTGGCCACCGCTTCACCACATTGAGCAGTGAAATTTACCAATATGTTCCACAGTGGACTTGCCATCGTCCCCTGAGAAGGTGGTGAATTCGGGTATCTTGAAGCCCCTTAGATACAGTAGCATGGTATCTACCCAATCAGGGAAAGGTTTCATGTATGTAGGCCGCTCCATCGGCCTTAGTTGAATCCCAAAATGTTGTTGCATCACGTTTGCCAGCAACTCGGGTGAGACCTTCGGTGTCTGTGTAGGAGGCATGGTGATTGTGGGAGGTGTGGCAGGTGTCGAAGCCCCTTCATTTGGCTGTGGCGCCTGCCCCCCCTTGCGTTGGCGGCATCCAACTAGGCTTCGGTACGGACGCAAGTACTAGCATGGCGGCTGTGGAAGATGTGGCCGGTGTTGAAGCCACTCCATATGGCTATGGTGCCACCTGCCCCACTTGCGTTGGCAGCATCCAACTAGGGTTCGATAGTGCTGGCACTGGTGAGTAGTTAGCCACATAAGGTGTGATGAGAACGTTCGGCACAGGGGGTACCGCTTGACATGGTGGCATGCCAGATCCACCAGAGGCCGTTGGACAGCCGAGTGAAACACTAGAGGCCATCAAATGTCCTTGTGATGCATAAATTGGCACTGGAGGGGCCGCATAACAAAAGTTCGGCATGCTAGGTGCCGCTTGAGCGAAGGAATAAGCCATCTGATGTGAAAATGGGAACAGGCTGGCCAGGCTGCTTCCGGACTCCAGAGGTGGCGGCTGGCCATATACGGCTCCACAAGCCCTCTGTTGGCTGCCTGCCGGCCCTGGGCATGGGAGACTGGGCGACACATTCATGTTTTTTTCAGGAACAGTTCTATCTTGTTAAGTACGCAAGGAACTGCAAATTCTATCTGCTTGGTCGTCCATGGCAGACCGCAACACATCCACTAAGTGTTTTGTGAATAGGGGCATGAACTCGGCCATTGATTCTGTCATCGATAGCCGCACTTGCTCGGACAATGTAGGGGTTTGCATTATCCCCTGTTGCGGTTGAGAGGTGCTTTCTACCGCTTCATCAGCAGGCGCTCTAAGTGGCATCTTTTCATGTAGAGACATTTCTTCAAATTTCTGAGTAAGATTACTTGCTAACCTTTCAGATCTAGGATGTATAAACCCTAAGCGGATATGGTTTTCCACTCGAGTCCCACTGGGCGTGCCAATTTGTTAACGATGAAATTTTGGAGGAGCAGAACCTCTCTTTGATTGATGAACTTTAGGAAAGATTACAAGGAATATGAAAAACAAATTATAGGAATTGAAAGAAAGCAGTAAAGGAATTGAAATACAGAAAGCAGTAAATAAAATAAAATGCAAAAAGCTGTAAAGAAAGTAAAATAAGTAAAATACGGCTTCTTGAGAAGTGTTGAAGGTGTCTGCATTTGGGGCCACATTACACTTATATAGGAGTGGGGAACCTAGGGTTCCCTCAAGCCCATGAAAGCTCCACCTGATTTCTTTCCTTTGTTGGTGTCTCGTCCTGATTTGCTTCCTTGAGTGGTGCCTCGTCATGATTTTCTTCATTGGGTGGTGCCTCCCTGATTTGCTTCCTTGTGTGGTGCCTCATCCTGATTTATTTCCTTTGATGACACCCCATGGTGATACCTTCCTTGCATGTTGCCCCTCACCACGATCTTTTGTCCTTGTAAGGTGTCTCGCCCTACTGACTTGGGGATGAGTCCTCTCTTTCAGTCCCTTCTCTTTCGAATATATCTTCACGGACTGGGCCGAGCAATGAGACCTAAATAGATGGGTCTTAATATATTTTTTTATTGGTTTAACACTAAGTTACTTATATACTATACTCCTAAAACCTTTCAACTATGAATTAAATTGGGGATGGGAGCTAAACCTAATAGTAAGTCCCCATTGGTCTCCTATCAATTATTTTCGTCCCTTTATAATTTACTAGATTTTTTCGCCTGCTACGCATGGGTGTTGAACTTATATTAGTTTATACAAAAAGAATATATATATATTTTTTTTGATTACATGAGCTTAACAACGAACATTGCCAAAAATGATTCTTCATCAATCTGTTGTAAGTTACTACTTGTAACAGAGTTTGCTACATCAGCATCCTTTTTGTTCTTCAGTTCCCGGCAGTCAGTTACGTTGTTTTTCAACCATGTTGACAACGTCATCACAACCTCGATTATCTTCACAATTCTATCCAAACTTGGACCTAACAATATCCTTGCATTATAAAGTTTATAAAAAATATCATTTCTCCCTAATATATTATCCATTTTGACTATTATCTGTAAAGTTTTTAAAGAATATTATTTATATATTTTTTTTGGACATATACCGGTATCTCCATAACATATTGGGCCTAAGACTAATCTCTTGAGGATCTGGTGGGTATTTAAGTGTTGCCTCTCCCAAAGCATAATTCTGCATATATACACAAAGCATAGGTTGGGGGTTCGATTCCCCACCCGGCCCCTATCCGGCTATCCCACCGTTTTCACATTTGTCATTTATGTGCTATGATCTCCCACCATCTATTCCCTAACCTGTTTAGACTATTAAGAAAAAGAAATATTTAATAATTCACCGTACATTGTTTAAAATTTTTGTCATATTTTCATTCATTAAATCTTATAAATGGATTTTAAATTTTTGTTTTGATTAGTTTCTATGGACTAATTCTTAATTTTATAATTAATAAATTTTAATTATAATTACTTTTTGATTATTTGTTAAGTTTCAAAAATATTATGAAGAATATGAAAATTTTTTGGTAGTGATTATAGGAATTAGTGTTTACTATAATATTTTAAGTACTATAATATTTTAAGTTATTATTAGTATGTATTTTAAAATCTAATGCTAAATAGAAATATAACTCTCATAACTATAAAAATTTTAGTTCATATATCAATCAGGCAATCAGATAGTTGTCGTCAGGTTGCAATTAGTTCTTGGATATAACGTAGGTCATAAAATTTGATTCAGTCTTGCATATTTATCTTTACCATAGTTCGGTCATCTGCAATTGGCGCTACTTTCATATAATTTGTCATCAATATTTTTAGTTGTCAACTTTGGGTACTTCAGAAATTTCTTGACGTATGATTTGATGGAAATTTTTTGATAGAGTAATTTTTCCTTCTTCAAAAGAATCACAAAGGCGTGCATATGATTTCGCCATATAAAGGGATGTATCTTATCACACTGTTATATTAATTATTATGTCAATATTGTAATATAAAAACTACTTATATGGATGTGATTATGTAGGAAATTATTATATATGGAGTCAGGGCCGCTTGGTTGGGGAGGAAAGAGGAGCTTAAGAAACTACTATTGGCCGAGGAGAGACGATGGTGGCAGAAATCGAGGATCCGTTGCTTAAAGATGGAGATCAAAATACGCGATTTTTTCATGCGATTACTTCGATAAATAGACGGAGGAACTTTATTGGGGCTATCTATAGAAATGGGGCTGTGGTGGATGATTCGAGAGTGATTAAAGAAATAGCTTTTGAACATTTTAGTGCCATTTTTTCCAAGCCTGGGGTGATGATTTTTAATGTGGAAAATATTGGTTTGGAAAAAATAGAAGAGTCGGACATCAGATGGTTAGAAAGGGACTTCTCAGAGGAAGAAATTCATGAAGCGCTATGGAGTTGTGATGGGAATAGGGCACCCGGACCGGACGGATTTAATTTGGGTTTCTTTAAGAAATATTGGGAGATTCTAAAAGGCGATGTGATGCGTATCTTCAGGGGTTTGGAGGGGAGGGCAGGCTTCCTAGTGAAGTTGGGAGTTCATTCATAGCGTTTATTCCTAAAGTGGATAGAACGATGGATTTTAAGGAGTATAGACCAATTTCCTTGGTGGGTAGCATTTATAAAATAATTATGAAGGTGCTGTCAAAAAGATTACAGGGAGTTTTAAATGGTTTGGTAGGACAATCGCAGATAGCTTTTGTGAAAGGGCGCCAAATATTGGATGGGGTACTTATTGCCTCCGAGGTCATCCATACTACTCATACGGCTGGGAGGCAGGGTTTCGTAATCAAGCTGGATTTCGTGAAGGCTTATGATGATATTTCTTGGGAGGCTCTTCTGGGTGTTCTGGAGGTGATGGGCTTTGGTGCTAGGTGGGTTAAATGGATCAAAGAATGTATATGCTCGGCGTCGGATGCGGTCTTGATTAATGGGTCACCTACGTAATTTTTTAGAATGCACAGAGGTCTTCGGCAGGGGGATCCGCTCTCTCCATACTTGTTTGTTCTTGTGGCAGAAATATTTGGCAGGTTGTTGAGCAAGGCGGTTGCAATAGGGTTGTATCCAGGATTGGTTTCGGGCGTGGGGGGGGGCAGTTATATCCCACCTCCAATATGCAGATGATGTAATTCTTTTTTGCGATGGTGAGCTTGATCAGGTGATTCTGGTAAAGAGATTATTAGTTTGCTTGACCCTTGCCACGGGGCTTAAAATCAATTTTGGGAAATGTAGCATTACTGGTATTAATTGTTCAGATGAAATGGTTAATGATGCAGCAGGATTGCTCGGGTGTAGTGTGGGCAGGTGGCCTTTGACTTATCTGGGGATTCCGATTGGTGGGAGAATCAATAGCGTGGCTATTTGGCAACCTGTTCTAGATAGGATTGATAGAAAGCTAAGTGGTTGGAAGGGATGCTTGCTGTCTTAGGCTGGGCGTTTGTGCTTAATTCAATCAGTTCTAAGCAGCTTGCCTGTGTATTTTATGTCGATATTTAATGTCCCTAAAACGGTGGCGGATAGGTTGGAGTTTCTCAAGCGTAGATTCTTCTGGAATGAGGGAGAGGGTGTTCGGAGGCTCCACACAGTGTGTTGGGAAAAGATTTGTAGACATAAGAAAGATGGAGGGTTGAGCGTTCGGGACTCTCAGCAATTTAATTTCGCACTTCTCCTTAAGTGGAGATGGAGATTTGGGATAGAACAATCTTTATGGAAAAAAGTTATTGATGCGAAATATTATGGTAATACAAGCCCTTTAGTGCCGGATGCGAGAGTGGGTAGGTCGTGTTGGGGTAAAATCTGCCAGGCGTGGGAAGAATTGAAAATAGAGGAACCTGGAGGTGGCTTCTCAGTTCAAGTGGGTAATGGGATTGCAAATCGCTTCTGGCAAGATATTTGGGTTAAGGAGGGGAAACCTTTGATGATATTGTTCCGCAGAATTTTTACATTGGCATGTAATAAGGAAGGTAAGATATTTGAGTTCAGGAAGTGGTCCGGGTTTCAATGGGAATGGTGTATACCATTGAGACGGGCGTTGTTCGATTGGGAATTGGAGCTCTGGAATTGTTTCTTAATGGTTTTGAATCAGGTGCGCCTTAATAGGTTCTTGGTGGATAGAGTGGTTTGGCGGAAAGAAGGTGATGGGAGTTTCTCTACTGGATCGGTATGGAGAAGGAAGGAGGATTCAGTTGAGGCAGGAACTCAGGGGTTTTGGAAACATCTTTGGAAAATCAAAGCTCCCATGAAGGTTAAAATTTTGGTATGGAAGATAGCTAATTACTCTCCAGGTTAAGGATATGCTTGCAAAAAGAGGATGTTTACAAGCTACAGCTGCTACATGTTTATTTTGTGGGAATGAGATTGCATCGGTGGATCATTTATTTTGTAGATGCAAACTTGTAATTTCAACTTAGTATCGTGTGTTGGAGTGGTTTGGTGTGGTATGGTCGATTCTGGACAGGATAGATTGCTTGCTCGCTTGGTGGTGGGGCTCTAGGCTGAAAAATGGGAATAGGGGGTTGTGGCTTCTCTCATGTGCTGCTACCCTATGGACAGTATGGAAGGCTCGAAATGGGATGATATTCAATGGCCAACAGATAGAGATTAATGGGATGTTGGAGGAGATCAAATGGCGGGCTTGCTTGTGGTGGAAAATGTCAATTAAGGATGCTAGCTGTTAAGTTGGGGAGCTGACAGATAGTTTCCCTCATAGATTGGTTCAGGGCAGAATAGGCAGGCAGGTCACCCCTCGGAGTGGTTTGGTTTGGGTACGACCAGAGCAAGGATGGTGGAAGATTAACACAGATGGCTCTTCTCTGGGAAATCCGGGCCCGACGGGGGTGGGGGGTTGATACGGAACGACGAGGGTGAGGTAGTTTTTACTCTGTCTGATTTTATTGGCATTACTGATTCAACAACGGCTGAGCTTACAGCGATTAGTCGAGTTTGTATGGCTTTGATTCGGGATCAGGGGTTCCCACTTCAAAGGCTAATTTTTGAATGTGATTCGGCTAATGTGGTGGGGTGCTTAAGAGAACCGGAGGCGATGCCATGGCACCTGTGTGATCTGTCTAGTCCTATTGTGGAGCTGCTGAGCTTTGCTGGGGAAGTTAAAATCCAACATGTACTGCGTGAGAGAAATTCAGAGGCCGACTCCTTGGCTCGTCGGGGTGCTAGGGGTGTTGGGAAGATTGTGGAATGCTCTTGAAGCTGTATCGTTGCTGTGAACAATTCAGTCACTGTGACTTTGAGTCTGCTTACATGAGCAAATCGTACAGAAGGGGGTTGATGGTTAAATTGCTGATTGCCTTTCGAGCTGCTGTTGTAAATTTTGATGTTGGTCAGGTATTTCAGTCTGCAACATTATGCCTGTTTGTCACTGGATTAGAAGCACTAGAAGAGTGGAGCTGTAGGTGTGCGCTTTTTGCTTGGTTGGATTAGTTTTGTGGGTTACTTTGCTGAGGTTTCTTTTCGGAATTTGTTTGCACTTTGCTTTCACATTTTGTAAGGGGGTTGTATTTGGCCTCTCTTTCATGCTTCGATGGATTTGTTTGTTGGTGGTGTATTGCAATGTTGATGGATATGAATAAACCCTTTTATTCCTAAAAAAAATAATAACATGCCATGATTTTCAATTCTTTATTTCATAACATACTCTAACTATCCCGTAAATGAATCACTCTTACAATGATTCTCCAATCATATTTGTTTTATTGAGTGAATCCAAACTATCATACTTCATTATATTCGTCATTTCTCTTAGTGGGGTGTATTGGATTGAGACTCTACAGGATTTTTTTGGACTTTCAAAGTTGTGGTGTATTCAATATAGATTTTTAAAAGTTTTAAAAATCTAGATGTATTCAATACAGATTTTAAAAAGTCGTTAAAAATCTAGAGATATTCAATACAGATTTTAAAAAGTCTTTAAAAATCTAGAGGTATTCAACACTCTATGAATTTTAATTCTTTATAGATTTTAATGGATTCTCTTAAAAATTATAACTACACGAAATCTCTCTAAAATCAGCCAGACTCTTCATAAACTCTATACAAATCAACCAACTCTACGTGGAGTCCACAAACTTTTTAAATCCACCGACCTTTTAAAGTTCATAAAAATCTATTAAAGTCTCAAACGAATACGCCCCCCCCCCCCCCCCCCAATATTGGAGAATGAATCCAAAAATGAGTTATTACTCATTGAATATAAAATTATTGGATAATAGTTTTATTGATTATTCCCCTAATTATTATATTCAATTATTTCGGTAAAGTAATAACTACTTTTTTATGCTTGTATTTTAAATCACATTAGCAATCTGTTCAACTATTAATACATATTTTTTAATGCTATGCATGTTTCAACGCAAAGAAAAACTCTAATGGACAATCATATAATTAACCTTTTGGTCTTCACATTTTTCTTGGCAATAGAGCAACATATGACATGTAAAATCGACTAATACATTTTCTGACCTTTTGATAAACTTAAAATTATAAAATTTAGGATTATGTTCATAAGTATTTATTTTCAAAACATCAAAAGAAATAATGGTAACATAAATTCACTGCACTTTTCGAACTAAAAAAAAAAGAAAAAAAGGAAGCATGAGACTTAAAATTCATGGCTACGGAGGCTATTGAATTTATAAAATTTAGTGGCATAATTGACGATCTAACCCAATGGTGTAAATTAGAGAAAACATGTGTTTAGTACTACTGTTGAAGTTAAAGTCAGTGGAGCGCAGATGAATATTAATCATTGATAAGTATTTATATGCATTAATATTTTAATCTGGAGTCAGTGCATCTTGCTTATATTGCTATTATCCATAGTAAATTATGCAACTGGAAGTAACTAAAGTACTAACATTCAGTAACTTATTTTCAATATGCAGTTGAAGGTTTCCTTCCAAAATCCATAAAATAAATAAATATCATGTTTCTAGCATTTTAGAAATAACATTCATTAACTAAATAATACAAATATGTAGTTTCTTATTTTTTTTCCCTATAAGCACACAAACATGGCATAAACCTGCTTGGGAAGTGCAGGAATGGAAAGGGACAGTTTCAAACCACGCAGGAACCTGTTTGGGGTGTTTATCGGTAACATCCCAGTGGAGACGCCGTACAGGGAGATCTTCGCCGAGGTGGATAGGGTGGCGAAAGTCCGGCAATGGTATTTCCCTGCTAGGAAGTGGCCGGTGAAGGGACACAAGTTTGGTTTCTTCCGATTTTATCGGAGGGAAGAAAGGGAGAGAGTGATACGAGAGGTTCATGGGAGATTATGGAACGGTAGTAAGCTTAGGTCAAACTGGGCGGTTCCTGGTAGTAAAGGCGGCGGAGCAGCGAATCGGGTTATGGAGGGCAGGCGGAGGCCAGTTAACTCTAGGGTCCTGGATGAGACAGTAAGGGATAGGAATAGGATGTGCAAAGGAACCGATGCATGGAGGGATGAACGTACTTATGCAGAGGTGATTAGAGGGGGACACAACAGTAAAGAAATTAGGGCGGAGGGCAGTAAGGTGGGTGTGGTTAAACTGAAGGAGGTTCAAGGAGATTTGGCATGGCTCCAACAATCCGCGGTGGTTAAATTACGGAAGCTTGAAAACCTTATAGATTTTCAGGACTGGTTGTATCATTCATACCCAGATTGTAAGGAGATATTGTATGGGGGAGGGCATGTGGTTTTGGTCGTGCTCAGTAGCATGAAGCAAAGAGATGAATTTTTGTCGGATCGTAGGGATCGTTTGTTCATCGAATGGAAGAGGCGATGGGATATAGGAACATCTAGCCGGCGTCAGTTAGTATGGATCTATGTGTATGGTTTACCTTTCATCGCATGGTGCGAAGAAAATTTCCAGAGGTTGGTGAACGGGTGGGGCAAAGTTATCAATATAGATAGTGAAACCAAAAGGAAAAAGAGGTTCGACAGAGCAAAAATTTTGGTTGATCTTCATACGGACGCTGAAATCCCAGTGGTGATGATGATTCAAGTGGGGGAGGTCATGTCACAGGTCCGCATCTTCGCTAACTTCAGTGAAGCAGTGGTAGTGGAGGATGCTTCATCGATGGAGGGGCGGGCTGAGATGGTGGCAAGGAGGACCGGTAGTGACAAGGGTGGAGCTTCGCCGGAGGCCTTGGAGACTGGAAGAGTTAGGCCCGCTGTGCATGGGGAAGTGGAAGAAACCCGAGTGTCGGAACTTGGGGGAATGAGCAATTTAAAAAAGGTGGCGGCTTCAAATTATGCCACTGTTGGAGCATGCACTAGCACATCCCAAGAAAGGAGTATGTGGATTAATGAAGGTGATACGCATGGCCTTGATGAGGGGGAAGGTATTTTTTGGAGGGGCCAATAGTTGACGGGCTAAGTGGGCTACGGGTGGATGACATAAAGGGGATGGGTACTGCTAGCAGTGGGCCGATGGAAATCGGGCCATATTTTGACTCCCAGACTGGGCCGGTGGACGGAAATAATTTGGCTGGACCTACGGCTTTAGCAGATCCTAATGTGGGTATTAAGTCTGACGGACATAACAAATGGCAAAGGATCGATGAGATAGGGAATTTGAGAGTAGTCTTGGAAACATCGTCGGTGGAAGGGGCATTAAAAATAAGTCAAGGTCTGGTGAGAAGGGAAAGGCAGTTCAGGTAAGTAATGAAGATGTTGTCGAGGTAGATGAAGCGGTGGGAGATACAACGCTTCCTGGACAAACTATGAGGCTTAATGCTGAAGTGGATATGGGAGAGGAAGGAACACAGATTGAAGGTTCGGTGCTGCCTGAGGAGGCCAGATCTGAGGAGATTCCAGAGTTTAAACGGATTGAAGAAGCTATGGCTAAGGTGTTTATGGGGAAGACAGGGGCGAAGCGCAGAGGTCGTAAGAGGGGCAGAAAAGTACTCTTAAAAGGCAGAGTTGGGGGGTGGGAAAGGAGTAGCTGTGGGCGGACAGGAGACGGACGAATTTGCCAAGTTGCAATTTGCAACTTTCCATACACAAGGAGAAATTAAGCTAGTTGCCTTCTGAAGCTTTGAGGTCAAACCCCGATGCAATGCCCCCCGACAGCCTTTACACTATAATTCCTATAGGGCTGTTAAAAAGCTTGCCTAGTTTTTCCTACCGAAAGCGCACGGTATCAAGCTGCAATATTTATTTTAATTGTCGGGATCGTTCAAAAGAGAGTTACACGATAGAAGTGTCTTGATAGAATTATTAGCTTTTAGAATCTGTCTTTATTCTTGATTTAAGGATGTTGTAATGATGATTACTAAAGAATACTACTGAAATGTAAATGCTTAAAGCTGTAAATGTAGTAAAGAAAACAATTAAAATGATGTAGAACATTATGGTTTTATTCACGAGTTTAAGATGTTACAGACCAAATCAAATGAAATAAGAATATGATGAGATTATCATACTTCATTGGCTAAAACATAATGAAAGTTCATTGAGATAGAAAAATCCTTTACACAACTTAATCAATTCTTCATGTCTTCAATCACTTCCCAAGACAGGTACTTATGATTCAGTGTCATGACATTCTAAGCTCTGAAATCATGGAATACTATCATCACAGAATGATCTGTCAGACTCTTTCTGTGATAAAAGCTTTCAGAATTGTCACTTAATCTTTTCCTTTCAGACTCAGATTAAGCCTTTGACAACTCGAGGTCACTTCTAAATCATACTATATTCGTCTGAACTTGAAGTTGTTCTTTTTATTACCCTGATCAAACTGATCTTATGATCCTGTATTGGATGTCCTCTACAAAAAATGAAAAAGCTAATATTTAAATCTATCATCCAATGTTTTCATAAGACTTATTTCTTCAGAGTAATTCCTGCAAGTATTCATAAGGAATAATAGTCTTGTAAGTATATCAAGATGAAATTGCTATTCAACTTCCTTGACTTATCCAGACTACTCAGATTTGTATAACTGATTTAGCTCAAGAAATCTCTGTAAACAGTTCCAAATATCCTTGGATGATAACCGCTCGCATCAGAATAGCTCTCCTCTCGCTTTGTCCAGTTCCTTCAAAGCGAGAGTCAGAAATGTAATCATCTTTCTTGACGAGGCGAGGTCTCACAGTTTCTCCAAGGAATCTGCTTCTCGCCATGACGGATAAAACTTCTGTCTTGCACAGACTTCCTTTCCTCGCGATGTCAAACAATCATCGCGTGGACTTCAGCATCTGCACATTTTCCTTAAATCTTTTCCTGATTTCGGAAACAAGCCCTCGCACCATTCCTTTTCTTTCCTCGCTATGTCCTTTCCACTTCCTGCTGTTTTCCAGCTTAACTTCCTTCTGCATGACAAAGCGTGGATCAGTTCAATGGAAACACCGCGTGCGAGTCTTACAAAGAAAACTCAGAATTTCAAGCCATTTTCCATGTATTTCCAACTTCTGTGCAATCTTAATTCTTCTTCCATTTTTTCTAATCCTTTATGATTATTCATCAAAAATCAATGGAATTAAGAGCAAAAGATCATCATTAAGACACTAATTTGGACGCAAATGACAGTCACAAAAGACTGTCATCACCTTCTTAGAGGCTGAAGCGATAGTGGAACTCGCGTGGACCCTGGGATTGGATTGTAAGAAGGGGAGGGAAGAGGCGGTTAGAAGAGTTCGGGTGGAGTTGGAAGGGATGTAAGGTGTTGGGTGTTTGTTAGTCCGTGTTGAGGATTTTTATTAAGATGCGACTGATCACTTGTAATCTAAGGAGATTGAATGGGGGGGTAAGGAAAAGGGTAGTAATGAGGCTTTGCAAGAAAACATGGCCGACTGTTCTCTGCCTTCAGGAGACAAAGATGAGCATGATTCACGAAAGGTTGGTGTGGAGGCTTTGGGGGGCTAAAGGGTGTGACTTCTGCTTTCCAATCGGCGGATGGAAACGCCGGAGGAATTTTGGTGGTATGAGATATAAATTGTAGCTCATTTAGTATAGTTGAGAAAGGGCACAACTATATCTGGATTAAGGGTAGTATTAAAGGTTTGGAGGGGGCAGTCAATTTGATTACAATTCATGCTCCCAACGATAGAAGAATCAGAGCCGAATTTTGGGATACCCTTGCTTTGAAATGAAATACGGGTAATGGAGAGTTGTGGTGTCTTAATGGGGATTTCAATGCGGTGGTTGCTGAGACTGAGAGGGTTGGAGCTAGTGAGGAAACCGGCTCAATTACAGAGTTTAGAGCCTTCATAGACACGTTGGGTCTGGTGGATCTTCCTATGGAAGCAAGGCTTTTTACTTGGATTGGGAGGGGGTAGAGCATGTAGTAGGCTAGACCAGTTTCTTGTATCGCCTGCGTGGTTATGTATCAATGGGGGTCTTGTACAGCGAAGAGGTGAATCGGTCCTGTCGGATCATTATCCCGTCTGTCTGGAAGTTGGAAAGGACTCATGGGGTCCCAAACCCTTTAGATTTTACAATTATTGGATGGATGAGCGGGGATTCGCTGAGTTGGTGAGCGAGGTGTGGGGAATCGAGGGCGGTGAGAGGGGGGTGCAGCAGGCTCGGAACTTGTTCCGCAAATTCAGAATGTTGAAGGATCGGATCCATAAATGGGAGGGTTATGATGCGGCTGGTCTAGAAAATCGAATTAAAACTTTGATGATCGAAATTGAGGATTTGGAAGTGTCCTTCCTAGGACAGGAAAGTGAGACAGCAGCTAGAGATGCTTGGTTAGCAAAGAAGGGAGAATTGAAAAACCTTTTTCTGGCGGAGGAACGACGTTGGTTCCAAAAGTCGAGGATTAGGTGGATTAAAGAGGGAGACCAAAATACGAGGTTTTTTCATGCCGTTACAGCTCTTCATAGGTGTAAGGGCGTTATCAGGGCAATTAAAAAGGACGGGGTTTTGGTTATTGACCCTAGAGAAGTGAAAATGGCGGCCTTTAATCATTTTAAGGCTATGTATGAGAAGCAGGAGGGTGATCTTTTCTCAGTTGGGAGCCTTGACCTGCCGCAGATTGGGGAACAGGAGAGGGGATGGTTGGAGAGGGAGTTTGGAGAGGAAGAAATCCGGGCTGCTGTGTGGAGTTGTGATGGTAACCGGGCGCCGGCCCCAAATGATTTTAACATTGCATTCTTCAAATGATACTGGGATATGTTAAAGGTAGATGTTATGGTTTTGTTTGGAAGATTCGATCGTGAAAGTAAATTACCTAGAGAGGCCGGGAGCTCATTTATCACATTAATACCCAAGGTGGAAAATCTGTTGGATTTCAGCGAATTCAGACCTATTTCACTCATCGGCAGTTTATACAAAATCGTGGCTAAGGTGTTGGTCAGACTGTTGCAAGAGGTGTTAGATGATCTGGTTGGTGCCGCGCAGATGGCCTTTATTCGGGGGCGACAGATTTTAGATGGTGTTCTAATAGCATCCGAAGTGGTACAGCAGTCTCGATCTTCTGGAAGGTGCGGCTTTGTTATCAAACTGGATGTTGCAAAGGCTTACGATAACGTATCATGGGATGCTCTCCTTAATGTGCTAGAGGCGATGGGGTTCGGTCCTAAATGGATTAGCTGGATTAAAGAATGCATCTCGACAGCCTCTGCTGCGGTACTAGTTAATGGCTCCCCAACGGATTTCTTCAAGTTGCAAAAAGGACTTCGTCAAGGGGACCCATTATCCCCGTACTTGTTTGTCTTGGTAGAGGAAATTTTGAATAAGCTGATGGGAAAAGCCTCGGATCTGGGGTTGTTGAAGGGATAGGAGTCGGGGAAGGGGGGCCCTGTGATTACACACCTTAAGTACGCGGATGACACTATTATTTTTTGTGAAGGGGAAATTCATCAGATTGTTTTGATAAAGAGAATTCTGGACTGCTTAACGTTGACCACAGGCTTACGTATAAATTTTCAGAAGAGCTGTATTTTGGGTATTAATTGTCCTCAAGAGAGGGTGGAGGAGTGAAACTTTTGACGAGTTTCATTAACACGAGTAATTTTCTGAAATCTCAAGTGTGGATTTATTAAATGAAAAGAGTTATGATGTAGGGAAGGGGTTTAAGGATATGTTAAGATTTCCCTTTTTATTACTCATGTGGGGTGTTTTAATATCAAACGGCGCTGTGGTCCTCCCCGCCATGAAACTTTTGACAAATATCACGGTGCAACCGGGATTGACCTTCAGTCTGTCACCCTGAAAGTCCCTGGTATCTGCACCATGATGTTTCTCTTAATTTCATGTCAAGAAGATACCTGCCATGAAGCTTTTGAACATCTCCCCACTGTATGAGTATTTTCCCAAAATATTATATTTTTATTTACTCGTGTCAAGAAACTGTGCTCCCGAAAGCGCACGGAGTCAAAAATTGCAGTAATTTATAGTAAGTACCGGATCGTTCACTGGAGGATGTGCGATGGAAGCAGGGCCCACGTCGTTTACTAAGATTTTCCACTCGGTTACTCGTTTCAAGTTTTGCAAGGTTTTCTAACAACTACTTGACATAAATTAAACCGGATCATGAAAACAGTAAAAATTATTCTACAAAGCATGGTAAATTAGATCGAGGAAAGCAGTTAAATCTATACTACGAAAGCAATATAAAATTATGCTACACTATCTAGAAAGCAAGTTTAATATGACAGAAGGGACAGGGAGGAAATAATAAAGATTGGACAAGATTCAGATGAAACACAATTAAACTTCCATTTTTATACACAGATCTTAGCTTGGGATAATCCTCTAGTTAGCTAACTCTCATGCTTTCTACACCATGTTCCCTTTAACAGACAGGTACTTATGTTGAGAATTTACATGCTCTTAAGACAACAATTTCTAAGATACCACAGACTCACAACTGCCCTCACATGGCCATGCTAAGGCGTATTATTCATCTGTGGTGGATAAGCAACACCTAGCATATCATTAGTTAACATGCCAAGTACTCCTATCATTCCTCCATGTCACACCCAAAGTTTCAAATCACGCCCCAAACCATTCCATAACTCTCAAACCTTTTAACAGATGGACAGCCCCTAATTCTTCCGAATGACCTCTATGAAAGCATTTAAAGGAAAGCAGTAAAGAAAGCTGTAAAGAAAGCATTTAAATCTATCACTCGGAAGCATTAAAAACGTCTCTTTCCGTTAGTATAAAAGAGCCCCTGATCTTGGTGACCAGATGCAGATCAAGAACCCCCGAGATATCAATAAGCCACAGGGCTTACAACATCTGGGTAGTTATGAGATACAAACTAAATGAAACAGATCCATAAATGAACCTATTCCGGATGTACTCACTCAAGACTCAATTCTAGACTTTGGCAGAAGAAGATAGTAGTCGAAGGAATACTCGACCTTACCTTATAAATTCACCAAGGCCTATATGTTGTTCCTCTAGTATTATTTATCACATCTCATCTACACCCAAGTGGATATTGACTTAATGCGATATCTAATATCAGATTTCCAACACACATCAATTTTGAGAAACCAATCGATATCTGAAAATCATTCCCTAGACAGATACTAAACTCTCAATTAAAACACAGATCCTTTCAGTCTGGATGAGACCTAATCGCTGACTCTGCTTCTAAGCTCTCAAAATCAACCCCCAGTGGAAGATGAATTAGTCATAACTGTCGAATTTATCCCTTACTCAGATCCGGATTTTATAAAGGAGTTTTTGTTGGAAGTTTATTATGCAACATCAGATTTATATCAAGACTTCTGTGTCCAAGGAGAAGGATCCCCAAAATAGTAGTAAGACCAGAACATCTACATAATAGTATCATGCATACAAGTATATGAAAAGGAAAATAAAACACCCCAAAATATATGGTGGGGTTAGACAGAATGCGATACACAAGATGGATTAGCCTGAGATGAGAAGAAATCGGCTAAAAAGAGTGCCAGAGATAGTTGGGGTTTTCCGGACTGCAAACATCTGCTGTCCGGTTCCCAATTATCCCAGATGACTGATTTTAGACAGAAAGAATTCCAAACGATGGTGACCACCGTCATTCAGTTTTCTTTTGTCTGTGAGTGGAAGAAGAACCCACATATTTCTTGCTGTAATATTTCTCAACTGATGTTGGTCGACATCAGTTGATACTATTGCAACTTGAATTCAGGTTGAGAAATTAAGATAAGGAAAATTAAAACTGTATCTGATTAGGAATTGGCTGAGTGACTAATCGAAACTCTTAGTGAAGAGAACGCTCGCCGAAGCTTCCACCAACCACTAACCAGATCATGCAAAATAACAGATAATAATTGACACACAGAAGACGGGTTAGTCGATATCCCTGCGAAGGGACCTTTCACCAACATTAATCTGTGGTGTTTCTCATTATCCGTTCATACACACAATGAAAGAGAAAACATAAAACTAAGAAAATATTTTTGGTATTGTGTGGGTGTTAAGCACACAATAAGTGGACACTTAATGGGTTGAAATGTGTAATGGATAAAGTTAGGTGAAATGGGCCTAGGCCCATTACACCCATGCAACTTACACAAATCATGAAAGAAAATATTTTTGGAATTTTCAAAATAGAAGGGATAGTTCAATTCGAATTATTTGGGGTAATTCGAATTGAGAATGCATGAAGAATGAAGTATGACCTTACCCAATTCATCCTTGCAAGGGAATGAAGAATCATCTAATTCGAATTGTTGAGCAATTCGAATTAATTCGAATTGGACAACTCGAATTGATGAAGTCCTTTCCTTGCTCATATTTGACTAAGGCATTTACCTCAAGGGGAAAGGTGAATTCGAATTGTCCAGCAATTCGAATTAATTCGAATTAGGCAATTCGAATTGGTTGGGGACAGAAAATAAACTAAGGCATGAGGGGATGGCAATGGATACAATGTGGTTTTCAAGCCAATTCGAATTGTTGAGCAATTCGAATTAATTCGAATTGGACAATTCGAATTGGTTGGAAACCACATGAAGAGAATTTTTGGTATGCAATTTGAATTTCGTAGGCAATTCGAGATAATTCGAATTGCCGCAATTCGAATTACACATTTCCAAACAATAACAATTTTTGTTCTCACAAGTATGGGTTAGGTGAACACTGTGCGGTTAATGATGGGTTTAGATTTACCAAATCCCTCATCTCACATCAATGTCACTTCACAGCCACCCTAGTGAGGTTTTCAAGAAATAAACAAACACATGTCCAGTGGGTATTGGCAAGATTTAAACCCTATTTCTACAAACAAAGGATTCAAAGATCAAGAACCTAAAACATCTAGAAAATCAAGAACTGCATGAATAAAGCTAAGAACACCTATGTTATCTAAGGCAGCATAAAAATAAAAACAAAGCAGGAAAAATAAGACATAAAGGTAAATCCCAACAAACCTTAAAACATCTAAAACCTAAGAACACTTATTTGAAGCTCTAAGGCACAAAATCAAGCTAACAACCCACCAAACATGCATTTATTAAGTTTGAATGTCAACTAGGACATAATAAATGTAACCTAGTTGAAACAAACAAACATGCTAAGCTTTTATTTCTAAAGAAAGCATTAAAGAGTGCCAAAACACATGAATAACACCATTTCTGGAAATTTTTCTTGTATTGACACTTTGAAAGCAAAATAAAGAACCCAAAACCATCATTAACTTGAAGGTAGGGTTTATTCTAACTAGAAAGCTTGTAAAAATTCTGGAAATGGCTACTCTAAGGGTTACACAAACTGCTTCTACACTAAACTAAGATCAAAGCATGTAAAGATTACACTACTTGCAAGAAAAATAAACTAAACTAAACTAAACTACCTACCTAACCCTTAAGGGGTGTGGAACCTCCTGCTGTTCTTTTTGTCCCAAGCTGTTTTTTGGCAAAATTCTTGATCTCCTTGCTCTGTTGTGGAAGGTCTGCTTTTATAGATAAATTTCGAAACCCTAGGCCCACCAATGTTGTGTCCATGCTCCACAGCTTCATTTGGATGAATTTTGAGTGAAGTTCGAATTATCTCAATCAATTCGAATTAATTCGAATTGTGAGATCTCTTCCTTGAGCTGGAAATGTGGCCTTCAGTTATCAATTCGAATTGTTGTGAAGAATTCGAATTGGTCTTTTCTCGAATTGGATGAGGGTTTCTGCTTGGCTTCTTTGCATTTGTTGGCAATTCGAATTGTTTGTGCCAGTTCGAATTAATTCGAATTAGACAATTCGAATTGCACTTCTTCTTGCCTTTGGGTTTCTTCTCTGCATTCCCTAATTCGAATTATTCAAGCCAATTCGAATTAACTCGAATTGGCCATAGTAATTCGAATTGGCTCTTCTGCATCCCTTCCCAACACTTAACCAATTTCTTGTTCTCTTCAGCAATTCGAATTGTTTGTGCCAATTCGAATTAATTCGAATTGTGCTTCAACACTTAGCCAAAATTCAGTTGTGGGATTTTCAATCTTTTTCCCATCTTTTTGGATTTTTGTGGGCTATATTATTCTTTTGCCCATCTTTTCATTCCTTTTTCTTTTCTTTTTCCTTTTTTCATGTTTTTGGATTTTTCTAACACAAATACAATTTAAAATTGCATATTTTGTGTCTTTTTATTACCGGCTCGATGTTTTTACAAACTAGCATTAATCTGTTAAATTCAACTGCTTTCTTATTACAATAAGATGGAAATACGATCAAAATGTCCGTCTCAGACACGGAAATGGATTGAAAATAATGGTCAATCTTTTCCCATTATCAAGGAGGCTGCCACAATTCTTAATTGTGAAGTGGGAAGTTGGCCATTGAAATATCTAGGCATACCCATTGGTGGATGGCTCAACGGTCTTACTCTATGGCAGCCTATATTGGAGAGGGTGGAAAAAAGGTTGGTCGGATGGAAGAGTCGTCTCCTATCTCAAGCGGGGAGACTATGTATGATCAGGTCAGTTATGAGTTCCCTACCAGTTTATTTCTTGTCTATATTTAAGGTTCCTAGGGCTATTGCGGATAGGTTGGAGAGATTGAAAAGAGATTTTTTTTTGGAATGAGTTGGATGGGACACGAAAACTTCATTCTATTTGTTGGGATAATATTTGTTTGCATAAGGAAAATGGTGGGCTGAGTTTATGGGATACAAGGCGGTTTAATGATGCTTTGCTAACTAAATGGAGATGGAGATTCGGAAAGGAGAATTCCGGAAGCCAAGAAATATAATTCTATATGGGGTAAAATATGTGAATCCTGGGACAACAACATTCTGGCAAACTCGAGGGGAGGATTCAAAATTTTGTAGGGAATGGTCAAGCAACGGGGTTTTGGCAGGACGTCTGGACGGTGGAAGACAGGCCTTTGAGAGATTTGTTTCCAAGAATTTTCGCATTGGCTTCTAACAAAGGGGCGATGGTAGCTGATAACGGAATGTGGTCAGGATTTCAATGGGACTGGAACATTCAGTTAAGAAGGCAGATTTTCGGATGGGAGCAGGAGCTATGGCAGGAATTCTTGACAGTCATTAACAAGACACCAATGAGTAGATATACGGAGGATTGGGTGGTATAGTTACATGAGGGGAATGGTCGCTATACAACGAAATCTTGGTGGCACGTTGGGGTTGAAAGAACGAATGCCGAGCTACAGGGGTGGTGGAGGTGTTTTTTGGAAAATCAAGTCTCCAACGAAAGCTATTGGCGTGGAAGGTGTTCCACCATGCTATTCCAGTTAAGGAGGAACTTGCTAAGAGGGGATGCTTGACTACATCTAACATTCACTGTCCGCTGTGTTCGGTAGAGGTGGAATCGATCAATCACTTATTTTGTAGATGCGAATTTGCGAGTACATTGTGGTATAATGGGGTGGAATGGTACGGCTTGATGTGGCTTTACCGGGGAATATAGAGAATTTGTTGAGTTGGTGGTTGAACTGTGATATGAGACAGGGTCATAAGGATGTTTGGCTGCTCACAGGCCTTGTGATTATTTGGACAATTTGGACTCATCAGAACGCGGCTGTATTTGATGGGAAGCAAATGGATAAAAAGGCAGCAGTGGAAGAGATTAAGTGAAGGCTGCGGCTTTGGTGGGGAGCCGCCCGGAATGTTAATTTTGTAAACCAGCAAACCACAATGTCGCCTCTCCTTGAAGAAATGGATCGAACAAGAAATAATTTTGTCAAGTCCCCAAGACAAGGGCTCACTTGGAATCGCCCGGATAAGGGGTGGTGGAAGATCAACACTGATTGCTCGTCTCTGCGCAATCTGGGACCAGCAGGTGTTGGGGGAGTCATTAGAGACGAAGAGGGAAAGGTGATATTTATCCTTTCAGATTCTATTGGTGTTGCAGACTCATCGGAGGCAGAGATTACAGCTGTTTGTCGAGTTTGTCTGGCACTTATCCGGGATCAAGGTTTCCCGTTGCCAAGGATTGTGTTTGAATGTGACTCAAAGAACGTCGTAAGTTGGTTGGAAGATCTGGGGACGATACCGTGGAGGTTTCATGAGCAGGTCGGGCCGATTGCATCAATGCTCAAATTTTCTGGGGAGGTTAGTATTCAACACATTTGGCGGGAGCGGAATTCTCTAGCCGATTATTGGGCGAAAATCGGGGCAGTAGGTGAGGAAACAGTCGAGGAATGGTATTTAGCAGAGAGACCATGACTGCATAATTGATTAATGGGCGAGGGGCAGCTGAAGCAGAAAGGATTGTCAAATGGATTTGTGGAGAATGGTGGTTCCTAGAGCGAGAGGTATTTAGTTGGGGATTGTGACTGAGTCTTATTAAGTTGTGCTGCTCCATCTGTATAGGCACTTCTCTTTATTTGTATCTTTATGATTGTTTGGGCTTCTGTTTTTGTTTTGTTCCCACATTTTGGCACTAGAGTCAAAATGGTTGGCATTAGAGCCAAATATGGTGGAGGTGCAGGTTGTAAGTTATGGTTGGAAGCTGTTTTTGCTTCGATGGTTTAATGAAGGCTATTTCTCAAAAAAAATGGCATAAACCTGCTATTTTCCAACAACTCCACACCTACTATTTGGTTTTTTTTCCAATAAAATTTAACCATCAAAATGTTATATATCTCTTGCATTTATATTAACATAGATTTATATTCTAAATATATATTGATTATCTAGATATTTACATGACCTTTATGAGGTGTCAACATGAAAATCAGATTTATTAATATTAATTTACAGACAAATCTTAGAAAAATATTTTTTACTACCTCTGTATTGATATAACTGAACTATTTGCATACTGTTTACTATTCATTGAGTAATTTTCATCATTTTTTTACATAGCTATATAAAATAAAACGTAGTCAAGTGAGATCTTGTTGAATGCCTAAACACGTAGTTTCAGAATATCAAATTTTTATAATTTTTATTTGTATATAATTTGAGTTATTAAGATTTAAATACGTGTCTTGAATTACGTGAAATGCAGAAATTGAGCAGTTATTAAAAAACAGAGGTAGTATAAAGATTTAAAATAGATTAAATTTAATTCAAGATTTATTATATAGATATAGAATACAATAATATTTATTAAATAATATTATATATAAAGTTAAAGAATTTATAATATGTAATTTTAATAATATATTTACAAAATATAATACATAATAGTATAATGTAATTTATTTTGAATTTATATCTTTTTAAAATACACAGAAAGATTTCTCAAGATTTTTTTATATTAATATATATATTTATTTTCTAAATATAGAGGAAATCTTAGAAAGATATTTTTAAGAAGATTTAAAATAGATTAAATTTAATTCAAGATTTATTATATAAATAAATAGATGCCACATGTCAGCATCTGGTATTTTTGAGATGATGATGTGGCGTGATAATAACCGTAGATATGTTTTATGATGTTTTACAATAATTTACAGATGTAACATTGAGTTTATATTTTTTTAATAAAAAATAAGATAAAGATAAAAGATTCAATAAAGGTAATACAGTCTGCACATGCCAAAAAATATTCAGAATTTATTATATAGATCTGCCATGGGCTCCCACAACTATTTCCTAGCTTCAAGATGAATTTGGTAAATAAAATTATGGTTCAATTTCCTATTATTAAATCTAACTCTTATATTCGGTAAATAAAAAATAGTTTCAATCTCAATTTTGTTATTAAATCTAAGTCTTAAGTAGTAGTATTAAACAAAATTTGCGTATGTAAGGAAAAACAAATTTTTTTTTTAGGAGTCATTGAAGGTCTGTGAAAGGGGTGGTGGAAATCCATGCCACACAATTACAAAGGGAAATAAAAGGGAGGGATGGGGGCGGTGGGAATCAAACCTCCAACCTTTCGTTGGAAGTCGAGGGACTTAACCACTTGGGCTAAGTCTTCATCCCTGTAAGGAAAAGCAGTTGTGTTTATACAGGAAAAAAAACATTTTAAATAATTACTAGAGTATTAATTATAGCAATAGGTTTTTCATTAATCAGTAATCACACTCTTATTATTAATTAAGTACTACTATATTACTACATTAGTCGGTCAAATAAGGGATCAAGTCAGATTTTGTAGTACGCACATCTCTTTCTTCTTTAGCGTATTTACTCATTTTGTCATGTTCACCGGCTGCTTGTATGATTAATACAAATATGCCATATGTGCATAATATTTTTATAATGAAATAATTATTGTCTATAAATTTATTGACTACTATACTACATTATGATGACATAATTTTTGTCTATAAATCATGCTAATTTTGTTGTTGGATTACATTTATTAGGTTTTTTTTAAGAAGCAGAAGCCTGGAAACAAACAGAAAAAAACAAAAAATAAAGCAAATACTAAGAAACTAGAGAATTTTTAGAAACGGAAAACAAACTAGTATCTAAAGAAACAACACCGGACGCATCCGCTGCTAAGATCCCAACAACAAAGTCTGGAGGAAACGCCCAAGTGGTGAAAAACCGCTCCTCAGAAGCCCCGTGTTTGGCAAGGCAGTCCCCCACCCTATTTCCTTCGCGCAAGATATGGTGAAGGAAACACTCCTCAAAAGAATCCCTTAGCTCCACAATATGCGAGATTATGGCAACAAAAGGATGGAAAGAAATAGGTGCCGCAATCAGATCAAGAGCAGCCTTGGAATCAAAATAAACACACAGCCGCCTAACACCCAACTGAGCCACAAACTTTAAACCAACAGCTAGTGCGGAGATCTTTACAAAAATGTTGGAATGAATACCAAGGTAACCACACCCACCACCAAGCCAATGTCTCGTGTCATCCCTCACAACAAAGCCATAGCCCGACCGCCCGGATTGCCAAGAACACTTCCATCCACGTGCAAGATGGTACCACAAAATCCTTGCATAATCCAATGGACCATCCGGACAGACCTGGAAGAAGGCCCAGAGCTTGACCGAGCCTCTTCAAGGACCTGCGATAAATTTATAATTTCACGATGAAGCCTTCAAACAGTCCGCGAGATGCCCCGGAACAACCGTGCATTGCGCTCTGTCCAGAAGACCCAAACCGCAGCAAGAAACAGAGAACCATAACATCGAAAACTAAATAACTAATGAAAAAACTAAACATACCAAAAACTAGCCTAATACATAATGGAAATACAAATATGTTAGATAATTCATATTTTATATTAATATTTATTTTATGTAAGGTTCACCAAAAAAAAATATTTATTTTATGTAAGGATACAAATCTTTAAAATTCTATAAATTAATAGCTAATACTCATTTTAGTTATATATAAATGTTTTTTTTTCATAATATACTCTTTTTATATTAAATTATTTTTAATGATTTAAATTAATGATCTTAATATATTATCAAATTAATATATATAATAATCCTGAATACTTTTTGGCATATGCAGACTGTATTGTCCTTATTAAATATATTCCATCCTTTTTAATTTTAAAGGTTATATTGTAATTATGCATTGGGTTTCCACGTAAGCGTTGATTAATCATTCAGAAACATACAGTCATACAAATTAATTACACGTCAGCGTTGAATCATCCTACTTGCCAAGTCAATCAATCTTTTAAATCTATTTATTAATATAAGAAAATCTTGAAAAAATCTTTTCATATATTTTTGGTGAATACCAGGGTATCCCCAGGCCACCTAAGACTAATCCCTCGAGGATCTGCAAGGGCAATTAAGGGCGCCTCTCCCAAAACAGTTTTTTGCATACACAAGGCTCGAACCCGAGACCTTGCTTAAGCGACTAGAGCCCCTATCCACTCAAGCCAACTGCCGTTGGTAAATCTTTTCATATATTTGAAAAGGATATAAATTGGAAATAAATTATACAATATTTGATATTATGATAGATTTAGTTAAACCAATATATATTCTTTAATTTTTGCTCGAATATATTATTTAATTGAATATGTTATATTTTCAAATATATTATATTAATTATATAAAAATATGAGCCTGAAATATTAACCTCCATCAATATAATAAATTAAAAAATTAATTAATATTAACCATAATTCAGTTAATTTATCAAATTATTATAGTTAATAAGAAATTAAAATCTATTATAAAAATATAATCATATTTTAATTTTAATTTTTTTTTTTGCAAAGCCGAAGCCGGAAAAAAAAATTTAAATTATGTTCATTTTAAATTTAAATTTAAATATTAACCATTTTAATTTTAATTTTTGATATAAGGTTTAATTTTTAAATATAATTTTTAACATAAAATAGTTTTAATAAACTACATAAATAAATAAAAATAATTATTGATTTTTTAAATCATAGAAATAAATATAATTATAATTTTGATACTAACAATTAACATATTCCCCATGCTCAATGATTGACAGTTAAATTGGGTAAATTGCATTCACATATGGCTAATTTTTAATTTAGTTTGGCTTTTAAAATTTTTGTAACAATTGATCTAAATAATTTCTTCCATCTTTCATATGAACATAATAGTAGTACTATTATGAACATATATATACTGTCATTTCTCTTATGTCTCAAATACAAATACTTATAAACATAATAGTGATTTTGTATTCTTTAAGTTGCATAATGTTAGTGTAATTTTAAATTATCTACATCAATTTCACCAAATTATTTTTACAATGTTCAACTGATCAGTTAAATAAGAATGAATCTTTCTTCTTTTTTCAGTTATTATTCCATTAATTTTTTCCATCAATGATGAATGATAACTCATTCTCCCCTGACTTTAATTTGAATTATAATACTAAACATGTTTTCTCAAATTTAAAATATTGGGTTAGATAGTCAATTCTGCCACTAAATTGTTAAATACTTAATAGTCTTCATAACCTTCAATTTTAAGTTTATGCCTTTTTTTCACTTCAGAAAAACCACAATGAATTTATGTTGCCATTATTTCTCTTGATAACATAGTCTTCATAAGATTCGATGATTCTTGAATGAGCCTTAAGCAATTTGGTTTTCGTTCCAATTTAATTTTAGTTTGTAAGATTCTGGAATTCCCGATGCCAATGGCAATGAATTTGATATCTTTCTACATTTAGATTTCTTAATGTGTGGATTATATATAAGAAATTAAGCAGTATTCAATGTGTTCGAAAAAATGCCTCCATTTTCAATTTTTTTTTAAGTTTTGTTCTTTCTTTTTCAATTTTTATCTCGATCCTTTTGAGAAATCAACTAAATTTTGTCTCAGTATCTCAATTTTGACCTTCTTCCCATGTTGATTAGCTTATATTTCCCCTGTTCTCTTTTAAATGCACTCCTGTTGCGTTTCACACAGTCCAAGATAAATTTTTAAATATTAATAACTCAAATTGTATATAATTAAAAATTGTAAAAAAAATTAATATTATAAAACTACGTGATTAGGCAAATCTAATAACATCTCACTTGACTATATTTTCTCTTATATAACTATGTCAAACTTTTGATTAAAATGACTTAATGAATAGTTGATACTATACAAATGGATCACTTAAAAGAGAACGGAGGAAGTAATTAACAAGAGGATATTGTGAATTATAGTCCATGTTTTAATATGCCTACCATCCTTCCCTATTGTTCGGTGAATCCAACCTACTATAAGTGTTTGTGTATATGTGTTCTCTCTTATACATATCATATAGAAGAAAATACATTGTTCACTGGTTGTGGAATATATCATGTTCCAATCTTAATGTCACCCAAGAAACATAATAAAAAAGTAGACAAATGAGGATCCTACCAGACCATTTAGATTTCATACTGTAAATAAATAATTAATAGTTGAACTATAAATTGTAGACACTGTCTTATGGAAATCAATGTTGGTAGCAGATAACATGTGCAATATATCTATACTGTTCACTTTAACCTAATTATATTTTTGCTCACAAATTATATTTATAGAAAAAAGATCTCACTTAAAAACTAGGGACTACACATTATGCACTAGGGATGGATGATCAAATACATCTACAACAAGCAACAACATGCCTAAATATTTTCGATCTTGGTAAAAGATAGAATGTCTCCACAACAAACAACAACATGCCTAAATGTTTTCGATCTTAATAAAAGATAGAATGTCTCCCCAACAAGCAGCAACGTGCCTAAGGGTTTTCAACCATCAGAACTGCAATTTCATATGTAATGTCGTTGCATATTTGATTTGAGATGTTGAGAGATTGTTCAAAGCTCTATAGTTATTCCATTCAAAATTTTATTGACCACGAGAAAATGAAATTAAGAGGAATACATATTTTTAACTTCGAAGGGAATCTCTTTCATTATTTGATGTGCAATGATTATTGATTTCCCCCTGTGGCTTTTTATCTTGGAGCTATATTGAATTGTGATGAAATGTATAATTATATTTTGGTATTTGAAAAGAGCTCCCATCCATACATGTTTATTTAGATCTCATCCTCTCATTTTTATATATGTTACTTGAACCTGTAGAACTACATCCACCAGTGTTCCTCCAGCCTTATCTTATATATGTTGTTTTTTTAGACCTAATAAATAAGTTAAGATGTTTGAACTCAGGTATATTATAAATGGATGCACCTAAACACTTTTAACTATAACAATGCCACAAAAATTTTTGATTTTGTTTACTTAAAAAGTTATGAACAAACTGCCCGTGCGTAGCGGGCAAAAAATCCTAGTATACTGGAAATGAGGACTTGACCACACTTGACCTAGTGGTAAAGTCTCCTGATTCCCAACATATCTTTAGATTGGGATTCGATTTCCCACTCGATCTCCTATCCCTCCTCTTTGCCCGCTCTCTCCTAAAGCTACATTTGGTTATTGCCATACTAGAAAAAGTTCGGATGATATCGCTACAATTGTGGTTGTTAACAGTCGCTAATCTTTTTTATGACCGGATTTTATTAAATTTATTGGGTCACTACAATAAAAAAATCTTTTAGTGATTAAAAGATCAATTTAATTGTCAATTATATACTGTGTCGATTTTGTAACACTATTTTTTCAACCAAAGCCGAAATAAGAAAAGTTTTGTAACACTATTTAAAGCTCAATTCAGTTGTCGTCCGTAGGGATGAAAACGGTACGGATACGGTCGGATAGTGTCGGATACGAATATTATCCATATATTTTTTTGTCGAATTCGGTGTCGAATACGGATGGGCCGGATACGAATACGGTTTCGGATATTTCGGATTACGGATATGGTACGGATACAGGATGGATATATGACGGATACGGATTCAATCGGATACAGATTATCGGATAATTTTTTATAATCTTTTTTGAAAATTCTATATTTTTTTATAATTATTAATCATTTTTAATTATTAAATAATAATATATTAATATATTCGGATATCCATATTTAAAATCCAGATAATATCCTATCAATTTTCGGATACGGTCGGATATTCTCGGATACGGTTAGATATTTTCGGATACGAATACGAATGCGGATATTAAAATACGGATTCGGATTCGGATACGAATATTGAAATATCCGATCGGATAGTAAAAAACGGATTCGAATTCGAACATAATCGGATATGACATCGGATCGGTCGGATATTTACCGTACCGCTTTCACCCCTAGTCGTCCGAGACAATTTTCATATATTTTGCTAATGGATATATTAAATAGGAGTATCTTCCTCCGTCCTTTTTTATTTGACACAGTAGGAGTTTTGTTAATGTTTATTGAGTAACTTTGATTCAACTTTTTAATACAGTTATATAGGACAAAAAATAGTCAAGTGAAATCTTGTTAGATTCGTCTAATAGTATAGATTTAGAATATCAAAATTTTATAATTTTTACTTGTACGTAATTTAAGTTATTGAAAATTAAAAATGTGTATTGGATTGCGTGAAATGTGGGACAAGGTACTATATGAATATATATTAATAATAAAAATAAAAAAGAAATAAAATTAAAGAAAGAAGATGATGGGAATGAGACTTGACCGTATCTGCCAACCATAGCCCATAGGTTGGAGTTCGAGCTATCCCTCTTCTTTATTGCTCTTTGTGTGGGAAATTATTAATTTGGATTAAACAGCGACGGAGTAAATGATTGTTTTGTTTATTTCTCGAGAAGTCGAGATGCCATTTGGCAGTATTGATTGTATTTTGTACTACTACTACTATTGTGCCGCGTTCTTCCTCCCAATCTACGCCCTTTTTCGTTTTCACTCTCCCACCGTTTTCCATTGACAAAATTCCAATCCTTACTTCCTTTTTCGGTTCATGCTCAATTGATCCCTATATTCTATAAAATCCTCTCCTGCTGCTGTTTACCTTCCCCTTTCTGTGATGTGATGACCGCAAAATGGGGCACCACCACAACAACCACCATCATCAGCACGCCACCACAACCGACGGCGTCGGAGGGGTCTCTCAGCGCGTCAACAGCCCACGATTCTCCGGCCCAATGACCCGCCGGGCGCCATCCTTCAAGCGAAACAATAAGCAGACCAACCCCTGCAGCAATAACGGCTCTTCACAGAACGCGCACGACAGCAACAGTAATCATGAGATCGTTGATCTTCAGCTCAACTCGCCCAGATCTGAAGCCCCTGTTTCCGCCGACGCGCCCGACCACTTTAGGCCCGCCCACGTCAGCAGCGTGTCCCAGAGGGCGCATTTGAGGAGAAAGATGTCGTCTTTGAGTGTGGACTTGGGGGATTTTGGGTTGGAGTCGAAAGGGAGGAAGAAATTCGGGCAGTGGATGTTTCTGATGTTTTGTGGGGTGTGTTTGTTTTTGGGGGTTTTCAAGATATGTGCCACTGGTTGGTTTGGATCTGCTATGGAAAGGCTTGGGAGTAATCAGGTGATTCCTTCGATTTTGATTCAAGTGTGGCCTTCCTCCCCCACCCCCCCCCCCCCCCCCCCCCCCCCCCCCCCATTTTTGGGTTTGCATTTAATTGATCTTTTGTTCAAATCGATTTGCCACCAATTAAACTCTATAATCACGGTTAGTTTTATGTTCAAATTTACCAAAGTAGATGATGGGCTTTCATAGTGTGATTCTTTGAAGGTAACTGTACTGTATTACTATGTGTGTATTTGGTTATCTACTTGGCGTAAAAATGATAAGTTTGCATATAAAATACATTTATAGCTTGTCGGAACCGGTAAGTAAGTGTCAGGAAAATATAGGTTGAAAATAGCTTTGTGAATGTTCATTGTTGCATCGCTTGGTATATCTCATTTTACACAACTGAATAATTGTTATTGGTTCGATGCCAAAGAAAGGTATAGGAAAGATGAAAATATGAGCAGGTTAGTTTGGTTTTTATTGTATATAAATGGTATCTACCATATGGTTGGTGAAGAAGACATATCATGGTCATTCCACATTTTTTCGATTAATATCTCCTCTCATGTCAATTTTGCTTACTGGAATAGTTATTTCTCAGTGATGGATTAGTTCTTTTGCAAAAAATATCTATTGCTAAAAATGTTTTGAAAAAATTCTGTGTAAGAAAGGCATCTCTCCGAGAATGCAGCAAATCTGTACAATTGTAGCCATTTGTAGTATGTACTAATATATCATAATTACTTTTTATTTTTGAAACAGTAAACAGATGGTTAAAGAACTCACTATTACCTTAATATATAATACTCCCTCCGTCCCAGCTAATGTGTCTTGTTTGACTTTTTGATACTATTCATTATTTAGCATTGACTCAATGTTCTTATACGTACATATTTGAAAAAAATAGTTGAGTTGGGTCTTGTTAGAATCGTATGATCATTTAGTTTTAGAATATATATTTTACATAATTTTTCATTGTATATATTTTGAGATATTAACGATTAAAAAAGTGTATTGGATTGTGTGCAGAAGTCAAACAAGACAAGTTAGATAGGACGGATGGAGTATTAAAATTGGTAATATTAATTTTGGGTGGTATCCATTGATTGATTTCTTACCACAACAAAAGTGCTTATCTCTAGCTTACATGAAAATTTTATTATGTTTTTGTTATATGCATTTATGCGTTTGCTTAGTTTAGACGGGCAGTCATATCAATAGATTGCATATAAATGTTTTCTGTTGTATGAGGACTGACTAATATCTCTCCACATTAATTGTTCATGTATACTCTTTTGTTTCGTGCCAATGTTATGTAGTTGCTTGATGTTTTTTTTTTAGATTTCTTGCCAATGTATAGATAAACAGTGCTCATGGCTTGTTTACTTCTCTACATTTTAGCATGCTCGTGTGGTAGTCTGATTACCAGTTTTTAATTTTCTCTTCTGTTGCTCAACCAGGACCTAGATTACTCCGCAGACAGTCATAGAAATCAACAGGATCTAGGTTCTCACGACACCAGATTTGAGGAGAAAGCCACTGATTATGGGAGGAGAGAAATTGAGGCGGAAGAAACCCTAACTCTAGTAGCCTCAGGTGTGATAGATGGCCACAATAGTAAAACTGATGTAAAAGTAAGTCCCTATATCATACGTAAATATTGTATATAAGATGATATCAAAATAAAAAAGTTTCTTCTTCTACTTCTTTGACGAGATATCCCTTCAGCATTCAGAGATATGGTCGAATCCTGATAATGAGAATTTCACTCAGTGTGATGATTGGCCGAGGAGTCATAAAAGTAAGTGCTGTGATGGGCGCCCTCTTTCTGATTTTCACATACTTTTTTCTTTTCTTCATTTTATTGCTTGTTTTACCTTCGGCTTTTTCCTTCTCTCAGAGCTGGATCCAAACACAACAGGTTACCTGATCACAAATGCAAATGGTGGCTTAAATCAAATGAGATTTGGGGTCTGGTTGTCGTAAATTTCTAGTAGTATTAAATAGGCCACTAGGTACTATCTCTGGTTAAGTTTTTTTCTCATTATGAGATAATTTTAGAGTGCAGATATGTGATATGGTTGCTGTTGCTAAAATCATGAAGGCCACTCTTGTGCTTCCCTCCCTCGATCACAGTTCATATTGGGCTGATGACAGGTGATCTTCAATGTTCATTGCGTTGTCTACAATATAGCATTAACAGCCTTGTATCTCTGGGATTATAATTTCATATCCTTTTTTCTCACAAAGGACTGCATTTGGCTGCTCTTGTTATCATAATTTTGCAAATGATGCAGTGTTCCGTGTCTAATCTTATGTCTATCTTTAATGGATGTCCAGTGGTTTTAAAGATCTCTTTGACTGGAGATACTTCATTGACTCACTGCAAGGCGATGTTCATATAGTTGACACGTTACCACCTGAATATGCTGAAATTGAACCGCTCTCAAAGACACCAATATCTTGGTCGAAGGTATGCTTCTAATCTCATTCAACGAAGATACTTTGAAAGTTTAAACACTAGTATTAAATAAGTAAACAATGTGAAGGTTACTGCCAATAACAACTTAGGTTCTCTTTAGATAGCTCTATCTGGAAGGTCAACTCATCAATGACTCTCCATCTTTGTTGGTTATGAAGAATAGATTTGTTGAACAATTTCTCTTTATGCATACCCAATGGCTTGAATCTGACAGAAATGCTTAAATTCTTTTATTGTTTGAGATCATGTGTATGCAAAGAACCTTTTTCTCTCCTATTGGGGTCGGACAGCAATTTTCATGGCCCTAAAATCAATCATCAGTTATTTTTATTTGGCAGTTTAACCTTTTAACCAATGGAATTTTTTACCATTAATATAAATCTAATGAATTTGAATTCATTCTGATACCTTCAAACCAAATATATGAAATTAAAGTCTAATGCAGGAAATAAAAAATAAGGAAGCTTGTGTTAGTATAGTTTTTCTCTTTTTTTTTTTTTTTTTTTTTTTTTTAAATTAAGGCGTAACAATTCCCTTTGCCTTTGTTTTTACTTTATCTGCATTTCTTAACAACTTTTGATTTCTCCCTTTCCCACAAGTGTCTTTTTTTTTTGTTAGACAAAATTCTGTCGCAAATTACGACAGAATTTTTTTTGACGAATTGGGTTTTGTAAGAAATTCACACGGTGCTAAATTATTTTGTGATGCAACCTGTCGCAAAATGTGATAGAATTTACAACAGAATTATTCCATCACAAATTGTAAAGGAATTACCAAAAAACTTCAGTCGCAAATAATGATTGTTTCAGTGACGGAAAAGAAAAGTTATGTTGTTGCAACGAAATTTGTGACGGAAAAGTTCTGTCGTAAATTGTGACAAAATATATAATACCAATCAAGTTTCATTCATGCTATGGTTGAAACTTGATCCCTTAGTATTGAATAGAATGAGAAGCTACACCCATGCCACTTTGCCAATTGAACATTTTTATTTTCTTATGCATTAGTATATATCTATATAATAAAGTTAGTTATAATAAAATAAAAATTTTAAAAATAGGATAGAATAGTATAATAAAATGAAATAAAATAAATGGAATCAAATGAATTTAATAGTACTATAAATTAAAATATGTAGAATAAAAGAAAATAAACTACGGTAATAGTTAAATGATGACATTAAATTTCCTTACAAATTGTAATAGAATTGTGCTTCTATTTCGTTGCAAAAACCATTTCAAATAGCAACATGGAAAAATTACCCATCACAGTTTTTGTCTCCAGTTACTACAGAAATTTATTTCGTCGCAAATTCCTTCTTTATTTGCAATGGAATATACTTCCTTTGCAAAATCTGTCATATATAGCAATGGAATAAATTTATTCGCAAGTACCTTCACAAATTGTGGCGGAAAAATTCCGTCACATTTTGCAACAGTTTTTTTTTTTTTTTTTTTTTTTTTTTTTTTTTTTTTTTTTTCCTTTTTGCCTTTTTTAGTAGTGTTTTAAATTTAATTAAATTTTTTAAATTTCATTCATTCTTTCTTTTATTTGTGTGGACTCTCTGACTCTCTTCTTCATTGCTAGTTAAATTTCCTTCACTTTTAAAATTCCTTCAAAGAAATTTTCTGTATCATTTCATTCTGTAATTTGAGGTTGGTTTCCCACTTGGAAATTATTGGTAATGAAAATAGGAAAAAGAAAGAAATGTCAAACTGGTGATAATGGTGATAATTTGAACTGACACATCTGTAATCTTATTGAATTTAAATGTCAGAATCTTGTCATAAGTCTCATCCCTCTGTTTGTTTGGCACTTGAAACAGCAATGTTCATGTTCATTATTCTCACTAATTTGATATCCTAATGGCTAATTCATGCTCACTCTTTTTTGGCTTAGGCTAGTTACTATAAGACGGAGGTTCTTCCACTTTTAAAGCAGCATAAAGTGGTATATTTTACACATACTGATTCCCGCTTGGCCAACAATGATCTTCCCCCCTCAATCCAGAAGTTGAGATGCCGTGTAAACTACCGAGCATTAAAGTATTCCGCTCCCATTGAAAATCTTGGGAAAGCTTTAGTGTCAAGAATGCGACAAGATGGCAACCCTTATCTTGCACTTCATTTAAGGTGTGTCTGTTTTCTTTCTTTTTCTTTTCTTCTTTTTTTTTTTTTTAAAAGAAGTTAGAAAGTAAATTGTGGATGACTTGCAAGTTTTTATTTCATGTGATTTTTTATTTAACCGTCTTTGACATGGAACTCAGTAGGGGAATATTCTTGTTTCCTTTTCAGGTATGAGAAAGACATGCTTGCTTTTACCGGATGTAGCCATAATTTGACAAGTGAAGAAGACGAAGAACTCCGACGGATGCGGTATGAGGTCAGCCATTGGAAGGAGAAAGAGATTGATGGAGCAGAAAGACGAATGCTTGGTGGCTGCCCTTTGACCCCTAGGGAGACTGCTCTCTTGCTTAAAGCACTCGGTTTCCCTTCTAGCACAAGAATTTATTTGGTGGCGGGTGAAGCTTATGGGAATGGGAGCATGCAATATCTTACTGATAGTTTCCCACATATCTTTTCCCACTCAACTCTTGCAACGGAGGAAGAGCTAGACCCATTTAGAAAGCATCAGAATATGCTTGCTGGTTTGGACTATGTTGTTGCACTTCAGAGTGATGTTTTTGTTTATACTTATGATGGTAATATGGCCAAGGCAGTTCAAGGGCATCGGCGCTTTGAGGGTTTCAAGAAAACCATAAACCCAGACAGGTAGCATTTATGTGCATTATTTTTCTCTCTGGGTCTTGAGATATGCATTCCTGAATATTGAATTGGATGGCTGAGATCTTTTCCGCTTTTCGTTTTTTGTTTTCACAGGATGAAATTCGTGAAATTGTTTGACGATTTGGATGAGGGTAAAATTACTTGGAAGAAATTTAGCTCCAAAGTCAAGAAGCTTCACAGGGATCGAATAGGAGGGCCATACATGAGGGAACCTGGAGAGTTTCCAAAACTAGAAGAAAGTTTTTACGCCAATCCTCTTCCAGGTTGTATTTGCCAGAAAAATCCTGAAGAGGTTAAACATTCAAGTTAAAATTGAATTCTTCACGATTGATATTCGAGGGTTCTAGTTCAACTGCAAGAGAAATACAAGGATGGATCTCTTGTGAAAACTCAGCTTGACCATCAAGAGTTACCGAGGCTGAAATTTTTGCCAGAGACCTCCTCCAATTAGTGGCTGCACATTACCAGATTCCTTGTGCAGAAGGGGGCACCGGAGACTTAATTTTTTTCAAGCAGAACCCATGAAGTCTCTATAACCACCGAGAAGGCTGAGTTGTTGCTGCAGGTTGGTCAAAGTGTACTCTATATGTGATGAACCAACAGATATATCAATTGGTTATATACTTATATATAAATTGAGTTGAATTGGTTATATAGACATCCTACTGATTTAGCTACTTGAGTGGTTCCACAGGCTTCTATCCACATTCATATCTTAGTAATAATGTATTTACCACAACACAATATGTGGGATGAAATACTTGGAAGGATACATGGTGATTCTAGTTTTGTACTTGAATGAATACAATGTAGATGAGCATAATGTTTAGCATTTCTTATGTAACTTTAAAGGTCTATTTTATGTATGTTATATATGGATGAAACAAGTAACCGAATTCACCATGATTCTAGTTTTGGAACTTGAATGAATACAAAGCCCTCTTGTCAATAATCAATATAAATGCATTAATAGTGTATGACAAATTTATGGCCATGGTACAAGTGACCAAAAATAGGCAAAACATATATGCGAATCAGAGATACATATAATTGAACCCATAGATCTGAGTTCATTGTCCATTGTGCCATATTTTATCATCAAAATTATTCTTCTCCCATTGGCCACACTTGCTCTTTACCTTCTCATCGAGCTCCTTTCCCTTCATCTCTGCCATCCTCGCCATCGACTCCTCGCGCACCTGCGCCATCCTCTGCCGCCTCTTCTCCTCCATGGCGTCCCGTTCCGCCTCCATCCCTTCATAGTCTCTCACCCAGCAGCTATGCACAATGCAGCTTAGGATCAAAATGCCTAATTGCATAACCAGCATTGCCATCAGTGCCCCACACTCGAGCCTCGCCAGCAACTTGGCCTCCCGCGGATCCCTGGGCGAATTGAGCTTCAACAAACTGGCCTTCTCCTTGGTGAACAGTGCGAGGAAGCCGAGCAATTGACTGGCGGAGGAGGCGAGGAGGAGGGAGAGGTGGAAGACGTAGCAGAAATGGGTGAGTTGGGAGTAGAATCCGACGAAGGCGGAGAGGATGGAGATGGAGGATATGGTGAGGAAGGCGAGGCCGAGGGATGTGGGCGGTGATCGGAGGGCGATGACGGGGGCGATGGAGGCGGCGGCGAGGATAAAGAGGATGAAATTGAGGAAGGAGAGGAGGAGAGTGAGGAAGGAGCAGGAAGATGAGGAGGAGGCTCTGCGTTTGGAGGAGGATGCCATTGTTTTGGTATAATATCGATCGCAGTGTTTTGTGTTTGTGTTTGATTTGGTTGTGGAATTTGGTTTGGAGAGAATTATTTAAATTTATATACAGGCGGAAAGGTAAATGCAGCGGCCATTTGAGATTGTAACGGCTACATGGTGGGGCCCGGGCGGGCTTTATAAAGCATAATTATTGTGGTTTTGGAGGGCACGGGCTGGGCTGTCGGGCTCCATGCGAATAGGTCAGTTTAGATTAGATTCAATTGGATACAGTATTTGATAGTTTGAATTTTTAAAAATGCTACACCACCAGTCCACCACCTAAAAAAGATGATTGCACAATATAGTACTCCGAATGTATTATACTTCCCCGATCCTTAATAATTGACACATTGGGAGTTTTGTCACTGTTCATTGAGTAACTTTGATTCGACTTTTTAACACAATTATACAAGATAAAATATAGTCAAGTGGGATCTTGTTGGATTCGTCTAATCGCATAGATTCGGAATATTAAATTTTTATAATTTTTACTTGTATAGAATTTGAGTTATTGAGGATTAAAAATATGTATTGGATTGTGTGAAATATGGTCCGTGGCAAATATTAAGGAACAGAGTAAGTATATATATATATATATAATAAATGTGAATGTCGGAAGAGTCGTTACTGTAGTGTCGGCAGAAGGCCTATAAATATACCCCTTGTATTGTGTATTGAAACACACAGAATAAGAATACAAACCACCTCATAACACTTTCTTTCCTCCTGCAAAATCATTTATTCTCTCCTGCAACTGCAATCCCTCTACCTTCTTTCTTTCATTTATTGCCTCTTACATATACAGTTCTTCCAATTCCTCCTTTATCATTGCTTTCATAGCTATAATTATTATTCTACAATACGTTATCAGCACGAGCCACGAACGGAGCTCTGTCGGAATTTCTTTGAGGTAATATTTAATCTTTGTATTTCAATAATTCTATTATGGCTAACTTGGCAAAGCAGACTTTCAGACCACTGATGGTATCTGGAGACAATTATTTATCTTGGAAAATGGATGTCGAAATCCATTTGGAATCTATGGGTCTAGAAAAAACAATTGAAAAAGACAATCAGGCTTCAAGCCAAGACCGTGTAAAAGCTATGATTTTCATCCGCCATCATCTTGATGAAGGATTGAAAACACAGTATTTAATGGTCAGAGACCCAATTGAACTCTGGGAGAACTTAAAAAAGAGATATGATCATTTAAGATCAATTAATCTCCCTCGAGCCCAGTATGACTGGTTACACTTACGATTCCATGATTTTAAATCAGTAAATGATTACAATTCTGCTCTGTTTAATATAGTATCACAATTAAGACTATGTGGTGAAACAGTTACTGATAAAGAAATGATAGAGAAGACATTCTCTACATTCCACCCCTCCAATTCGGTATTAGCGCAACAATACCGAGCAAATGGTTTCACTGAATATTCTGATCTGATTACGTTTTTGTTATTGACTGAAAAGAATAATGATTTATTATTAAAAAATCATGAAATGAGACCAACTGGCCGTAGTCCATTGCCAGAGGCACATGTGACTGAATCTTCTAGCAATGGTCGTGGCCGTGGTCGTGGCCGAGGTCAGAGACCTCGTGGTCGTGGATATAACCGAGGCCCTGGGAAAAGTCATTTCCGCAACAATGTTTATATTAGGCCCACGACAAACACACGTAATCAGAATCAGGGCAACAACAGAGGTGATGTCCAAAAACAGAATTATGAAGAAGCAAAATGCGATAGATGCGGCCTAAAAGGGCACTGGTACAAAAATTATCGTACCAGAGATCATTGGGTGAAACTCTACCAAGACTCCCAGAGGGAGAAAGGAAAAAGGGTGGTTGAAACAAACCATGTTGACAGAATGAATTCTGAGGAGAATATACTCAATATCCCAGAATTTCAAGTTGATTTATATAATGATTTGATTTAATTGTTATGTTGTATTATTGTTTTCATTACGCTTTGAACTTCTATATCTTTCTTTTACTTTTGCATGTGTGATATATTATTGTCTATGTATTGTAATATATTACTTATGTTAAATCTTGTTTTAATATTAATTATATCTTGTTTAAATTACAGCAAAATGAGGAATTATAAAAGTGACAATATATGTCTTATTGATAGTGCTTCAACGCACACGATACTAAAAGACATAAGGTATTTTTCCAATTTAAAAATGGGATATACAAACATAAACACAATATGTGGTAGTGCAAATATTATATAAGGAATTGGCACAGCCAACCTTATTTTCCCAGAGAACAAAATTAATTGTGAAAAATGCACTCCTATCTCCCAAGTCTCGAAGAAATTTATTAAGTTTTAAAGATATCCAAGAAAATGGGTATCATCTCGAGACATCGACTTCAGAGAATGTTGAATATTTATTAATTACAAATACCACTCATGGTAAGAAATATGTATTGAAAAAATTACCAGCTCTGTCTTCTGGATTGTATTTTTCAAAGATAAATACAATTGAAAATTATCACTTAGACCACAGGTCTTATATTCCTCAAATAAACCAGAGGTTTATTGATGGCCATAGGTCCACTAATATATATCATCCCAAAATAGGCCAGAGGTCTATTGGAAGCCATAGGCTTAATGATGAATATATGATATGACATGATCGCCTAGGCCATCCTGGCTCTACAATGATGAGGCGAATTATTACAAATAGTCATGGCCATTCATTAAATGGATAAAAATTGCTGCAACATAATGATTATATATGTGTTGCTTGCTCCCAAGGAAAATTGATTTCCAAACATTCACCAACAAAAGTGGGAACTGAAAGCCCTAGTTTTCTTGAAAGAATTCAGGGCGATATATGTGGACCTATAGATCCACCATGTGGACCATTTAAATATTTTATGGTGCTAATTGATGCATCAACACGATTGTCCAATGTATCATTATTATCATCTCGCAATCATGCGTTTGCAAAATTACTTGCTCAAATTATTAAATTACGAGCACAGTTCCCTGATTATACAATAAAAAATATCCGATTGGATAATGCTGGTGAATATTCATCCCAGAGGTTTGATGAATACTGCATGTCAATTGACATAACAGTTGAGCATCCTGTTGCTCATGTCCATACACAGAATGGACTTGCTGAGTCACTTATAAAGCGTTTACAATTAATTTCCAGACCATTATTAATGAGATCTGGATTGCCATTGACAGCTTGGAGGCATGCAATATTACATGCAGCAAAATTGGTGCGGATAAGACCGACATATTATCATGAATACTCCCCTATACAATTAACATTTGGGCATGAACCCAATATATCCCATCTCAGAATATTTGGTTGCACAGTATATGTCCCGATTGCACCACCTCAGCGCACAAAGATGGGTCCCCAACGTAGATTGGGAATACATGTCGGGTATGAATCACCATCGATTATTCGATATCTTGAACCATTAACTGGTGATTTATTTACTGCAAAATTCAAAGATTGTCATTTTGACGAATCTCATTTCCCGGCATTAGGGGGAGACAGAAATCAACCAAAGAAAGAAAAAGAAATCAACTGAAAAACACCGTTAGATTTCTTTGATTCTCGTACAAATGATTGTGAACTAGAAGTACAAAGAATTATACATTTGCAGAGTATTGCAAACCAATTGCCGGATGCATTATGCGACTCTAAAAGAATAACTAAATCTCATATACCGGCAGCAAATGTTCCAATCAAAATTAATGTCCCAGAGGGACCAATTACAAGTGCCAAAGATGAATCTATTGCACACTTGAAGCGTGGTAGACCACCAGGTTCCAAAGATAAAAATTCTCGAAAGAAAAGAGGATCATAAATCATTGAAAGTGACAAAATTGCAGAAAGTATTCTAGAGGAAAAAGAAGCTCTTGAAGAGCAAACAACTCCAGAGGAGCAAGAACTTGCAGCTCTAGAGGAGCATGAACTTGAAAATAATGAAATATCAATCAATTTTGTCATAAGCAGAAATGTTTGGAATCGAGATACAATTATCATAGATAATGTATTCTCATACCACATAGCACTTGACATCATAAATGATGACGAGGATCATGAACCAAAATCGGTTGATGAATGTCGGAAAAGAAAAGATTGGCCAAAATGGAAAGATGCAATCCAATCTGAATTGGATTCTCTGGCTAGACGAAATGTGTTTGGACCAATTATCAAAACACCAGAAAATATAAAGCCAGTTGGATAGAGATGGGTTTTTGTAAGAAAAAGAAATGACAAAAATGAAATTGTTAGGTACAAAGCGAGATTAGTCGCCCAAAGGTTCTCACAGAGACCCGGATTTGATTATGATGAAACATATTCCCCTGTAATGGATGGAATAACGTTTAGATATTTTATCAGTTTAACGGTCCATCAAAAAGTTGAAATGAGATTAATGGATGTTATTACTGCGTATCTATATGGAAATTTAGATACAGATATCTATATGAAGGTCCCAGAGGGATTAAAAATCTCAAAGACATATAAATAAAATCCTCCATCAAATTACAGAAATCCCTATATGGACTGAAACAGTCCGGACGAATATGGTATAACCGACTCAGTGAGTCATTGGTACAAGAGGGTTATACAAATGACCCAATCTGTCCTCTGTCCATGTATTTTCATTAAGAAAAATGGACAAGAGTTTGTAATCATTGCAGTTTATGTTGATGATCTCAATTTGATTGGAACTCCATAGGAGCTCCAAAAGGCTGTTGAATACTTGAAAAAGGGGTTTGAAATCAAAGATTTTGGTAAAACCAAATCATGCCTTGGTCTGCAAATTGAATATTTAAATAATGGAACTTTTATCCATCAAACAGCTTATACTCAGAGAGTATTGAAGCGATTTTATATGGATAAAGCACATCCATTGAGTACTCCAATGGTCGTAGGGTCATTTGATATAAAAAAGGATCCGTTTAGACCACAAGAGGAAGGTGAACAAATTCTTGGACCAGAGATCCCATATTTAAGTGCCATATACTGAAAAATTGTGGCACAATCATTGAGTACTGCAATTTCATGGAGATCAATGAAGCAGACTTTGACTGCTACTTCCTCAAATCATGCTGAAATTTTAGCAATCCATGAAGCCAGTCGAGAATGTGTATGGTTGCGATCTTTGATGCACCATATACTGAAAAATTGTGGCATAGCTACTGAAGAAAAAATACCCCCAACAATACTATACGAAGATAATGCAGCTTGTATAGCTCAATTAAAGGGAGGGTATATTAAAGGAGATAGAACGAAACATATTTCACCAAAATTTTTCTTCACTCATGATTTACAGAAAAATGGTGAAATAGATGTGCAACAAATCCGTTCAGCTGATAATCTTGCAGATTTATTTACCAATGCACTACCAATATCAACATTCGAGAAGTTGGTGAAAAGCATTGGGATGCGTCGACTAAAGAATCTCAACTGATGTTTTGATCAGAGGGAGAAATAAATATACAAGAATCATGTACTCTTTTTCCTTCACTAGATTTTTTTCCCAGAGGGTTTTTATCTAGTAAGGTTTTAACGAGGCATATCCTTGTATATTAGACATTCAAGAGGGAGTATTATATATATATATATAATAAATGTGAATGTCGGAAGAGTCGTTACTGTAGTGTTGGCAGAAGGCCTATAAATATACCTCTTGTATTGTGTATTGAAACATACAGAATAAGTATTGTGTATTGAAACATACAGAATAAGAATACAAACCCCCTCATTATACTTTCTTTCCTCTTGCAAAATCATTTACTCTCTCATGCAATCCCTCTACCTTCTTTCTTTCATTTATTGCCTCTTACATATACAGTTCTTCCAATCCCTCCTTTATCATTGCTTTCATAGCTATAATTATTATTCTACAACAGAATGAATTTTATAGTATTTATAGTAGTATTACTTTAAATAAATAAAATAAAGGGATGAGGACTTATCCCAAGTGGTTAAGTCCCTAGACTTCCAACGGAAGGTTGGAGGTTCGATTCCCTCCTATCCCTTTTATTCCTCTTTGTAATTTGTGTGGCATAGGCTCCCACCACCCATTTCCAGGCCTTCAATGGCTCCTAAAAAAAATTAAAAAAATAATATAGAAAGTGGAGTGATAATCAAGTTTTGTCACTTGCACAATAATTGTAGGGTGTTGTTATGATTTTAACCCTAATCTAATAATAGCATTACAAAATTTGAAAGAGTAGTAGTAATAACGTTTCAGGTTTCAATTTGAATGGGAGTCAACTAACTGTGTTTTGGTATGTTCATATCATATCATATGCTGAATGAATATTGGGTGAATTGAACAAGCTTTGGCCGGTCGGTGTCATTTGTGACCATCATATAATCCAAGATGGTCTTAATGAATTAGTAGGCTTGTTAGTTACTACATATTTGGATATGAGTCAATTTTGCGACTCATCAATATGAATATATGCAGGGGTTGGGGACTTACCATAGCGGTCAAGTCTCATTTCTTCCAACCATAGGTTGAGGTTTGAATCCCCACCAGGCCCCCTATCCCTCCCCTTCATTTCCGTTTGTAATTTGTGTGGTTTTGGGCTCCCACAAACCTTTGCCGACATATGAGTGTCACGTTTACAAAAAAAAAAAAAAATATATGCAGGGGCGGATCTATGTGTATGATAGGGGTGGTACGGTACACCACTTAATTGATTAAACTGTTATTTTAAAGTAGATTTTTTTTACATTTAACTAGATTAGGCTTCGTGACATCACTTAATTTTTACGGTGACACACAATCATTGATTTCAACCAAATTTTCTTAATATTTTTTGTGTTGTAACTACTATACCTAATTTTAATATAGCTTTCATTATTTTTTGGGACACCACTTAAATTTTTTTTTTGAATCTGCCACTGAATATATGTACACTCAACTCATCTCTTTAATGCCTTAGCTTGTTCATAGATATATTAATACCAACAAGGAATGCGTTTTCTGCTGTGTCTAAATCAGTGAGCTATCTGTTGCTATGTAATGTAGTGCAGGAGGTTATGTTTTGGTCCTCCGTATCTGTGCATTGATGTATGGAGTTTGGAAATGAAATAAAATCCTTTTTTTCTCAAAAATAAAAATACCAACAAGGAAGATTTGGTTGTATGGTTTTCAATCATCATGTCTTGTGCAAAGTAAATATTGTTATTGTTGGGACCAGAACAATCATTGAGCCGGCCGGTTCAGAGGAGTAATGGGCCCAGGGTGAAGAGGAAGAGGGTGGTTCCAGGCCGACGACATCGGACGAAAGAAGAAGTCAAGCGCAATTAGAAGCAAGGAGACGGAGAGAGCAGTTCAGCCGAAAGAATGAGGTAGTTTAACCTTCACTGGAGAAGACATTATAGCTTGCCGTCCTCCTCTTGGATCACTTGATCAGTATAGTATTTTTATCGATTGTATAGATTTTAAAACCACTTACATTGATCGAATTCATCAAGTTGTTGGGCGCAGATTCCTATCGAACCCTCGCCAGTTTGATCATTTCCCGGCAACTTATCTGGAAGGAGAAAAAAAAAAGGTCATTAGCTTGGTATATTTGCACCGATCCAACAGTTATGAATGTAATAACTAAGATCATTTTATTTTATTTTATGTTGTCCATTTTCAAATAATACTCCCTTTGGGGATTGGGACTTAGCCCAAGTGGTTAAGCCCCTGGCTCTCAACCTTTAGGTTGAGGGTTTAATTCCCACCCGGCCCCTATCCCTCCCCTTTTCCCCTTTGTAATTGTGTGGCATGGGCTCCCACCACTTTCCTAGCCTGTATAGGCTTTTCAGCAAAAAGAAAATACTCCATCTGCTTGACTTAATTCTGTCTCAAAACTTTTGGACACGCCGTCTAAAACATTTGTTTCGCAGTTAATATCTTAAAATATATAGAAGTAAAAATTCGATAATATATATATTCTAAAACTATGTGAAAAAATGAATTAAACAAGATCCAACCCGACTATATATTTTCTTATATAATTGTAATTATAAGTTAGGTCAAACTTATACAATGAACAATGTAAAAAGTTCAAATGAGACACAATAAACAGGACGGAGGGAGTAATATTAATAAGTTTTCTTAATAAAAAATATAACTAAATTAAATTTTTTATTATTAGATTATTTATTATAATTAAATTTTTTATTCAAACAAATTCTTTTTAATATTTAATTAAAAATAGTTCAATATTTTTAAGAGAACATCCCTTGTGAAATTTTAGATTACCGGCAAAAATATTCATTCTCTCAAATGTCTCAAAAAAAATGTCAATTTAATTTTTTTTAATTTTATTTATTTTATTTTATTTTATTTTATTATTATTATTATTATTATTATTATTTTCAAAGTTGTTTTTATCTAGGGTTTCATGAGTTCCCTCCCGTGTCCCTTCTCTCCCTCCTCATCGGCTGTGTGGCCTTCGCCGGAGCCACCTGATGCTGGGCTCTCTTCAGCAGCCCAACCCTTGTCCTTCCGGGATGTTGTTTGTGAGAGTTCGACGGGTATGCCGCAGGCCTGCCCGGATGCTCCGATTAAACACATCACGGAGTTGGTGGATACGAACTTCTATAACGGTAACCCTCTCATTCCAACGGTGGATTTCTATGACGAGGCCATGGAGCGCCTGTGCGCCCCCTTCTGGGAAGTGCTGGTTATCAAAGTGTTCGACAAGAAGATTGGCTTGACCCTTCTGCAAGAAAAGTTGAAGAAACCCTGGAAGCCTTCGGGACAATTTGTACTTACTGATACGGCTAAGGGACACTTCCTGGAAAAATTTAGTCTTGCATCAGACCGCAAGAAGGCCCTGTTCGATGGGCCTTGGTCTATCTTTGATCACCATATTGCGGTCACACCATGGTCAAAGGAATTTATTGCCCTATCTGTCATGTTTATTAAGTCCACGGTGTGGGTGCGAATCTTAGATTTGGATCCGGTGTACCATACAGAGGACACTCTCTTTATTGTTGCCAACCTAATTAGAAAAGCTAAGCGGGTTGATGCTACTACATCAAAATTGAGCAGAGGGCAATTTGCGAGGGTGTGTGTTGAGATTGATCTCTCACAATTGCTTGTTGGGAAGGTCCGAGTTAATGGGTATTGGCATCATGCTGCCTATGAAGGGCTTCATAGCATATGCACTACATGTGGTAAATTTAATCAGGGGCTCAAGGGATGTGATCATAAGGGCTCGGGTCCGGAAGAGCCTACTGTTGCGAAATCTACAGATACGTTATCTAAGCATGCTAATGGTAAAACTAAGGTGGACTCTGATGGCAATCCAGTGCCTACCCAATCGGATCCCACGGAAACTAACCTCCCTATACCGGATGAGATAGGTGCTACTCATGGTGAATGGGTTATGGTGACGCGCCAGCCCCGGAAAAAGAAACCGGGAGGCAAGTGGAATGACCGTCGCATTGATCCGGACAAGAGTCGGGTATTAATGTCGCAAAGTGTCCCGGACCAACCTCACCACCCTAATAGGGTTCACCCTGGACCGAAGGTTTCCTAGAGAGTTGAGGGTACTGCTCCTTCCATAGCGAAGGTACCTCCCGAGACTTATGTAGGGGCTCCAGACCCTCCTATACAGATTAAGGGGAAACGACAGCGCCTTAGCCAGCCTGCCGGGCCCCAGTTGCAACTTCTAATAGCTTTTTGGCGTTAGAATGGAGATCAGAAGGAATGGATGAGGAACCCTCCGGAAGTAAAGGTCCGGATCACCTTGAAAGGGTTTCTCAATGATGGTCTTCCAAGAATTCACAATCCTAGCATGGAACATACGTGGCGCCATGCATAGGAATACTCAACGCTACATTGCGGATGTACTAAGGACTTATAAGCCCTCGGTTTTGGTGATTATGGAACCGAGGGGACTCTTCGAGGTTGTTCGACCTTTTTTCTATAGGTTGGATTATGATGTTACTCATATTGTGGAATGTGTAGGGCAAGCCGGAGGGATTTGGATACTGACCCGCCTTGGCACCCCTTATACGTTCTCCACTGTCGTTATCTTCAACAGGAGTGCCACCTTTCGGATTCACCAGGGTGGAAATTCTTGGTGTTTTTCGGCTATCTATGCTAGCCCACGACCTAGGGAGAGGGAAAATGATCGGAGGTACATGTGTGAAGTAGCTAATCTTGTTCACGGTCCATGGCTTGCGATTGGAGACTGGAATGACGTCCTCTCCCCGAATGAAGCTGTTGGCATGGGGATTAATGAACGACATTGTGGTCTTTTTGGTAATATGCTTAATACGTGTGGCTTGAGCACAATACATACTATTGGAGATGCATATACTTGGCAACGGAACACACAGGGAGGATCTTTGGCGAGGAAAAGACTTGATTGTGCGGTTGCTAATGTTGAATGGTTCTCTACTTTCCCACATGGCCTCGTTGAAGTGCTGCCTCGTCGGGCTTCGGACCATAATGGACTCTTGCTCAGATGTTTTCGCGAGCACAGTCGACCGGCGAATAAGCCCTTCCGATGGGAGTTTGCTTGGTCCTCACACCTGTACTATAGTCCTGTTGTCGACACGGCATGGCAACTAGGTGGATCTTCCGTCACTGAGAAGTTGGGGCAGGTGAAAGAGTCCTCGATTTTCTTTAACAGGAGGACTTTCGGGTATATCGAGCGTAAGAAGAAACGATTGCTTCGGCGGTTAGCGGGAGTGCGACGTTGCATGGTCCATGTTGTTTCCGCTTACATGCAGAGGTTTGAGCTGGAACTTCTGAAAGACCTGGATGAAGTACTCAAGCAAGAAGAGCTTTTATGGTTCCAAAAGTCGTGCGATAAATGGATTACTTGTGGTGACAAGAACACCCGATATTTTCATTCGAAAACAATGATACGGCGACAGAAGAACAATGTTGTGGGGTTGAGCATTAATGACATATGGGAAACAAATGAGGAGTTGCTGAGGTCCCATGCATTGAATTACTTCGGTATGATGTTTGGCTATCAGCTACCTCCCACACGGCCAGTGCTCCCCTTGGTTCCGCTTCCTGCTCTTGAAGGAGGACAACAGCTGGATAGGGACATTGAACCTGATGAGGTGAAGAGGGTGGTTACAGAATTGAAGAGTTTGGCAGCTCCCGGTCCCGATGGTTTTCTTGCTATATTCTACAAACTCTACTGGCACATAGTTGGTGGTACGGTGGTGGACTTTGTGCGCACGGCTATGCGAAATGGCTGCTTCGATCCGTGCATAGCAGCTACCCTTATATGCCTGATTCCTAAGGTGGAGATTCCAACTGAGATACGCCAGTTTCGGCCGATAAGCCTATGCAACGTGAGCTATAAAATTCTTACGAAAGTATTGGTAAATCGCCTTCTTCATTACTTGAAATCGTATATTGGACCTTATCAGTCGGCGTTCCTGCCAGGCCGGGGGACTGCTAGCAATGCCATTATTTTGCAAGAGGTGGTCCATTCCTTTCAAATCAGGCACCGAACTTCCCCAGAGTTTCTACTCAAAATTGATTTGGAGAAGGCCTATGACAATGTTAATTGGCTTTTTATTGAGGAATGTCTCACGGACATGGCCTTACCGGCATCACTAGTCCGCATTATTATGTTCTATGTCCGCTCTCCGGTATACTCTTTGCTTTGGAATGGTGAGGCATTGCTGCCCTTTTCTCCTGCTAAGGGCATTCGCCAGGGGGATCCTCTGTCTCCATATTTGTTTATCATTGTCATGGAGAAATTGTCTCGCACTATCCTGGCCAAGGTTCAAGAAGGGAGCTGGACGCCAATTATGCTGGCAAGGGGGGCCGAACCCTTATCCCACCTTATGTTTGTCGACGATCTCCTACTCTTCTCTCGGGCCTCGATTCAAAGTACTCAGTGCATGGATGGGGTACTCTCTAGTTTTGCCAACCTCTCAGGCCTCAAGATTAATGTGCGCAAGTCTATTGCCTATGCTTCGCGATCTGTCCCGCCTGCCCTGTTGGATGAGCTCTCTTCAATCCTAAATATTGCCTTTGCTCCGTCCCTGGATAAATATTTGGGTTTCCGTATTTATCATGGTGAGGCCTCTCGGTTGCACTATTCTTTCTTGGTAGACAAGATTCGGAATGCCTTGGGGACATGGAAGCGGAACTTGCTGAACAAGGCTGCTCGAACTACCTTAGCAAGGGCGGTGCTCTATACCATTTCCACCTAATTTATGCAATGTACTTGGCTTCCTTCTTCTATATGTGATGATGTTGATAGACATGTGAGAAATTTTATTTGGAAGGATAATAATGGTCGTGGCCTTCACTTGGTTAGTTGGAAAAAGGTTGCGGCACCAAGGAAAATGGGAGGACTTGGTATTCGGTCGTGTAGGGATATGAATATAGCAATGCTCGGGAAGGCTTTCATGGATCTGCGGTTCCTCACTCCCAAGCCATGGGTTAAGTTGATGAGGGCCAAATATCACAATGATGGAGGCTCCCTTAACAACCGTGTGTGTGCTTCGGCATGTTACAAGTCCTTACTTAAGGTGTCACCTTTCCTAACGGACGGCTTGCGTATTCGAATTGGGAGAGGTGATTGTAATTTTTGGCTTACTGCATGGCTTGCTCAGGGCCAGCTTGGGCCGAAGGTCCCTTATGTACATGGGGTAGACATGGACCTCCCTGTTAAGGATGTTTTCAAGAATGGGGAATGGGATTGGGGATCTCTCTACACTCAAGTGCCCGATCAAGTTAAAGATGAGGTTCACCGTTTCGGGCCTCTTGTTATTCACCCCTCGGTAGAGGATTCTTGGCGATGGATTGGTGCCCCCAATGGTGAATATCCAGTGAGTTCGGGGTATGCCTGGTTGCTGTCTAGTCGTGGAATGACAGTGAACGCATGCCTCTCTTGGCTTTGGAAGATTCACGCTCCGGAGAAAATCAAGTTCTTGGTTTGGTTGATGGTACATGAGTCGTTACCCACCAATGTTCTGCGCCAGTCACGTGGCATAGCTCAGTCATCGGTATGTCCAGGTTGTTCACAGGCTCCTGAGGGCACTCGACATTTATTCTTTGTCTGCTCGTCGTCTGCTGCTTGCTGGAGCTCCATGGGGATCACCTCGCATCTGTTATGGTCGGAGGCGAGTGAGCCTGCGGCTGGTGCCCTCATGCGTATATGTCGCGCGCTGGACTTGTCACCATTGGGCCATGCTATGGTGCATCTGGAAGCAACGGAATGCTAAGTGTTTCAAAGGCGAGGAAATTAATATTGCTCGCACTGTCCATAGCGCATGACAACTTGGAGAGGCGTTTGGTCGTGGTTTTGCTTCTAAAGTGAAGGTGATTGAGCCTAGGCTTGTCTGCTGGAATCCCCTCCACTGCCCGGGTCCGTTGTTACACGTAGATGGAAGCTCACCTGGTAACCCGGGAGATGCTGAATTTGGTGGAGTCATTCGAAGGCCGATGGCAAGTGGATTGAAGGGTTCTCTGGATCGGTCGGTACGACCACTAATCTTGTGGCAGAGTTGCATGGTATATTCAATGGCATCAAGCGCCTTGTGGCATTGGGCATCGACAAGGCTTTCTGTTTCTCTGATTCACTTGAAGCACTTCGGCTGATTCGGTCGGGCACTTCCGATGGTCATTGGCTCCGCCCGCTTGTTTTAAGCATTACGGAGCTTTTAGCGCTCCACCCGAATTTCCTTTGGTTCCACCTTCTACGGGAAGGTAACTCGGTGGCAAACCTTTTGGCGAAGCGTGGTGCACGCTCGATTGATTTCTTCACGACATGGGCATACCTCGGATGAGGTCCGGCCCCTCATAGGGGTGGGCAAAAAATTCGAACCGAACTGTTGAACCGCTGATTCGAATCGAATCCGAATCGAATTTTCGGTTAACCGGGGTGTTCGGTTCGAATACAAATACCTCAATACAAGTATTTGCTCGGTTCGGTTCGGTTACGGTTTTTAGGACTATTTTGCCTCGGTTAACCGAACCGAACCTAATATTATAATTAGATTTTAATTTTTAAATATATATATTTATATACTCAATAAAAATTCAAATACTGTAAGTCTGTAACCCCACTTTTCAAAAATCATACTGTAACCCTAATTAAGTAATCCCCCATATCCCTCCATCCTTCCACTCTTGCGCCGCCTCCCTCCCAAAATCACTCACAATCCATCGAGACTCCGCCGCGGCGAGGCAGCGCCAGCGGCATAGCGCCGCTCAACCCCTTACCCTTCACGATGCGGCGCGGCAGCGGCACAGCTGCACAGTTCGCATCCCCTTCGCGAGGCTGCGGACTGGTTTATTGAGGCCATGTTGTAAATTTTTAATGCTTCGTGGTGTATTTTCTTCGATTCATCGCTTTTTCTGTTACTTTCAAGAATTTGAGGGTTTGAACCTTGTTTTGTTTGTTTCTTTATTTTTCCGTTTTGGTATTGATTTGTACTCCTTTGTAAAGGAGTGAACGTTAGTCTAATGTTTGTGTATAATTCTGTTCGATGTAAATTACTTTTGGTTGTGTGCGTTTTTCATTGTTTTGGAAGTGGGGTGATTGAAGACTTGTAGTGGTACTTGGCCTTGTGCTACTTATTGCGGGCAATTTCAGATTTCTTTATCTGGTCATAAGTAAGAAACCAGATTTGATTTCCATTGCGTTGTTGCTATGAGAACTTCTCTCTAGATGGTCGATATAATTCTTTTTATTGTTTTTGCAACCGAGAAAACATCTTTCATCCTTGTCTGAATAATCTGTTTGTTAAGTGTTGATTATTCCACTACTCTGACTTCTTTCACCATTTTTAAAATTGGGCATACACAAACAAAAGATGGGTAATTATGTTCTAAAATTGTTTTTGAAATTCTTTCGGTTCGATGCGGTTCGATTCGGTATATATTATTTGCAAATAAGAGATTATTTTTTCGGTTAACCGGCACTTCAGTTATTCGGAGAGCAAATTTGTCATATAACAGCTCGGTTCGGTTCGGTTCGAGTAATCCGCGAATAGTGGAATTTTTCTCGGTTAACCGAAAATTCGGTTAACTGAATTTTTCGGTTCGGTTTCGGTTAGTAATTTCGAATATTTGCTCGGTTCGGTTCGGTTAGCAAATACTTGAAAAATCTCGGTTATTCGAACGGTGCCCACCCCTAGCCCCTCATCTCTGCAGACATGATGGGCACATGGTTCCTTCGGCATTGATCCTTTTGGATTTTTTATTTTCGCTTTTGTAGATTTTTTAGCTTTTCTCTTTACCGACGTTTTTTGCAACGTCTTTTGTTATCCAAAAAAAAATGTCAATTTTAAAAAAAAATATCAATCTAAAAAAACATGTCAATCTAAACAAAACCCGGAAAAAAAAAAAAAAATTCGAAGCTTTCAGAAGGCCACCTAAAGTCGCCACCAAAACCCTGACTTCACTTGGCTCAATCGTAGAATCTGTGCAGAATGTCCGCTGCTGCCGGAAACTATGAAGACTTCGTTAAGGTCCACGGAGTTCTTTTGGCGGCCTCAGGTCTCCCGCAGCCACTCCATCGTAAACTCTTCCAGAAGCTCACGGCCGAGACTTTCGACGGCGGGAATTATTTCCAGGTCGAGCCACTTGAGGATGGAAGGCAGAGGAGGCTTGTGCTCACATCGGATTTTCTAGGACAGGATTCTGATGTCTTTTTGGTCGACCATGCCTGGACTTTTCGCCTTTCCGATGCTTGCAAGCAGGTATCAGCTAATAGAATCAGTGCTGCTTCAGTTCTCCAATTTTCGGGGACAACTATGCAAGGCGGGATTTTAGTTTTGGATTTCAATTAGAGGACAAATCTGCTTGGACTATATTCTGTTCTGTATTTATTGCTTCGACATACACTTCTTTTCTGATATTTTTTAGAATTATTGCAGTTACAGGAGGTCCCTGGCTTGGTTGAAAGGATGGCTGCATTAATGTGTGTGGATATTGATTTGAATGCTGAAGCTGAGGATGCAGGAGATGAAGACGACACTAAACTCAGCGCTGCCGAAATAGTTGAGCAAAAATTCTGTAAAGTGAAAGAGGAAGGGGTCGATTCCGTCATATGGTTGGAGCTTGAGGATCTTGAAATTGATGATTCTATGCTCGTTTCTCTTGAATTGCCCAGTAAATTTCCCGTAAGTTGTCTTTCCCATTACTTCTCCATTAGTACGCATATGAGACGATTATAGAGCAACTAGATGTGATATTATTTCTAACCATGACGAGGCATGAGCATCTTATCAAGTGTAAGCTTAATGTTACGAATGTTCCTTTTTCTCGGTTCCATTTTTTTTTTCCCTATGCGATTTTACTTGCCTTTACTCTGCATATTACTTACTTGATCCACACTGTGAATCAGTCTAATGGAATGTTTTTCATCCTTTTGCTTATGATTGATTTTATGTTTTTTCCTGGTATTTAATCGCCCCAGAATTTGCTCGCACTTAGCCTCCGTGGAAATAATCTTGAGAACTCAGAAACTGTGTTAAAGGTGGTGACTCAATTCAAATCACTTAGAGCTCTATGGCTGAACTATAATCCAATCACGAATGCTAGGTGAGTCTCCATGTTCATGGAAATATGATGATCTTATATTGCGAGCATGATATTCATGAATTTCGTCAAGACTCAGCATTTTAAAACATTTACTATTTCTTTTCAAGTGGTAAATACTTGGAAGATACCATTTTGCAAAATTGCCCTGTACTGGAAATCTACAACTCTTGTTTCACTCCCAACTATGGCGAGTGGGCCTTAGGATTTTGTGGAGGATTATATGATGAAGACAATCCTGGAGATTCTTGTCAGGGTGATCATTCATTGCAGGACATTGCATCTCTTGACCTTTCAAATAGGGGCATTCACAATCTCATAACTGAGGTGGGCATTTCCTATAAACTGTATTATAAATCATCTATTTCATATTCAGTTAATTTACTTGACTTGCATAATTCATGTCATCAACGATGCCTCCAGGCCTTTTCTCCATCCAAATTTCCCATTCTATCTTACTTAAATCTCCGTGGAAATCCGTTGAATGAAAATTCAGTTGATGCACTGCTGAAATACCTTCGAGGATTTATCAACTTAACTGCTCTGGAGGTAGCTGTCAGACTAAAAACCTTTTTTTCCCCTTCATATTGTTATTGAAAAATCTAATCATGTTTGGATTATCAATAATTTAGGTGGACATTCCTGGACCTCTTGGAGAGAATGCTTTTGATATTATTGAAGCTCTGCCCAGGCTCTCGCTATTGAATGGACTCAGTACTTCCAAAATTTTGGAATCAGAGAAAAGCATTGTTGATTCAGTGTTAAAACCTCGCCTTCCTGAGTTAAATGCTGGAGAATCTCTTACTGACCGTGTAATTAACGCAATGTGGTTGTACTTAATGACATATCGGCTTGCTGATGAAGAAAAGATAGATGAAGACCCTGTATGGTATGTGGTCAGTGTCTATAACTCAAGTTTTGATATAAGGGTTGAATATGGGTATAACTGTACAGTTTCTTTGTGAATCAATTAATGTTTATCTCATTCTTTCCTTACAATAATATACTCATTTGATTAACCAGTAGGCCTAGAAATGCTAAATTTTCTGTAGAAAGAGCACAAAACTGAGGAAAATAATAACTTCAGTAATGGCTAAGCCTAGGACGAACTGCTTAATCATCAGCATGAGTAATTTGTGTTCTTGTTAAAAGTTGTATCACTGTATTGAGATATGTTCTACAAAGTTCATTTTTCCGAGCATGGTATGCTTGGTGTCTTAAGCCATTGGGAGACATGAAGGGATTTTAAATTCATCAAAGCTCTTTTCTAAAATTGGGAGATCATGTATCCCCCTTATGTTCTTTGGTGCAATCATGAAGGGAAGGGAAATGACAATGACAACTTCCTCACGAGTCCTGTGACAGCGTGAAACTTTTGCAGGAGAAGTAGTTCTTATGCTTCCTTTCTCTGCCTTCCCATCCAACCTGAATATCAACGAATGTATTCCTCACCCACTGTCCCTCCTATCTACTGCCAGCATCTCTTATCCCAAGTGGATTTTAATGGTTTTAAAATGCAGAATATTATTTGATCTTATCTGAGTCTTCTGTGGCATATCTTATTCAATTAAACTAGTTTATTGAAGAAATAGATTGTGCTGTAGGTCTTGGGCATCTAAGCAACTCTACTAAAGCATCTTACTGACGGGACTCAGAAGATATTACATATGGTTCTGGGTGTACCGAGATTATAACGTTAATGAATTTTCTCGCAGTCGATCTTCTGTGCTTGTCCTCTATACATTTTGTGTGGCATTGTTCTCAGGTATGTAATGGATGAACTAGGTTCAGCATTGCGGCACAGTGATGAAGCCAATTTCAGAGTCTCACCTTTCCTTTACATGCCCAATGGGAAACTGGAGTCAGCCATGAGGTGAAATGCTTATCCATTTCCTGCATGACCTCTTATGAAGTTGATAGCATCCACTAATTTGCTTTATTTTCAAGATGTGTTTTGCACATCAAAAGTCAGTGATCCATCTGGGGGAACCATTTTTTCAATTCTTGTTTGCAATAAATTGGTTGAAACCTGGAAATACAAGGCCTTTTCAAGGTCTCTATCTAATACTCATAATGTCCAATTTTATGACACGTTAATTTATTCCATCGAAAATTTTCAGTTACTCAATCCTTTGGCCTACGAAAAGCATTCAAAGAGGTGATGAGTGCACTCGGGATTACCTATTTGGCATTGGCGAAGAGAAGCAACGATCTGCTAGGCTTACTGCCTGGTTCCATACGCCACTACATTATTTTATTAAAGTATGTTTTTTTGGTTCCATTTCTGCTTTCTTCAGCCCACGGTTTTGAATTGTTCATGTAACTTATTCTTTGCACAGGAGTATGAAAAATACAGTATGAAATTGCATGCCAAAAAGTTCTCTCCACTGCCACAGACCGCACCTGCAACCAAGAGTCTGCTTCAAAGTGATCGAAGTGTGTTGCGAGTTTTCACTGATATACCTCCTGTGGAGGAATATTTGACACGTCCAGAATTTGAAATCAGTAGGTGTTCTAACTCGTAGCCACTGGAATACATTTAATTTTCATAGCAGGATTCTATCCTATCCCAAGCACATGAATTCTTTTTCATGCGAACAGAGACTGCTTGAAAAGAGCGTAAATTTTCATACAATAGGCACATAAATTCTCCATCAGCTATACCACTTAAAGTAACTTTTGGCTAGTTCCTGATCTGTACATGCCTATTACTCTTAGGCTACAATTTTCTCAATGAACATATCACTCTGTTCCATAACTTAATTCTCTTCCCATATGCTCCTTATGCAGCAACCGAGCCAAAGAATGCAGATATAGTGTGGACCAGTGTGCAAGTGGATGAGGAGATGAAGAAGGCAGTTGGACTGAATGACCAGCAATACACAAATCAATTTCCTTTTGAAGCTTGCCTGGTTATGAAACATCACTTAGCTGAAACTATTCAGAAGGTTATTTGCTCATGCACTGCTTAGTTTAATGAACATTAGTCGGCTTCTTATTCAATTTTGTCAGCAACCCATTATTTAGATTTGTTCCTTTTCTGTATCAGGCTCATGGTGCTCCCCAATGGCTCCAGCCAACATATAATCTTGAAACTCATCTTACCCAACTTGTGGGCGACTACTACACCCGAGAAAAGGAGAGAGCTGACAACTTGTGGATATTAAAACCATGGAACATGGCAAGAACTATTGATACAACTGTTACTCAAAATTTGTCAGCAATAATCCGTCTCATGGAAACTGGCCCAAAAATATGTCAGAAGTATATTGAACACCCTGCCTTATTTAAAGGGTTAAAGTTTGATCTTCGTTACATTGTTTTGCTCCGCAGCATGAACCCATTGGAGCTATTCCTTGCAGATGTTTTCTGGGTATGCACTTTTCATTTTGTAGGGATAAATGTCATGATAGCTGTAGCAACAGAGTGCTATTGCCTTGTTATTTTGAGACTCCTATGTATTTGAAATTTGTCTCTGTGTTGCTTCCCAGGGGAGATTGGCTTACAATCCTTACACTTTGAGGAAACACAGTTTCTTCGAGTACGAGACACATTTCACAGTTATGGTAAGTTCTGGTTGTCAATTACCTCCTGTATTTCGATAGGCATTTTGACGTCATAGCATCCAGATGAAGTGCAATATTTTTAACTAGCACTTACTTCCACATCATTGGTTCAGAATTACAGAGGAGCATTGAATCACATGAACACACCAGAGTTTGTTAAGGAATTTGAGAAAGAACACCATGGTACAACAAATTTCTTGTTTTCTGATGTTTTGCTTCTTCCAAAGGCTACTAATGGTGATATAGATTGTGACATTTTTTTTATGCACACACTGATTGATGATATTGCAGTACAATGGTTGGATATCCATCAGAGAGTCAAGCAGATGATCAGATCAGTTTTCGAGTCAGCTGCTGCAGTGCATCCAGAAATGCATAATCCAACATCAAGAGCCATGTATGGTGTTGATGTCATGCTCGATTCACAATTTCAGCCTAAACTGTTGGAGGTATGTAGTGAATGCTTCTCCTACCTTGCTTCTGCTAAAAAGAGCGTTTTCATCAACAAAAAGACATAATTATCTCGTTTGTCACTATCTAAGCTTTAGAGCATTATGAAACTAAAAACAGCATACGCATTTGTCTTTGCAATGTAGGTAACATATTGCCCTGACTGTACGCGTGCCTGCAAGTACGACACTGAAGCCATCACTGCGGGAGGTGGCATTGTCAAAGGGAGTGATTTTTACAACTATGTATTTGGGTGTCTCTTCTTGAACGAGACGACTCATGTATCTCCATTGTAATGGAACTGTCAGTCTGTTTAGCTCCAGCTCCATCGACTTAGGAGAACCGCACCGATAGTCCGATAGGCCTTGATTCTATTGATTTAGAAAATCTTAGTAAGTATATTGGAGACTTTAGTACACTGTAGACTGTAGCATTGTGAGTGTGTCTTATGTTCCAAATTTTGAAATTAATTTAATGTACGAGTGTAATTTAATTGAATTTAACAAGGATATTTCTTTTTTGCCAGAGAAAGTTTGGATTTGAATTAGGTCAATTACCAACAGTTGAATCGATTCTTGTTTACTTCTGATGACCAAACAAATGGGGCCATTGTTGCATTCTATGGTAATCAAATCCCCAGTTCTATTAAGGCAAGCCTATTTAGATCAACACAACAAAATGGGCCAATTATTCAAAGCTGGACTTTTAAGCCCAATCACTGTTCTGGGCCGATTCACTGCACCGAAAGCCCAGCCCCGGGGTACCTCGCCTGTCGTCTGTCGCCCAATACCTTTTTCCGGTAAATTAGGGCCGAACCCTTTTAAAATTTTTTTTCATTTTTTTAAGCCCATTCCAATTTTATTACACTTTGCACCCCATCACATGTTTGACTTGGTTTACCACGTTATTTGTATGTGCCTTACCTAGATACTATATGGTATTTACCAGGTTAATGATATGTGGTTTACCACTGTGTTAGTGTGTGTTTTACCATAGCTATCATATATTAGTACTTATCAAGTTACTGGTACGTGGTTTACCACAGATACCATATGGTATTTATCAAGTTTTTGGTATGTACTTTACCACAAATATCTTATGGTGTTTACCAAGTTATTCCACATATACCATATAGTATTTACCAAGTCTTGGAATGTGCTTTACCAAAAATATCTTATGGTATTTACCAGGTTATTGGTATGCGCTTTACCACAAATATCTTATGATGTTTACCAAGTTATTTCACATATACTATATGTGCTTTACCAAGTTTTTAGTATGTGCTTTACCACGATTATCTTATGGTGTTTACCAAATTATTGGTATGTGCTTTACCAAGTTCTTGGTATGTGATTTACCAAGTTATTACATAGGACCTAAAACACAATATTTGAAATGAAGGGGCTTTAACTCTTATAATATTTTGTCCATGAATACCGGGCCCTAGTTTTCCCTAGTTTTTCTGTGTTCTTTTGCATCTTTTTAACTGTGATGTACAGTATGAAGTAGTAACATTTTATTTATATAAACTTAAATTTAAGATAAAATGTGATATATATAAATATAGTTCAGGGCTTCAGGCCATTATAGTCTTAAACATATATATATATATATATATATATATATATATATAAAAGAAGTTTCTGAACCATGGAAAATATTGTCTAACACATGCAAAATTAGTTCAAACCAAGGTTATCAAAATCTAGATCTTATGTAGGATTATTTTTCCATTTACAAGATCGGGATTGTAGGATCGTATTCAGATCCTAAGATCCTATAAAATTAGGACCAAAAAAAATATATTCATATTGCATATTAGCAAATTACAATAACCAATATCAATAGACAATAATTTATTTAGAAAAAAAAGGATAATAATTGAGCATTTAAAACATGATGGTTGAGTTGGGTTGGATTTGTCATTAGAATTTTCTCCATTTTCATCAGTCTCAACCACTGTCTCATTGGATTCATCATCATCCATCTGGGCAGGGGGTTAGGACTAAGATCTCCATCAGCTGGAGGTGCTGGAAGGGGATGCTATGGCAATGGTGGCGGTAGAAAGAGGAAGGGGATGCGAGGGCGACGATAGGAAGAGAAGGGGGATACGACGGCGACGTCAACAACAGGAAGATGAAGGAGATACAACGGCGACTGTTGGAAGAGGAAGATGAAGGGGATGCGAGGAAGATGGAGATGCAAGCAAAAATCCCTAGATCTGGATTTTGGAAAAGAATGGAGGACTGAAAAATGGAAAAATGAGATGAAAAATAAGAGGGAGTGGGATCGGATCGTTCAAAGATTTTAAGATCTTGTATAGATCCTATAGATCTTATTCAGATCTCATCCTAATTTAGATCCCATATAGATCTTAATCGTTTTGGCTTTGTGGAATCGTAGGATCGTAAGATCTAAGATCTAGATCCAAATTTTAATAACCTTAGTTCAAACCCATATTTGATGATCTCCCACTGGGGAAAATAAAAGAAATGTAAGCTCCTTTACTACTACGGAACCCTTTTAATAATTCGACATAAACTCTTATAATATATGTGAATGTGACAATGTATACATGTTGTGTACATACAACTTCTAATAAATTCGAAGAATTGAATGAATATATGAAGGGTGGGAATGGGAAAGAAAGGGTTTTGATTTCAAGCTAAGCATGCATACACCAAATTAAAGAAAAACATTAATTATAATTCCTTCATGCTCAACACTAAGCCCACCATTTCGGTCAGTCAACTAATACAAACACAAAAAACCTCATATGCCCCAAATTTAGCAATACTGATGAATGAGTTCAGACAGACAGACACATAATTTCTGAAGCATGCATTAGTTGCAATAATCTTCTCTGTCGACTTCTTTAGTTTTTGGTTTTGTTCAAATCTCACATGCATATATAGTCTCGGTGTTCTCATGAATGCTACAGGTGTGACTAATAATTTTTTTATATCGTTCCTCTTCAAATTCAATGTTTTGCATTGCGTAAGGGGCTAACTATATATGGCAACGATCAATCCTGTGTATTTTGTGACACTCAATTGTTTATTTATGAACGCAACGATGATCGATTTGCATATTATTTTAAGATTATAATAATTAAAGTACAACAAGTATCCTATGAATGAGCTGTGTGGGGTAAAATTTTTAATATATTTATTATTATTATTATTATTATTATTATTTATTATTATTATTACACACGTATAAATATATACAATAATCCATCCGTGCTATTAATTGTGTCATGTTGGATTTTTTTTACATTATTCATTATTTAAATTTGACTTTATCTTTTTATAAGTATATAATAATAAAAAAATATATATTTTATATAATTTTTACTTGTAGATATTAATTATTAAAAAATTGTATCGGACGACGTGTCCAAATCATACATGACACATTAAATGAGACTGATGAAGTAATTAATATTTAGTGAATAGTAGTATAATTCTAGGAAGTCATATTAGTATACCTAAATCTAGATGACTATGATTCTCCTATAATATATAAAATCACATCATCACATATTTATTAAGTTGAAAATCCTTTGTAGAAATAGATAGCTCGTGAAAACCCCAAAAATCAATTCTATGACAAATACACATACAACATGACATGATCGGAATCTTCCAAAGCATACTTTCGTTTCGTGCATGCACCCTCTCATTTTTATCACCATTATTATAAAAATAATTTCCCAATGGTTTGGTTGATAATAATTCATTTTTGTAATAAGTGTTCTTTTTTTCTTCCAAAGTAGTTAGTTACTCTTTCATGAATTCAACATGCATGCTGATGTGATGCTAATTATTATTACCATCACATCAAATAGTACTTAATATGGAGTACTTCATGTTAAAATATTTTTGACGCTTTCTTTTTTTCTTTTTTTCTTTGTGTTACACATGCTGTAAAAAAGATTTACTACTATTTTGACAGGAAAGATTAATATACTATGTTATTTATATAAACAATTTATACGTACTGCTGCTAATATATAAAAATATAAACTGTTAAAAAATCAGGATGCCCTGCAGGCGCTTAATTGCCTTAACTATTAATCTTGTAATAAAAGCCCATGCAAAGTCAAAATGAATATATAAATCCTGAAGACCATTTTTACTTTGTGAAAATTCAATTGGTCAAAGTCGCGCGTAGCGCATTAACTACACAGAGAAAACTGTAGTATTTGACCGAATTATTTAATTTTTTGGCGAAGTCCGAATTATTTAATTAATTAAGAGGGACATTTTTTTTCTTCCAAAATATAGAATATTATAATTTAATGATATAGTAGTATTCTACTATATAGAAACTGCTGAAGTAGGTTAAGTGGTAACTTCATCGCAAATATGCAGATTTGACATATATATTCCTTCTACACATTATGTAGAAATGATAAATATGCATATTTTATTTGCCAAAAGAAATAACATTAAACTCATCAAATATATTTTTTAGGTAAATATAAGGGTATAAACAGTTTTTTGCATACATAAGGCTCGAACCCGAGACCTTGCTTAAGCGACTAGAGCCCCATCCACTCAAGCCAACTGATGTTGGTAAACTCATCAAATATATTTTGAGGTAGTATTCCTTTTCTTTTCTTTTTTTTTTTTTCGCTTTTTAATCAATAAAGTAATTTAAATTTAAAATCAATTAATTTATTTATTCTGTTAGCATCTTTTTAACCATCCATTCCCAACGGACCCAACTTTCACAAATCTTTTCATCTTTCTTATAATTTGCGAAAGACCAAAAACAAAATCACTAGCTATCAATCATGTTTAATATGAAACATGTATATCAGTGGCGGATCTAGAAAAAAATTCAAGCGGGGCACAAAAATAATAATTTAAATTTAAATTTAAATATATTAAATATAACAATCAAAACATACCTCTTACAAATACTCTCTACGGTCTTTCATATTTTGGAATCGACTAATAACAGTTTCATTTGTAACATTGAGGAGAGCTTCTTTCTCTATAGCACAAATAAGAGAATCGTTCAAAAAATCATCACCCATTCGATTTCGCAAATCAGATTTCACAAGCTTCATCGCAGAAAAACATCTTTCCACCGTAGCAGTTGCAACCGGTAAAACCAAAGCCAACTTTAATAATCGGAAGACATATGGATAAGAAATATGCTTCCCCGTTTCCACCATCAATCTAGCAAGTTCAGAGATACCATCCAAATTGCCAAATCTTTCATCTTGATGCATGCTCTCATAATAGATATCAAGTTCACGCTCTAGAGAATTCCTCTCCATATCATTGAAGTCATGTGGATAAAACTTGCTCAATTCCACTAACTTTGAAGCATCAAACATAGAAAATGAAGCATATGGACTCAAAGCAGCCATATTAGTAAGCAATTCGGTACTTACCTCAGTGAACCGATCACCAAACTCTTGAATTTGCATATCCAAAACTGTATTGAAGATATCTACTTCAAAATGGTGTCGATTGGTAATGCTAGTTCTTCGGTTTCTTGAAGTAACATAGCATTCCTCCATGTTCAAAATTTCAAGACCATGCTCTTTACAAAAAGAATTGGTTTTCTTCAAAATCTCACCAAATCCATGTTCTCTAAACTTCTTCAATGCTTCTTTGGTTGCTTTAATCAACGAGACCGCTTCTACAATATTTTGATCTTGGCTTTGAAGAGCTCGTGATAAAACATTTGTGAGCCCTAAAATATCCAACATCAAGTGGAGATAAAAACCAAAATCAAATGAGTTAAAATACTCGAGAATACCATGTGCTTGACGTCGACTAAAGCTGTTATCACCATCCTCCTCAACATATTTGAGCACTATAATAACTTCTGAGAACAAAGACACCAAACTTTGCATTGTTTTATGATGAGAACCCCAACGTGTATCTCCAGCACGTATAAGAGAAAGTTCTTGGTTCAACCCTCGTCCAGTTTCAATCTCACCTTTGCTAATAGCTTCTTGCACTCTATCTTTGTAGCCTTCTCGAATCATATCTTTTCGTTTGCAAGAAGAGCAAACCACATTCATCATCGTTGTAAGCATATCAAAAAAGTTTCCAACACCGTTGTGGTTTTTTGCAACTGCTACAACTACTAACTGAAGCTGATGAGCAAAGCAATGGACATAATATGCTGAACTATTCTCTTTCAAGATTAAAGCTTTCAAACCATTGAACTCCCCGCGCATATTGCTTGCTCCATCATATCCTTGACCTCTTATCTATTTCAAAAAAAAATTAAGAAACTAATAAATAAAGATTCAATTATAAATATAAGACACAAAAATAAATGAATAAATAAATAAGCCCAAAAAATACCTGTTGCAAGCTCAATCCATGTTTAGTGAGCAAAGACTGAATAGCAGATTTGAGAGTTGAAGAAGTTGTCTCCATCACATGAACAACACCAACAAACCTCTCTTTAACAAGTCCACGTGCATCAACATATCTCAAAACCACAGCCATTTGTTCCTTTCTTGACACATCACTTGATTCATCAACCAACAAAGCAAACACATCTTTGCCAATTTCTTGAAAAATGGATTTAAGTATCTCACTTGCAAAGCAATTAAGAATATCTTTCTGAATCGATGGAGACACCATTTGATTATTCCTCGGAGCATTCCGTAATGTAACATTACGAATATTCTCATTAACACTTCCAAGTAAGGTTAAAGTTTCAATGAAAAGACCTCTAGAAATGGAGTTCTCTGACTCATCATGACCACGAAACGGTAATGCATTCTTTGCCAAATATCTACAAACATCAATTGAAGCATTTAATCTGATTCGATACTCATTCTTCGCTATTTCACTTTGCTTTTGAAAGGCAACCACAATAGATTGATTTTGCTTCATTAAATTTTCACATTGTTGTCGTGCTTTGTTGTGAAAACTTGAAACTTCACCGACATGCATATTTAGTCTCTCCTTTTTGTTCCAACTATCAAACCCTTCCGTAACAAAAGTATCACCTCCACCTTTTTTCCTAACATCATCTCTAAATAAGTAACACCACAAACAAAAGACCTTGTCCGCTTTTATGCTATACTCTAACCAAGGAAATTCATCAAACCAAGTTGGAACAAAGCGTCTTACCTTATTTCCTATTTTTTTTGTAGGAAACAAATGCGCACGTGGTTGAAAAGGCCCCTTTTGCAAATACAATCGCCTTATTTCTTCTCTTTGATTAGCATCGTATTCCAAAATACTTGGTCTATCCACAGGGTCACAAGGAAGATCTTTCAATTCAACTTTTTTTGACAATGTTGAAGTAGAATTCGATTGTGGAATGTTATTGCTTCCACTTCCACTTCCACTTCCACCTCCACTTGAACAATTGGATGGTATCTTCCTCTTCAAAAATCTTTCCATTGAGGCTCCTTTAAATATAACAAAATAAATATAACTTAGTTTCCTATGCCCAATTTATATATAAAATCAATATAAATTTCACTTAAACATGTTTGCTTCACTAATTTGCATCCAAATATAAACGAAAATCTTAAAAAAAATAATTGCAAAGCTCTACCATCAAAAGTTGAAATAATGGAAACAACACAGTAAACAACCAAACAAGCAAATGTTTTAAATTCACAAACTAGCAAATGTTTTATGCCCAAATCCACAAAATGCACAAATAACATATCTAAACTAGCAAACATTTTAAATTCTTTAGCTATTTTCAAAATTCCATAAAGCCCATTTGTTAATGCCCAAATTCAATCCATTCCACAAATGCCCAAATCCATTTGTTAATTGTTGCCCAAATTCAATCCATACCAGAAGTCACAACAGAGTCAGAGACAAGCAGCGCAGCAACAGCCAACAGGTAGCAACGTTTCTGATTTATGAAGAATTGGAGAAGGCCACGTAGCAACAAGCAACAGATTCAGACCAACAAAGATACGATAAGCGACGGCAACCCCAGAAATTGGAGAATACAAATTCGAGGTGGGCAGTGGCGGACAACCCAGGCCGAACTTTGAACGGACAACGAAGCCACTCAGTGGATGGCCGAACTTCGAACGGAAACAGACGGAGGAAATGAAGAAAAAAGATGAAGCCACCGTAGAGGACTCGAGGTGTGGAGGTTTGAGTTTTTTGGTTTGCCCTAAAAATCAAATCCCTAATTTTTGCGTTATGAGGGTTGAGGGTGAGGAGAATTGGGGTTGGGGTCCCCACAAAAATTTAAGCGGGTGCACTAAACTAAGCCTAAATATTTTTTACCTTACAACATAAATTTAAGCGGTGTCCCGTGCCCCCGGTAGACTGTATGTGCGTCCGCCCCTGATGTATATATCAATCATGTTTTAAAGGACCTATGCATGAACGATGATACCCTGAAGGATATACTATAAAATAATTAGAGAAAAGGATCCCTAACTTGTAAGTAAACTCAAAATTAATGTCTAAAATTACATATTTGAATATTAATTGTTGAGTTCAATTTAATACTACATATATACTAGGAGGAAAGATGCATTATGGTGCAGAAGTGGTATGTTATATATGAGCAACTGGGCATGCTCGCTCGTCAAATTTTTGCACGCAATTGCAGAATACTTTCGCATTGAATTATTGAAGATCTAAATTAATTAAATTAATATGGGTCATTCCAATCAACTACTGCTATTATTATTATTATTATTCTACACGCTTAATCCATCCAGTATATATATATATATATATATATATATATATATATAGTATCATATACCTATCACCCACTAGAAATCTAGCATAGCCACCTTTGACATTTACCTTGCACACACACACACAAAACCCTAAATTTTAAAATGATTGATTAAAATCAGCAGTTCAATTATTCAACGTGCCTTGCACACGAAGATTAATTATATATTGGTATCAAATTGTATGAAATTAAATTTTAATCGCCAGCCTTTTTGTTTGCTGCATTGTTTTAGTATTAATTATATTAGGACAATATTAAAACGTAGCAAAATTTAGTTGTTTAAGTAAAGTTTCGAGTTCGAAAACCCATGTTACAAGAAATTGCAAGGAATTGTTGCAAGATTACATCACTCGCACATCTTATAGATGGTGCGTATATATGTTTAATTTAATTATTCTATCATCTCATCCCGTTAATTCCTCTTTTGAGCCACATTCGACTATACTATAATTTGACCTTTATAGTAAATAATACTTCTAATTTACGATTATAAGAATTTTCCATTTTGGCGACCCAAAAATTTAATTGCATCGTCAAACCCTAGAATTCAGGCTGCTAATAACATCAGCTATCAAAATCATGATCGAAATTTAATTGCATTTCAAACCCTAAAATTCAGCTGGATGCTAATAACATCAGCGACTGAAATCGTGCGAATGGGTTCACATCCGGAGTCCGCATATGCGGAGTGTTCCCGGAATGCATAGATTGTGCTGCATACACCCACAGACACATATGGCAGTAGATCATCAAATTTACTTTCCATTTTTTATCCGAGTGAATGGTGGGTAATTAATGAGATTTTCCATTTCTGAGTTGCACTAAAATCGTGCATAATTTATTAATATGATTACCAAGATTGACCCCAATTTTGGAAAGATTATGTGTATTTTTTATTTTTAGTATGGATTTGGTGTTGAATATTTGAACCCACCAGTCTTTTTCTATTAGACCACATTTGTTCCTACAATATTTTAACACATTTGCCATTTGACATCACTAAAAAGTCTTTTTGAAAAGGACCCAACACCCCCATCCCTTCAAACCTCCGAAACCGACTCAGCAAACCCCTCCCCCCCGCCCCTCAAAATTCATGTGCTGCCATACTGTTCATATTGTGATCTGCCCATGAGTAACTTATGAATATCAAATAAGATAATTTGCTGCCAACTAATACATTATTTGTTCATGTGCTGGCTTCCCCTACCAAATAAATGACCCTCGACTATTTGTACCTGTGCTACTGTGTTGCACATAATGTGATCTGCAACTGTTCAAATGATGTTCTGATAATTGTATCAACATAAATTAATTTAAATATTATTTTAATCATTTAAACCATTGAATATGAATGCTTTATTCCAATCATGCCAAAGTGCGTTTTTGTCCCCAATAACGAATAAGGCAGTTACAAATCACCACTTAATTGCTCCCATGAATTTTGGTAGTCAGTGATACACCTTACTTAATTAATAAATGAATGTAGATGGTATGCAGACCCACTATGGCACCGCGTAGCATGATCTCTCCATGAAGGAAACACGTCCGGATATGGGGAATTAAATAACGTCAGAATAGTATCCGGATTGGAAATCGAAATCTTACATCGTATGGACAGAAACCTACTTACCGCATACTTGAAACCCTCTAGAAGTAACTATGTATAATAATATCTCAGCAATGATGCTGACATTGTACTTAATCCCACATTTGTATTTATGTTGGGACAATTGCTGTCATAAAATTAATGCATTCAGTATTTCTTCTTTGGGTGGTTAAACCTAATTATCAATACGATCTTTGAGATATATCAATTTGGGAAACTGATATTTTCCCTATACAATAAATTATACAGTACTAACTACAGTAGTATTTTACTTTCAAGTTTTGTTCCTATCCCCTTCAAATGTCCAGTTCATCATTTCATCTCTCCAATTGATCATTGTAATAACTAATAATATATATACTACTATTGTTATCTGCAAATTACTGATGTATGTATATATGTGGAAAAAGAAATGTTTAATTTAACGTGGGGACGTTTATGAAAGCATATAGCTGTCGATGAGAAATTCAGCATTATAACTTTTTCTTTTACTTTTCTTATTTTTTTAAAAAATTATATATATATATATATACTCCCTCCGTCCCACGAAGTTTGAACCCTATTCCTTTTTGGGGTGTCCCACGAAGTTTGAACCCTTTCCGTTTTTAGAAAAATTAAATTAATATAAGTTTAATTAGAATCTTAATTATTGTCAAATCCCATTAAAAATACTTACTTTTACTATTCTGCACAAATTCCAATGCATTATTACTTTCCTACACAAAGTCCCTTATATTTCTTTAACTCTTAATATTACAAAATTGATACAAATAAAAATTGTATAAAATATATATTCTAAAACTACACGATTAGACGATTCTAACAAGACCACACTTGAATATTTTTCTCAAATTACATCACTACGATAATATTAAGTCAAAGTTAAACAATAAACAGTATCAAAATTCATTATAATCTTAAACACAAATACCCACATCACTTTAACTACTAAACTACACTACCTAAATTACCGTGCCCAAAAGAAAGGCTTCAATCTTCGCGGGACGGAGGGAGTATTTAACAAAAAGGGCACTACAGTCTACATGTATTATGTGTATATATATATATATATATATATATATATATATATACATGTGAATAGACAGGCAAAAATTCAAGGTTTAGTGTGTGCAGGAAACTAACTTAGAATAGAATAAAATGGTTACTTGCCCCATTGCAGAATTTACAAATGTTTAGTGGATTGGTCTAAAGTAGTTAATTAAATTGTGTGGTGTACAAGACCAAAGCACTAGCTACTTAAGTATTTCGATTTTAATTAGACGACCTTGTCCAAATATTATTAAACACGTATGTATGTATGTATGTATGTATGCGTATTTATATACGATCACATGGAGAAATTCAAATTGAAATTAAATACTGGTTCAATTGCAATTATGTGATGTCCCTAGCTACAATTAATGTGTAATAATCTGGTCTACGAGTAGTTTACCAGACTTGCTATAATAATTTATTTAATTTTCTAAACTTGTATAGCCTCTCGATCATCATCAGTCATCACTATCTATATAAGTTATTTAATTAAGATGCTCGAAACGTTTATAATTTCCCCTTAATTGATTTGTTTTATTTTCCCAATGGAAACTTCATTTATATCTTATCAAAGCAACCCGCCAAGAAATTAAAAAGTACTCCCTCCGTTTCTTTTTAGTTGTCTTTTTAGAGAGTAAAAAATGTTCCAAAATAGTTGTCATTTTTAGGTAGTTATAGATAGTTATGCTATGTTTTTACTATATTGCCCTTCACTTTACATAAATGCTATTTGTTGACATTTATTATGAATGAGTTTAGTTGATGGGTAAAAATGTAAATTTATGAGTTAATTAATGCAAACCTTGGTTATTGAAATTGAGCTTAAAGAGACAACTAAAAAAGAACGGAGGGAGTACTACTACTACTACTACAATTACAAAATTGAGAACCACAGTTTTGCATTTGTGCATCTCAACTTCTTCATTACTAATACAGAGGTAGTAGGCTAGCAGCAGTTTCTAATGGAATACTTTATATGCAAAACAACTATCTCCCCTTATATATTTCTACTAATGTGTGGAATACAGATTTGCACACAATACACACTAAGCTAGTATCCAGTATATTGGGACCACTAATCTGGCTCAAGGTCGGTCTACTTTTATATACGACCATCTTTAGAGATAACAATTGGTAGAGCCAAGATGCATGGTTGTTGCCCCGGCCAAGCTCGGATGATCTAACCCGGTCTATTCTCATTCACTCATTCCTATATTTTTCTAAATAATTATATTTACTTTTGAAAGGATTTAGATAAACATTATACTCCATATATAAGGGATATTTTATAACTGTACGTATGTGTGTGCCATTAGCATATACTCCAGTAATTTGCTTATTTGGATGCAGGAAAATTTCAAATAATACTAATATTCGAAATTGGCGGAAAGTGCAGACTACTGTAGAGAGTGTAAACATACGGTTTCTTTCAGAAACAACATAAAACATAAACAAAAGAAAAAATCAAAAGCAACCCGGAGGAAAAGTATAAATTTGTCTTTTAATCATCATTACATGGAGTTTCTAATAAATTTAGGTTTATGTATGGATGGAATAATTTGGGAGAGTATTTAAAATTTTAATAATAAATTTTTACATTTGTGTTTTGTTAAAAAATTAATACTTATTTTCCCCGAAAAAAAAATAAAATAATAATACTTACCAAAACTGAGGTCTACCCACTAATTAAACTAATTCATATATGGAAGATTGTTCTTAAATTTTAAAGAAGTTAGGAAACACTTTGATTTGAAATAATAAATAAACAATAACTAATAAAGGCATTATTATTATTATTATTATTATTATTATTATTATTATTATTATTATTATTATTATTATTATTATTATTATTGTAAACATGTAAATTTTGTTCGCCAATGAAATGCGACACGTGTTATCTCAAATATTAATTTAATTATTTTTAGGCATTTTAAATAAATTAAATATTTAAAATAATTAATATATTTATGAGGCTATTTGGATCCATCAAGTCAAATGGAATTATGTCAGGCCAATGTGTGGACAAGTCCAAATGAAAGACCCACATGCCCTATGATCCAATGGACGCTTGGAACGAGCCGACCCATAAAAAGCGGCCCATGTGAACAAGTACAGAGGAAAGACACACATGCTCCATGATCCAATTGACACTTGAAGCAGTCAGTCCATGGAAGTCAATCAATGTGAAAGACCCATCATGTTGTCAATTCATATTTGTAGGGATTATTTACACTACAAGAAAAAGTCAGTTTAGCGACCGAAATTCGCGACCGAAAATTTTTGGTCGCTATTACCGACTGCATTAGCGACCGAATTTTTCTGTCGCTACTTTGCCGACCGAATTAGCGACCGAAATTTTCTGTCGCAATTTAGCGACCGAAATAGCGACCGCAACGCATTTGGTGGCTACCTGGCGACTGAAATCCAATCCGCGACCGAAATAGCGACCGAAACTTTCGGTCGCTAATCCAATTTCCAATTTTTTTTATTTTTCTAAAAAAAATCTTTTCAAATATACGTTTACCGACCGAATTAGCGACCGAAAATATTCAGTCACAAACTAGCGACCGAATTCGCGACCGAAAATTCGGTCGCAAATCTTTTTACATAATTTTGTTTTTTTAATTTTATTTTAATTATTTTTTTATCTTTTTAATTCAGTTATTTTTCCTGAATTAAATTTTCTTTTAATTTATTTTATATTTATATATTAAATTTTATTTTAAATATTTAATTTAATTAATGTTGGATTTAATATGTAATTTTTAATTTTAATTATTGAATTTAATATTTTTATAATTAAAAGTTTTCAGTTTAATTAATATTTAATAATATTGATTTCAGGTTTTTTGAATTTTATTAGTGATTTAATTAATTTGATCCATTTAATTTAATTTTATATTTTATTTATTTAATCAATTATTCAATTATTTATTTAACTCATATAATTTTTTTATTTTATTATTTAAGTTATTAATTTACACATTTATACAAATACATATTATATATATAACACATTGCATAAGATGACATGAAATTGTGAGTAGCCGGATGGCATGCGCACGCGTGGGAGGTCAACAGGACCTTGGTTCGAATCCCCTCTTCAACACACTTGGGGAGGAATTAAAATATATAACATGTGGCAGGATTTCATTGGTGATTCGGAGGGTTGGTACAGGTGGTTAGGGCTGGGGATGATGATGATGAGGTTGTGGGCTCGAGCCCTCCTGGGAACAATTTTTTCTTAAATTTGGGACTTATTTAGCGACCGAAATATGCGGTCGCTATATTTCGCGACCGCAATTTCGGTCGCTAATTCGGTCGCTAAAATAAAAATTAATAAAATAAAAAATTTAAATTTTCGGTCGCGGAAATTAGCGACCGAAAAATGTGGTCGCAGTTTCGGTCGCGAAAATCCGACCGAAAATTTTTTTAGTCGGTAGAAGTTTTTCGACAAAGCTTTTACCGACCGAAAAAATTCGGTCGCGAATTCGGTCGCTAACCCTGTTAGCGACCGAATTTTGAGGCTTAGCGACCGAATTTTTCGGTCGCTAAACTGGATTTTTCTTGTTGTGTTAGTTTCATATTTAGAGGGATTTGAGAAAATAAAGAAAGTATAAATCTACTACCACTTTTAAATTATTAGGTATCATGTTGCATATGCAGATAATTAATAATTCTGCACAGAAACCAAATTGATAACATATGTCAATATTACTTAAGAAGAGATATGGAGTGGCTTTTGTAACATTAGTGACAGAAAAGATTGTTTAATGCTTAAATGGGAACGAATTATTTATTGTAAGTATTGGAAATGTCCAAACATATTAAACTAAAGACATTGCCCATTTTCGTCAGGTCATATTTAATTGGATCATGGGCACATCTAGGGGTGGCATCGGGTCGGGTTGTCGGGTTCGGGTACCCGAAAGTCGGGTACCCGACACTATCGGGTTTTCAAAATGTCTACCCGAACCCGACCCGCATAAGACCGGGTACCCGATATTTGGGTACCCGACTTTGTCGGGTCGGGTTGATCGGGTATCCGATACCCGACAAAAATATTTTTTAAAAAAAAATATATTTTATTTATTTAGTTTTACTTTTTCTAAAAATACTATTACTAACCTAAATTACACAATTCGTTCAAAAAAGCTAAGATTACTAATATTTAAACAAATATATAGATATATTCATCTATATTGTTATTAATAACTATCAATTTTCTTTTAAAAAATATAAAATTTCAGTTTTATTTATTATTATTTAATGTTATCTTATTTATCAGTATTATTTAATTAAATTTTAGCGTTCAATGACATTATTTATTAAAAGAAAAAATATAACTCATCAAAGTTATTTACAATTCTTGAAATTTATTATCATATCATGTTCAAGGTTAATTATCCATTATTAATTCAAAAAAAAATCAATATATGAGACTTCACAAATTTTTAAGGCTTATACATGGCTTTTCACCACATAGAATAAAATACTAATCCAACTAATTATAAAATAAGTATAAATATTGTAAAGCAAAATAAATATTAAAATCTATTTATTTATTTTGTCGGGTACCCGATACCCGATCGGATACCCGACCATAAACCCAACACCCGACCCGACAGTTAGTGTCAGGTTCGGGTACCCGAAATGTCGGGTTTTTAATATCAAACCCCGACAAAACCCGAACCCGACATGTCGGGTTCGGGTCGGGTACCCGATACCCGACAAAAAATGCCCACCCCTAGGCACGTCTCAATAATGGTAAAGTGAGGATTTTATGTGATGTAATAATAGCGTGTATTGTGTTGGTAATTTTAATTATTTTGTTTTTGATATAATATGATAATTAAGAATGATACTGAATCTTAATTAATTTATGTAGAATGGATTTCCATCATTTCTTAATCTGTATAGACTGTTAAACAAATTTTTTAAAATTATTTGTTAATTTATTTATATGATTTTTTTCTTTTACGAAGCCGAAACTAGAGAAGGATTTATTTATACGATTTAATGTGGTGAGTTTGAAACTTTTTAAGGGCAATGAGTTTAAAATTTGAATCTTTTACCAACAAGGAAAGTTTCCAAAAGTTAGTGATGGGATAACGAAACATGAAAACTTGGGCAAGATTAACGAGGAGGAGAATTTCAATCAAGCAATAATTTATTAAAATGATAAGAGGAAACGGTAACCATAAACGTCTTCGGGCATGTTTGGGAAATAATTAGAGTTTAGCGTCTGGAGTTTGGAGTTCAGAGTCTGGAGTTTGAAATTAATGGTGAAAAATAATTTTCAATTTGAATAATGGTGTTTGGTAATGCAATTTTAAATTAGAGTTTAGAGTCTGGAATTTGGAAAGCTAAAAGCTGAGGGAGAGGAACGTTCAGAGTTTAGAGATTAGAGATTAAAATTTGGCAGTTACTGTAATTAGTGTTTACTATATATAGGATTTTAGGCTATTTTTAGTATGTATTTTAAAAGCTAAACGCTAATTACTAGCGTTTTTTCCCAAACGCAGCCTTCATCGTAATATGCATATTATTGCACCTTAATTTCTTTGCCATCTCATATACATTCAAGGTCCCGGCTATATACACTCAAATTCTGTTAGGCACACATAATTTAATAAAAATATCCTAAATACCCTTAGTTACCTAATTAATGGATGATTAAGGATTAGGGCACACATATTTTGTTAGGGGCACACACAATTTTTCTTTCCCACTTACTCTTTATCGTTCAAACTAGACCCAAAACCCTAATTCTTCCTCTCTTACTCTTGTACGTATTTTATTTACCCAATTTTTATATTCATATTATGGATAATAACGACGAACATGAACATGAAGTAGTAGAAGAAGATGAATACGATTACCAACATCAACACCTAGAACTCGAACTCGTAAGTTTTTGTAATTTTTTTGTATTCTGTATTTTATAATTTATGGTTGCGAATAGTACAATATGAATTGTTCGGCCACCTCTGGCCGTTCGTCAGTGGCAAGAAACGTCCATCTCTGGCCGTTCTTCAGTGGAGCTAGACGGCCACTACTGGACGTTTCTTTCTACAGACAAACGGCCGTTTCTGCATTTTTTTTTGTCTGTTCATGCTGTGCTTGGCCGTTTATTTTATTTTCTTTTTTCTTCTCTCTTCTCATTCTTTTTAATTGTTTTTATTGTAGCATAATCGCATACCATCAAGCGATGGCCCGACGCTGTCGTCTGTATGAGGCTGTCTGTGGGACACGAACACGAACACCACCTGAGATAATAAGCAAATATATATTAGTAATATGCTTCTAGAAACACAATTCAGAATTCTAGAAAAGAAAAAAAAGGTGAATGGCCGGCCTCAGTGTGAGGCAAACGGCCAGTGATGGGCGGCCACACTTGAAGGAAAATGGCCACTAGTGGTCGTTTGACTCTCCAAGCAAACGTCCAGTGTTGGACGTTTGCTGCTACACGACCATGGATATCCATGGCCGTTTACTGCTTGGAGATAAAAAAAAATAAAAAAAAAACGAGATCTGGTCTACTGGTCCTCATTTAATTGAAAGGGTTAAAGTGGGTAAAAAAATTATGGTGTGCCCTTATCCTATTATTTTTTGTGTGTGTGAAGTAAAAATAGGAGTGTATATAACTGGAGCCTACATTCAAAGCTAATGTATATGCTTGTGGGGCGTAAACTCCAGGAGTTGGACGCGACATTTAATTTAAGGTCCGGTTATATGACACACTTTTTTACTTCAAACACACAAAAATACACTTGGATAGGGGCACACCACAGCCCACAGGCACACAACAAGCCTTTACCCATGTTACCTTTTCAACCCAAAAAAAATTAAATTGGAGTCCAGGTCCTTTATTTTCCAAACACACACACACAAAAATCGGAAGAGGCGAAGAGAGAAGAAGAGGCGGAAGAGAAGACCGAAAGCTGTCAAAAAATGCCGAGGACACAAGGAGGAAGGGCACGTGGTGGCGGCGGGCGTGGAGCCTCCGGCGGCGGTGAGCGTGGTGGTGGAGAAGGTATTTTTTGTATTTTTTTCATATTTAGGGTTAGGATTCTATTGTTCTTGTAAATGCAATTTTGTTCTTGAGTATCTTCTACTTTTTTAGGGTTTTGTTTTTGATATGCAATATGTTTGATTTGAAGATTTGTTCTCAAATTTTAATGTTCACAGATTTGTTCATATTTGTTAAGTGGTTAAGTTTTGATAATTTTTAGCTCGTTAGATTTCAGAAGAATTGAATAAATTTGGTTTAGTTCATATTTGTTCAGTGTTCGCAGATTTGAATAAGTATGGTTTAGTTTTGCATATTATTGCTCGTGATTTGAGAAGAATTGAATGGAGAACATCCACCACTGGACGTGTGTGGAATGGGGAAACATCCATGGATGGACGTTTTTTTTTATTTTTATTTTTTATTTTTAGAGATAACAGTGAACGGCCATGGACCATGGCCATTCTTTTGCAAACGTCTAGTGCTCGACGTTTGCGAAAGGGTACGAACGGCCGGTGTTGGTCGTTCGTTTGATGTACTGGCCGGCCATTGATGGCTGGCCAGGCCTTTTTCCTTTTTTTTTATTTTTTATTTTCTGCATTTACATTCTTTTATATCATATATTAATATATTTTGATATGTTGTTTCCTCATGTGTCCGTGTACGACAGAAGGCCTCATACAGACGATAGCGTCGGGCTGCATTTGACGAGGCTACCGGACAGATTTTGGCTATACCAGAGCCACAACCCGAGTCCCCTCCACCACCAGCATCTCCGCCCGTAGAGATGACAGATTCAAATTCAGAAGACTCGGGTAGTGGGTCCGGCACTGATGATGAGGAGTTTCCAGACTTATTTCCTAAGTGGGAGTCGCACATCGCATGTGCGATACACTGGGGCAAGGAGAGAGAGCCAATGAAGATACACAAACACGTGCCTAAATTTAAATCGTGGACATTCACACCCAATGAATCCACCAGTGGAGTGACGCGCTATCTGATGGGTATCGGCCTTCTGAATATGAGGCGGGCCTCCTACTTGCACTCGAACAAGATACTCATTCAAGCATTCATTGAACGGTGGCATATAGAGACTAACATTCTATATGCCATTCGGGGAGATGACTATTGTAACACCCCAGTTTTTGGTCACCCAGGTCGGGATGTCACCACATCCCCCTAGTAAGACACGGTTTCTCCGGGCTTACTAAAGAGATGCAAGGCTAGGTATTGCAGTATTTAAAAGTATTTAAATCATTCAAGGTAGCCCATACAATATAATTGGAAAATAATAATAGTATAGCGCAGCGGAAATAATTGTTTAGTATAGTATCGCAGCGGAAAATATAAATAGGGCCGACATGGCCAAAACACGGGTTAAACAGGCCCGTTCAGAATATAGTCTAAAATACGAATTTAAAGCAAAACAAAGTTCCCAAAATCCCATGCATGATTCGTGCTCACACATGCTCATTCCACATATTCTGTAAGAAAAGGAATAAAAACGTTTTGGTCAGCAAACTTGCTGAGTAAGCTAACACATGCATGATCGTAGGGTTTAAAAGCCATTAATTTAATAAATAACTGAAAGCATGATATTAACATAATATTCACTTTAATCTAATCAACTATTCAATAGCATAATTTATTTCAGGGCTCTATTTAATAACACATATCGCATGGTTTAGAATAATAGCCATAATTTAAAGAAAGCATGTAAATAATTTAATTGGACATCAACATAATTTAATCTAATTTAATTTAGTTTAATATCCCCATTACATCCCCGATTTGGTATCTCAAAGTTTCACGATAGTATCGCGATGTCAACAAGTATAGCCGGTAGCCCGGCAGCCGCAACCGTATCAGCCATACCCAGTACCACTCCGGAGCCTCGGAAAACCCATACGGATATTCACGAGAGTGTAGGCTCTATATTTCGCCGTTTTGGCAATATCACATTTCAAGTTTAGCGCGCGGGGTCACCATCGTCCATTACGGCACGAAGTGAATCGTTAGGGGGCACCCTGCAGAGCACTCACCCCTAATTTTAATTTATCAAGTTTGTAAGGGGATTTAATTTTTAAAATCTGACTTCAATTGTATTTATTTGAAAATAATATCTCAACTCGTTTCAACCCTAAAGGTTAATTCCATGTTTCAACAAGATTTCAAGATTTTGTTTCCGGTAAACCACAGTTTACTCTAAAATTCGTCTAAAATCAGATTTAACTCCAAAAATTCCAAAATGTCATATCTGACTCAGAAACGTCAAGATCTACAACTTTCGTGTTTTAACTTTTTCAATCCGAGATACCTAAGTAGGTCAAAATCACCAATTTTCGCATAAGAACAATTCTGTCCGAGTTTAATGTGTCACAGTTTAAAGATTTCAAATTCTACCATATCAATTCAACTCCAAATTTAATGAAATTTGACAGAGATCATCTTAAGACAATTATCTACGACTTTCATGTTCGGCCAAAGATTAAAACAGTCTAGATCCTATGTCAAAAACGTGATCAAGATCATTCCTAAGTTCTGTTCAAGATTTCAAGATCTAGATTCAAACAGCTCGGTTCCGGTGGGTTTTCACATACCAAATCAACTCCAAAAATTCTCACAAATTTACAGTAGCTAGATCTAAGTCTTAGGAACGTTTTTCGTGTTTTAAGTTTTTCCGTCTGAGTTCGTTTTAAGGTTCGGAAAAATTCATCAAATCTGTTGCGTCGGTAGGAAGTATAAATTGACAGATTTTCGATTTCTTGATAATCTTTTAGTTTTGAATGTTTTAATTCATCCCAAAACCATGTAAGAGTTAACTTACGGAGTTTATGAACGTTCGGGACCGTCTATTCGAAGGCGTGGCTTCCCGTCCACCGTTTCTTCTCTCCGTTCGTCGGGTTCTACGATCTAGATCCAATACGGGGTGTAGAAAGAAAAAGGAGATGATTAGGATTCGTTTTCGAACCGTTTATTGAATAAAGATTGGATCGAGACTTACCACGACTATGGAGATCTGTAGAAAAATTCGTCCAACAGCGTTCGTCTTGGTTTCGTGCCTCCGGCGACTCCGGATTTAGGGTTTCGAATGTGTAGAAGGTTGTAGGGTTTTGTAAATTTGTTCGGGACTCCCAAGGGGTTTATTTATAGATTTCCCAAGCCCTAGGGCGTCCAACATCTGACCTAAAGGTCTTGGGTCGAGAGATGTTCAACCAAAAGTCGAAAAATCCGCGTTCGGGCGAGAGATTCACTTAACGGGCAAATCTGTCGCGTGGCGCGGTCGTGGCGCGCTCTTCCTCCTTCGACCGCGCGGCCACCGCGCGACACTCGCCTGGACTTCGGTCCGGGCGGGTCGTGCGATCCGTCGTGCTTTTCCGCCTCTCTTTCGGGTTCCTATCCCTCTATGCTCCCGAATTCCGATTTCCGGGGTATCTTCGGGTTTCTACTTTCTCTCTAAATTTTCACTTGGGTCTAATTGGATGTTTTGGACTCGAATCCTCGAGTTCATTAGTGTCGGGTTTCGGTGTATAATTTATTTACCTTTAATCCATCCTTTTATTTAATTAAATTCCTTTAATTCCTTTTTAAGTAAAAATCTCATTTCTCATTTCCTTATCTTTATTTATTTCTCTATTTGCTGAATTCATTTATTTATTGTATTTATTGTTTATTTATTTAATTATTGTTTTATTTTATGATGGAAAATTCACGGGTATTACAACTATCACCCTGGAGGACGTGCATTATCTTACAGGACTAGTGGTTAATGGCGATGCCGTGGCACTGACGGAGAGGTCGGAGAGGATATCTGCTGCTGATGTTGCTGAATTTTTTCCAGATTCCACTGCAAGCTACTGGGGAAGAGATGGGTGGCAACTATGGGGTGTCGGTGAGCATGAAATGGTTGAAGGATTACTTCATGGGCGACATGACATCGCAGGATCCTGATAGGCCACTCGGTGTGCCAGAGCTTATATTATGTACATTTTTGGCACCACACTATTCCCTGACAAGAGTGGGGATGGGGTTCAGCTGTATTGGATGGACTCTTTACGCGATATGGTGCGATTCAGGACATACGCTTGGGGTGTAACGGTTCTTGCATATCTTTATCATCAACTGGGTACAACATGTCTTGCATTCACTAGACAGTTTTGTGGATTCGAGGTACCAATTTGAATTACATAGTAATAACTAAAGCGTTAACTGTAACTTGTTTAACATTATATCATTTGATTGTTGTTGTTGCATGCATGGATTTATGAGCATTTTCCGACGCTCCCACGCCCTTCACCCAATCCTAGATTCGAGGCCCGATACGAATTGGCCACTCGGTGGGGATGGATGGGACGGGAGGGACCAACCGTGGAACGTATACAGGCTATATATGCACGCATTGATGGGCTCATTGCAGGCGAGGTATGACGTTTTTATTAATTCAATATATTATTTCATTTTTTATGTACCTTAATTATAATTGATGTTCTTTATTAAGGTTATATGGGATCCGTACACCACCGTGAGACAGTACTCTCCCCGTCCCGAGATTGCATTATTTATGGGATTGATATCCGCCGGGGATGTATTTGAGCGATATTTGCCGGACAGGGTCCTACACCAGTTCGGATATGTTCAGACCATTCCCCCGTATACCTTACGCGTATCGAGTTGATCGGAGTGCGGGCCCCATAGCTCGGACACGGGCTTCTTTTTCCACTCACGCTGATTTATTTGATGATTGGGAGGCCCATGTACTTCCCGAGTTGCGGCGAGGTCGACTGGCGGTGCCACCATGGGAGTGCGATTACAGATATATGGAGTGGTATCGGATGCACTCCTGACCATCGCGCTGCCCCCCGCGGGCGGCCGGCGAACTTCCCGGTTATGCTCATCATGTGGTGGACTGATATGCTCGCATGTCTTTGTTGTGTGGGTACCTGCCGCCCTACGTGGAGCGGTATGATGCTACACCAGATGATTGTACTGTTCAAGAGCTTGCCATGCATTGCAGTACACATATATCACGCTTTGGGACGACGGTGGTGCTGGTCCATCACAGTGACATGGGGCATCTTCCTCTAGGGCTGGTCCTTCAGGGTCTGGTAGGGTGCGCGAGCGATGTGGGGTACCTTCCTCTGAGGCTGGTCCTTCGGGGTCTGGTAGGGTGCGTGAGTGACGTGGGACAACTTCTTGATGACATATTCTTGATATTGTTTTGTGGCGTACTAGTATGACATGACATTTTGCATATTAATGTTTGGTGGATTATTTGCATATTAATGTTTGGTGGAATTTATGAGAGTTGAATGGTTGATGGTTTGGTGGATTATTTGCATATGAATGTTTGGTCGAATTTATGAGAGTTGGATGATTAATGTTTAGATGGATTACTTGTATATGTTGTATTTTGTAATGGTATGGTTTGATGATATAATATGGAGATGGTTCTGGAATTCAAATGAGTGCGATTTTTTTTTTTTTTACAATTTGGAACGGCCATTACTGGCCAATCATCCTGGGCGTGGATGGGTAGAAACGACCGTTCTTCTTACCACACGGACGGCCAATGATGGCCGTCGCGGTTGTGAAACTAACAACCAATGATGGCTGTTCTTCATATTAAAACCATGTTGGACAGGGATCGGCCACATCCAACCGATCGTTTGAGGAAGTAAACGGCCACATGCGGCCGTTTAGTCTCTACCCGGACATCTAGTCCTGACCGTCCGTCTTGTGCAAGGCCCGGTTAGCACTGGCCGGACGAGCAGCCAAAAACTTATTTTTCCAATCCCATTCAGTTCTCACAACAGCAAAATAACGAAATAAAATTCCATACACATTACAAACATCAATCTTTTAGTCCAGCATGACTCTATTTTTTTAAACCATTTGTTCTACGACAAGTACATTAAATACACAAAAAAAGAAATTCCTTTCTCATTAAAAACCTCAGATTCTTTACAGAAGAAACCAATACGGCTTAAACAAACTTATCAATTTAAATTATGGATAGACTGGGAACTCGTTCTTTTTTGAGTTCTTACAATATCATAAGCATCAAATCGATTCTTGAAAAATATTGCCCATGTTTCGGCCTCCACTGCCCGATATGTTCTCCAAGGGTGCACGATAGGGGGGCGTGGGGAGTTTGAACATATATGCACCTGCATTAGGAATCACTAAACACTGAGCAAGATTTATTCTTTATTCAAGACGTAACATAACAATTTGATTAAGTATTACCTGTACAAATGGTTTCATTTATGAGACCCATGCAAATAACCTTTGCATTCGTATCTACGCCGGTGCGCAGAGGCAAAAAAGTCATAGTAATATCGTTCGAAAGATATGCAAGCGCCACGTTGTAGCGTGTTGCCACAAGATGCCCCATTTTAGGCAAACAGAACCAATTATCTGTGGGTGCAGTATCCGTGAAACAATTCAACACATTCATTATATACTCAACACGACCCTCCTTCTGCAGGAACACATCCTTATACAGACTCGAATACATGCCAAGCTCCTCCATGAGATGCGATCTTACCGTCCTTCATGATCCCTCACCGTAGTTCAGAAGATCAGCAACATCACGAAATCCACAATGACCATCCCCTACTACATTCTTTATACTATGGACGTACATTCTAAAATGATGCGGTAGCCTATCAGTGAATGGTATTGGGTCTGATCTACCACGTGGCACATGTGGAATCTACAAAACGTTGACTATGTAAAATTGATTCGGGTGTATCTAAAGTATATAATGATGGATATTTCACAATCAAACTTACCTTTTTCACCAATTGTCTCTTAGAATTCGTGAACATCGGAGTTGGCATTATTGGACCAACTGTATACATGGGTGTCTCAGCAGGGGAGCAACTGTCAATCATGGTATCTGGCAACATAAATGCACTCGGGTCCCTCTTCGTGGAGGCCGCCTTCTTCTTCTTTGATGTGGATTGTCTGCCTCGGGTGCGGACGGTGGTGCTGGGGGCTATGAGGGAGTAACATTAGGATTAACTGCCTCCATTAGTCTCCTAAAAAACATCTCTTGCTCCGTCGGGTTTGATTCCCGGAACAACTGCTGTGTTTTGGTAATGAACTCCTCAATTTTTTCTGAATCTGAACTCGGGGTTCTGCATCACATACGCAATGGTTTATGTCCAATTTCCGCCAGAAATCATCAATCAACTCCAATGGAACTGACATTCCCTTTGTTACATATTCTGATAACTCGTGGGCACAGGGCAGTCACATGTGGTGCGCAGAACACATCCGCAATAGTCTATATCAATAACACCATCTTTCAGTTTCTTCAGCTGGGCATGTATTTGTGTCAAGGCTGCATCCTACACAAGACCTCGAAGGAGCTTGAAAGTAATAGTATGAAACTTGGCTGCCATAGCACCATGACTCTTCTCAAAAGAGTCATTCAGTGCTACATGACATGTCCCCATCAGTGTATGAAAATTTGCCCAAAAAGTTTCAAAATTTCCCAAACTGGATCGCAACTGACGTTTCAATGCTGAGTGTTGCCCCTCTGCCTTGTTAATATATAAAAAATTAATAAAAGAGCTCATTTTAAAAAATTAAAAAAAATTAATTTTTACAAACAACACTATACTACCTGTTTGTGATTGTGTTCCCCTAATGCATAATCTTGTTGGTGTGGCATGCTAGGAACTTTGGACCATATGGCTCCAACCATTGTTTCTCAATATACTGCAGTGCCACCGGCCAATCACAAAACTGTGCCTGAAACTGGATCCATTCTTGTTTGAATGAGTGTTCCATTTCAGCCGCCACCAATTCATTCCAAGATGATATACATAAATCCCACTATTCCTTTTTCGCAAATAATTTCTTATTGTTTGCCATTACATTCCTATCAATGTGCCATGTACATAGCATGTGAATGGTTGTAGAAAAAATTCTTTTAATTGCATTGATCAGTGCCTTCTCTCTGTCTGTTATAATAACCAAAGGCAAACAATCGCCATCCATTAAAGCCCTCAGACTACCCAACGCCCACGTGTAATTGTCTACCTTCTCTGCCTGAAAGTAGCCACATGCAACACAGAATGTCTTGTCAGTGGAAGTCACTCCTACAATCTCAAAGAGGGGCATCCGATACTTGTTTGTCTTGTATGTACAATCCATAGCCAACACTTTCGGAAAGGCTTTCAATATTTCAATGCTCCTTGGGTGTGCAAAGAATAGGTCTGTGACCTCCCCGCTCGACTCACATCTCCTAAAAACCAAGTAGTACCCATGCTCCTTTAACTTGCCCAACAAAGATTGCATTTCAGATCTACCGGCCCGATTAATCACTCTATGTTTCGCCCTTGCATTGTATAATGTCCTCATGGTTGAGAGTTTCCTCGGGAAATGCTCTCGGAGTTGCTCATGGATGTTTTTCACTGGCACTTTCATTCTCGAAAAACGCACCACAAATTCTTCCTCCTCTTTCGTCAACCTCCCCACATATGGATGCCCCTCGAGATAGTTTGCGAGAGGATGATTGTGCACACCACTCACAACAGTCAGAACCCAATGTCCCATCATCTCTTTTTGTTGGCCCCTTATTAAGAATGGACATCCACATTTTCGGGTGCCCACATCCCTTTTGTTAAGGGATTTTTCCTCGTCACTCTTCACTTCATCAACCGAAGGATCGAATCTATTCTTTTTAGCTTTATGCTTCCTGTACTCGCCATCTCGTTCACATCCTATGAAAACCCGACCCTTTTTTGTTGCCGTTGCTATATTCGACCTCTGAACAACAACTATCATTTGATGGGTGAGTGCGATTTTCTTAACACGATCAACCAAACTGTCCCTACTATCAAACTCCTCATCTGTGGAAAATAGGTGGGAGTAGTCACTTATAATATCCAAGCTCAATTCATTTCCATGGGGAACACCCTCCTCGCTTGATGGTATGCAATTATGCTACAATAAACCAGACAATTAAACAGAATGAGAAAACAGAAAAAGAAAAAAAAAACATAGAACGGCCAGCACTGGCCGTTCCTTTCCATAGAGGAACGGCCAGAGGTGGCCGTTTGGCTATAGAAAGGAACGACCAGTGCTGGCCGTGTAATACCCCGTAAGAATGCATAAGCATTTATTTTTGAAACCCGAATAGTTTGTATCCCAAATAAACAAAAGGACCCTAACTCTTAGCGTGAGAAAAGCCGAAACACAACTTCGAGGACGAAGTTGATTCTTAAGGGGGGTAGACTGTAATACCCCAGATTTTTATCAACGTCCAAATGAATAAAAATTTATTCCGATCAATGTCGAAATATCTCCGAGAAGAGGAAAATAATTTATCACAATAAATTATTGCTCGGAAATAAAACGCCGATAGATTCAAATTCAAAATGGAATAAAAGAGGGAAAGGAAGCCCGAAGACATTCCATGAATTGAGTCAAGATAATTGGAATTAAATTCAAGAAGGAAAAGAATTTTAATTCCAAGAACCCGTGAAGTCGGAAGAAATTTAATGACACAATCGCAATCAATCAATCGATCAATAAGTCGCGCAACTTCGGGGACGAAGTTGTTTCTTAAGGAGGGTAGATTGTAATACCATAGAAATTGCCCGAAATATATGTATATGAATATATATTTTTGATTAATTCACTAAGTAGATTTTTAATCAAATCTATATATATTTATATGTTCAAATATTTGCTTAAAGATTAGTATATTATTTTCTACAAAACATACTTTGAAAAATTATATATATATTTGTCTTTTCAAATAAATATATGGATTTCAATATCAAGTGTAATATGTATATGGTTCATAGAATATTTTAAATCCATATACAAGTTTATATACACATATATATACCTTGGTCTTGAAATAATCTTTCCAAACATGTACACATGTATATACATGTATATATTCATATGTTTAAATTATAATGAGAATTATCTATTTTCTATATATTCTTAATTAATCATTCTACCCATATTTTTATTTATGGAATTATTCTAGAATGTCATAATATAATTGGGAATAATTTGACTATTGTTTGAAATTGTAGGGTGGAGTATTAATCATATCTTGTCATTTTCAAATAAGGAATATATTCCTTTTTGGAGCTATGTATAACTTACAAGATCACTTAATTTTTATTTTAGTATATATATAAATATATATACATATTATTCTTATTATTATTATAAGGTATTGGGGCCACAATTAGAGTAATAAGGATTGAATTATGAAGTGATAAAGTCATTCACACCATTACCATTAGGATACAAGCTGACAGAAATTTTTAGCTATAAGAATCGAATTATTTGACCTACCTACAGTGGGAATCACTTAAAGTGTTCAACACAAAAGTTGTTCCAAATTGTGTCTAGATTATGCACGTCAAATTTTAGAATTTTTGGCCAAGCCATTTAGTCCCAGCATCTCTGTCTTTGGACATATACCATAGTGAGTGCCAACTTTGTTAGGTTGTGCATGTGACTCCTATGTGACTTGTGACTTGTGACTTGTGTCTCCATGTGACTTGTGACTCCTATAACACTCTAGGGTGGATAGAAGTCTTGTGAGAATTTATTTAATACCCTCATTTAGCTACCAAAGGCAGCCATTTGGATTCCACTCCCATCATTGCAAATTTTAGAAAAAAACTTGAGAAAGTGTTGGTGGGATTTATGAGTATTCTTCTAGTTGGTCAAGCAAGGAAGGCTTTCTTCAACATCCAATCTCTTCATCCAGTAGGTAAGGATGTCTTTAAGTTCACATATCTTGTTTAGATTGAGATCCTTGGGTAGATAACTAAGAATCTCTCTCCATGTGTCCAAAACCTAGCTTTGTGGAGGAATAGCAATGGGGTTGTGGACTTTGGACATCCTAAAGGCTTGGATTTGAGAATTTCTTGATACCACTTCATAGATGGTAAGTTAGTGTTGTGCCTTTCAAATTTTAGAGCTTTTGGTTGAGTATTCATGGAGATACAACTCGAAATCCATTCCTTGTCAAATCTGTGATTTAGGGTTTCTTCAGGATAGTTTCTTTTGTTCATCTTTGTTCGTCTAGATCCGTTCGTTTTTGGGAAAACGTTTCTAAATGAAAAATGTTCCTAACACCTTGATTATGATCTCTGTAAATTTTCACAATTTTTGGACATGATTTGAGCGTCGAAAATTCATCTGGTATTTTCTGAAATCCTGTTGGCAGAATTCGTTTCATGGTGTACTCAGTTTTGTTGTTCATATTACTCCTACCTATGATCGTTTCCAATGGTTGATGTCTTCATGAAAGTTGTTCCTTTATGTGTCTAAATCATCTCTGTAATATTTCATAATTTTTGGAGTATGTTTGGAATTGTTATGAATTTTTAAAGAGACTGTGGTCGAATGAACAGTAGGATTTACACTCTTTGGGAAAGATGGATCTGAAATCATTTTTTTAGGTCACTTAGAGTCCGATTTTGAAGAAGCCTATTTCTATGACAAATGTTCATTTGGGTGTGTTCTAGCTCCTGTAAAAATTTCGGAATTTTTGAAAATGATTTGCTAAGTTTCCATATGCGATTTCTGAAACTGCCCAAAGGACTATTTTTGTCGGTAAATCGTACTTGTGTATTTTGATGATCTATGAGTCGAATGGCTCTCATTTTTGGAAATATGTGAAATCTGGACATGTGTGATTTTGTAAAGTGTAAAAGTATGATTTTGAAACTTTGTAAGATATGATCGAGTGGGATGCTTTAATTATTTCTTGAGGGTAAGTGCACTTGGTGGAGCTCGTTGGGCCGCCCCCTCTTGTAGCCAAAACGGCAAATATGGTTATTATGGCTTAGTGATTGTAAGAGTCTATACTCCTAGATGTAAATCAGATTTCCTTATTGTTTTAAGATCATAACCATCATCCTAACTTACGAATCTTCATATTCAAACACAAATCGGAGCCAAAGGAAGAATAAATCGGGTGGAAGAGATTCGTTCGTGACATCCCGTGGATTCCGGACGACCCCGTGACCTCCTAGACATTATCCCCACTGTAAGTTAACCTTACTATGGTTTTGGGTGACTTAAAATGCAACCAAACATAGAGATTCAACTCAAGAAAATTAACAAAAATCTGTCAACAAGAGAAACCCTCAACGCAGCGTTTTCGTATGAATTTTTCGAACCTCTAAAGCTGCTCAAACAATAAAACTCAAAACATGAAAAGTGTTCCTAAGACTTTGGTCTAGCCTCTGTAAAAATTTTAGAATTTTTCATGATGTTTTGAAACCTGAAACCAACCCAAAACCGAAGAGTATTAAATCTGGATCTTAGAACTTTGGACAGATTTCACTCTCAATCTTGTTAGCCATTTTGACCTTGGATCTAGGCCGATCTAGGATTGATGTTGAACATAAGAATTGTAGATCTATGAGTCTTGAATACCTATTTAAAATTTCATGAATTTTCATCAAGTTTTGATACCCCAAATCGAATCGGACATATTCTGCGTTTTAAAGAATTTTCAAAGGTTGACAGTTTTCTTAACCGAACTTGATGAGCATATTTCTATCATTTCTAGTCCGATCCAATCTTTGAGTTCTAAACAAAAGTTGCATATAATCATGTCTAGTATATGCATATGAAATTTCAGAATTTTTGGAGATCATTTGATATGATAAAAAGTCAAATCTTTGAAAGTTGTCAAACCTGAATCCTAACAGCATACTATTTGAGTAGAAAACTTGATTTTTGACATGCTTCCCATCGTTTTTACGAAAAACTCAAAACATGAAAGTTGTTCATTGGGATGTTTTTGAGCTACTGTGAAAATTTCAGATCAATCGCCTAAGAAATGGATTTTTAAACTGAAAAGGCGTAAACTGTGACATCGATCGGTTTTAACTTGTGAAATTTTGAAATTTTCAAACAACGATCGAAATCTTGTGATACGATAAAGCTATATTTTTGAAAATCCCGTTACACTAAAGTTGAAACAATATCGGTTACATAAAATCAGGGGGTGAGTGCTCTGCAGGGTGCCCTCCTAATTGTTCATTTTGTGCCAAAACGGCAATGACTATCACGCGCGAAAGATCGCCAAAACGGCATCTTATATTTTTGGGCCTATCCTCTCGGGTGTATCCGTATGGGTTACTCGAGGCTCGACGGAGCGGTACTGGATATGGCGTATTTGGTCACAAGAGACCAACTACCTACCCTCTCGAGTGTATCCGTATGGGTTACTCGAGGCTCGACGGAGTGGTACTGGGTATGGCGTATCGGCTGCGGCCGCCGGATCACCGGCTAAAATGACATGTTACTTATGAAATTGGCTGAGGCCGCCGGATCACCGGCTATCTGTTACTATTGGCTGCGGCCGCCGGATCACCGGCTATCTGTTACTATTGGCTGCGGCCGCCGGATCACCGGCTATCTATTGTTGAGATGATGGCGTAACGGGAAATATATTAAAAAGCTCAGATTTCATGAAATTGGCTGCGGCCGCCGGATTGCCGGCTAAATTTAAATATCGTTTTGATGGTGGCGTATCGGGGAGAATTTTAAAAGCTCAAATTTTTATTTACTTACTTACGGCATTATTCATGTTTTTAAATCATGTCTTAAATAATTGCCCATGCCTAAGTTTTTAATTATGAAATTAAATGTGTCTTTAAAGTATGCAATTATATTCGCATTTTTAAAATAAAATATTTTTATGCATGACAAAAAGTCTTATCTTAACTATGCCATGCAAATCATTTTACTATGGAAGTTGAATCATGATCACTGAAAATCTTTATTTTAAATCATGCCATTTATTTATTATTGGATGTTAAACTTAAATTGCGTATTACCTACAAACACCTTTTTATTAAATATAATTAAAGGCTTTGAAACCCCTAAATCATGCTATGTGTTAACTTACTCAGCGCGTTTTTGCTGACCCAAACCATTTATCCCCTTTTTCATACCGAGAGTGAAGATTATGCATCGTCATATGCATACATGGGAACATTTGGGGAAATCTCTATTTTAAATCCCTGCATTAATTACGACTTGCATGAACGGGACTGTTTAACCCGTGTTTTGGCCATGTCGGCCCTCATACACTTTATTTCCGCTGCATAATTTATATTTCCGCTGCAACTCTGATGTATTATTTTTAAATTATATATGAATGGGCTGTTTGAATGTTTTAAATTCTGAAAAACCATAGCCTTGCATCTCCTTAGTGAGCTCGGAGAAACCGTGTCTTGCTAGGGAGGTGTGGCGGTGGCATCCCGGCCTGGGTTACCAAAACCGGGGTGTTACAATTTGGTATCAGAGCCCAGAATATTTTAAAACTACTATTTTAAAGAGCCCGGAATATTTTTAAACTATTATTTTTAAGTATTATTATTTTTAAAGTTATTATTTCTAAACTAGTAATATAATTTAAAGAGCCCAATTATTATTTTGAAGTTAAAGCCCAAATTTTTAGCCCAAAAAGTTTTAAGATGCCCAAGAAATTATTTTTAGCCCAATACCTGTATTTTTAAATAAAGCCCAAATGTTTATTATTTTGGCCCAATATAGAGGCCCAAGACTTTTATTTACTATTATTATCTTTAAATTTTAAAAATATTACCTCCATGGAATAAATTTATTTTTAAAATCCATGGAAGATAGATATAAGTAAAATATACATTAGCTTCGGGAGGGATTGCATTGCATTGCATATATACATAAATGTTTACACTAACTCTTTTTATGTGAATTATCGGTGATAAGAAACACTCCTACCTTAGAACTCGACATGACCTTGACTTAGGAGCGCTTGCTAAAGACTAAATTTGCCTTAGTCCTAGATCTTGATCACATAGAAACTCATCTTCGCGTGCTTCTATAACAGAAAATGGCACCTAGAAGAAAACTGAGGAAGGATCATATGCGATGATACCCGAACCTGGTTGTGAATAATACATAGGCAGTTATGGGGACATAACTGTAATCTTAAGGGGGGGAGGATGTAATACCCCGTAAGAATGCATAAGCATTTATTTTTGAAACCCGAATAGTTTGTATCCCAAATAAACAAAAGGACCCTAACTCTTAGCGTGAGAAAAGCCGAAACACAACTTCGAGGACGAAGTTGATTCTTAAGGGGGGTAGACTGTAATACCCCAGATTTTTATCAACGCCCAAAGATGTATTGTAACACCCCGGTTTTGGTAACCCAGGCCGGGATGCCACCGCCACACCTCCCTAGCAAGACACGGTTTCTCCGAGCTCACTAAAGAGATGCAAGGCTATGGTTTTTCAGAATTTAAAATATTCAAACAGCCCATTCATATATAATTTAAAATTAATACATCAAAGTTGCAGCGGAATTTAAATATAGGGCCAACATGGCCAAAACACGGGTTAAACAGGCCCGTTCATGCAAGTCGTAATTAAATGCAGGGATTTAAAATAAAGATTTCCCCTAATGTTCCCATGTATGCATATGACGATGCATATTATTCGTACTCTGTAAGAAAAAGGAGATATATGGTTTGGGTCAGCAAAACGCGCTGAGTAAGTTAACACATAGCATGGGTTAGGGGTTTCAAAGCCTTTAATTAAATTTAATAAAAACATTTCAACAATATTTAATTTAGCCGGCAATCCGGCGGCCGCAGCCAATTTCATAAAATCTAAGCTTTTTAATATATTTCCCGTTACGCCATCATCTCAACAATATATCATTTAGCCGGTGATCCGGCGGTCTCAGCCAATTTCAAAAATATCACTTCTCAAAATATTTTTCGTTTCTTTTATAGTTCACCATTCACCAGGGCTTTTGTGACCGCAATCCTCATAATCAATATTTATAAATAACCATTCGCCAGGGCTCTTATGTCCACTAGCCGTTCGCTTGGGCTCTTATGTCCACAAGCCGTTTGGTCGACCATTCGCTAGGGCTCTTATGTCCACTAGCCATTCGCTTGGGCTCTTATGTCCACAAGCCCTCTGGTCCATATTGATAATATCAAACTTGATCACAAATCCCCAATGTTTCAAAAGAATTCTTTTAAAGAAAATGTTTTTATTTGGTGTAACGGGATTTTTCAAAAGTATAGATATATCGTAATTCAACGTCTCGACCGTTTGTTTCGAAATTTCAAAATCTCTTCGATTTAAAAATCACAGTTTGCGCCTTTTTGGTTTAAAAATCCATTTCTTAGGCGATTGATTTGAAATTTGTACAGTATCTCAAAAACATCCCAACGAACAACTTTCGTGTTTTAAGTTTTTCGGAAAAACGATGGGAAGCATGTCAAAAATCGAGTTTTCTACTCAAATAGTATGCTGCCAGGATTCAGGTTTGACACCTCTCAAAGATTTTACTTTTTGACATATCAAATGGACTTCAAAAATTCTGAAATTTTACAGGCACATACTAGACTTGATTTCCAACAACTTTTGTTTAGAACTCAAAGATTGGTTCGGGCTAGAAATGATAGGAATAAGCTCCTCAAGATCGGTTATGAAATCTGTCATCCTTTGACAATTCTTAAAAACGGAGAATATGTCCGATACGATTTGGGGTATCAAAACTTGATGAAAATTTCTGAAATTTTTACACAATATAGCTTAAGATCTTTGGATCAAAATCTTAGTTTTGAGTTTTCAGGTTTGAACACTCGAAGTAAGAGTTTTGCTCATCGAGTTTGATTATGAAATCTATCAAGGTTCGTGAATTCGGTTCTAACGCAGATCGGATCGGCTCCGATTCGGAGGCTCAAATCTCAACGAAAAATTCTAAAAACTTACAATAATATTCCAAACTCATAGATCTACAATTCTTATGTTCAACACCAATCCTAGATCGGCCTAGATCCATGGTCAAAATAACCAACAAGATTGAGAGTGAAATCTGCCAAAGTTCTAAGATCCAGATTTAATACTCTTCGGTTTTGGGTTGGTTTCAGGTTTCAAAACATCATGAAAAATTCTAAAATTTTTACAGAAGCTAAACCAAAGTCTTAGAAACACTTTTCATGTTTTGAGTTTTATTGTTTGAGCAGCTTTAGAGGTTCGAAAAATTCATACGAAAACGCTGCGTTGAGGGTTTCTCTTGTTGACAGATTTTTATTAATTTTCTTGAGTTGAATCTCTATGTTTGGTTGCATTTTAAGTCACCCAAAATCATAGTAAGGTTAACTTACAGTGGGGATGATGTCTAGGAAGTCACGGGGTCGTCCGGAATCCACGGGATGTCACGAACGAATCTCTTCCACCCGATTTATTCTTCCCTTGGCTCCGATTTGTGTTTGAATACGAAGATTCGTAAGTTAGGATGATGTTTATGATCTTAAAACCATATGGAAACTTGAATAACATCTTACCAACAATCCAAAGCCTGAAATCCTTGATCTACACACTTCCTTGGTTGGATTTGGTTGCTGGAAACTCGTCGGAAAGTCGCCGGAAGAGTGTTTGGCTTTTGGGAGAGTTTTTGGAGAGTTTGGGGTGAATGATTGATGAATTGGCTGACAAATGGGGATAGGATTGATTACATAACGTCCAAAAAGATGCCTCTCTCGTGAAAGATCAGATTCCCAACCTTGGGCCCCGAAAATTGGCGAGAAAGTCGCCAAAACGCGACAAACGCTGATGCTGTCATGGCGGCGCGGGGTTGGGGCGGTTTTTAGCCAAAAACCGCGCCGGGTGCGCGCCACTCTCGCCTGGACTTCGGTCCGGGCGGGGTCGTGCGATCCGTCGTGCTTTTCCTCCTCTCTTTCGGACTTCTGTCCTCCTACGTTTTTGGGCTCGATTTTTCGGGTCATCCTCGGGTCATAAATTCTTATCTTAAATTTATCTCGACTCAAATGAATCTCATGTTTGAGATCTTAAGTCCGTCGGTCTCGGGTTCGTCGGCTTCCAATTTGTCGTCTTTTGATTCCCGTGCAATAACTTGTTTTATTAATTTTCTTCCGACTTCACGGGTTCTTGGAATTAAAATTCTTTTCCTTCATGAACTTAACTCCAATTATTTTGACTCAATTCATGGAATGTCTTCGGGCTTCCTTTCCCTCTTTTATTCCATTTTGAATTTAAATCTATCGGCGTTTTATATCCGAGCAATAATTTATTGTGATAAATTATTTTCTTCTTCTCGGAAATATTTCAACATTGATCGGAATAATTTTTTTTTATTCCTTTGGGCGTTGATAAAAATCTGGGGTATTACATAAAACTTAAGCATGGGCAATTATTTAAGACATGATTTAAAGACACGAATAATGCCGTAAGTAAATAAATAAAGATTTGAGCTTTTAAAAATTCTCCCCGATACGTCACCATCTAAACGATAGTAAGGTTAACTTACAGTGGGGATGATGTCTAGGAAGTCACGGGGTCGTCCGGAATCCACGGGATGTCACGAACGAATCTCTTCCACCCGATTTATTCTTCCTTTGGCTCCGATTTGTGTTTGAATATGAAGATTCGTAAGTTAGGATGATGGTTATGATCTTAAAACAATAAGGAAATCTGATTTACATCTAGGAGTATAGACTCTTACAATCACTAAGCCATAATAACCATATTTGCCGTTTTGGCTACAAGAGGGGGCGGCCCAACGAGCTCCACCAAGTGCACTTACCCTCAAGAAATAATTAAAGCATCCCACTCGATCATATCTTACAAAGTTTCAAAATCATACTTTTACACTTTACAAAATCACACATGTCCAGATTTCACATATTTCCAAAAATGAGAGCCATTCGACTCATAGATCATCAAAATACACAAGTACGATTTACCGACAAAAATAGTCCTTTGGGCAGTTTCAGAAATCGCATATGGAAACTTAGCAAATCATTTTCAAAAATTCCGAAATTTTTACAGGAGCTAGAACACACCCAAATGAACATTTGTCATAGAAATAGGCTTCTTCAAAATCGGACTCTAAGTGACCTAAAAAAAATGATTTCAGATCCATCTTTCCCAAAGAGTGTAAATCCTACTGTTCATTCGACCACAGTCTCTTTAAAAATTCATAACAATTCCAAACATACTCCAAAAATTATGAAATTTTACAGAGATGATCTAGACACATAAAGGAACAACTTTCATGAAGACATCAACCATTGGAAACGATCATAGGTAGGAGTAATATGAACAACAAAACTGAGTACACCATGAAACGAATTCTGCCAACAGGATTTCAGAAAATACCAGATGAATTTTCGACGCTCAAATCATGTCCAAAAATTGTGAAAATTTACAGAGATCATAATCAAGGTGTTAGGAACATTTTTCATTTAGAAAAGTTTTCCCAAAAACGAACGGATCTAGACGAACAAAGATGAACAAAAGAAACTATCCTGAAGAAACCCTAAATCACAGATTTGACAAGGAATGGATTTCGAGTTGTATCTCCATGAATACTCAACCAAAAGCTCTAAAATTTGAAAGGCACAACACTAACTTACCATCTATGAAGTGGTATCAAGAAATTCTCAAATCCAAGCCTTTAGGATGTCCAAAGTCCACAACCCCATTGCTATTCCTCCACAAAGCTCGGTTTTGGACACATGGAGAGAGATTCTTAGTTATCTACCCAAGGATCTCAATCTAAACAAGATATGTGAACTTAAAGACATCCTTACCTACTGGATGAAGAGATTGGATGTTGAAGAAAGCCTTCCTTGCTTGACCAACTAGAAGAATACTCATAAATCCCACCAACACTTTCTCAAGTTTTTTTCTAAAATTTGCAATGATGGGAGTGGAATCCAAATGGCTGCCTTTGGTAGCTAAATGAGGGTATTAAATAAATTCTCACAAGACTTCTATCCACCCTAGAGTGTTATAGGAGTCACAAGTCACATGGAGACACAAGTCACAAGTCACAAGTCACATAGGAGTCACATGCACAACCTAACAAAGTTGGCACTCACTATGGTATATGTCCAAAGACAGAGATGCTGGGACTAAATGGCTTGGCCAAAAATTCTAAAATTTGACGTGCATAATCTAGACACAATTTGGAACAACTTTTGTGTTGAACACTTTAAGTGATTCCCACTGTAGGTAGGTCAAATAATTCGATTCTTATAGCTAAAAATTTCTGTCAGCTTGTATCCTAATGGTAATGGTGTGAATGACTTTATCACTTCATAATTCAATCCTTATTACTCTAATTGTGGCCCCAATACCTTATAATAATAATAAGAATAATATGTATATATATTTATATATATACTAAAATAAAAATTAAGTGATCTTGTAAGTTATACATAGCTCCAAAAAGGAATATATTCCTTATTTGAAAATGACAAGATATGATTAATACTCCACCCTACAATTTCAAACAATAGTCAAATTATTCCCAATTATATTATGACATTCTAGAATAATTCCATAAATAAAAATATGGGTAGAATGATTAATTAAGAATATATAGAAAATAGATAATTCTCATTATAATTTAAACATATGAATATATACATGTATATACATGTGTACATGTTTGGAAAGATTATTTCAAGACCAAGGTATATATATGTGTATATAAACTTGTATATGGATTTAAAATATTCTATGAACCATATACATATTACACTTGATATTGAAATCCATATATTTATTTGAAAAGACAAATATATATATAATTTTTCAAAGTATGTTTTGTAGAAAATAATATACTAATCTTTAAGCAAATATTTGAACATATAAATATATATAGATTTGATTAAAAATCTACTTAGTGAATTAATCAAAAATATATATTCATATACATATATTTCGGGCAATTTCTATGGTATTACAATCTACCCTCCTTAAGAAACAACTTCGTCACCGAAGTTGCGCGACTTATTGATCGATTGATTGATTGCGATTGTGTCATTAAATTTCTTCCGACTTCACGGGTTCTTGGAATTAAAATTCTTTTCCTTCTTGAATTTAATTCCAATTATCTTGACTCAATTCATGGAATGTCTTCGGGCTTCCTTTCCCTCTTTTATTCCATTTTGAATTTGAATCTATCGGCGTTTTATTTCCGAGCAATAATTTATTGTGATAAATTATTTTCCTCTTCTCGGAGATATTTCGACATTGATCGGAATAAATTTTTATTCCTTTGGACGTTGATAAAAATCTGGGGTATTACAGGCCGTTCCATTGTCCACCCACCGGCATCGCAGAACTAATAGAACTAGCGCAAAATATAATAATAATTACAAACTTACGAGTTCTATGAGTTCCATATGATGTTTTTCCACCACTTGGTACTGATATTCATGTTCTTCCACCACTTGATATTCATCGTATACATGATCATTATCCATGGAATATGAATATTAAAGATGCCTAAGGAAAAAATCGTAAGGGAGAAGAAGTAGGGTTTTGGTTTTGGGTTTTCGTTTGAACGAAGAGAAAGAGGGAAAGAAAAAAAATTTGTGTGCCCCAATCCTCTTAATATGTGCCTTAATCTTGAGTCCTCCAATAAGTAGAATAAGTAGGGGTAATTGAGATATTTTACATATAATTGGTGTGCCCATAACTGATTTTGTGTGTATATAACGGACACCTTAATTTAACTAAAATTTGGAATATACGATATATATGAGATTTTTTCATTTTATTAGTATTAGAAAATTTTAAAAGAAAAAAAAAACTTAAAATAGTGTATAATCAGTCTTTTAGAATTGACTGCAAATAGTAGCTAGCATTTTTTATTTCAACTTATAGAATGCCAAAAGTTGGTCAAAAAATTGTTAAACAATTAATTTTGACTAATATATTTTACCGACCACGCGTGTGGTCGGAATGCGGTTGGTAGCACCGACCGGAGAGTGACGGTCGGTAAACGCAAACGGTATTCCGGAATTTTCTTGTGGGGTGAGTAGCTAGAGCTAGAGCTGTAAATAGAAAAAACAGTTCGTGAGCTGAGCTCGTTTCGACACGTGTTCGTTCGTTAATAGCTCGTTCGGTAAGTTAAACGAACCGAGCTCAAACACATAATTTGGTTTGTGTGTTCGTTCGTTAAGTTCGCAAACAGTTCGGAATTCTTTTTTAATGGAATATATTATTAAAGAAATAAAAATTTTATCTAGTTGTTCTTTCTATTTTTCATTTTTATTAATTTCACATTTCTCTCATAAATTATATTACAATATACATTACATTTTCACACCTAATTTAATTCTAAAACAAATAAATTTATTAATAAAATAAATGGTTCGTTAACTGAGCTCGATTAGGCTCGTGTTCGTTCGTTATTAGCTCGTTCGTAAGGTTAAACGAACAGAGCTCAAACATGAAAATTGGCTCGTTAAGATTTTTGGCTCGGTTCGTGTTCGTTCGTTAAGCTTAACGAACAGAGTTCAAACACTTGAAGCTCGGTTCGGTTCGGCTCGTTTACAGCTCTAGCTAGAGCATCTTGAATCACAATCACTAATGAACGGAGAGTATGCTTAAAAAGCTAATTCATTTATTTATATTAAAAATGTGTTTGAATAATGTGAAATATTAAACAATGTCAATTAAACACTTTTTTTTTAAAAAATATTGGGGTATCCCAGACCACATTGGAACCAATATTAATTTCTTGAGTATCTGCACGGGCAATGAAGGTGGCCTCTCCCAAAGGATTTTTTTTTTTTGCATACATAAGGCTTGCTTAGGTGACTAGAGCTTCAATCCACTAAAGTCAACTATTGCTTTTGGTAAATGTCAATTAAAGTTGAACGGAAGGAATATATTTTTACGCCTCGAAATCATCATCAAGATATTTCATGCAATAAATTTTAATACTTCCTCCGTCCTTATATGATTGTTACATTTCTTTCCGACACGCATGGCGATACACATTTTTAACGATTAATAACTTCAATTGTGTACAATGAAAACTTATAAAAAGTTAATATTCTAAAAATACAAGATTAGACCAATCTAACAAGATTTTACTTAGCTTGACTATATTTTTTTTCTTGCATAACTATGATAAAAATTCGAGTCATAGTTAAACAATGAATAGTATCCTAAAGTCAAACTTAACAAATATAGTGAGACGGTGGTAGTATATACTTCCCCTGTTCTTAAATAATAGCTCCACATGGGTTTTTGACACTATTCACATACGTATACATATTTTGATTTAAAATTTTATTATAGTTATACAAGTTAAAATATAGCCAAGTGAGATCTTGTTAAATTCGTCTTGTCGTGTAATTTTAAATATCGAACATTTAGAATTTTACTTGTATCGAACTTGAGTTATCAATAATTCAAAACGTACATTGGACTGCGTGCATTGTGGGTCCGTAGCAAATAAAAGAGAACGGAGGAAGTAATAATTAATTTGCACGCATGAAATACCCTGAAAACACCACACATGGAAACAAAACTTTCTTTTTCAATCACAATTATGCAATGAAAATCGCACTGAAGACAGACAGTTTCTTGTACTATATACTCTCCGTTCCTAAATAGTTGTCTCTTTCAGCTCAATTTCAATAATTAAGGTTTGCATTAATTAACTCATAAATTTATATTTTTACCCTTCAACTAAACTCATTCATAATAAATGTTAACAAATAGCATTTATGTAAAGTGAAGGACAATATAGTACCTATATCTACCTAAAAATGACAACTATTTTGGAACACTTTTTACTCTCTAAAAAGACAACTAAAAAGGAACGGAGGGAGTATAACTCTATTTCTTCTATTTTTCTTAAAATTTGTTCATTACTACTATTTGTTAGCACACTAAGCTTTTTGTGTAGATAAACAGTGTCTCAGAACGATGTTGGAACGACTCATTGACGACAAGAACTGAACAGATTAATTTATGGAAGTTACATTGACAATTATTGTTTGCTGATCTTAACAGTTTGAAGGAGCTACTTTCAGCAGATTACGAATTTACTCTTCTCTATATAAGTGTGTTAGTCCTAGATGAGATTAAGAGATTTTTGCTAGATTGATATATTGAGTTGTAATTCACTTTCATATTGTTTAGAATTGATTTTCTCTCTTGTCTTTCTTAGAGTTTACTCTTTGAGAGTTTAGATAGTCTTTGATGAGTGTTCTACATCTGAGAGTTTCTTGAAGATCATCAAAGTTTTTATGCACTATATGCTTCAATAGGATTTCCATATTGAAGATCACATTCTTGACATCACGTTGTGAAGGTTGCCTTTGCGAAAAAGTCTTGAAATCTAAATGATTGAAGTTCAGATCGTCTGCTATATTCAAGATTCAAGTGTTGGAAAGATCATATATCAAGATTGCATCAAATTGGATCGATATTCCAGCGACTGTAGTTGAGGGGGAGTTTCGACTACGTTATTCTGCTAGAATAGGTTCTAGTGTGATAGAGTTCGGTGTTAAGTGCTTGGATAGATCGAGTCTTGTCTTTGATTGAGTCTTTTACATAGTGAGAGTCTCTGGATTGGAATCCCCCAGACGTAGGTTGCAAAACCGAACTGGGTCAACATATTCGTTGTTTCGTGTTCTTTACTTTCGTTGTTTACACATTGTTCTGATCATACACCGACGAACACTCGTAATCAAGATTTAAATCGGGACCCACACTATTAATCTAAGTCGAAAACGAAAAATAAACTGAAGATTGCAGTCATTTAGTCAATATGGGACTTAATCAAATAAATTGATTTTTAAGAAAAGTATATAAGAATAAGAAATGTTGGAACGTAAGGAGTATATAGGTGAGGGGTTTGGTTAAACCCCACCGAGAGAAATGACAAGGCAAAAGTTGTTGCTGTTTGATTTATTTTAGTTGCCAATCTATCCTAATTTTTTGTGACCTTTGATCACCTTCAGAAAATTACTACATTCAAACCTGCATTCAATACTAGAGAGTATTACTAGTACTACCTAGCTACTATTACTATGTAAATAATACTACTACTCAATGATTTGTGCAATAATAACTAAAATTTCATCCTTAAGGAACATGTACTGATTGGATAATGGAGTTATTGCAAAATAAATCATTGCATGTTTCTAGAAGTCGTCAAAAGTGCAAATACTCTCACTACACGAAACTTATTCATATTAATTTATTGGCAGAGCTTAAAACAGGCTTTTTTTTAAAAAAAATTTTATTTTAAATATTTATTAGTATTACATTACGCACAAACTATTTTAAAAAGAGATATCAAATAGTCTAAATAATACTCTATCCGTCTCATTTGATACTCCATCCGTCTCATTTGAATTGTTTCATTTGGACTTTTTACACTGTTAATTATGCATGTATGACCTAAATTTTTGTTGTTGTTATATAAGACACAATACATATATATATATATATATATCAAGAATTTTTTGTTTTAGCGACCGAAAAAATTTGGTAAAATTCGGTAGCTAAAGGGGTTAGCGACCGAATTTGCGACCGAAATTCGTTAGCGACCATAATTTTAGCAATCGAAACTCGTTAGCTACCACAATTTTAGCGACCGAATCCGGATTTTTTCTAGTAGTGATAGTCAAGTAGGATCTTGTTGGATTCGTTTTTTCGCATAGTTTTAGAATATATATATATATTTATAATTTTTACTTATCTATATTTTAATATATTAACTGTTAAATAAATGCGTTGGACTGCATGTCCAAAAATTTTGAGACATTTCAAATGGGACATAGAGAGTACTATTCTGGCATCAAGGTTGTTCTATATATCGAGACTCCCTTACCGTTGGAGATCGAACTATATATAGTCATCTATCCCTAAGTTTAGGGAGCTGGGTGGAGAATTAAACTCCCATCCTAAGATTAGAAGTCAGGAGACTTGATCACTATGCCGAGTTCTCATCTTCTTTTTCAATCACCTTGCTGAAAATTGTAAATAAATTAACCTTAGTAACGGTAATAAATCCTAAATAGGAAAATGTTTGTAAGGTTTCTTATTTTTGTTTTATTGATAGAAAGAACTCATCATGTTATATATACAAGAATAGATAATATATAAAGAAATGTCTGCGCTAAGTAAGAAAATAATAAAATACTTCCTCCGTTTTTGAAAAATTGAAATACTTATGTGTTTAATGCAGTTCAATACACATTTTTCCATGCTTAATATCTCAAATTGTAAAAGCAAAAATTATAAAAAAAAAATTGATATTCTAAAACTACGAGATTAGACGAATCCAACAAGATCTCACTTGACTATATTTTATCTTATATAAGTATGTTAAAAAATTGAATTAAAATTACTCAATTAATAGTAATAACTACTCATCCGTTTCAATTATAGGAAACGGAGGGAGTAATATGAAAATCATAAATAAATTACTAAATAAGTAGTTATGTTAATTACAGGGTTAATGGGGTGAAAAAAAAATTATAATTGTCCTTTACAATCGAATGCAAGCAGATTAAATCATTTATATTTAATGGCTATGAATAGAGGTAATAAATTATTATTTCGTAATTGAATCTGCATGAGTGCAGTCAAAGATGCAGCACTTATAAAATAGTAGTTTTTTTGGCAATATATGTACGATAAATTTAAGGGCTGCTCAATGATCTACAAGTGCGTGTATTTCATGATAACATATCTCACTTTTTATTACTAATATTTTTTATTATATATTTACCAAATAACACTTTCTTCTAGGATGAAAACGGTAACGGATACAAGAGGATATAGACAAATAGTATTGAATAAGGATATCATCACTTACTTTTTTTTTTTTTTATTTTTTTATTTGGACCGAATACAGATATGGCGGATCAGAATTAAGGTGGAATTGATTAGCGGGTATATATATAATGGAGTCCACGTAATTTTTATAAAGAGAATTATTTATATTTATTGAAACAAGAGACATCTACAAATAATTAGGGGTGAAAGTGGGGCGGATAATATACGCCCGATCCGACGCCGTATTCGATTATATTCGAATCCGAATTCGAATTTTTATATCCGGTGGATACGGGACAGGATATGGGATTGTAAATATCCGCCCGTATCCGAAAAATCCGAATATAATGCGGATATTATCCGTATTTTCTATCCGAATATCCGAAAATTTATATATATTTATATATGTATAATATAATATACTTCATTATATTAACTATAAAATAAATAAGTAATACTATATGTATAAATATAATCAAAAGCTTGAAAGCCATATGTAATTTATTAAATCAAATCATATCAATCAACTCGACTACATCATTAGGTTCTTTGCATCAAAACTGTAGTATGTAACATCTTGTAGTGATGTTATTTAGATGTTTTGAACGAAATAACTAATGATCTTGGAAAATTTAAAAATTTAGTTGAGCTTACATAGTAGTATATTCCGATTTCACTTAAAAAATTATAAAAAAATTTAATTTTAGTAATTATAAGATTATCCGAGTTAAAATTCAAATCCGTCTCGTATCCGTTTCCCGAAATATTCGAATTCGTATTTGTATCTGGCCTATTCGTATCCGATTCCATATTCGACAAAAAAATATGGGATAGGATACGGGATGAGTACTATCCGCCCGTATCCGTCCCGTTTTCACCCCTACAAATAATAAGTAAGACACTTTAGTTGTGATAGAGGGAATATTATTGAATCATGGATATCTTGATCGATTACATTTCGTGAAATTGAATAAAAGGTTTAATACGTAGTCTAAATTAAAGCCTGAATTATTAAATGATTAAATTTGAACAAATGTATGTGTTATAAGTTAGAATTAAATGAAATTAATGATTAAACTATAATTTAAAAAATTGATGTAAATTTGATAATGTAGTAAATTTTAAACTCTTTGTCATCGATGTTAGTTACACCGAATAAGTATGATTAAGAGTATTACATTTTTGTTGGAAAATAGACGACGGGATTAATTAGATTTGGTTGGTGTCTCTTTCAATTGAACAAGTGGGCTTATTGTTTGGAACCAGCTAATTTGTTCTTGCAAATATTTCACAAAAAAAAAAAAATTGTTCTTGCAAGAAATTATACTCATATAAAATTAAATTTATGGTTGAGGTTCTAATTCCCATCCTTCACATATTCTTTACTTTATTCATTTGTATTTTGGCTATTGTGACATATTCGAGTTCCGGTAGAAACCTTTTGTCACAAAATTTGCACGAGGAGAAAATTTTTCCATCGAAAAATGCCAACTGCGACAAATTGGGGCCATTGGTCACAAAAATTTCTTATAGCAGATACTCCAACGTCAACTGTAAAAAATTAAGAAAAAAAGAAAAAAAAAAGAGAAAAAGAAAAAGAAAAAAAAAGAAAAGAAAAATCTCAGCAGCCATATGAAATTATGGGCGCCTTGAATATCTTGCAATTATTTTGACATGCCAGATATTTTTCTTTTGAATGATTTTGAGTTAGACTAGCTAGTGTGCTTATTCTATTATTTTTGCAACCATGCATGCAAATTATTTGTTCGTGCATGCAACTCATTTAAATAAGAGCTAAGTTCGCAGCCATGTAAAACTATGTGCAAAAAAGAGTGAAATGTAGTATTTGACAAATATGTGTTGTTTTCTACCGAGTAACAATTATTCCATGTTGGTCTGTTGCCTTTGGACAAAATTGGTTACATCTGAATTATTACTAGAGTATATTTTTAGATAAGGATAAACTTATGCTCTTGAACATGTCACCCAATACTGGACAGGAAATATTGATTAGGTAAGTGCATGTAAGATAAGAACAATATTTAAATGGATAACTGAAATAACTTCTATATAATATAATCCTTGCTTTGATATCTGTCTATATAATTAAGTTATTGCGCATACACCTAACATAGCTGCACCTGCTGAATGATGTCCGTATAGTCGAAAAAGATGGCGTTGACTGGGCATCTATCATTCATTGGGGCATCACTTATAAGGTCGCAGATATCACTTGTAAGGTCGTATACATCACTCGGTGGGGGAGGCATGTCGTATCATGGTACATCACTTATAAGATTGTAGACATCACTCGGTCGGGCGATATCATTTCTTGGGTTTGGCTCCCTTATAAGGTTGTATATATCACTCGGTGAATACCCATCATTTTCTAGCCGTGGGACATCATTTCTGCACCTACAACCCTCGGCACCCAAGCCATTCTCCTTTTTATATACTCCCTTTGTTCTTTTTTTAACTTCATCATTCCTGCACTTTATGTAATCCAAACACATTTTTAATCATTTATAACTTAAATTATACACAGTAAAAATTATAAAAATGGTGTTCGAATGCGACTCGCAAAATGTAATGAAATGGTTAAATGATCCGGGGACGATCCCCTGGCGGCTTCGCGATCTAATTGGCCCTATCGTTGTTGTTTTCAGATTTGCAGGAGCTATCAAATTGCTCCATATTCTGATGGAGCGAAACTCTTTAGCAGACCATTGGGCTGAACTCGATGCTGCTGGCGAAGGGAAGTAGAGGAGTGGTATTAATTTTCCGTGGCGATGGTGAAGATTAATGCGCATAGATTGATTTCTTCTGTGTTTTTGTGTTTCCAATTAGGCGTGAGGTCTGGTGTGTCTACTGTTCTGCTTCCCTTTGTGTTTTTTGCTTCCTTTTGGGACTTTGTAACTCGGTCATCTCGGTAATAAAATAAATTTTTGCCTCAAAAAAATTTATAAAAAATTGATATTAAAAAACTATGCGATTAGACGAATCCAACAATATATTACTTAACTAAGTATATTTTATCTTATGTAACTATATTAAAAGTTGAATCAAAATTACTAAATAAATAGTAACAACTATGCAAATGGTAGACTTTTAAAAATGGAGGGGTATGTCGCTATAGGAGTCAGATTGTGTGGGTGCCTGCATATGCAGACGCAATGTATGTGATGTGAGAGTTCTGTTGTGTAATGGATGAAATTGTGTATTTTGTGTGACCGAATAATATGTGGTGAGATATATGTTTTATGTAATCCGAATAATTGAGCTAGGTTAAAAGTAACAAATATCTTTAAATTTGTCTGTCTAAAAAGGATACGTAATGCAACACCATGGAGAATAATCGTAAAGCACTCGGATTAGGGTGCAAACTATCATCAAAGTGATATTATATGATGCGAGAGTAAAATTATTTGATAGGTTGAAATTATCATTAAAAAATTATGTCTGGGCACCACCGCCAAAAACATCACAAAAATCCATTATGTGCATTAAATACTTACCTTGTCACCATGAAAAAGGATGTCGCCCAACACATCCTGTATGTGCAGAATCTGCACCCTAATTGGTCTCATATTTAAGATTCTAGAATATTTTAATATATATTCTTTATGTTGCATTACTTTGATTATAGACAATAGTAGTGAAGAGTAGAAGTAGATGGGAGGCATACATTTTAATTGATGAGAAGTTAATACCTATGCTCAATTGATTAAAGCTCAAAGGAGGTCCACGATTTTAACCGATATGGGATCTCAACAGAATAAGAAGAACTGTACGTGAAATTAAAAGTGAACATATAGATCCTAAATCGAAGTTTGAAGACATTTTCGAGTGTCGACCTATGCATTCATTTTTTTTTACAAAGTATAGATTAGGTTAGGAATTGTTTATCAATATATGAATAGAATAATTCGAGGTTAAACATACCTTTTTTTTGGGGGGGGGGGGGGGGGGAATGCACATTTTCTTATTATTCTAGTTCTTTTTTATGTATTCAATGCTTTTGTTAGATTTATTAAATAGGGGTTGTGAAAGTGTATTAGTTCTTCTGTTGTTTGTTTTGTGTTAAGATATATATTATTTCTTCATCAGTTTTTAAGCTAAACTCTAGTATCTTCTTTCGATGAATGACCGAAAGAAGCACTAAAGCGAATTATCCCTAGATACATCTATTCCTGGGGGCTACAAATGAGTATTGAATTACAATGAATTAATCTTAGAAACAAAAGAAAAGGGATATGTACAACTAGTACAAAGGCTAAAATCTTACCACCATAACAAAGAGCCAAAAAAACTACTCCACGTGTTCGAATTACTGTATTTATCATCTGTATTATTACTGTTTTGTAAAACAATTAAAATTTCAATATTTGTAATAGGATGATTGGTGAGAAAGTTTGAATAGAGTTAAATGGAAATAATAATGTTATTAGTGACCCGAAAATAAAAACTAATTAATAGTTATTTTATTAAAAATAAATTTGAATTAATCTCGCAATATATCAATCATTGTAGTTATTTTTACCCATAAAATCATTGTAGTTATTTCAATTATTTGAATATTTTATTCTTAGTGTATATATGGAAACTGATTGTGTGCAGGTATATGCATATGCAGACATGATGTGTGTAATGTGACATTTGTGTTGTGTGTTGAATGAAATTATGTGTTTTATGTTATGAAATACTCCATGTTATGTATGATGAAATATTATGATCGGAGATGTATTTTGGGTGATGCGGATTATATTTTTTTGTGATGTCTGCACATGTATACTTTTAAAAATATTGTACCGTTATCGGATTGGTGTAATATATAATCTCACAGGATGGCTGCATTTAAGATGTCCTAAAAACTCCCGTTTGGGACCCTAACCCAACAATAGGGACGACTAGAGGCTTGGATCATGGTCAAATATTAAATTCCAACATCAAAATTGGGTTTGAATCCTCCACTTTATTTATTCTTGTTAACCCACAAAATCATTTGTCTTGAGCCCAATCCATATATCGGCCCAGTTTCTTGTTTAAATATTATACCGGCCCAAGACTCATTGTTGATCAAAGAGTAGACGACTGAAACCGGGCTTCTTGAAGTGATCCTTGGCAGTTGAAAGCAAGATAGATCGTGGGTATGTGCGGATCAAGCAGCGCAGCATTGAGGATCAATGTATAAATATTAGAAGCGGTCTCCAAGAGAAGGGACATTCAACACTCCCCCAGAGGAAAACCACATTTATTTTTTCTTTCAGTTTCTGCATTTGTCTTTTCTTTCTGCAACTTTTCTTTCGTTTACAGTCTTAGTTAATTTCTCGCAAAGTTTCATTCTGTAGTTCTCTGTAATCTTTTCACCTTCATCAATCAAAAGAGGTTCTATGCCTCTCCAAATTCCTACGAACAACAAATTGGCTCGCCCAGTGGGACTCGAAGTTAAAGCCATATCCGCTTCAAAGAAGTGTATGCGTCTGAGATCTGGACGTTTGGTGAGTGATTTAACGCAGAAATTCGAAGAAATGTCTTTACAAGACAAAACACCATGGAGGACGTATAAGGATGTGATTGAGACGACGAGTAATGCTCAACCACAACAGGGGATTATGCAGACCCCCACATTGGCAGAACAAATGCGGCTTTTGATGACAGAGTCGGTGGCCGAATTCATGCCTGTACTTACGAGGCATCTGATGGATTTTTTACGGTCTGCCATGGCCGATCAAATCGATAGAGGCTTCAGTGCATTGAGTTCTCAGCAAGAAGTAACTGCTTCTAGAACTACTCCTACAAACGGCGCTAACATGGTGCCGTCAAGCATCACATGTCCAGGGTCGTCAGGCGGCCAACAACGGACATGGGGGACGTCACCTAGCCAACCGCCAATCCCTGAGGCGGGAGGCTTGGCTAGTCTATTTGTAAACCCATACCAGGCTGCTTATGTCTTCACCCCAGCGGCACCTATGATGCCGAATCTTGGATATGCAGTGCCTTCAGCACCGATCTATGCGGCACCAGGATGTTTAATGGCCACCAGTGTGTCTCCAGGCTGTGCAGCGACCTCTGGTAGCACTGGTATGCCACCACGACAAGCGGCACCTCATGTGCCGAATGTTCCAGTTGTACCCTACATGGCGACATAACCTTGGGGGCAGGCGCCACAACCCTGGGGGCAGACACCACCACCAGGGCGGCAGACGCCACAACCTTGGGGGCAGACACCACAAAATGCAACACAAGCCGCCATGGCTCCTACTACACCCCCAGTGGTGATGGCGCCTGCGCAGGCGCCAGCAGTATCACCCGAGCTGCTTGCGGACATGATGCAGCAACACTTCGGGATTCAACTGAGGCCTATGGAGCGGCCTACATACCGAAAGCCATACCCTGATTGGGTAAACAACATGCAACCATACACACGAGGCTTCAAGATGCCTGAATTCTCCACATTCTCAGGGAATGAAGGCAAATCTACCGTGGAGCATGTGGGCAGGTTCACTGCACAGTGTGAGGAAGCAGTAGCCAATGACTGTTTGAAGCTGAGGCTTTTTAGCTCATCCCTCACAGGTCCTGCTTTCGCGTGGTATGCATCTCTGCGGCTTAACTCTATCCAGAATTGAGCTGATTTGGAGCGAGCTTTCCATGACAGGTTTTACACACCATTGTCACAGGTTAGTCTCGCCGACTTAACTAATGCAAAAAAATTTGCCGATGAAACGACAAGTACTTTCATTAATAGGTTACAGCGGCTTAAGGGCCGATGCACGATGGCAGTCCTTGATAGGGAAATAGCCAACATAGCAGTGGCTAATATGTTGCCTAAACTAAAGGGGCATTTAATTGTGCAGGATGCAACTGACCTTGCCCAGTTGGCCGTGAGACTGGATAAATTCTTGGAGGAGCAGGAAGAGAAGCGTCCTACGCGTCGAGTCCACTTCGAAGAAGTGAGGTTCAGCGACGAAGAGGATGAACCTATGGAGGTGGTTGTAACGGAGTTGGTCCAAACAGCCAAGCCACACACTTGTGCGGCCCTCAGGCCGCCAAAACAGAAAGAAGCCAAGTATAGGCCTGAGGAGGATCTCATTGATATGAGCAGGGCGGACCAAGTGTTCGATGCCCTACTTAAAGACGGAGTGATTAAGCTGCCTGAGGGGCAGAAGTTACCAGCGGCCGAGGATATTTGAGGCCGATCATTCTGTAAGTGGCACAATTCCTATACTCATAGCATTACCAAGTGCATGAGTTTTAGAAGTGCTATTCAAAATAAGATTAAAGTGGGACGACTGAAAATTGCAGGTATGAAGGTGGACATAGATCCGTTCCCTCAACTTCACATTGGTGCTTCTGGATTCATTCCAAATCCAGAGGATGGCGGCTCGAGTAGCCGGGCTGCTTGAGAAAGGGAATGTGTTGAAATCAATGAGCAAGAAGAAGACTTGTTGTCTGATGAATCTGAGGCTGAGAAAGACAGGGAAAAGGAGTTGCATAGAAAGCAGCCTAGGTTTAAAAATATGTCCAAAGAAGAGTTCAAGAAGGTCCTCGAGGCTGAAGAGATAGAATTCCAAAAGAAACAGAAGCTTCCATTGAGGATTGAGATCCCGAAACCCGCATTGGAGATTCGCAAGAATGGGAGACATCAGCCTGTAGCTCGGGACTACATGCCTGGAGTACAGATAGTTCCAACTTTGATGAAACGTCCTGAACACCATACTGAGGCTGAGAGATGGATGAGAAATAGGGCAGAAAGCAAATCCGCCGCTCCAAGGGAGCTGCCATCCATGACTAGAAGCCAGTTTAGGTGTGCTCTGAGACGGTATGCCGAGGAAATGCGGCAATGGGAGGCTCAGATTAATAAGTTGGAATCAACTAGGCCTCGGAAGCCAATACAGCCAACATACTTCAGATCTCAAAGGGAAACTTCGGAAAGACGAAGGTCTGTTCATAAGAGGTTGCAACATCCAGAGGGAAGGCATCCTAATAGGAAGCCTGATTCACCTGTACCACCTCGCAGGCCAGTTCATGAGCTGCTTCAGCCAAGCTGAGAAATTGATAGGAGAAGGTCACATGAGGCGCCAAGAAGGGCACTTCACGTGCCATCTTCCTCTACTAGGAAGCCAGTGCGGGAAAGGCTTCAGTGGGCAGAACGTCAGCCTCCATCACCTCAGCCTAAGGCCACAGAGGTTGAACACCCTCAGACTAGGGCTCAGCCGCCATTTTCCCAAAACAAAGGCAAAGCGGTCACTATTCTGAATCAAGTAGTGAGAAAAAGGTGACCATGTCTTGGGCAGACAAGTTCATGGAGAAGTTTGAGCGTATGGGTGAGCCGGGTACATCTAGTGCAAGGGAGATGGCTATGACGAAGGTGCTTACGAGATACTTCGCTTACATAGTGGCCCACCAGGCCGGTGAATTGGGGAGCGAACCTGACAACTATGAGGGGTTTCTCGCTTAATGTAAGACCGTGGATGAATCCGTGCAGGCGAAATCACAGCCTGAGACCCAACCCATCAATGAGGCTGCACTAGTGAGCTTTGGTGCAGTTACTCCCGAGGAAGTAGTAGCCGCCATGGAAGCCAACCCGGATGAGCCTAAGGTTGGGATCGGTGCTTTGGGTATCATTCCTGACGACATCAGCGTCTTGGATGGGATGGACCTTGACGAGGAAACTAATCTGGACACTTTCTGGGATGACCTTGAGGACGAACTTAAGGAAGCAGGTTACGAGTATGGACAGAAAGAGGAGCCAACAGACCCTGCTGTGACCATGCAAGTTGTGGGATTGGCGGCAGATGAAGAGATCAGTGACGTGGAATCTGAAATATGGGATGAAGAAGAGCTGCCATTTGCCAAATTGATCGAAGAAATGGATGAGATGATAGCAGAGTTGTCTCACCCAACTAGATGTTTGCTGGAAGAGTTAGGTGGCCAGTCTGCTCAGAAACCAGCTCTTGCACAATTCGCCAAGCCTGAGGTGGCTCAAACCAGACAGCTAAAACCCTCGTATATCAAGGCCCACATTGATGGACGTCCCTTCAGTAGGGTATTCGTTGACAATGGGGCAGCGGTAAATGTACTGCCGATGTCAACTCTGAAGAAGCTTGGAACGAGTGAGAAGGATCTGATCCCCACCAGGGTCAGGATGTGTAGCTTCGTGGGAGAAGCGACTCAACCTGCAGGATTCATAACGGCGGATGTCACTGTGGGGTCTACGACTATCAAAGTAGCATTCTTTATGGTGAAGTCGAAGACTTGCTACTCGGCATTGTTAGGACGCGACTGGATCCACATAGCAAAATGTGTGTGACGTGGACGTCAAAACGTGACTACTAAATCATGAGGAGTACGTCCAAACAAATGGAGTACATTGATTTAGTCAACAATTCAAGACGTCTATGGGAATGGGACGGTGAACTGGAGCTGATTCAGACATCCCACATCCGATCCGAAGCAACTTTGCTCCTACAGCTCGAGCAGGCAGATGTCCGGGAACCGGAACCATGACTCGGAAGATCGATCGGATGAAGAATATCATTTTGATATTATTTTTGTAAGAGTATAGTATTAATATGCCTTAATGTGTCTAAGGCATAAAACGTTAGGAAATCCTAGTTTTGTAAAGTCAACACCGTCGCCGGAGTATCGCCGGAAAGTTGGTCGGAAGTTGACCGTCACCGGAGAGTTGCCGGAAGTTTACCGGAGAGCCACCGGAGCACATGAGCATCGCCAGAAGGTCAAATGGATCTTGCCGAAAAATTGACCGGAAGTTTGCCGGAGGTCGGCCGGAACTACCGCCGGTTGCCGGACAAATTTTGGTCAAAGTCGGAAGATGGTCGGATAATAGTAGAGATTACTGTAATAGTATAAGACTTCAATTTTGGTGTCTTGATCCTCCGTGGCGCCAGAATCCGTGTCGCCAGCCACGTTTCGCCACCCTCCGTGTCGCCAGCCTCAAGGCACCAGACCCGTGGTGCCAGACCCGTGGCGCCAGACTGCTTAGTGCCACGGCCACGCTTAGCGCCACAGCAGTATGCCTGGCGCCACCAGCCTTCAATTTTTTCTCTCTTTTCATTTTCTTCCCTTGTTATGTGTACGTAGGGGCTTTGGCACTATATATAGGCCTCCCCCTTCATTTGTAAAGTCTATCTTTTGTTGAATGAAGTAAGACTTAGCATTTTTGCAAGCAACTCCAAAAGATCACCATTTCCTCCACATGAACCAAGTTCATTTGGACAATTTCAATCAACTAGGTTGTGAAGCTTACCTTGTTGATTTCATACCAATACTTTGAACTTAATGAGGTTGTGAGGACAAGACATATGGGCTTGTTTGCCTTCCATTGTTGAATTCTTGGTGTTGGAAGCTTCATTATCATCTTCTTCTTCACCTTCTTGCTTCTTCTTATTTTTCATGTTTCAAGAATGTATCCTATGATCCTTGGCATTATTTAGAATTTGGTATCAGAGCCAAAGATAGGATCTTTCTTGCTTAAAACTTCAAAACCAAAAATCGAAAAATTTGAAAACCCCCAAAACCGAACAGAATCTGTTCTGGACATTTTCGGACATAATAACTTTGAGTTTTGCAAATCTGGGTTTAAATTTGGATTCCTCATGTTGAGTAGATGAATTTGCATATTTGGATCATAAAAAACGGAGTCCATATGACAAAGTTATGGTCAATTAAAGATTTTGGTGTTGTTCTTGATTCCACTCGAAAATTTCACCATCTTTGGATATTGATCTTGTTTTTAATTTGTTAATGGACTATGTTATGTGTTAATGATGCAAGTTGATAAGTGTTTAAGTTATTAATTGGAAATTTGCATCAAAATTCCAAGATCAAGTGTTGAGTGATCATCATCTTCAACCCACCACCTTGCTTGTTCATCACCAAAAAGGGTGTTCTTGAACAAAAATTCTTGAATCCAAAAAGGTGAAATTGTGATATTGTTAAGGGGACAATTCAGCTTTTTGGGAAGAGGTAGCCGCCCAATGCCCTTAATGTGTGTGATGCACTCAAGTGTTTTAGAAACAAAGTGATCAAGGGTGACATCATCATCAATTCAAGTCTAAACTTGCGGTTGTCCCCAAGCTTTGTCATTGTGTCCCTAAACAACACCCCTAGTCCCTAAACATTTCTTATGTCCCTAAGCACCAAGTCCTCAAACACCTAGTCCCTAAACCCCTCTCATGTCCCCAAACTTGTGTCCCTAAACCCCCTTGTGTCCCTAGACACCACTTGTGTCCCTAGACACTTGTGTCTCCAAACCCCTTTGTGTCCTTTTCCTTGCGTCCCTAACCTTGTGTCCTCAAACCCTTTTGTGTCCCTAAACCCGTGTCCTTAACCATCTAGAGACGAGCTACAAGTCTCACGCCAAGCACCACTCTTGGGACGGGATCATCTCTCCAATTGTGCAATATTTTTCGCAAAATTTCTTCTTAAGTCGGATATACACAGTTGACACTTGGTTCCTCTGATTTATTTTAAATCACGAACACAGAGTTGAAATTTTAATCGGGCAATGTTCCGCTCTTAAAATTCCTCTCATAACAAGTGAAACCAAACTGTTGAAATTCCTCCTGAAAAATTTTATCTGATATATTGGAGAGTACCCTAGAAAATATTTTCTCAAGTACTGATATATTGGGAAACCTAGTGTGATCATCTGGGAGTCGAGCGCAGTGAGTTCTCTTTTCAGTATTTTTAAACTCCACCCCCAAATTTTTAACCCTTGTGAGTATTTTGGAATTTAACGTGTAAATTGCGATTAATCGCTATAACGCTAAATCCTTGCATTGTGATAACATATATTCAGTACATTAATATCTGTATTTATTTTTCTTTTATTTTAATTTCTTTTTATTCTGTCGAGTCTAGTAGTGTGTCCAACAATCTTGTTTTCAGCCTCAATCTCAAGTGTGGTTGAAATCTTCACGGAAGCATCAGACCGAAAGAGAGAGAAAATCGAGAGTGCTTCCTGAGTGATGATTTTTAACTGTTGTACAAGTGCTACTAACGTTTTATACATATATTCGTAGATTTTCTATATTTATTGTGCAGCTATGGCTGGTACTACTGATTCAGCCATGATGGAACTGCTTAAGAGCCTCAACACCAACATTCAAGGCATGAATCAAAGTCTTAATGCCAAAATTGATGCCTTAAACGTTGAAGTGTCAGGTCTTAAAGCAAATGTGCAACAGCTGGACCGAAAGTTAGAGAGCAATACCGATAAGCTCAACGATAAGATTGATGAGGTCGTGATCGACTTAGACACGAAAATTGAGCACCAAGCTGTGGTCCTTTATGAAGAGATTACCGAAATTGACCTCAGAAGCAGAGTCATCCATTCCAGTCTTTATGAGCATTTTGAAAATTTATCTGCAAACATTGAATTTCAACTGACTGAAAATTTAAAAGACGAATTTGAGAAGTTTGCAGGTGAAACAGACGGAAAGCTGGAATATGATATGATGAGACTCGAAGAATGGCTTGAGCGACAAATGTCCAATCAATTTACCAGCACTTCGAGTACTGAAATCACAGAAATCATTATCCGTCACAGGGAAGATTTATCCAATGAATTTCATTTGGCGTTAAATAATTTATCCGAAAAGCTTACCGCCAAAATTCATCTTGTTGCAGAAGAAGTCCAACAGCACATGACTGACCCACAATCCATTTACGAACAAGTAATTGGAACAGTGGAACAAAAATTGCAACATACCCTGGATGAACGGATTACAGATATTCTGGAAGAAGACTTTGGGTTTAAGCGGACTACCAAGTCTTCGAATCTTCCGAAGACTTAGAGCTCCATCAAGCAGACGTCGCTTAACCCTAGCACAGGTCATAAGATTGTATTTGATCGGGGACGACCCACTTCATCAGTCCCAATCCCATCAACACCCATGACGGTCTCTACCCCCAAATCTGACAGAGGAAAATCTGTAGCTGTCACGGCCGTCAAAAGAACTGAAAAGGAGAAGACTTTACCATGTCAACCCTATCTCAAGCCGGGGAATGAATCTGGAATTTCACGGAAGGTGACATGGAGTAAACGCAAGCATCACGCCCCACAGAAGGCACTAATTCCTGACTGTGCAAAACGCAAACAAGTTGAACAGGAATATAAAGACAGACAGAGTGCAAAATAATCAAGAAAAATAATGAAGAATCTGTACAGCAGTATGCCCGATGCTTACTAGGATTGAAACGACAAGCCGACATACAGGAGACAAAGGAAAAGGAATGGAGACATTTCCTGACAGGCCTACGTACAGAGATTTATAATCAGATGCAAGTCAGGTATGAAAATATTGACCAAGCAAAGACCGATGCATTGATTATTGAAAAACGATTGCATGTCAAATCCGGGAAAACCAAGAATGAATCTTCGAAGAAAGGAACAGGACAGACTATGAGGAACAATACGTTAGACAGCTATGATCCGATTGGCACTATCCATTTCAATCCACAGAGATCTCTGGGTACATATGGATATAAGGATCACAGTCAGAGTGGGAGTCAAGAAAATTACTCTGAAAAACAGTCAAGTTCAGAGTTAAGCGTACACAATTTCTCCAATTCTGAAGAGGACATACAAGGATCACCCGTTGCTGCAAATTATGATTATAATGATGACAACGGTTCAGACTATGATGATTACTTTGATCAGGAAGGAAGTGTTTATTCTGAATATTCCCAAAGTCCTGAACAGCAGTTGTCGTCATGGGTAGTTACCCGATCCCCTGATTTTACAAAGGAAACTGACCAGCTGACACCTGGTCTACAACAAAGGGAGCATCTCTTTCACTGTCAATGCACTATTCTTAATAAGCCATCTTATTTTATTGTAGACAGTGGAAGCTGTGTTAATGTTGTGAGTCTTCATGTGATTCGCAGGATGGGTATAACTGTCGAAGATCACCCAGGGCCATATCGACTTCAATGGGTGAACAACAATGGACTTGCACGAATCACCAAGAGAGCCAAAATCCCGATCAAATCTGGCTCGTACGAAGATGAAATTCCTTGTGATGTCATGCCTATGAATACGTGCCACCTTCTTCTTGGACGTCCTTGGCTATTCGACAAGAATGCCATGTACTACGGCCGGGACAATTTGATTTCATTAAGGCATGATAGTGTCAGACATCGTCTTTTGTCTGTCTCGCCAACCACTGCCAAGGCAGATCGCGACAACCTGTTAAGGGATATTCAACAAGAAAAGGAAGATCATAAGTCCCGTAGAGGAAAAACTAAAAGGGAAGACAAGTCCAAAGGAAAAATAGTCAAAGCCAGTTCGACAAAACAGTGTCCATTAATTATCCCAGGATTTGCCTATAATTCGTCGCATTTTGATTTCCCCATGCATAACTTTTCTAAATGCTATGATGGTACCGAGACTGAATTGTATACTCATTTTTCAGGTACCCATGGGAAACATCAAGAGAACTATCTGAATCAATCAGGTACGTATGTTCCAATTACTTATGAGATTGATTCAACTGATAAAAGTTCTTTTTCTGTAGGAATCTTGGATCCGAAGCTAAACCCGAAGGCAATCCAAACTTTCCAATGGAAACCGGGCTAGAAGATTCCACGCTTATTCTGAATAATAAATTTATTCTGAATAATAATTTTGTTAAATTTTGCTAGTATTTCAATTCCTAGGACTAGCATTTAAATTTCTTTCTGATAGTTTCCGTTTGAATCAGATCATCATTTTGGATCCAATCCCATCGATATTGACAGCACTCCCTTAACAACTTTGGAGTCCAAAGCTTTTGAAGGGGGAGGCAATGACGTGGACGTCAAAACGTGACTACTAAATCATGAGAAGTACGTCCAAACAAATGGAGTACATTGATTTAGTCAACAATTCAAGATGTCTATGGGAATGGGACGGCGAACTGGAGCTGATTCAGACATCCCACATCCGATCCGTAGCAACTTTGCTCCTACATCTCGAGCAGGCAGCTGTCCGGGAACCGGAACCATGATCGGAAGATCGATCGGATGAAGAATATCATTTTGATATTATTTTTATAATATTATAGTATTAATATGCCTTAATGTGTCTAAGGCATAAAAATGTTAGAAAATCCTAGTTTTGTAAAGTCAACATCGTCGCCGGAGTATCGTCGGAAAGTTGGCCGGAAGTTGACCGTCGCCGGAAGGTGATCGGAGAGCCACCGGAGCACCTGAGCATCGCCAGAAGGTCAAATGGACCTCGCTGGAAAATTGACCGGAAGTTCGCCGGAGGTCGGCCGGAACTACCGCCGGTCGCCGGACAAATTTTGGTCAAAGTCGGAAGATGGTCGGATAATAGTAGAGATTACTGTAATAGTATAAGACTTCAATTTTGGTGTCTTGATCCTCCGTGGCGCCAGACTCCGTGTCGCCAGCCTCGTGTCGCCAGACTCGTGGCACCAGACTGCTTAGCGCCACGGCCACGCTTAGCGCCACAGCAGTATGCCTGGCGCCACCTGCCTTCAATTTTTGTTCTCTTTTCATTTTCTTCACTTGTTATGTGTACGTAGGGGCTTTGGCACTATATACATGCCTTCCCCTTCATTTGTAAAGACCATCTTTTGTGGATTGAAGTAAGACTTAGCATTTTTGCAAGCAACTCCAAAAGATCACCATTTCCTCCACATGAACCAAATTCATTTGGATAATTTCAATCAACTAGGTTGTGAAGCTTACCTTGTTGATTTCATACCAATACTTTGAACTTAATGAGGTTGTGAGGACAAGACATAGGGGCTTGTTTGCCTTCCATTGTTGAATTCTTGGTGTTGGAAGCTTCCTTATCATCTTCTTCTTCACCTTCTTGCTTCTTCTTATTTTTCATGTTTCAAGAATGTATCCTATGATCCTTGGCAGTGTGCCATCCACCTTACACCAACAACTACTCATATGGGATGGTGAACACGTTGAGCTGGTGGAGGCAGACCCTCAGCCCTTCATAGGGCCAGATAGCAATAATGATGAGGCTGTCTTCTATTTAGAAGATATTCAGCCTGCCTCAGCCCTGATTGGCGTTGATGTGGACTTGGAGTCCATCGATTTTACTTCAAGCGGCTTCAAGCTACATTCAGCGGATAGCCGACAAGATGCCTCAGGTTCCTCATCATGAGCAGCCAGGACATCTACAAAGACTTGTTGCAGCGGCTGGTTGATATTGAAATAATGATCGCTGCCGAAGACAAGTTTAAAAACTTGATTGATAGCAGGCCATCCGAGTGGCCGTTACCTGTGAAGCGGACATTGCCTAGTCCAGAGGCTAAGGAACCACTTGTGGACATCAATCTTGGAACAGAGGCAGAGCCGAAGCTGACTATGATAAGTGCGTCTCTGCCTGATGAGGAGCGGCACCAACTAGTGGAGTTGATTCAGAAGTATAAAGATTGTTTCGCGTGGCAATACACGGACATGCGGGGACTTTCAAGGAAACTCGTGGAACACATGCTGCCAACTCACCCCGAGTTCAGGCCTCATAAACAGCCGCCTAGACGGTTTGATCCAGACACCATCCCAAAAATAAAGGTTGAGATTGAGAAGCTTCTTAGAGCAGGTTACATTAGAACTTGTCGTTATGTAGAATAGCTTGCAAATATTGTACATGTTGTAAAGAAGAATGGTCAATTGAGAGTATCTATACACTTTAGGAATTTAAACTTGGCTTCGCCCAAGGATGAATATGTAATGCCAATGGCCGACATGCTTGTTGATGCGGCCGCCAGCCACAAGTTTTTATCTTTAATGGATGGTTATTCTGGATACAATCAAATCTTTATCTCTGAAAATGATGTGCATAAAACAACATTTCGTTGTCCAGGGCCAGTCGGCATCTTTGAATGGGTAGTGATGCCATTCGGTTTGAAGAATGCTAGGGCAACATACCAAAGGGCCATGAACATGATCTTTCATTATTTAATTGGTCATCTACTTGAATTCTACGTCGATGACATTGTCGTCAAGTCATGCGAATTTGGCCAACACTTGATCCATCTTGAGCAAGCTTTCATCAGAATGAGGCAGCATGGACTGAAAATCAATCCCGCTAAGTGTGCCTTTGGAGTGGCGGCTGGAAATTTTCTAGGTTTCTTGGTTCATGAGAGAGGCATCGAGGTTGACCAAAACAAGGCTAAGGCAATCTTGGAAGCCCGTGCACCGTCAAACCTGAAGGAACTTCAATCACTAATGGGAAAGATCAATTTTCTAAGAAGATTCATTGCCAATGCTGCGGGGAAGATGAAAGCGTTTTCTAGGTTTCTTGGTTCATGAGAGAGGCATCGAGGTTGACCAGAACAAGGCTAAGGCAATCTTGGAAGCCCGTGCACCGTCAAACCTGAAGGAACTTCAATCACTAATGGGAAAGATCAATTTTCTAAGAAGATTCATTGCCAATGCTGCGGGGAAGATGAAAGCGTTCACCACCTTGGTCAAAGGAAGGAAGACCGAGGTATTCATTTGGACGGCTGAACACCAAGCGGCCTTTGAAGAGATTAAAAAAATGTTGGCCAATCCTCCAGTGTTGATGCCACCCAGGCTTGGGGTACCTTTGAAATTGTATGTGTCAACCGCCGAGGAGTCCATTGGATGCTTGCTTGCACAAGATGATGAGAACGACAAAGACAGAGCCATCTATTACCTTAGCAAGACACTGCAAGTTCCAGAAGTGAGGTACACATCATTAGAGAAGTTGTGCTACGCGTTGGTGTACTCCTGCAACAAGTTAGAACATTACATGTTTCCACGGACAGTCCATGTGGTGGCTCCATTCGACTTGGTCAAGACACTGTTGCATAGACCGGCCGTGAAAGGCCGCCAGGCTAAGTGGGCTATGAAAATTAGTCCCTTCTCTCTCGTGCACATTCCTCAGAAGGTGGTCAAGGGGCAAGCCTTAACGTTGACAGAAGAACCCGAAGAGTCATTCATAGGGTTTGAACCTTGGGAGTTAACTTTCGATGGGTCTTGCGCAAGCAGCGGCTCGGGAGCCGGTATTACGATTACTAATCCTCTCGGGGAAAATTGGAAGCTGGCTCGGGAGTTGGAGCCTGGTACGACCAATAATCAAGCTGAGTATGAGGCCTTGATATTTGGCTTGGAGACAACATTGATGAAGGGTGCAAGGTCCATCGTAATTTTTGGAGACTCTCAAGTCATCTTGAAGCAACTGACAGGGGAGTATGAGTGCAAAAGTCCGAGGTTGATTAAGTGCTATGAAACAGCACTAGAGTTGTTAGGCAAATTTTCGGATGCTACGATCAATCATGTGCCTAGAGACCAAAATCAGGAAGCCAACGAGGCTGCGCAGCTTGCTTCAGGCTAGCAGACTGGTTGCCCTAGGGGGGCAACACGCGTTGCTGTAATCACCAATGAATCTGAAGAGCAAGAAGAAATTCAACCTCAAAATCTAGTTGGTGATTGGAGAACAGATATAATACATTACCTTAATAACCCATCATCCGGAGGAGATAGCTCAATGAAGGTAAAAGCCTTACGGTATCCATTGATTGATGGTGAGTTGTTCCGAAGGGCGCTGGATGGATTATTACTCAAGTGCGTAGGTCCTGATGATGCTAAGCTAGTGATGGGAGAAGTCCATGAGGGAATATGCGGCTCTCATCGAGCGGGACCTAGCATGAGATGGAGTATTCACCGCCATGGTTATTTTTGGCCGACCATCATGGAAGATTGTATCACTTATGCTCGTGGCTGCGAGGCTTTCCAGAAGCATGGCCCAATTCAAAGGGTGCCAGCAGAAGAATTGCATTCAGTCGTGAAGCCTTGGCCATTCCGTGGCTGGGGGATGGACATCATTGGGAAGATTCATCCGCCTTCATCTAAGAACCATGCGTTCATACTTGTGGCTACTGATTATTTTACCAAGTGGGTGGAAGCGTGGCCGATGAAGAAGATTGATCGAAGCGATGTTATTAAGTTTGTGACTGAGCTGATACATCGATTTGGAATCCCTCAAACGATCACTGCCGATCAAGGGACAGTGTTTACAAGTGAAAAGTTTATGGCTTTCGCCAAGCAATTTGGGATTCGCATCTATCATTCTACTCCATACTACCCCCAAGCGAATGGTCAAGCCGAGGCTACTAACAAGATTCTGATAAGCATGATCAAGAAAGCAGTTGGAGAGAAGCCAAGGAAGTGGCATGAGGCCTTATCAGAGGTTTATGGGCTTACAGAAATTCTAAGTCTACAACCATTGGCTTCACACCCTATTACCTTACATATGGCCACAACGCCGTTTTGCCTCTAGAGATCACAGTTCCTTCACTGAGGGTGGCCCAGCAGCATCACTTAGAATTAACTAAGTCTGAGGAGGCCATGTTGCAAGAGTTGGAAACGGCGGATGGTGACAGGCTTGCAGCTTTGGAAAATATTCGGCGTCATAAGGCTAAAATTGGGATGTATTATGACAAGAGGGTTCGAGGCAAGATTTTTAGCGAAGGTGATCTAGTGTGGAAGGTGATTTTACCTTCACGGGTGCGTGATAACGAGACTGGAAAGTGGTCTCCAAACTGGGAAGGACCATTCATTGTCACCCAAAGGTTGCTAAATGGTGCGTACAAATTGATGGATATTGATGGACAAGAGCATAAACAAAGTATCAATACAAAGTATCTCAAAATGTATTATCCATCAGTTTGGGAATCTGAATAAAGGAAAATATAAATGCATCAAGTCAAAAGTGGCCGTATCAAGGGTCAAATGTAGCAAAAACATACTAAGGAAAAACGAAAAAAAAAACTAAGAGTTACCCACCACAAGGCCGGTGAGCTGACCCACAAAAGTGTACTGATTAAAAGCAGTGCAAATCCTAAACTACTGAGAAGGAGGCGGTATCGCATCACTAAGTATGCGGCGACGCATGGCTGTCCAACGGTCCCGTGAGCGCCCAAGGATGTCTGTCAGACGACGAAGAGCAGCGACAACAACATGAGCACGAGCGTCTGCTCGAGGTCGAAGAGCCCTCGACATCTCGGCTGACAAGTCATAAGCATCGGCGGCTAAGCGATCATGGGTGGTCTGCAAAGCAGCAGCCTGCGTGGACGTCTCAGCTGATCTAGACTCAAGGGAAGTAAGCCCATCATTGGCCTCCTGAATGGTGTGCCTCCTGTTTGCGATGACACGCTCAACCTCTGCAATGACACGCTCCGCTTCTGCAATGTCGCGCTCTGCCTGAGTGATAGTGCCCTTCAACTGTGATTTTTGGCTTTCTTGAGTTGCACGAGTGTCAGACAACTGCTCACGCTGAGGGCGAATCGCCTCTAACTGGGAGAGTGTCTCACGGTGTCGTGACTCAAGATCGTTAATGAGTGTCAAGTCCTGGGCAGACTGGTCTGCAGCACTCCTGTAACCGGGATAGAAGAGAGACAAATCAGATATGAGATCTGAAAAGTCCTGAAAGTCGACATCCTCAACAAAGGTGGAGACCGAGATGATAGCAATAAGCAGATCGTCAAGACCGGAGACCATCTCGGCGAACAGTGGGCCGGTCTGGGATGAAAGAAGGCGGTCAAACGCCTCGTATGCCGAAGTGATGTCGCTACTAATGGGAGTGCGGGTGCTCGAAGGCACAGGACTGACTGGATGAGCCAAGGGTACTTAAGAATGAACTTTTATTACTATAGGTTCATGGAAGTATCACAATAATCCAGACGAGAATAAGTAATAAGTGAGGTATCGAAGCATGGTCTACCAAGGGAGCTGAATGAGCGGAAGCATCAGCTTCTGAAGATGGCAATTGATCCATAGAGACCTATGGGTTGAAGGAAGAAGCGCCCTTAGCACGTATTCTTGAGCAAAATAAAAGTAAAAAGGGGAGGAAAAGAGTGTGACGAAAACATACCTGAGAGATGATGGGTGATTTTCACTACTCATATTTTACCACAAGCGGATGGTTGTCATCAAGTAATAAAAACCGGTGAATACCGGGTCGTACCACAGGGAATTTCAGAATATTATTTCATTCCGGAGAAGATTTTAACTGTTTTTAAGTTCATTAATTATATTTTATATATTTTAAATGAGTTTGATTAATTCTAATGATGATTAAATTAAAAATAGTGACATTAAATTTAAAATAAAGCAAGTTAAAATTTTTATTAATTAATAAAAATATAAATGGGAGATGCTTGTAATATTTTAAATATTGCCATCTTTATATAAAATAGAAATTGCATATAGATTTAGCATTTTCCAATGTCTAAAAAGATCAATTTCTTAAAATTAAGTATTTTATAAAGATTAAAAGTATTGTAATCTTCTACAGTTCAAATTATGCTTAAATGGATTTCATGGAAGCTGATTAAATTATCTAACATTCTGCAATCATTATTCTAGGCCTAAATCTGAGTCTTTCCCAAGCATACAATTTTTTCTATAGCAATTAAAAGGCACTTTTCATTTCCCAAATCATTGTGCACATGCCAGAATCCATTTTTAATGTAATTTATTCCCAATTCCGGTACTAAAATATTAATTCTACTTTTTATCTCCCGATTTAGCGAAGCCGAAATCACTAGATTAGATTCTAACATTCAATTATGCAGAATAGTGTAAATAATTTAACAATTATGGTAAAATAATAGTAAAACATGGTAAACTGGATTTAATTAATAATATTAAAATGCAGATAGATTAGAATTAATACCAGATTACTAACAATAGGAAATACAGATTGATCGATCAGTCAGGCTTTTAGCAAATTAATGATTTGAATAGCAGATTTAGCAAAACTCAGAATGTCGATCAAATTGTTGGCATCTAACATGTAATCCTAATACAGATTCTAATACTATTGCAGATTAATTAAATTTAATCGATCAAAATGCAGATTAACACCAAACATGAAATTTCACTTATACCATTTATGCATAATGGCGCTCAAACTAGATTTGACATAATCTGACATTTTAATCATAATTCCAGATTTCAACATAGAACAGCGATCATTAAAATGCTTCCATAAAAACATAAATTCATACTTCAAAATGATTCTGAACTCCCATTCTAGATCACTCCTAACACGAACATTATAGAAATCCGTCTACAAATTTGAAACATAATAGCATATTACATTTAGAGGCAAACTCATAACATTACGAAGCAAGAAAAAGAAAGGCAACACCTATGATAGGAAGAACTCGATCAGAATAGCATCCTGTCCAATTCCTCCGGCTTGATTCTGTGTTTCTGGCCTTCTTCTCCCATTTTCCAGATGTTTCAGAATGTTTTTAGTCGATGAATATGAGTCTGCATGATGAAGAATGCTGAAAAACGGCATTTAAAACCGAGTTCGGGAGGTTAAAAAACTGCTCAACCGCGACTGTGGCGCATAAAGTGGCGCTCGGAAGAGGTTTTAGGCGCCACCAAGGAGTTGCGGCGCATACGAAGATTTTCCGAATTTTTGATAGCGGCGCATTTTGTGGTGCTCCAAGGTGTTTTTCGGCGCCGCCAAGAAGGTGCGGTGCATTCTGACAATTTCCTAAAATTTTGTCTGCGGCGCATTTTGTGGCGCCTGAAGGGCATTTTATGCGCCGCCAAGCACGTGTGGCGCATCCTGAAGCTTTTTTCCATCCGAAATTTTCCTAAGTATTGATGCGGCGCCTGAGCATGATTTTAGGTGCCGCCATGCCTATGTGGCGCATCCTGGGCACAGTCCAGTGTTGAAAATTCCGAATTTGACATCCTTTGTCCTCCGAACATCTTCTTTCTTCATTTTAATACCTGAAACATCATTGCAATGTATTAGATTTGCCAAAGTCTTATTAAAAAGCATAAAACCAGGTAAATTGGACTCGGATAAGCTCAATTTAACCAGTCTTATTAATATTTACAAATCACATGAAATATAAACTAAAAAGCAGTAAAATAGGGTCACATGCATGCAATTTAGGTTCATTTTAACACAATTTAAGCTTATTTAAATGTGGTTTCACAGGGTGCATCAAGAGACCAGCGTGGGATCGGTCGAGCTAACTGTAGAAGTGTGGTCTACAGCCTGGGAAGAAGGCGGCCAATCCACTTGATCCGCTGGGATCTGGAAAAAGCGGTCTTGAGCCATTTTATTCTTAGAGAGAAATGGAAATGAAAATAATAGAATTAAGGAATACCTCAGATACCGGATCGGGGCTAACCAGGCTAACGGTGGGGATATGATCATCAGCCTGAGAGAGAGATGGATCCACTTGGACCTGAAAGTAAAAAAAAAAATGCTACAATACGTTATCAAGATAGAAGCAAACTAATAAGTGCGAGGTAGCAAAACGTACCTGGGAGGGACCCTCAGCGGCGGTCTCCTGGGCATCAATGTGATATCTAGGATCATTCACACCATGAGTAAAAATGTGGTTAGCACGAGCTAGCAGCTCATCAACAGCCTCATGAGTGCCAGCGCCAACACCACCACCTGCATGATCATCATGCTCAGCTTCGTCATCAACGATGTTCACACGACCATCATCCTCATCAGGGTTGACAGGATCCTCCTCCATATAATCGTCATCCCCAACGCCATCATCATGACCTTCCTCTTCACTCAAGTCCGCAGATTCCTCCTCATCGTGGTTTTTAGTGCCATCAGTGGTGCCATCCTCAGTCTCTCCATCCTGAGCTAAGGATCCCGAAGTACTACTGGCAGGTCTCATACGAGGCCTGGGAGATGGATCTGCAAGAGTGGATAAATGTTGAACAACAAGAAGGGAGGGAAGTTATGAGAGCATGTGAAATGAGTCGAAAGTATACCTCTATGGCGTTTGCGGGATGGAGGAGGTGCAGCTGGCTTTTTCGGGATATCACTAAGAGAAACGGGCATAGGAGCCGACCATATAGCAGCACCGCGAGTGCTAGGAGCTGAGTCAGGCTACGGGTGGACTGAATGATGAGCTGAAGGCTGCCCCGCTGTATCAGGAGCTCATTGTGAAGATGGGTCCCCAAAACGCTCTACAAGGCTATTCTCAGTCGATAAGAGAGGAGTGATGAACGGCGTCCACCAGGCCATAAATTTGGTAGAAAGCGTTCCGGAGGGAGTAAATGGCAAGTAGGACGAGTCTAGCAGACGAGTCGACAATGCAACTACAGCATGGATATCTGTGTCAGTCAGCCTCGTATCTCTGTCCAGGGGAGCTAGCCAATCTACTCCACGAGGGAGGCCAAGTCGACAACCGAACTGACGAGCCAGTAGATGAGGACAGTAAGGCTCAATGATGAGGGGATTGGACTTGTCATTTTTCCGAATACCACTCAGGAGCAGATGCAGGTTCAAGGCGGCATTCCAATTATCTTCACCAAAGTTAGCGTCAGGCTGAGAAGGCGAACATATGAGCCCAATCAACAATGCATCCCGTGGGGCGTATGGGAATAAACCCAAGGCGGTAGGCCTGTAGCCCAGGAGCCAGCGCACAATCTCTAATCCACCTTTGTCTAGAACTTTGCCTTCACAAATCTTCACAGACTGATCAGCTAGATAAAGGCCTAATGCGGTGTTTGTCTTCCAATCCTTCGAGTTAGGGCGAACCCCACCACGAAACAGATGTCGAAAGTACAACTGGATCCACAACTGCATAAACCACAAAGGTCCTGAGGCTTGGTTGGTAGGATCTGTCCCTCTAGCCAACAAATTGGACACCTTGGACATGCCGGTGAACAAGGTAGCAAGAAAGTATGAACCAATCGCCACAGTCTCGTCGTCACTAGCCATAATTGCCCGAACAAGAGGCAGAGCGGTACGAAGCACAGTCCGGGCGGTAGAACAAATGATGAACCGGCTGAACCTCATCAAAAGGACTGCAATATGCTCATTGCGTGTAGGAGGTCCATTCACCCTATTGTGGTCGATGAAAGCTGAGTACCGCTTTGATGCTTTACCTACGGGGCAAATCGTGTCACCATGATGAGATTCATCAGCAATAATGGAATGTGTCAATTCGGAGCCAACGACAGAGAGTCCTGTAATCATCATAACATCCAAAAGAGTGGGCCCTACGAAACCAAAGGGAAGCTGGAAGGCGTTGACTGAAGAATTCTAGAAGCCCGTGAGGTAATATAGCAAACGATGTTCGAGTGCGATGGGCTTGATGGACAAGAGAATAGCGTATGTGATTCCCCATTTATCCCATTCGGTAGAACATGATGTCCGCATCCTGTGCGCCCAGTCAATATACCGCTCCATACTGTTCTTTTCGGTCTGAAGCATCGGGATCTTCGTCCTGGGCTTGGAAGCTGGTTTGGTGACACCCGACTGATGAGACCGAATGACCTTGGTATGGGAAATGAAGGCCCCAGTGCAAGCAGCCCGAGTAATGGGGCACGAACAAGACAAAAAATTGCGGGCACCATCTGCATGCTCGCCCAGGCGATAGAAAGGACGTAGAACAGGAACTGGCTCCTCAGGAAGGACCTCATAAGCTTCGTTGTCAGAAGAATGCGTCAGAAGAAGGGAGTTCCTCCACGTCCTGTATCATTAAACAGATGTATAAGAGACGATGCGAAGAGATTAATCAAATTAAACAGGGATAAGCAGCCAGAAAAAAAACCAAAAAAACAAAAAAAAAAACAAAAAAAAATAAAGCGCGAACCTGGGAAGCCGCGACACGAGGAGCCACGAAGCCAGGTATGTGAATGATAGTTTAGCCATGTTGAGGGGCGGCTGAAGCCTGAGCGGCGACTTTCAGTCTGAGCACGGTGTCTGGCACCTGATTTGTGGCGGCTGGTATTCTCGTGATGGTGGCTGATGGCCGAACAGCGACACCTGAAGGCTGCACAGATGGAGCCTGAGGCTGTACTGTGGCGGCTGGCACATATGAGGCCGCCAAGTCCTGTACCATCAAGCGTTGGTAAAATATGATTGAGTCATCGATGACCGGACTAGCATATTAAGTAAAAGAAAACAGTAGAGCCAAGGATTGAATCAGACTTGAAAAGCCGTGGTTCTAGAGGACAGCGCTGCGAAGCCAGACAAGCCCATGACGTCTGAGGGTGGAAGGGTGGCGGCTGACATCCTCAATGTGGCGGATGATACTCCAAGTGCGGCGGCTAGCACTCTCGCGGTACCTTGCAACGGGGGTCGAGGTTCCTTCCATGCAACAGTGCCAAAAGGCTGTCCAGTGGTGGCCCGGGCTTGTGAAGGGGCGGCCTGTAGGGATGGTCTCGTCAAGTCCTATATAGTGAAGCGTGTGAATGGTGTTTGAAGAATATAGATTGACGAAACAAGCAATGAAAGCAGTATGCAGCAAAACAAACCTGAGTAGCAGCCGAGCACGAAGCAACAGTACCAGAAGACCGTCCAGAGGCGGCTTAGACATGGAGGGTGGCGGCTGGTGCACCCTCATTGGCGGCCTGGACATGGAGGGTGGCGGCTGAACCCTCCTCAGTGGCGGCCCGAGGCTGTGATGCGACGGATGGGATAGGTTGTTTTGCTAGGTTCTAAGTCATCAAATAATAAAATAGTATACGATCAAGAAGGCACAAACGGGTAAACTTAGGATTGTTTACTAAATTCTAAGCGCTTGGACAGGTCTTAAATCATTGAATAATAAAGCAATGTACGATCAAGAAGGCACGAATAGGTGAACCTAGGGTTGTCTACTAAATTCTAAATCATCAATGCAATCAAGGAAAAGAAGGAAAAGTATGTACCGCTGATATCATAAATCCTAAGTCATCAAGATCAAGGATCGATCATCAAGATAGCACGGAAGGAAACAGCTGGGTATTGAACTAACCTGAGAAGCCATCAGTTGCGGCCTAGAACAAGAGCCGAACGGCGGCCGAAGCTTTGAAGGTTGCGGCGGAGGCTTTGGTTGTGGCGGCTGAAGACCTTGTGGCGGCGGCTGAGCAGGCTTGGATGGCGGTGCTTCGTTGTTTCCTCGCATGTCAAGTGGCGGCTGAGCATGCTCCCTTGGCGGCTGAAGCCTGGTTAGTGGTGGTCGGGGACGTTGAAAAGGCGGCTGGCAGCTTTCGCCAGTGGCGGCTGATGAAAGGCTAAAGGATGGTGGCCTGGGCTCTTCCAAGGGCGGCTGACAAGGCTTGGATGGCGGCTGGCTAGGACTCGATGGCGGACGGGAGCTTGGTGAAGTGGCGGCCTAGAGAGATGTTTGGTGGTGGCTGAGAGGCCTCCGACAGCGGCTGAAGCTAGGGTAGTGGCGGCTAGTGAAGCACAAAATGGTAGCCTGGCGTGCGGCGGCTGGATACTCCTCGGTGGCGGTTCGAGCTCTCCCGATGGCTTCCGGGCATAGCCTGGTGGCGGCTGAGAGGCGAATGGTGGTGGCCGAAGGCGATCCCGCGGCGGCTGAATCCTGGCGGCTTGGAAGGTGCCACAGCAACTTAGTTTCGCAAGCGAACGTTGGACGCCTGACAAAGGTATGCGGCGACGGAACAGTCTCGGGTAGAAGCCGGAAGTTTTGGAACGGTGGTTGGAAGCTCCAAGGTGGCGGCCAGCTTACGTAAAAAAGAGAAAGAAAAAAAAAAGAAAAAAATGGGGTTTGTAGGGTCTGGTGACTTTTTATAAAGACCTAAATGGGCCAGGCTTGTATTAAACGCGCAAATTTGTCTTAAGAAACCCTATCAGAAAAATTGCGCGAGGGGGGCAATCTGTTAACCCACAAAATCATTTGTCTTGAGCCCAATCCATATGTCGGCCCAATTTCTTGTTTAAATATTATACCGGCCCAAGACTCGTGGTTGATCAAAGAGTAGACGACTGATACCAGGCTTCTTGAAGTGATCCTTGGCAATTGAAAGCAGGACAGATCGTGGGTATGAGCGGATCAAGCAGCGCAGCATTGAGGATCAACGAATAAATATTAGAAGCGGTGACCAAGAGAAGGGACATTCAACACTCCCCAGAGGAAAACCGCATTTTTTTTTTCTTTCAGTTTCTGCATTTGTCTTTTCTTTCTGCAACTTTTCTTTCATTTACATTCTTGGTTAATTTCTCGCAAAGTTTCATTCTGTAATTCTCTATAATCTTTTCACCTTCATCAATCAAAAGAGATTCTACGCCTCTCCAAATTCCTACGTGTTAGGTCCGTTTGCGTGGATAACCAATAGACTAGTCCTGAAAACTAGTTCAAGCACCTTTCGTGGATACGTTAAATAGTTTTAAGATATTATGCAGCGGAAAATAAATAAACTGTAAAGGAAAGAACTCAATGTTTGTTGGCCCAGTTCGGCACAAGCCTACATCTAGGAGATACCAATCCAGGAGGTTCACTATTTGTTTCAACTTGATCCGCGATCTAAACAATAGTGATTTAAATCACCCAACTCAAATCTCCAAGCGGTTGAATTGTAGAACCAAAACACTCACTTGTTTTGGTGAAGATCTCCCCGACTTTGCTCCCATTCCTTGAAGGCTCCCCCTTCAAGTTACCCTTGGTCGAAACCTGTTGGCAACCCTCCTTCAAGAATGACTTCATTTAAGCTCTTTGATTTTGACGACTCCTTGAGAGACTTGATTAAATCTGTCGAGTCCAATCAAGAACACTGTGGCACACTTTCGATCAATTCACCCGAGTAAGTGTTGATCAAATGTTTTCCTTCGAAATGATGTAATCTCGAACACTGGAGGAATATGTTTCTCTCTTACTCAATTGCTTCGATGGCACAAGAGAGAAGAATGAATAATGTGAGTCGTGAGTACACTGTCCCTTGGCCGGTGTATTTGAAGAGAGACAACAGCCTCCATTCTAGGGTAAGATATTCTTGCCATAATTCTTCCTTCCTTAGAATGGAGTTGCCCGAAATACTTGAGCACAATCCGGGCAAGGAATTATCTAGCCGTTGAAGGATGATCTCGAGCAGATTCGCCAGCATCTCTTCCTCTAAATAGTTTGTCGAATACAGACGGGGTTGGTCCAACAAAGTAGTCCAGACATCGGTTGTGAACACATTTGCTCAAAACTGGTTCCCAACAATCTCCCCCGTTTTGGCAGAATGTGGGCCAGTATATGAGTTGATCAAACCGATGTCTAAACGCTTTACACAAGAACATAAAGGAGAAATATTTCCCATTTCACCCAACCACCAATTACATTAATTCCCAGTTCAAGACAAACTATTCTAATGCTCCGTACAAATAAGCCTATCAATTTAATCTAGGAGCATTCACATCAAAACGGGACATGGCAATAAAACCAGCATCAATAATCAAAGTTATATTATTACAGGCCATAGTGCAATTATCCAAAAACAGTCAGAACCAGTTCACAAAAGTAGTTCAAACAAAATGACAAATTTTTTTTTACCCATCAGCAGTTGCGCAGACTTCCCCTCCTTGATGAAGTGCATGCCAGAGGAACCGATCAATGGTTATATCAACTTAACTCCCCCTCTGGCGCACATTTTGCCCAAAAAGGGCACATCATTCAGATTCTTTAGAGGAATCGGCATCAGAATCATCAGACTCCTCCTCTGGATTGGTATCCATTTCCTTTTCATCATCCGACCACAAATCAGGAAGCTGTCTGAGCAGCTTTTCAGCAGCCTGAACACGTGCATGTGCCTGAGCTTCCAGGACCTTCAGATGGTTGATATGATCAGTGAGTTCATCACGCAGTGAGGAGAAAGCATCTTTGGCAGGGATCCTTCCTCCTGGTCCAGGCAGGCCGGGCTTCTTTTTCACCAGGGCAGTAGATAGCTTAAAATCAGCTATGTCTTCAAGACGATCATGCTTGTCTCCAAGAATGTGAAGATGACTTAGGTACTCAGTGATGAGTCCTGGAAATGGAAGGGTGGTGTTGTACTTCCTCTTGATGTTGCCCGCAAAATCCAGCATTTGTTCGAGCACTAAGGCTCCATAGTTGATCTCATAGTTCTGATCTATGGCAAACAACAACTTACACATATTCTTGGACACAACAGAGTGGTTAGCAGTGGGCATGATATTGTGTGCACAAAGTTTATAAAGAAGTGAAAACCTTTGTCTCAAAGCACCAGCACTTAATCCTTTGCCATGAATCCATTTTCCTTTCACTCCAGTGAGTGTCTCAGCAATGGTGTTCATAGGAAACTTGGCAGCACGAGAGTAAACAAATTTAAGAGATGTTCGGGGTACCTGGAGGAATCGATTCAGGGCCTTTGCTTTCAGTTCGAACAACTCTCCTTGAGCATAGCTAAGGTCAAACCAGGGGCTCTTGGTGTTGAGGACGTCAGCGCTCAGGTTTGCATAAAAATGCCTAACTAGCTGTCCTTTGTATTGCTTGATCTCCGTTCCCCAGAAAAGTAAGGACCTTTCCTCCAAGTATTTGTGCCACCCCATCTCCTCATATCTTGCAGCAGCAAACCGAATCTCAGGGTGCACCTTCATCTTCTCCAGGACTGTTGTGAAGTATTGCTCAGACACTTCATAATAGAAGTCAGTGGATATGGCATTCCCTGCATCAATGATCTCTGATTCATGTTCTTCAGATGAGGATTCGACAATCTCCCTCTTCTTAGAAGCTGTGGCTTTGGAAGATCCTTCTGGTTCAGAACGAATCCTCTTTTTCAGTTCGGACTCCTTGGCTGAACTCCTTGCAGGTGGTGGTGGAGTTGGTTCCCGAATTTCAGCCTGTGTCTCCTCTTCTTCCACGTGCTCAGGTACATCTTCTTCAGATTCCTCATCTGATTCTTCTTCTTCATTCTCTTGGCCGGATCCATCTTCATCACTTTGGGTATCCTGTGAACCCAATTCCTCGGACTTGTCTTCGGTGGGATTCTCCCCTCAGTTGGTTCAGGCACTTCGTCATGAGGGTGTTCAGTGTCACCTTCAGATTCTTTGTTCTGATTTTCCTCAGAGCTTGATGATCCCTCAACCTCTTCTTCTTCATGTTCACCTTCAGTGGGAGCAGGTTCTTTTGCTGGGGCAATTGGTTCAGTGTTCTTCCTCAGTTCATGTTTCCTATTTTGGTTGGCAGTCCAGGCAATCTCCTCAGTAATTTCATTGGCAGCATCATTCTTCTCATTGTCGCTGATGTCGATCATGGATTCATCTCCCGAGCTTTCATCGTCTGACTCTTGCACATAGTCTGAATCCGGTTCTTCTTCATCGGGTTGTTCAGTCACTGGTTCGGACACCTTGGTTGGACTGGTGTGAGTTACAGAAGCAGTTATTTGCAGAGGTTCGGTTGGATTTTCCTCGATTGTGGTGACAGGGGCAGGGTCAGACACAACACTAGGTTGCACCACAGCCTTCTTCGCATGAGTTTTCTTCTTGGACTTTTCAGTGGACACCTTTTGAGCATCTTTTGGTGTAGGATTAGCAGCTTTGGAGGGCGCACTTGTTTCTGTTACCCGTCTGGATCCCATTGTGGGGAGGTCGGCCAGAATGGCTTCAATAGGCTTCAGTGCCTTGGCAATGTCTGTTTCAACTCGTTCGCTGATGGAAGCATTCTTCCTCGCCACGGCTTTCTCTCTCGGTTTGGAGGTGGAGACAGCCTTCGCTTTAGCTTTCTGCGTTCCTTCTCCCTTTTGTTTCATGGTGTTGGCTCCAGCAACTTCGGCCCTTATGTCCAGGGGGTCTTGAATAGCAACTGTGGTAGTACCCTTTCCTCCGGCAGTGGAAGTGAAACTTTTGACAAGTTTCGTTAACTCCGAGCTTTTGCTAAAATTATACCAGGTTAAATTTATTAAATGAGAAGAGTTATGATTCACGGGAAAGGGTTTAGGGATATGTCAAGATTATCACTTTATTACTCATGTGAGGGGCTTTAATTTCAAATGGCAATATGGTCCTCTCTGTCATGAAATGCTGACAAATCTCATGGCATACCCGGGATAAGTTGATCTTCAGCCTGTCACACTGAGGATCCCCGGCAAACATGCCATGATACTTCTCATCAATTCTTGCCATAAGATTTCCTGCCATGAAACTTTTGACTAATTCCCACTACATGAGTGTTTTCTGAAAATTCATGATCCTGGTTTAGGTTTTATTTAATGAAACCAATTTATGATGGCGGTGTTGTGATTAGGGATATATTTATACGTAGTCATGTTTTTATTGCTCGTAGTTAAGAAACTGTGCTCCCGAAAGCGCACGGTGTCAAAAATTGCAGTAATTTATAGTAAGACCGGATCGTTCACTGGAGGATGTGCGATAGAAGCAGGTCCCACGTCATTTACTAAGATTTTCCACTCGGTTACTCGCATCAAGTGTGTGATTTGACTAACAACTACTTGACAGAATTTAATCAGATTAAGAAAGCAATTAAAAATAAAGCAGATAAAAGTATTCTAGAAAGCGAATTAAATTTAATCTAAGAAAGCGATTAAGACTATTCTAAGAAAGCAGATTCAAAATATGACAGAAGGGACAGGAAGAAAATAATAAAGATTGGACAAGATTCAGATGAGACATAGTTAAACTTCCATTTTAATACACAGATCTTAGCTTGGGATAATCCGTTCAGTTAGCTAATTCTCATGCTCTCTGTACCATGTTCCCTTTAACAGACAGGTACTTACAGTAAGAGTTCACATGCTCTTAAGAAAATAAATTCTAAGATACCACAGACGCATAACCACCCTTGCAATGCATTGCTAAGGTGTGTTAATTATCTGTGGTGGACAAGCAACACCTGACAAATCATTTATTGAATTGTCAGGTACCGTTATCATTCCCCCATGTCACACCCAAAGATTCTAATTAAGCCCTGAACTATCCCTTAGCTCTCAGTCCTAGTAGCAGTTACACAACTCTCAATACAACCGAGTGACCTCTAAAGAAAGCAGTTAAAAGAAAGCAGTAAAGAAAGCATTTAAAATCCTATCACTCGGAGGTTTCTGAAAGTTTGACCCTGGTAGTAAAGGAAAGCCCCCAGTCAGAATGACCGGGTGTGGATCAAGAATTCCCTATTCTCGGTGAACAGCTCGCAGTGTTCACTTCCCGTCGGGTGATTATGAGATACAAACTAATGAAACGAACTAATAAATTAGTTAGTTCCGGATGCACTCACTCAAGATTCAAAAATAGGCTTTGGCAGAAGAAGATAGCAGTTGAAAGAATACTCAACCCTACCTTAGAAAATAACCAAGGCCCGAATGTTGTTCCTCTAGTATTATCCGTCACACCTTATCGGAATCCAAGTGGAATCTGACCCAGTGCAATATTTAATACAAGATTTCCAACAAACAGCAATTTTGGAAAATAATAAGTCTGAAAATCATTCCCTATCAGGTACTAGACTCTCAATAAGAACACAGACCCTTTCAGTCTAGGTGAGACCTAATCGCTGACTCTGCTTCTAATTTCCCAAAATCAACCCCCAGTCGGATGTGAATTAATCATAACTGTCGAATTTATCCCTTACTCAGATCCGGATTTTTTAAAGGAATTTTTGTTGGAAGTTTATTATGAAACATCTGATTAAGATCAAGACTTCTATGTCCAAGGGAAGGATCCCAAAATAATATCGACCACAATATCTACATAATAATATCATGCATAAATTTATAGAGAAGGGTAAAATAAGATAACCCAAAATATAAGGTGGGTTTAGACAGAATGTGAAACACAGAGATGAAATAGCCGGAGATGAGAAGAATTTATTTGGCTAAAGAGAGTGCCAGAAACAACTGGGGTGATCTGGATTGCAAACACCTGCTATCCAGTTCCCAATTATCCCAGATGGAAAGATTTTAGATAGCAGAATAATCTTAACAACAGTGATCGCTATCATCAAGACTCTTACTATCTGTGAAACGAGAGAAAAACCTACATGTTTTCTTGCTGTAATACTATTCAAGCAATGTTGATCGACATCATCTGATACTATTACAGCTCAAAATTCGGGTTTGAAATTAAGATAAGGAAAAGAAACTGTATCCGGATAGGAGTCAGCTGAGCAGCTATTATAATCCCGGATGGACGAACCGCCAAGGCTTCCACCGGCCACTATCCAGACCATGCAAAATAACAGTCTAATAATTAATATACAGACCACGAGCTAGTTATCCGTGTGGGAATACCCGCCAACATTAATCTGATACATTCCTTATTAGCTGTTTCACACATCACGGAAAAGACAAAATAAATAAAAGGAAATATTTTTGGGTTATCTTGCATGAGAGACATTGGTTTCTCATGCAAGGTATGGAAATGAATCCATAATTACTCTTTATGGTCTAAATAATCTCTCATTCCATAATTAATTAATTAATTACAGTCCGGATTATATACTTAGATCATTAGAGTTTAATCATTTGTAGAAGAATCTTTTAATGGGAAATTGAACAAAGTTCTTTATATCAAATTAATCATGGGTTGAGATCATTGGATTTCAACCTCAAAATATTAATACAAAGGTTCAATTAATTAATGGAATGAGATGAAGAATGAGAATTTTGCAAAAGTTGCCACCTTGTCGCGATACAAGGTTCGTGTCGCGGAGCATGGCTCCGCGACAAAGATTTCGCGACAAAGGGGTGGAAAATAAGAGAAATGGAATTTTGAACGTTTGGGGTTTGTTTTGTCGCTAAGTAAAGAAAATTTTGTCGCGGATCGTGGTTCCGCGACAAGGAGGTATAGCGACAAAGGGTTGAAAATTGGACAAGGCATAATTCCTGTCGCGGAACAAGAAGTTTGGCGCGGAACGTGGTTCCGCGCCAAGGTTGCATCGCGACAAAGCCCTTCCAGAATAAAATCACAAGTATTTGGGTCCTTGGTCGCTAATCAAGATTTTGTCGCGGAACGTGGTTCCGCGCCAAGGAGTGTTTCGCGACCAAGGGTTTTAAAATAGTGGCCAACAAATGTTCTTTGGCACCTTTGTCGCCAAAACACCATTTTGTCGCGGAACGTGGTTCCGCGACAAGAGCTATTCCGCGACAAAGGTGTGTCCAGGACACTTGTCAGAAAAGTAAAGTGGAACAGTAGCATGCATTATGTGTGATCTCACCCATTTCAGATTCAAAAGCTAAACTAAGCTCACAATAACAAAACAGAATTTGAATCTAGCTAGAACATGCTTACACAAAATAGAAATAAAGCAAACTTAAAACTTAAGAAACCCTAATCTAGGCTTGATCATCCATAAACATGCAACATTATCCCAAGAAAAAGTCACCAAGCAGCGACATTAAAGTGCAAAAACAAGGGTCAAATGACCCAAGGAAGATGAAAACAGTAAAGATCCATGGGGTGTGAGACCCATTTCATGATTTTGGGACACAAATGGAGAATGTTTTCCCATTTTATTAAACGGTGTTGTTCATACTCATGGTTTGAGTACCACAAACCCTTAAACAAAAGTTTAGAACAAAAACAAGGTATAAAAACTGGCTATCTAACCAAAGTGCAGTAAACTATATCTAACTAGTGCATAAATTAAATAATACAAAAGAAAACCTAACTAAACTACCCTAAACTACACTAAACTACTGAACTTCCTAACTTGTCTTCAAGAGGATGTAGTTTTTCTAAAATTCTTCCAACCTCTAGCTCAAAGGAAACACCTCATATTTATAGAGGGGAAACCCTAAGCTTATGGGCCTTGATTTGAGCCCATTGTGTCTCAAGACATCACACACATCACAGCTTTGTCTCGGAGCACCAAGTTTGGTCGCGGAACACACTGCATGTGGCAAAGCTTCTCGACTGGGTCTTGTGTCTCTAAAAATGTACCTTGGTCGCGGAATGGACCTTTGTCGCGGAACAGCACATCGCGACAAAGGTATCGCGCCAGGGGGCTTTGGCTGGTCTCTTCTTTGTCTGGGCCACTTGGGCGCGGAGTGTTCCTTTGTCGCGGAATCATGCATCGCGCCAAGGGGCTTCCGCGACAAAGGTCTTCCTGGGCCTGCTGGATTGGGCCAGATGGGCCGAAAACATTCTTTTTGTGGGCTTTTCTCTCTTTTTCCCATCTTTTTGTTTCCTTTTCTTTTTCTCATGTTTTTGGATTTTTCTAACATAAATATGTAATAAAATTACATATTTATGTCTTTTTCACACCAGCTTATTATTTTTACAATTATGCATAAATTAGTCCAATTCGACTGCTTTCTTACCTAATGTAAGACCGGAATGCGATCAAATGCCCGTTTAAGACACGGAAATGGATTGAAAATAATGGTCATTTTTGGCCATTATCAACATCCTCACATTTAATACTGATCGTCCCCGAGCAGTCAGAGTCAATGTTCCTAGGAACACGGACTCTACATATTCAATTCATTTTCGTGGCTTCATAAATATCATTCTTTTTAGATTGGGATAAGACAATCAAAAATTACAAGTGTTGAATTCCCTTGATTGCAGTGTTTAATGAAATGATACTTGCTCACTATATCAGGCCTACAAATCAAACATTATTATCAATCCTTCATGAATATCATGTTTGGAAGATGCAGAGATTAAAAATTAGAATTAAGGTATGACATGAACATATGTAATGAGAAAAGGCCTCACTTATAAGAGAATCGGAAAATTCACTCACTCTCAATTGGGGTTTAATCATGGACGCTCGAAATCATATTTAATTAAACTATCCCATAAGCTTGCAATCAGACCAACTCGCCACCGGCTCATTTCTTCAAATCAAGATCACGAGGTCTTATTTGAGGGTTATAACGGGGCGTACGGTTGTAACATTAGGTAGGAAAGGAAATTATTGGGCTAAGAAGTGGCAAGAATTAATTCTATCATAACTTGGCATTTTTATTAAAATTTATGATCATCAATTTTTTTCTTTCTTTCTTGTGCTTTTCCCTTTTTCTATTGCATGACATTAGACTATGTCTAATTTGCTTTGTCATTTGCAATTTATTGATGTTGAATGAGATTCAACTTCCCTTTTTTTTTTTTTTTTTTTTTTTTGAATCGGTTTGTTGAATACCGATTTGATAACTTGATGATCATAAATTTAATGCCTTGATGAAATTCATTCTTACACACTTGGGTTTGAATTTTTGGTCTTTTTGAAGGTTAGGAATAATATAGTAGGTTTCAAAGAAAAATTAGGCTTAAGGCTCAAAGTGGTTAATCCTAAGGGGAAAATATTTTTGGGTTTGGAATTCAAAAGAAGGCCAAAATTTTGGTTTTCTAGGTGCCTCGATCATATTCTCGATTTTTAGAATATGGCATGGTCTTGAATCGGTCCCAATTGCAAGTTCTGGTTTCCTTTAATCAAAATGATTCACTCATCAAAGAAAAAGAATGAGTAAAAGTGACTCATGGCTCAAATCTCACAAGGTTGGGTTGATTCATGTCATACAATATTCTCAAATTTAATCAAAGCTTAATTCTAACAATCTATTCAATCAAAATCTCTAACATGCAGATTTATTACCCAATAAGCTGATCGCATCATTAAATTTTTATAGCTCACAACCTCAGGAGTTCATGTCATGCATGTCTTCAATTATATTATCCCAATTTAAAAGTTTGAAAATTTAATCCTAAGCCTAAATTCAACATGTGAATTTAGAGCAATTTTATGCATATTTTTGCTGGTTATTTAATTGAAAGCAGTAAAGAGGCACTGCTGACATACTGAGTATGTCAACAGCATATTTTTGGCCTGACAGTCACTTATTCATCTTGGACTGTGCAGACATCTTTTCAGAAATAAAAGATCAAAATAAAAACAAAGATTGTTGTTGGGGCTGCAAAATCCCAATCTGGAAGCAGTAATTATATCAATTACAAGAGATTTCATTTGCAATCAAATCTGTCTTGCATGGATAAATTGAAATTCTCTTATATGATATTTACAATTAAGCTCAGAAATGAAAGAATCAGGGATCGCCATCTTTCTTCTCGTCTGACTTCTTCGAGGAGCCAGCTTCATCAGGGATCTTCTTGAGTAAGGTTTGCAGGAGCTGATTTTGGCTAAGGATCAGTGATTCCACCATTTTTCGATTCTTCTCTTCTTTTTCCAGCATCATCATTCTGAATTCCTCGTCTCTCCTTTCCTTCTCCAACTTCTCTCTCCGTTTCTCTTCCTTTTCTCTCCTACGCTCCTCGCGTTCCTCTTCTCTCTCCCTCCTTCGCTCTTCACGCTCCTCTTCTGCCCTTTTCTGCTGTCCCTCTTGGCTTGCCAAAATTACATCAGTCATGGATTTCATTCCCTCGAGCATAGACTGACTCATTCTGCTCACCATCTCAATCGTTTGGGAATCAGCAGGGAACTGAGATACATTTTGGCTTTGAGGAGGCATCTGAGGTGGAGGTTGAGTCGGAGGCGGGATTGGAATCTCAGTCCGTTCTTGGTCCGCAGGAGGCTCCTCTCGAACATTCGAAGGTCCTGCATCAGCACAGGTGTTTTGTGTTCCCTTCTTTGTCTTTGGCTGCCTCTTTCGCTTCCTTGATGCCTGCTCACCCGATATGAAAGAGGATTGAGCGTCTGAATCTCCTCTGACGGACAGTTGGGGGAGAGAGTATCTGATGCTCTCACTCAAGGGTAGTCTTGGCACACTGATAGGTGGGTTCACCTTCACCACTGTGTCGCCTTCAAACGCGCTCAAATCAACTCCCTGAGCTATGCAGATTCTCCTAATCAGATTCGGATAGCACAACACCTGTCTATCCTTTATCCGGGTTATCATCACCTCGAATACATGCCTCCCTACATTAAGTTTTGCTCCGCTCCACATTCTTGCAAATCCCATTAGCACATTTCCAGATGTGGTGTGCGGATGCGAGTTGGGCCGGATCTTGGACATGTAGAACTCGTAGGTTGGCATGAATTGTATCCGCAGCCATTTTGCGTTGAATGTGTGTCCAGGGGCGGTCACGCTAGTCATGCTGTTAGCCAGTGTTGCATACTTCGCATATTCAGTCGTTTTGGCTCTTTTTGTCATGATTTCACCAGGGGGAAATTCGCTATGAATCTCTGGGGTCCCGAAGAACTGGTTCAGCCAATCAGGTGCAATGTTGATCACTTGTCCCCGGATCCATGTTGTTCTGGCACTATCATCGATGTTGCAGAAGAAATCTTTTGTCAGCTCCACGAAGCCATCTTCGTCATGATGCAGCATGAAGTTACCCCACTCTTGATTTCTGTAGAAAGTTTCAACAGTGGGGTGTGACAACGCATCGGGTCTGAACCCTTTGTCTGGCACTATCATCTTCTGCAACTTCTTATACTTCTCTGCATTCTCTTTGCTGCCATTGAACTTGATCTGGATCTGTTCTTCGCTTAGCTTTTTCTTCCCATATTCTTTTGAGACTCCCATTCTTTGCCTTACAGTGTTTTCAGACCAAAATTCGACTGGTCGAATGGATCCGACGGACTCGTCGTCACTCGAATGCCAGTCTGTTTGCTCGTCTCCCTCCTGTGGTTGGTCATTCCTTGGTTCAGTCTCATCTCCCCTCTGACTCGGCTCTCGCTCTCCATGGGCTGCTTCATCTCCGACTTCCTCCTCTACCTGTTTAATTACATTTTTCATCGTATTGAGTTCACAGTTTACAGGTGAAGAAGATGCAGTTACATGAAAATTACGGTCATCAACATCAGTTGATACCTCCTCCTCCTCCCTAACTCTTGCAGCTTGTCCAACTGGACGTTGGAAAATAGGCGCCATTTGGTTCATGAATTCTTGCTCCTCCTGCCGAGCTTCTTCTTCCGAATCATTCCTATCTGCAGCTTCAGTCAGAATTCCTTGAACCTTTTCTTTAAGTGCAGAGGTCATGAGGGGGTCGTCTGGCTGTTTTTCCAAGATTTTGTCTAGTGCTACCGGATCTATGGAGTCTTGCGGTCCTTCTGATTGCTCAGGCTGGTGAGACGGGCCTCCTTGAGTGATGAATTCCTCAATTCTGGCCGTGCCCACGAGAGGATCGATCACTTGACCTACTTTTGTCTGATATTTGATTTGATGTGGCTTTTCTCCAGCATCGATTCTTGTTTCGATCTGTTCGTTAAGCCTTTTCCTTATATCCCCTCGGATGGTTTCAGCATCATGTGCAGTGGGGCCAGTCCATGCAGGAGGTTGTTCTTCTTTGATTTTCAACCCTCGCCCTTGCACTTCTCCAGTGATCTTTAGTTCAAAGTCCTCCTCATTACCCCGCTCAACCTCTGCAGATTTCCTGCTTTCCAGCTCAGCCTGCATCTTTCTGGCAGTTTCTTCATCCTTTGTCTGCTGGATATTCTTTCGGATCTGCTCTTCCTCTGCAACTTTCTTTTCCATTTCCAGGCGTTCTTCCTCAGTCAATTTTTCTATTCCCGAACCACCTGTTACTTGATCCAGCAAACCAGCTGATGCAAGCTCTTCATTGTACATCTTCATGGCTAGCTCAGCGTCGGATATCACCTGGTGCTTCTTTTTCGGGGGTGGCGGCGGCACTGGCTTTTTACCTTTGTCCTTAGGATCCGTGGGCTCTGCCACTTTCCTAACAGTTGGTTCCGGTTCCTTGATCTCTACTTTCTTTTCCGGAGCCCTTGCTGGCTTGTCCTTATCAGCGGACCTTATCAACCTTCTCCTCGTTCCCGGTTGAGGTGCTGGCTGATGACTTTCGGATGTAACAGCAGCAGTGGAGGGTTTCTCGGGCTGTGTGGGTGCCTTAGTGGTGGCAGGTGCTACAGCAGATGTTGTCGTTTCGGTCTGAGCTGACTGCACCACTGGCTCGGACGTAGCAACTTTTTGTACTTCAGTCTGCCCTCTAGGCGGCAAAGCTGAAGCTTGTATTGCTGGCTGGGTAGGCTGTGGGTTGGCCTCAGGGGGAGTGGAGAAGTATGCATCAATTTCAGCGTCAGGATCCTCTTCCCTGTTTGGTTCACCCTCGTAGCCTAGTTGCTTCTCGGCGCGCTGCAAATAGTCCTCAATAAAACTCCTTTGAGAGATTCTCCTTAGTTGGTCCTCCCAGTCCTTCTTGATTTTGGAGCAGAACTTACTCCGAACATTATTGTTATAGTGCAGGACCTTCTTTCCATTAGCAGTACTGTTGCAGTATTCCAGTGCAAACTTGTCCATCTCCATGATCAAGTCCCAGTAGGAGTCCCTGTACTGATCTATCATGCCCCCTACCAGATCCTTTTGAATCCCCTCCAGGTAGGACATGTCTTCTGCCGAATCGTATGTGAGATACATCCCAGCCTCAGCTTTTGATAGCAAATTAAACTGCCTTTCATTTTTCCTTTTGGGTTTCCAGCCACCTTTGCGTATATCCACTTGTAGCTGATCCCTTAGTACTGCTATGTGCTGGGGAAATTCATCATCTTTGTTTGTCCCGTACTGTCCGTACTTTCTGTGTGTGAAGATGGTTTCAAGTACCTCATCTGCAGGTAGTACTACTCCTTCTTCCAGAAAGGACCCAGTGATACTTGGATTTCCTTTTCCCCAGACAGTAGTCAAGTCGTCCCATTGTTCGCGTGCATCCTTGATCATCTGCCTCATTGTGTTCAACAGTGAGGTGTTGCGGCTTTGCTCAAACTTCTCCGCATTTTTGAGGCGTCTGTACAGGTTGAAGGTCAGCTCTCGATGCCTGGCCCGAGCTAGATCTGTAATCCACCTCTGCTCCACTGGTCCCTTTGCTTCGAACAGATACGGGTTCCACTTAAATGGAAATGCCTCATACATCATGATGGCCCCACTGTTGATAACCCTACTTATATCCATGTATTTGTGTTCGAAGGCCATCCGAACTTGAGGATCCACGATCTGGTTGGGAATGATGATGTCGAAGTCAGCTATATTTGGATCTTTTGTTCCCTTCTCCACATGCCGATTCCATACAGCCCTGTGCTCTCTGAACCTCAATTGGATGCGCTCATGATGGACCTCAGGAGTTGTCTTTTCGTCTTGGGGGGCATACCCCATCATCCTTACCCAAAACTTCTTCAGGAAGTGGTAGTAGTCCCTTTCTATCGATGCAGCGACTATTGACCTTTCCTGTGGAGGGATATGCACATCCCATCCCGGAGACAGTTTCAACTTTTCGTCCGTAGTGTGGTCCAGAGGCACCTTATAAACTGATTTGATGGCCTCTCTTGTGTCCTTAATCTCTGTTCGATCAATTGAGGCCTGGTTGCCAGCTTCCTCATATGTGCAGTCAGGCAATCCGATGCCTGAGTGCACTACCAATGCGTTCCTGAGAAAGGTCAAAGTGCTTAGATGCATCCAACAATTTTATGAGTTTTCAAAGACTACTCAGGTGTGAAAACCAACATCCTCACATTTTGAGCTTTGCTAAGCTCGAAATGTGATTTAAGTGATTTAATCTGAGTTTATTAAAAGATCCAAATGTAAGGTATTATCCCTTAGGACCTAGAAGGAGATAACTTAATTGGACTATTGAGTCCAATCAAAAGGGAGGAATAAAAATAAAAATAAAAATAAAAGTGAAGTGGTCATTGGACCAAAAATTCCCTTTTTTAGTGGACCATTGGGCCCAAAAATTTGTTTTTCCAATTTTATTAAACAAGCTCGAGGCACTTGTTGAAAATGGAATGAGATGATGGTGATGGAGCGGATGGCTCGAAAATGGAATGTGCAGTGGAGGCGTGGCGGGATGGATTCGCTATTTCCGGATTGTTTGGACTGTCATTGGACAGTTAAAACGTTCAAGAAAATGCAAACATTATTTTTAATTTTGAAAAGGTTGACTTGATTTTATTTAATGAAAAGTGGGATGTGTGTGGTCCCATTTTTGGATTTTTGTAGAAAGGTAGCAGTTGAGGTGGCAAAATACTGCTACTTAACTCACTCTCTTTAGTTCCATTGGGAACAAAAACACAATGTCAACCAAAATTCCTAGTACTATTTTTGTCTTTTAGTGAAAAAGTGCACTGCTGAAATGGGATTGGTGTGCACTAACATGCCAAAAACAACACAAACACTCACTTTCCTCAATTTGCTGCACACAAGCACAGACACACCAAAACAGGACACGGCATTAAATGATCATCCCAGCATGCAATACTTATGAACACAGCAAGTCAAAAACACAAGATCATGCCTCTACTCGAGCCAAAACATGGGACTAAAAGCATTTTCATCCCTCACATATTCAAAAACCACAAGATCATTCATGCTCTATAATCAAGAAAATCAATAGCATATTGATACTCGTGCAGCATTCCTATGTTCAGTAACTCTCACTTTTTCAAGATTTTTCAACAATCCAGGAGGGATCAAGATCAAACAGACAAAACATGAGCAAAATAGACTAGAACAAACAAAAGCAAAAGAATCTCAAAACTCAAAACCCACAACCATGGCGGAATCTACCACTGCCAAACCCTAACCTTCATGAAATCAAAATTTCTACAACCCCTAACACTTCTATCTGCGCCCCTCCATCAACCAACCAAAGTACCAAACCCCAACACCACATTCGGCCATTAACGATAAAAACAGGGAATCAAAATCTGTACATGCCCAAAGTACCAGTAGCCTAAAATCGAACTCGAGACTCCACAAAAGAATGAAACAGAAGCCTATTTACACATAATGAAACAAAAAAACGAAAATCACAAAAACAGGGGCCTGCGCTAACTCGCGAAATGCGTGGGAGAGAGGTTACCATGGCTCGGTCTTCTGCGGAGATGATGACGAGGGTTCTGATGGCTCCATAAGGGTTGTGAAAATTTGGGCAGAGTTTCCCTTGGGTTTGGCGTTCGAAAGGTGCGAAGAACACAGTGGTGTGCTTCGGGAGAAATTTCGTGAATGCGAGAGTGTTTTTCGAAAATTTTCTAAGTCCGAATGCGTGGGGAAGAAGAGGGAGGCGGAGAGGTTTAAATAGTAATGGGCCGGTCGCGGAACCCTAGCCCATGGTCGCGGAACAGGATTACGCGACCAGTCTTGGCGACATTAGAGGTGTCGCGGAGTGTGGGACTTTGTCGCGGAGTCACGCACCGCGACAAAGTGTACCGCGACAAAATGGCGAGAAAGGATGGAGTGGTGTGTCCGTGTCGCGGAATAGGAACTCTGTCGCGGAGTCATGCTCCGCGACAAAATGTTCCGCGACAAGGACAGACAGAGTTTAGGGATGAGTATAACTTTGTCGCGGAGTTTGCACATGGGCGCGATGCTGGGCATCGCGACAAAGTGATCATTCCGTGACAAAGACAAACAAGGGTTCAGAGGTGAGTGAGATTTTGTCGCGGAATTGCACCTGGTCGCGAAACGTTGTTCCGCGACAAAATGGTCATTCCGCGACAAAGACAAACAAGGGTTGCTGATAAGGGGTGTTTTGTCGCGGAGTTGTACTTGGTCGCGGAACGTTGTTCCGCGACAAAATGGTCAGTCCGCGACAAACTTTTTGAATTTTCAAATTTTCAACGGATTGGGCCCGAGAGTGATATTGGGCCTGCGTCCATTTTATTTGAGTTGGACCTGAATGAATTCAGTCCAAGTAAATTCAAATCATTGGGCCATTATTTAAAATAATCTACTTGCATAAAATTAGGTTGGGTCAGTTCCATTTATCTGCAAGATTTATTCCGGATCTTAAATTTCTTTAAATTCCGAAAATAATTTCTCAGATTTGTGGAATTTTCCCAACCAAGAACCTGGTTTTCCTTGCTTTTTCTGCTCCTTCTTTTTGGTTGGTTCCGAATTTCCTGCAAGACAGATAAATACCCATTAGGTTAGGTTTTCTCCTCAGTTCAACATCCTCACATTTAGAGTCTTGGTACTCTAAATGTTCAATTAATCTTGAGGGTACTTTTTCTGTTCTGAGTTAAATATATTACATTAAACTAGACTAATCTAAGCTAATCTAGGAGTAATCAGGAGTGTAATCCTCTTAATAAATGACGCTGCATCCTCCCCGGCAACGGCGCCATGAAACTTTTGACAAGTTTCGTTAACTCCGAGCTTTTGCTAAAATTATACCAGGTTAAATTTATTAAATGAGAAGAGTTATGATTCACGGGAAAGGGTTTAGGGATATGTCAAGATTATCACTTTATTACTCATGTGAGGGGCTTTAATTTCAAATGGCAATATGGTCCTCTCTGTCATGAAATGCTGACAAATCTCATGGCATACCCGGGATAAGTTGATCTTCAGCCTGTCACACTGAGGATCCCCGGCAAACATGCCATGATACTTCTCATCAATTCTTGCCATAAGATTTCCTGCCATGAAACTTTTGACTAATTCCCACTACATGAGTGTTTTCTGAAAATTCATGATCCTGGTTTAGGTTTTATTTAATGAAACCAATTTATGATGGCGGTGTTGTGATTAGGGATATATTTATACGTAGTCATGTTTTTATTGCTCGTAGTTAAGAAACTGTGCTCCCGAAAGCGCACGGTGTCAAAAATTGCAGTAATTTATAGTAAGACCGGATCGTTCACTGGAGGATGTGCGATAGAAGCAGGTCCCACGTCATTTACTAAGATTTTCCACTCGGTTACTCGCATCAAGTGTGTGATTTGACTAACAACTACTTGACAGGATTTAATCAGATTAAGAAAGCAATTAAAAATAAAGCAGATAAAAGTATTCTAGAAAGCGAATTAAATTTAATCTAAGAAAGCGATTAAGACTATTCTAAGAAAGCAGATTCAAAATATGACAGAAGGGACAGGAAGAAAATAATAAAGATTGGACAAGATTCAGATGAGACATAGTTAAACTTCCATTTTAATACACAGATCTTAGCTTGGGATAATCCGTTCAGTTAGCTAATTCTCATGCTCTCTGTACCATGTTCCCTTTAACAGACAGGTACTTACAGTAAGAGTTCACATGCTCTTAAGAAAATAAATTCTAAGATACCACAGACGCATAACCACCCTTGCAATGCATTGCTAAGGTGTGTTAATTATCTGTGGTGGACAAGCAACACCTGACAAATCATTTATTGAATTGTCAGGTACCGTTATCATTCCCCCATGTCACACCCAAAGATTCTAATTAAGCCCTGAACTATCCCTTAGCTCTCAGTCCTAGTAGCAGTTACACAACTCTCAATACAACCGAGTGACCTCTAAAGAAAGCAGTTAAAAGAAAGCAGTAAAGAAAGCATTTAAAATCCTATCACTCGGAGGTTTCTGAAAGTTTGACCCTGGTAGTAAAGGAAAGCCCCCAGTCAGAATGACCGGGTGTGGATCAAGAATTCCCTATTCTCGGTGAACAGCTCGCAGTGTTCACTTCCCGTCGGGTGATTATGAGATACAAACTAATGAAACGAACTAATAAATTAGTTAGTTCCGGATGCACTCACTCAAGATTCAAAAATAGGCTTTGGCAGAAGAAGATAGCAGTTGAAAGAATACTCAACCCTACCTTAGAAAATAACCAAGGCCCGAATGTTGTTCCTCTAGTATTATCCGTCACACCTTATCGGAATCCAAGTGGAATCTGACCCAGTGCAATATTTAATACAAGATTTCCAACAAACAGCAATTTTGGAAAATAATAAGTCTGAAAATCATTCCCTATCAGGTACTAGACTCTCAATAAGAACACAGACCCTTTCAGTCTAGGTGAGACCTAATCGCTGACTCTGCTTCTAATTTCCCAAAATCAACCCCCAGTCGGATGTGAATTAATCATAACTGTCGAATTTATCCCTTACTCAGATCCGGATTTTTTAAAGGAATTTTTGTTGGAAGTTTATTATGAAACATCTGATTAAGATCAAGACTTCTATGTCCAAGGGAAGGATCCCAAAATAATATCGACCACAATATCTACATAATAATATCATGCATAAATTTATAGAGAAGGGTAAAATAAGATAACCCAAAATATAAGGTGGGTTTAGACAGAATGTGAAACACAGAGATGAAATAGCCGGAGATGAGAAGAATTTATTTGGCTAAAGAGAGTGCCAGAAACAACTGGGGTGATCTGGATTGCAAACACCTGCTATCCAGTTCCCAATTATCCCAGATGGAAAGATTTTAGATAGCAGAATAATCTTAACAACAGTGATCGCTATCATCAAGACTCTTACTATCTGTGAAACGAGAGAAAAACCTACATGTTTTCTTGCTGTAATACTATTCAAGCAATGTTGATCGACATCATCTGATACTATTACAGCTCAAAATTCGGGTTTGAAATTAAGATAAGGAAAAGAAACTGTATCCGGATAGGAGTCAGCTGAGCAGCTATTATAATCCCGGATGGACGAACCGCCAAGGCTTCCACCGGCCACTATCCAGACCATGCAAAATAACAGTCTAATAATTAATATACAGACCACGAGCTAGTTATCCGTGTGGGAATACCCGCCAACATTAATCTGATACATTCCTTATTAGCTGTTTCACACATCACGGAAAAGACAAAATAAATAAAAGGAAATATTTTTGGGTTATCTTGCATGAGAGACATTGGTTTCTCATGCAAGGTATGGAAATGAATCCATAATTACTCTTTATGGTCTAAATAATCTCTCATTCCATAATTAATTAATTAATTACAGTCCGGATTATATACTTAGATCATTAGAGTTTAATCATTTGTAGAAGAATCTTTTAATGGGAAATTGAACAAAGTTCTTTATATCAAATTAATCATGGGTTGAGATCATTGGATTTCAACCTCAAAATATTAATACAAAGGTTCAATTAATTAATGGAATGAGATGAAGAATGAGAATTTTGCAAAAGTTGCCACCTTGTCGCGATACAAGGTTCGTGTCGCGGAGCATGGCTCCGCGACAAAGATTTCGCGACAAAGGGGTGGAAAATAAGAGAAATGGAATTTTGAACGTTTGGGGTTTGTTTTGTCGCTAAGTAAAGAAAATTTTGTCGCGGATCGTGGTTCCGCGACAAGGAGGTATAGCGACAAAGGGTTGAAAATTGGACAAGGCATAATTCCTGTCGCGGAACAAGAAGTTTGGCGCGGAACGTGGTTCCGCGCCAAGGTTGCATCGCGACAAAGCCCTTCCAGAATAAAATCACAAGTATTTGGGTCCTTGGTCGCTAATCAAGATTTTGTCGCGGAACGTGGTTCCGCGCCAAGGAGTGTTTCGCGACCAAGGGTTTTAAAATAGTGGCCAACAAATGTTCTTTGGCACCTTTGTCGCCAAAACACCATTTTGTAACGTGGTTCCGCGACAAGAGCTATTCCGCGACAAAGGTGTGTCCAGGACACTTGTCAGAAAAGTAAAGTGGAACAGTAGCATGCATTATGTGTGATCTCACCCATTTCAGATTCAAAAGCTAAACTAAGCTCACAATAACAAAACAGAATTTGAATCTAGCTAGAACATGCTTACACAAAATAGAAATAAAGCAAACTTAAAACTTAAGAAACCCTAATCTAGGCTTGATCATCCATAAACATGCAACATTATCCCAAGAAAAAGTCACCAAGCAGCGACATTAAAGTGCAAAAACAAGGGTCAAATGACCCAAGGAAGATGAAAACAGTAAAGATCCATGGGGTGTGAGACCCATTTCATGATTTTGGGACACAAATGGAGAATGTTTTCCCATTTTATTAAACGGTGTTGTTCATACTCATGGTTTGAGTACCACAAACCCTTAAACAAAAGTTTAGAACAAAAACAAGGTATAAAAACTGGCTATCTAACCAAAGTGCAGTAAACTATATCTAACTAGTGCATAAATTAAATAATACAAAAGAAAACCTAACTAAACTACCCTAAACTACACTAAACTACTGAACTTCCTAACTTGTCTTCAAGAGGATGTAGTTTTTCTAAAATTCTTCCAACCTCTAGCTCAAAGGAAACACCTCATATTTATAGAGGGGAAACCCTAAGCTTATGGGCCTTGATTTGAGCCCATTGTGTCTCAAGACATCACACACATCACAGCTTTGTCTCGGAGCACCAAGTTTGGTCGCGGAACACACTGCATGTGGCAAAGCTTCTCGACTGGGTCTTGTGTCTCTAAAAATGTACCTTGGTCGCGGAATGGACCTTTGTCGCGGAACAGCACATCGCGACAAAGGTATCGCGCCAGGGGGCTTTGGCTGGTCTCTTCTTTGTCTGGGCCACTTGGGCGCGGAGTGTTCCTTTGTCGCGGAATCAAGCATCGCGCCAAGGGGCTTCCGCGACAAAGGTCTTCCTGGGCCTGCTGGATTGGGCCAGATGGGCCGAAAACATTCTTTTTGTGGGCTTTTCTCTCTTTTTCCCATCTTTTTGTTTCCTTTTCTTTTTCTCATGTTTTTGGATTTTTCTAACATAAATATGTAATAAAATTACATATTTATGTCTTTTTCACACCAGCTTATTATTTTTACAATTATGCATAAATTAGTCCAATTCGACTGCTTTCTTACCTAATGTAAGACCGGAATGCGATCAAATGCCCGTTTAAGACACGGAAATGGATTGAAAATAATGGTCATTTTTGGCCATTATCAGGAAGGAGATGATGAGGGGAATGGAACAGGCACAATGGAAGGTGTTTCAGAGATGGTTTGTTCCACGATTGCCTTCTGAACAGCTTTGGCACGTCCTTTTGCGCTGGACTCCTCAGGCGATATCACCTTCTTACTTCCTTTTGATGAAGTAGGAGTGGGGTCTTGCGATTTGGAACTTTGGCTCCCGCGTGTCTTCACCATTGTTGCTGAAAAAAAAACTTTTGACAAGAACAAGTGAAGAACCACAAAATTTTTAAGGGAGTATACGAGGACGGTTGAGAGAATGAGGGAGCGGAGAGTACGGAAATAAGATCAAGATGGGATATGGGCATGATTTGAGAGTAACTTCCCTTAATTCAAATTTGGAAGGAGAATCACAACTTCTCAAAACTGTAATGATCACGTTTTTGAAAGATTGTATGCGGATAACCATTCCCGCCTCCTCCTTTGTCACGTCCGAGTGTCACATCATCAATTTGAATTTTGAACTTGTGTGGGTAGATTCTCTAATTTAATGATCCTGCAAAAACTTTCTTAACAAAATAATTAGTATTGCACCAGATAAAATTTTTAAGGTAATAAAATATATGAAAATTAAGAATATGGAAATTGCACAAAATATAAGACTTATTCCATTATTTGCGGGATATTAGGAGATCGTGCATAATCCGAGATCTCTTCTCAATTTTTCGAATCTTCCATGATCTAGTGCCTTAGTGAAAATGTCAGCATGTTGCTCAGTAGTTCCGACATGTTGTATGGACACAATTCCTTCTTCAACAAGTTCTCTTATGAAGTGGTGTCGGAGCTCAATATGCTTGGTTCTCCCATGTTGGACTGGGTTCTTTGAGATGTTGATTACACTCATGTTGTCACATAGTATAGTGAGGATTTCTTGATCAATTCCATAATCTAGCATCATTTGCTTCATCCATAGCAATTGTGCACAACAACTCCCAGCTGCAATGTAATTGGCTTCGACAGTTGAAAGTGAGATGGAACTTTGTTTCTTGCTGTACCAACTGACTAGGTTGGTTCCAATGTAAAAGCAACCTCCGGTTGTGCTTTTTCTATCGTCCGCATCTCCTACCCAATCTGTATCACTATAGCCAAGTAATGAAATATTAGACTCATTAGAATACCATATACCAAGATCACTTGTCCCTGAAACATATTTGATCACTCTTTTAGCAGCTTTCAAGTGGGATTCCTTGGGATCGGCTTGGTAGCGGGCACACACTCCCACTGCATAACTTATGTCTGGTCGACTTGTTGTTAAGTATAGTAGACTTCTAATGATGCTTCGATAGAGTTTTTGATCCACACTTGGACCACTGGGATCTTTGCTCAAATTCTCATTAGTCCCTACAGGCGTTCGGACAGGTTTGCTGGACTCCATGCCAAACTTTTTGACAATGTTCCGAGCATACTTGGTTTGGCTAAGAAATATGCCATCTTTCTTTTGTGCTACCTGCAAGCCAAGAAAATAAGTTAGTTCCCCAACCATGCTCATTTCGAACTCCTTACCCATTATTTCGATGAAGTGGTCTTTGAGCACATGATGTGTTGATCCAAAGACTATGTCATCTACATAGACTTGAGCAATTAGAATTCCTTTGCTTTCTCTTTTGATGAATAAAGTCTTGTCAAGACTTCTTTTTTCAAATCCATGTTCGAGCAGGTACTTGGAGAGCCTTTCGTACCAAGCCCTAGGAGCTTGTTTTAGGCCGTATAGTGCTTTGTTGAGTTTGTAGACATGTTGTGGATGATGAGGATCCTCGAATCCTTTGGGCTGCTGCACATATACTTCCTCATTGAACCATCCATTTAGGAATGCACTCTTGACATCCATTTGATAGAGTTTGAACCCTAATGAGCATGCAATGGATAATAGAAGTCGAACTGCTTCAAGTCTGGCTACGGGGGCAAATGTCTCACTGAAGCCCACTTCTTCAACTTGAGTGTAACCTTGAGCAACTAGACGCGCCTTGTTTCTTATAATGTTTCCTTTTTCATCACTTTTGTTGCGAAAGATCCATTTGGTGCCAATTATGTTCTTGTCTTTGAGTCTTTCGACAAGAGTCCAAACTTCATTTCTTTTGAACTGAAGTAGTTCATCCTGCATGGCGTTAATCCAATGCTCGTCTTAGAGAGCCTCTTCTACTTTGGAAGGTTCGATATTGGATGTATAGCAGTGCAATCCAGCTAGTTCTTTGAAGTCAATCTTCTTTCCCCGTGTTTTCCTCTTTTCATTGACATCACCTATTATATCTTCAGGATCATGGTGTTTGTGAATACGTCCGTTGAGGTCTTTCTGGGGCTCAGAGTCATGTGATAAGGAGTCCACATTGGGTGTTTGGACGGATTCAGTGGACTCTTCGCTAGTGGTGATTCGTTCAACATTGATCTGACTTGAATTCTGACTGCTAATTTGGATTCGAGAACTTTCCTGGTCTTTGGAATATATATCCTGTATGCTCTGCTTGTGATGGAATATCCCACGAATACTCCTTCATGACTCTTTTCTTGAAATTTTTCCATATGTTCCCTGTCATTTAAGACAAAACATTTGCTACCAAAAATATGGAATTAAGTGATGGATGTCTTTTTACCGTTCCATATCTCATATGAAGTCATGAGGGAGTTAGGTCTCAAGTAGACCCGATTTATGGTGTAGCATGCAGTGTTGATAGCTTCAGCCCACAAGAACTCAGCAACATTTGCCGTAGCCCAAATGGATCGAATCCAACAATATTGCAATACTAGGATTCAAAATGCAAAATGGGTGGTGAGGCCGAGGAGAAGAAGATGATGAAAATGAAGAACAACACAAAAATAAAGGATAACCAAACCTAGGATGAAGGAGACCCGGACTCACTCGAAGGATTGGACTCAACCAACCCGACTAGACCCCCTCCAAGTGCATCATCCATGAATCCATTGAAGTGGTTTGAAGCTTCAAAGGTGTGAGGTTCCACAAGGGAAGGAATCACAATATTGCCGAGAGCAAGTGATGCTCTCGAGAGAAAATATGACTTTGAAGATATGAAAAGTGTATTCAATATGATTCAAAGTGAATAACAATGTCTAGGGTTCCCAAATATATAGGGAAACCCGATTCAACAACTGGAAAACAATAATTAAACAACCTTAATGAGAAATCAATAAACAGGAAATGAAATTACACAAAATAGCTGACTACGACGCTATCCTCAGGTACGACTCTATCCCATAGCGTCATTTGGCGGTTGGCGTCGTAGGGCGATCCTGGAGGCTTCTGCGAGGGGTACGGCGCTATCCTTCTTGACGACGCTATCCTCGTCTAGCGTCGTAGGTCGTCTAGCGCCGTAGTATGCTGGTTGCTCCTAAAGGATGATGAGGTCCACTACGACGCTATCCTCGGTTGTTTAGCGCCGTATTTGTGTGTAGCGCCGTAGGGAGTATAGCGTCGTACATCTCCAAAACTTGAAGTAATTCCGAACTGTTCAGGCTGGGCCCACTGGTACTGTTCCGACGTTGACCACTTTGACCGGCCACCTTTCCGACCAGATTCCGGCCAGATTCCGGCAACCTCGCCGGAGCTCCGGCGAACTTTCCGGCGACGGCATGGCGGCAACGGTGACGGCGGTGGTGACGGCGACGGTGGAACCCTCCGTTCTGACCTCTTCATGCTATTTTGATCTGTATTTTCATCTCGAGGTCATTCTGTTTCCGGCTTCAGTTCGAGGAGGTGGGACCCAGAGTGATGGGTCCCGGCTCCTTCCGGTATTCTTCAAGCTGGATCAACAACAGCATCTTTTCAGCTCTCTGGGGTTCATCCTTACCTGATTCCTGCAGTAGAAAACGATAGACATAATTAATGAACTTTTTGATCCGTTGTTGACTTACCGGTCCATCCGGAATGATAGGAATTATCAGTCCGTTTGATCCGGCGACCACGCCATCCCCACCCCCTTCGGGAGGTTGATCCATCAACCGATCAGATTCAAGCTCTTCGTCTCGCTCGAATAAAGATGGATCTGCAACATTAAAAGTAGGGTGAATATTATAATGATCAGGCAGTTCTATCTTATAAGCATTATCATTAATTTTCTCAAGGACACGAAATGGCCCTGTTCCGCGAGGTGCGAGCTTTCCATGTCTCTGTGCAGGGAATCTCTCTTTACGCATATGAACCCAAACCCAGTCTCCGGGTTTCAAAATCAGCTTCTTGCGGCCCTTATTGGCCTGTCGGCCGTAATTTTCAGACGCCTTGTGAAGACTTTCACGCACATTCTGATGAAGGTCTTTGATCGCTTTGGCTGTATCCCTGCCATTTAAATTCATATGCTCACTACGAGGTAGTGGCAGAAAATCAAGAGGGGTTAGCGGATTAAAGCCATAAACAATTTCGAAAGGTGACATGTGTGTGGCACGATGAATGTGTCGGTTATAAGCAAATTCTATATGAGGCAAACATTCATCCCAACTTTTCGAATTAGTAGAAGTAATGATACGCAAGAGGTTACCCAACACGCGGTTCACTGCTTTCGTCTGTCCATCCGTTTGAGGATGATATGAAGTGGAGAATAAAAGCTGCGTGCCCATTTCACGCCAGAATCCTTTCCAGAAATAGCTGACAAATTTGGCATCGCGATCAGAGACGATTGATTTTGGTACTCCGTGTAGACGCACCACTTCTCGAAAGAATAACTTGGCAATATGGCTGGCATCATTCATTTTTGCACATGGGATAAAGTGAGCCATCTTCGAAAATCGATCGACGACCACAAATATCGAATCCATTGCTCTCGCTGTTCGAGGCAAACCCAGTACAAAATCCATTGAAATATCGAGCCAGGGTCCTTCTGGCGCCGGTAACGCTTGATACAAGCCATGTGGTTTGACAGTAGACTTGGCCCTCAGACAGACCAAACACTTGGCTATGTAATCAACTACCTGTTTCTTCATGCCAGGCCAGTAGAACCGTTCCACAAGAATTCCCATTGTAGCATCTTTCCCGAAATGTCCCATTAGACCGCTCCCATGGGCCTCTTGGATCAATAATTCTCTGATTGAACCTCGGGGTATGCATAATCTGTTCTCAAAATACAGAAATCCATTTGTCTGGGAAAATTATTTGAACCCATTCTTAACAGTCTTCTCAAAAATGTCCTTAAAATCCTCGTCAATAGCATACTGACTCTTAACATGTTCAAATCCAATGACCCTTGTTGCAGCGAATGTAACCAATGCAGTCCTCCTTGACAGTGCATCCGCTACAACATTGTCCTTACCTTTCTTATACCGGATCACGTATGGAAAAGCCCCAATAAAAGTACTCCAACGAGCATGTCTTTTGCTGAGCTGGCCCTGCTGTCTGATGTGCTTCAAGGTCTCGTGATCGGTATTGATGATAAATTCTCTACCGCGAAGGTAGTGCTGCCATGTCTTCAAGGCTCGAACAATAGCGTATAATTCCTTGTCATACGTTGAGTAGTTCAACTGTGCTCCGCTGAACTTCTCACTTTAATAGGCTATTGGACGTCCTTCTTGCAGCAGAACTGCTCACATTCCAGTACCTGACGCATCGCTTTCAACTTCAAATGGCAGCTCGAAATTTGGCAATGTGAGAACAGGTGCATAGGTCAGTTTGTCCTTCAGATCATCAAACGCCTTTTGCTGGCTCGGCCCCCACTTGAACTGATTTTCCTTCTTTAGCAATGAAGTGATTGGGGCCGCTATCACACTGAACTGTGGCACGAATCGTCGGAAGAACCCACTCAGACCTAAGAAACTGCGAACTTCGTGCACAGAGGTGGGTGGCTTCCACTCGGATATAGCACGGATTTTTGATTCGTCCACTTTGAGACCATCTTTCCAAACTACGAATCCTAGAAAAGTGACCTCCGGCACACAGAAGATGCACTTCTCGTAGTTGGCATATAGTTGCACTGATCGGAGTTTATTCAGCACCTGCTGAACATGAGAAACATGGTCGGATTTAGTGCAGCTATAAATCAGGATGTCATCAAAATATACAACAACAAATTTCCCAATAAATGTCCTAAGAGTTTCATTCATCAAACGCATGAAAGTAGAAGGTGCGTTGGTCAGTCCGAATGGCATGACAAGCCACTCATATAGACCGAATTTGGTCTTGAAGGCGGTCTTCCATTCGTCGCCCGGTTGCATGCGAATTTGATGATATCCGCTCCTAAGATCAATCTTCGTGAATATGCTAGCTCCTCCCAATTCATCTAACATGTCGTCCAGTCGAGGAATCGGATGACGGTACTTGATGGTAATGGCGTTGACTGCACGGCAATCAACACACATCCTCCATTCACCGTTCTTCTTTGGCACGAGCAAGACTGGGACGGCACAAGGCGATAGACTTTCACGGACCCATCCTTTGTCAAGTAGTGCCTGGACTTGTCGCTGAACATCCTTTGTTTCCTCCGGATTCATGCGGTAGGCGGGTCTGTTTGGGATGGAGGCTCCGGGAACGAAATCGATTCGGTGCTCAACGCCTCTTAAAGGTGGGAGTCCAGCTGGGACTTCTTTCGGAAAAACATCCTTGTTCCTGTTAAGCATTTCAGAAAAATCCAAAGGCAATTCAGGTGCAGCAGTGATAGTTCTAGGAACGGAATCATCAGGCTTAATGTAAGCAAGGAAACAGTGACCTGTAGGTTCTGGATCCATAGTAGCTTGCTTGAACTCAGCTTTTGTCAATATCAGACATTGACTGGCTGTGTTGGATGATTCACAAACTTTTGCTTTACCTCTAGCCTTGGCCTTGAAATTAGCCTCTTCTTGAGCGATGTTTTCCTTCAACTTTTCTTGATCAAGCCGAACAGCTTTAACAGATAATGGCTTGAACAAATAATCACGCTGTTCGTGCCTAAAGTATAGCACATTCGCTTTTCCTCTATACGTGGCATCCTTATCGAATAACCACGGCCTACCCAATAGAACATGACAAGCGTCCATTGGCACAATGTCACATAAAACTTTCTCAGTATAGGATCCCTTAGTGATCGGGACCCAAGCTTGTTCTGTGACTTTGGTCCGGCCGCTTTGGTTCATCCACATCATTTGGTAGGGCTTGGAGTGCTCCTCAGTTGGTAGCTGTAGCCTGCAAACAGTGTATAAACTCACCACATTAGTGCAGCTACCATTATCTACAATGACAATGGCATTATTGCCTAAAATAGTACAACGACAATGGAAAAGATTCTCCCTTTATTCATTGTCTGCAGATTCTGGTTCTCTGTCAGCACTCAACGTTCTCATAGCAACCAAAAAATTCACATCGTCCTCATCCTAGGGCACGACTTCAGGATTGACCGGGTCTCCCTGATGAAACTCTTGTAGTTCAGGATCTTCAAATTCGTTCTCATCTTCGGAATCATAGACCTTGAATACACCCGGTTCAATCTCAATCACTGGCCGTTGGTCCTCACCGGTGTTGAGGACAGCCACTCTCCTTGGCGGATTAGGACATGTGGTAGCATAGTGACCCTTTTTCCCGCACTTGAAACAGATAATGTCTCGTGCGTCTCTGGCGGGTGGTCTCTGCTCTCTTCCTTGAACTGGAGTGGGAGCTCTATTTCTTTCCTCCTGGTTATATGCTTTGAAGGCCTGTCCCAAGTCATGGCCTCGTTGTCGATCTCGACCCTGTTGCTGTTGCGGCTGCGGTTGAGGCTGCCTTAATTGGGTGGTGGTCGGATCAACCACGGCTTGTTGGGATTGTAATTGTAATGTCCTGCGGGAGATGGGGATGGCCGATGGATTCTGCATTTTACCTGTGCCTCGTACCTAATCGCCTTCGTGGATGTCGGGTCTTAGGTGTTTCGCAAACCTGGCTAGTGTGATATGTGGTTCCTCGTTCACTTGAGCGCTCATCATGAGCATTTCCATCTCACGATAGTACTCTTCAACAGTTTTATTGCCTTGCTGGAGGCCCACTAGTTTTAGGTACATATCAGGCTTATAGGTGTGAGGTACAAATCGCCATTGCATAATGACCAGTAAATACTCCCAATCGGTGATCTGAGGTTGTCCTTCAGCATGGAGATCAGCACAATACTTTTGCCACCACAGTTGGGCATAGTCCCTGAATTCTGTCACGGCCAACTGAAGCTTCTTGAAACTGGAGTAGTTGTGACAGTTGAAGATCATCTCCATGGACTGTTTCCAATCAAGAAATTCATTAGGATCACCTGTTCCTTTGAAAGTAGGAATAGTGAACTTAATGCATTTCAGGTTGTCGTCAGCCTGAGTTTCTTCTTCAAGAGCTGGCGGGTGAAAATTGAGTCTTTGCCTAGCTGGCTGTGGAATGACTGCTGGTGCGGGTCCTGCGGCAGAAGGCGGCATAGCTAGTGGATCGTCCGTCTGAGGTTCAGGTTGTCCAACGGGGGTTGTCAGCAATGGTGGGTGCAGTCGGTGCCGTGCACTGGACCGAGGACCCAGACCTCTGTGGAATTCCCTAAATTGCAATTCTTGCTCAGCTATGGCTTCTTCTGCCGCTGTCATATCCGCTTGAGAAACTCCACTGGTTCCCTCAGGCGCCATCCTTTGATTGTTTGGCGCTGGTACAGGTGGTGGTATATTCTGATGAGTGGTGCTCGGAGGTGTGGTATTCTGAGATGTCGTGTTCTGAGGTGACGGAGTTGGATAGAAAGCTTCCTCCAGTCTCCTCTCGACTCGATTCATGACGGTTCTCTGAATTGCATCACTCTGGAATTGTACTCGCCCTGCAATATCATCAACAATTTGATCAACACGCGAATTGACTTCTTCGACACGTTTACTCACAACTTCAATATTATTTGAATTGATATTTAAAGATTGAGTTAAAATGTCGAGGTCCGTCTTCTTGGCAGTTTCAGCTTTAATGGCGGTAATATCTCCCTGGATGGACCTAAGAATGTTCATCATGGCATCTTCTTGTCCTGCCATCTCACAGATAAAATATGTATAGATATAAGAAAGTTAGAAAATATTAGCAGAAAATTTGTAGAGTGAACTCCCAGAGTGTATCTCTCTCTCACAGCTTCCTTGGTTCCAAAACACCCTGTTGAAATTAACCTGCTCCAAGGAACAATCAGATGCACAAGGACAGATATGATATGCGACGCACAGTCCAAGATTCAGAATGGACTGCTCGACTCTATCAAATAAATGCACAGGAGTGTGAGCTTAATGCAATCTGATCTATGTTCACAATTTTAAACAAGTATTGCAGGTAATGAACAGTGTATATGGACCCGATATGGAAGTGAAAAAAATTAAAGCTCACAAGAAAAATCACTCTTGGAATAACCCTGATTACTCAAGCAACTTCTTGGGCTAGGTTTCACAAACTGCCAGTCTCGATATTCACTTTATTGCACAAGTGCTCAAGTGACTTCTCGGGCTAGGTTTCAGTCTGTGCCAGTCCAATATTTACTTTATTATAATCCTCTAACACACAAAAATATGAATTCCCAAACAACACATGTGATTAATGCTGTTTCTTGATGGCTTGACACGTGGCAGTTGCGAAATTCCGTGGGAGATTCGAAAATTTGAATTCTGGAGGCAGGTACGACGCTAGAGAAGGTGACGACGCTATAGGATAGCGCCGTACTTTGCTTGTCGTCGTAGAGTATAGCATCGCAGGTCTCTCCTTTCTCTTCCTTCTTCTTTCTTGTTGAGTACGACGCTAAAGGTGATTACGACGCTAGAGGATAGCGCCGCAATGGATAGCGCCGTAAGGCCTTCCTTGGCTTTCTTTTCTCTTTTCTTGTGTTTACGACGCTAACAGTGGCTAGCGTCGTGGTATTGGATAGCGTCGTCGAGGGATAGCGCCGTAGGCAGTGCTTTTCTTGTCTTTTCTCGGAGATCTTTTGAAAGCGACCCACTAGCACTCCTCCAACAAATTTGGCAGGATTGTACAATGCAATTAATTCCCCACAATATTCCTTGGACACGTACACACACTTGTGCCCCAAGGAAAAGCACTAATACAACCCTAACTATTACAATACCTCGATCAAAACAGAAAGACCAAGAACATTATGGTGTTCTTACAATGTTCATAATACATTCATAATACCAAGAACACTAGAATAATGTGTTTCCAACCCAAAACTCACTCAAACAACCCTAAATATCCCAACACTATCCAAACCCTTAAACACCCATTTAACAATGCAAACAATAATCAAATAGGCATTTTAAGCTCACGGAGATGGATAAGAGAGACGATAGAAATGGATTCAAACAAGAAACATGGGAAAAACACAAGAACACACAAATCCGAGACCAAAATCCGAGAACAAGATATTTTTAGGGTTTTTGAATATAATGGTGGAGAAATCAAAATAAAATATGGAGAAAATTTTAAATCCTATTGCAAAATGTTGAACCTGTCTCTGATACCAAATTTTAATATTATGCCGTAGCCCAAATGGATCGATTCCAACAATATTGCAATACTAGGATTCAAAATGCAAAATGGGTGGTGAGGCCGAGGAGAAGAAGATGATGAAAATGAAGAACAACACAAAAATAAAGGATAACCAAACCTAGGATGAAGGAGACCCGGACTCACTCGAAGGATTGGACTCAACCAACCCGACTAGACCCCCTCCAAGTGCATCATCCATGAATCCATTGAAGTGGTTTGAAGCTTCAAAGGTGTGAGGTTCCACAAGGGAAGGAATCACAATATTGCCGAGAGCAAGTGATGCTCTCGAGAGAAAATATGACTTTGAAGATATGAAAAGTGTATTCAATATGATTCAAAGTGAATAACAATGTCTAGGGTTCCCAAATATATAGGGAAACCCGATTCAACAACTGGAAAACAATAATTAAACAACCTTAATGAGAAATTAACAAACAGGAAATGAAATTACACAAAATAGCTGACTACGACGCTATCCTCAGGTACGACTGTCGTCTGGCGGTTGGCGTCGTAGGGCGATCCTGGAGGCTTCTGCGAGGGGTACGGCGCTATCCTTCTTGACGACGCTATCCTCGTCTAGCGTCGTAGGTCGTCTAGCGCCATAGTATGCTGGTTGCTCCTAAAGGATGATGAGGTCCACTACGACGCTATCCTCGGTTGTTTAGCGCCGTATTTGTGTGTAGCGCCGTAGGGAGTATAGCGTCGTACATCTCCAAAACTTGAAGTAATTCCGAACTGTTCAGGCTGGGCCCACTGGTACTGTTCCGACGTTGACCACTTTGATCGGCGACCTTTCCGACCAAATTCCGGCCAGATTCCGACAACCTCGCCGAAGCTCCGGCGAACTTTCCGGCGATGGTGACGGCGGTGGTGGCGGCGGCGACGGTGGAACCCTCCGTTCTGACCTCTTCATGCTATTTTGATCTGTATTTGCATCTCGAGGTCATTCTGTTTCCGGCTTCAGTTCGAGGAGGTGGGACCCAGAGTGATGGGTCCCGGCTCCTTCCGGTATTCTTCAAGCTGGATCAACAACAGCATCTTTTCAGCTCTCTGGGGTTCATCCTTACCTGATTCCTACAGTAGAAAATGATAGACAGAATTAATGAACTTTTTGATCCGTTGTTGACTTACCGGTGCATCCGGAATGATAGGAATTATCAGTCCGTTTGATCCGGCGACCACGCAAACATTTTTGGCGTTCAGCATGACCCTTGACATCTCTTGCAGGGTGCGATTTCTTCTTTCCACCACTCCATTTTGTTGAGGGGTCTTTGGTGCGGAGTATTCATGCTTGATTCCATGAGTTGTACAATATTCTTCAAAGGACTGGTTTTCCAATTCTCGTCCATGATCACTTCGAATTCTCTTTACTTTAGTATCTTTCTCAGTCATGAGACGGTTGCATAATTTTTCAAAAGCTTTGAAGGTGTCACCTTTTTCCCTGAGAAAGTCTACCCAAGTATATCTAGAATAATCGTCAATGCATACAAAAATATATTTTTTACCTTCCAAGCTTTCGACCTCAGTAGGACCAATAAGATCCATGTGCAGTAGGTCGAGACATTTAGTCGTTCCGAGGTGTTCAGACAGCTTGTGTGAACTCCTATGCTGTTTGTTCTTGGCACATTCATCACAAAACTCAATGTTAGAGTTTTTGAAGTGAGGAAGGCCTTTGACGGCTTCAGTTCTACTGAGTCTGATTAAATCTTTGAAGTTGAGATGCCCAAGCTTTTCATGCCATAGCATGATGTGATTTTTACCTGCGACTGAATCAAAATTGCATGTTTGAACAAGATGATAACAATTATTCTTAGAGCGCAAACCTCTCATGATGCATTCTTGATTTTGGTTGAGCACTTGATAATCTTTCTTGGTGAACTGCACCACAAGATCCTCATCACACAATTGACAGATGCTAATCAAGTTTGCTTGAAGTCCATCAACAAAGAACACTGGAGATAATTCTCGTGAGCCATTGTTCTCAATGGTTCCTTGTCCTACTAGAGCAGCCTTTTTGCCATTTCCAAATACAACAAATCCTCCATCGATTTCCTTGTAGTGTTTGAGCAAGTTCCTTTCACCGGTCATGTGTTTGGAGCACCCACTATCAAAGTACCATACTGTGTCCTTAGTTTTCTTCTTGTGCGATAAGAAGGCAACATGGCATCTGTTTTGAACTTTAGGAACCCATTCGCATTTGATGGAGATCAGCTTCATCTTGATTTTATCGTTTGGCCAGATGATAGGTCTTCCTGCTTGTAGGTCTCTCACAATGATTCCAAAGTTCTTAGTTTTGTGGCCTTCAAGTTTGTAGTAATCACATTTGAGCGGTATGGGAGGAGGTGGTCTTCTCGTCCATTTGTTCTTTCTTGTATGATGAAGAGGTTTCTTGGTAGTTCGGTGGTCACTCAGCATTCCTCCGGATACAAATTTGTTTTTATTTTCTCTTGTTGAGGTAGATGCTTGATAACCTAAACCTTGTTTGTTACCGCTCGGTCTCCCCATGGCAATGACATCTTCTAGCTTTGCTTTTCCTTTGTTCAATGCAGCAAGAGTGCCTTCGGCCTTGGCGAGCTTTTCTTGAACTTCAGTTAGTTCGGTGTGAAGAACATTCTTCTTGCCATGCATACTAGCATACCCGAGTCTGTAGTCATTCTTTTCAACTTCTAGATCATCATTATCTTTCTGAAGTTCTGCATTTTTCTCAAGTAGTTCATCAACCTGTTCAGACAGTCTCTTGAGCTTCTCTTCAAGTTCCTGATTTCTGTCTTCGAGATTCTTGATATGCTCCTTCAAATTTCCATTCTCGATTTGAAGTTCTACTGACTCAGCAATGGATATTTCCAATTTCTCGAATGTTTCTTCATAAAGATTGTTGAGTTTGCTTATACTCTCTTCCTGATCCCTAACAAAAGAGTGCACCATATTAGAAGAAACCATATTGACTGAGTTAGTAGTAATACCTGCTTCGTGTTCATCATCACTGTCTGAATCCCATGTCCCGACGAATGCTACTCCATAGTCTGGACCATTTTCACTGGACTCCTTCTCATCTTCAGAGTCACTGAATGTTACTTGGTATGATTTGTTTGACTCCTTTGTTCGAAGATTGGCACAGTCCTTTTTGATATGAACTCTTCCGCCACACTCAAAACAGATGATTTCTTTGTCATCCTCAGATTTAGATGGTTTAGATCTGTTTCTGTCGAATGACTTAGAGCCTTTCAAAGTGGGTTTGGAATTTGATGTCCCGGTGATAATGGCCAAAATTGACCATTATTTTCAATCTATTTCCGTGTCTAATACGGACATTTGATCGCATTCCGGTCTTATTTAAACAAGAAAGCAGTTGAATTTGACAGATATATGCAAGCTTGTATAAATAATAAGCTGGTATTGAAAAATACAAAAATATTGTTATTTTATTACTTTTTATATTAAAAATCCAAAAACATGATAAAAATATTAAAAATCCCACATTTGATAATTAAGGTCTAGTAATATTTGTTCGGTGGAACACGGGTCCATTAATCGAATCACTAGCCAAATAATCAAATGGAAATAAATATACTTATATTATTATTTTACTTTATATTTTAATGTATATATTTATTTATTTATCTATGTTTAGTTTTAATTCCATTTTCTGCCTTGATTAAATTAATTGGCCCACTAATCATTTTTAATTTCAATTAATTGCAGGTGTTTAATTGAATTGAGTCCAACACAAGTGAATTGGTCCAGTCCAATAATCCAATCTCCTGAAGCCCAATCCAACTCCAACCCACTGAGCCCAATACAATTAGCCCAAACACCAACCACCAAGCCCAACTACACAAGCCCAATCCAATCCAATTCCCCAAAGCCCAAAACACTCCAAGCCCAACCTTAACCCTAACCAACATCAAACCCAGCCTTCTCCACCCCCAGATCTGCTCCGCCCCTGACCGCCACCAACAGCCACCGCCGAAACCCTCATCTCCTCCGTCCTCTACCTTCGTCAACACCACCGAGCCACCACCATCTCCACCACACCTCCGGCGAAGCCCTCCGCCCTCGCCTCCATCATCCGCAGCCACCAGCCTTCTCATCCCCATCACCGCCACTCCGGTCATCTCCCCCAACCATTTCCGATCAATCCTCCACCACCAATCCAAATCAGCCTCCATCCCATTTTCAACCTCAACCACCACAACCCTCTCCGGCAGCCCCTCCTTCTCGGCCCCTTCCAAATCCTCCACCACTTCCGGCTGCCCTCTCAACCGCCGCGTCGCCACCATCCGAGCTTCCGCCCCTCCGTCAAGCTCCGTTCGAGCGCCGCCTCCGGCCACCCCTCCAGATCAGCGCCTCCATCACCGCCTTGCCGTCCTCAGTCTCATCCTCTCGCGCCACCACCAGCAGCGCCGCCGCCTCTTCCAACCTCCGTCGCCGCCTCCATATCTCTCTTGCTCCGCCACCACCGCACCTCCTCCGATTCGCAGTCGCCCCTCTCTACTTCCCCAATTTCAGAAAACATGAGGAAGAAATGGCCGAGAAGAAGAAGAGAAGAAAACCAAAAACAAGAAGAAAGATGGAGGAATGAAGAAGAACGAAATGGAAAGAAGAAAGGATGAGGAAGAAGAACAAAAATGGAGGAGATGGGAAATTGGAAAAGAAAGAACGAAAATGGAGTGTAGAAACCGAGATTGAAAATTGGGGAAAGAGAGACGAGACAGAAGAAATAAATGATGAAGAGAGAGAGGAAATTAAACAGTTGGTCGCGATAGGCACTTTGTCGCGGTAGAGTGTTCCGCGCCCATATGCTCCGCGCCCAAAATCTTGCTCCAAGACTGTGAGAGAAGTAGCAAGAAATAAAATTTGTCGCGGAACAATGTTCCGCGACAAATGCACCGCGACCACGACAAATGCACCGCGCCCAGAGACAACCTTCCGCGCCCAGAGAAAAGAAAGCACATTCCGCGACAGCTCCTTCCGCGACCAGGACACAGACAGAAAATTAAAGGCCCAGACAAGGTCACGTGACTTCCACCTCCACTCAAATTTAATTCCCACATGTCAAAACACTTGGGGAGTCCCTGGAGCTGAAGTCCCGCAAGTGTTAAGGAGTTTCGTCTTTTCCCCTGGACCTCAAGTCCTGCCCCCTCCTGGGCGCCATCTTGGAGCCAAAAAGTGTTTTGTCCCTATTCCGCGACAAAGCAGTTGTTTGGCGACCAGATGGGCCTAATGGGCCTAGGGCTAATTTTCCACCTCTATAAATATAACCTCCCACCCCCTTGAACAGTAGCTACACACCCATATTTTTTAGATTAGTTTTGTTTTTCCTCTTGGGGCACCACTGTGCTCCCAAGAAATTTGAGAAATGATGGTCTCATGGCCATGTATTTTTCATTTTTAGTTAGTTAGTTTTAAGCAATAAATGGGTTTATAGTAGTGTAGCCATTTTTATATTATTTACAGCTTTTTAGTGTAATTTTGGGTTGGAAAACACTTAATCAATGAGTGTGTTTAAACCATTATTTTTGGCTTTTGTTGTTATATGAGAAAATATGTCCCAAAATATTGTCATGTGATTTTCCCATGGTTTATTTACTGTCTTGCTTGCATTATGGTCACTTGACCATTTTTTATTATCTCTAGATAGATTTAATGCTTTATTAGAATTAATAAATGTATAACCACTTGATGCCTATCTCTTGCTAGATTTACTAGTGTAGGTTTCATTTAAATCTTAGTCTCTTAGTATAGTTGGTGGATGTTGTACTGCCTCTTAGTGTTTTAGTTTACTTTTATTTTCTTTTTCGTTTAATAGATCTAGAAAGTGGATGGCATTTTAGTGTTTATGCATATTTATTTAAATTGCATCCCCTATATTGTATTGCACCACATTGTAACCCCACGGGTTGCAATGTAATTTTCCCGTTGTGATCCCACGGATCACAACGCACACCCATGTAATGCAATATAAGGGGTTATGCTGCCAAAATTTTTATAAAAAATTTTAAAACCCTTTGTCGCCATACACTCTTGTCGCGGAACCACGTTCCGCGACAAAACCCCTGTTTAGCGACAGAGGACCAAATTCTTGCATTTTGTCTGCATGGCTTTTGTCGCGGAGCACCCTTGTCGCGGAACCACGTTCCGCGACAAAATCTTATTCCGAGACAGAAAATTATGCCTTGCCATTAATTTTGAAACCCTTGGTCGCGAAGCAATCTTGTCGCGGAACGTCTTGTCGCGGAACCACGTTCCGCGACAAAACCCTCGATTAGCGACCAAGGATCCAAATACTTGTAATTTTATTCTGGGAGGACTCTGGCGCGGAACCCTTGTCGCGGAACCACGTACCGCGACAAAATCCTTGTTCCGCGACCAGGAATTATGCCCTTACCAATTTTCAACCCTCTTTGTCGCTATGCCTCTTTGTCGCGGAACCATGTTCCGCGACAAAATTTTTGCTTAAGCGACAAAGCAAACCCTAATTTTCAAAATCCCATTTCTCTTATTTCCCACCCCTTTGTCGCGCAACCTTTGTCGCGGAGCCACGCTCCGCGACACAAACTCTGCATCGCGACAGGGTGGCACCTTTTTGCCAAATTTTTATTCTCCATCTCACTCCATTAATTAATTGAACCTTTATATTAATATTTTGAGGTTGAGATCCAATGATCTCAACCCATGATTAATTTGATATAAAGAACTTTGTTCAATTTCCCATTAAAAAATTCTTCTACAAATAATTAAACTCTAATGATCTAAGTATATAATCCGGACTGTAATTAATTAATTATGGAATGAGTGATTATTTAGACATGAAGAGTGAATATGGAATCATTTCCATATCCTTGCATGAGAAACCAATGTCTCTCATGCAAGATGACCCAAAAATATCTTTCTTTCATTTATTTTGTCTTTTCCGTAATGTGTGAAACAGCTAATAAGGAATATATCAGATTAATGTTGGCGGGTATTCCCACACGGATAACTAGCTCGTGGTCTGTATATTAATTATTAGATGTTATTTTGCATGGTCCGAATAGCGGTCGGTCGAAGCCTTGGCGGTTCGTCCATCCGGGATTATAATAGCTGCTCAGCTGATTCCTATCCGGATACAGTTTCTTTTTCTTTATCTTAATTTCAAACCTGAATTCAAGTTGTAGTATTATTAAATGATGTCGACCAACATTATTTGAGAATTATTACAACAAGAAAATATGTGGGTTTTTCTTCCGTTCACAGACAAAAAGGAAGCTGAATGACGGCGGTCACCGTCACTTGGAATTCCTTTCTGTCTAAAAATCTTCCCATCTGGAATAATTGGGAACTGGATAGCAGATGTTTGCAGTCCAGATCACCCCAGTTATTTCTGGCACTCTTTTTAGCCAAATAAATTCTTCTCATCTCCGGCTATTTCATCTCTGTGTTTCACATTCTGTCTAAACCCACCTTATATTTTGGGTTATTTAATTTTACACTTCTCTATAAAATTATGCATGATATTATTATGTAGATACTGTGGTCACTATTATTTTGGGATCCTTCCCTTGGACATAGAAGTCTTGATTTAAATCAGATGTTTCATAATAAATTTCCAACAAAATTTCCTTTATAAAATCCGGATCTGAGTAAGGGATAAATTCGACAGTTATGACTAATTCACATCCGACTGGGGGTTGATTTTGGGAAATTAGAAGCAGAGTCAGCGATTAGGTCTCACCTAGACTGAAAGGGTCTGTGTTCTTATTGAGAGTCTAGTACCTGATAGGGAATGATTTTCAGATTTATTATTTTCCAAAATTGCTGTTTGTTGGAAATCTTGTATTAAATATTGCACTGGGTCATATTCCACTTGGATTCCGATAAGGTGTGACAGATAATACTAGAGGAACAACATTCGGGCCTTGGTTATTTTCTAAGGTAGGGTTGAGTATTCTTTCAACTGCTATCTTCTTCTGCCAAAGCCTATTTTTGAGTCCTGAGTGAGTGCATCCGGAACGAACTAATTTTATTAGTTCGTTTCATTAGTTTGTATCTCATAACCACCCGACGAGAAGTGAACACTGCGAGCGGTTCACCGAGAATAGGGAATTCTTGATCCACATCCGGTCATTCTGACTGGGGGCTTTCTTTTACTACCAGGGTCAAACTTTCAAAAACCACCGAGTGATAGGATTTTAAATGCTTTCTTTACCGCTTTCTTTTACCGCTTTCTTTTAAATGCTTTCGTTAGAGGTCACTCGGTTGTATTGAGAGTTGTGTAACTGCTACTAGGACTGATAGTTAAGGGATAGTTCAGGGCTTGATTAGAATCTTTGGGTGTGACATGGGGGAATGATAACAGTACTTGGCATCTCAATAAATGATTTGTCAGGTGTTGCTTGTCCACCACAGATAAATGACATACCTCTACGCAGGGGCAGTTATATATCTGTGGTATCTTAGATTTTGCTGTCTTAAGGCATGTAAATCCTTACTACAAGTACCTGTCTGTTAAAGGGAACATAGTAAAGGAAGCATGAGAATTAGCTAACTGATGAATTATCCCAAACAAAGATCTGTGTATTAAAATGGAAGTTTAACTGTGTTTCATCTGAATCTTGTCCAATTTTTATTATATTCTCCCTGTCCCTTCTGTCTCAATTTAAATCTGCTTTCTTAGAATAATCTTAATCGCTTTCTTAGAATAATTCTATTGCTTTCTTAGATTAAATTTCATTCGCTTTGTAGAATAATTTTATCTGCTTTATTTTAATCACTTTCATAATCTAATTTAAATTCTGTCAAGTAGTTGGTAATTCAATCACAAACTCGAATCGAGTAACCGAGTGGAAAATCTTAGTAAATGGCGTGGGCCCTGCTTCTATCGCACATCCTCCAGTGAACGATCCGGTACTTACTATAAATACTGCAATTTTTGACTCCGTGCGCTTTCGGGGGCACAGTTTCTTAACACGAGTAAATAAAAATGTGATTTTTCAGAAAACACTCATGTAGTGGGAATCTGCCGAAAGTTTCATGGCAGGGAATCTCATGACATGAAATCATGAGAAGTATCATGGCACATATGCCGGGGACCCTCAGTGTGACAGGCTGAAGGTCAATTTATCCTGGTTGTATCATGAGATTTATCAGAAGTTTCATGGCAGAGAGGACCACATTGCCATTTGAAATTAAAGCCCCTCACATGAGTAATAAAGAGTAACAACCTTAATATATCCCTAACCCCTTTCCCAGTGATCATAACTCTCTCCATTTAATAAATCCAAACCTGATATATTTTATTGAAAAATACTCGTGTTAATGAAATTTGTCAAAAGTTTCACCCGGCATCCTTCTTCATGGAAGAGTTGAATCTGGATCTTCGATTTTTTAGGATCTGATTCAGCCTTTTGGACAGCATGGCCAATTCTTCTTCATCATTGTAGTCATCAAGATCTTTCATGGAAGAGTCATCCATATCCTTGGTCACAGATTTGAATGCCACTGGTTTGATTTTACCCCTAGGGCAGTGATCCATTTCCCATTATTGTAGGATTCCCATTAATTCATCAACCTGCAATTTATCAAAGTCTTTGTATAGCTTAAGGGCAGCCACCTTTGCGTTGAACCTTTCTGGAAGAGTCCCAATGATTTTACCTACAATATCCTGTTGAGAATACACTTTGCCAAGCTGAAGAGCTTGGTTGGTTAGATCACGGACAACCAATATATTGGCCAACAGTTTCATTACCATCCATAGTAATTTTATGAAATTGAGCATCAAGTATAATGATTCTAGATTTCTTTACCGGTGCCATACCCTCGTAGGTATTGGCTAAAGTAGTCCAGACGTCATATGCAATCTTGCACCCAGTAATAAGTCTGTATTGATCATTTGTAAGAGCATTGTGAATGGCAATCAATGCTTTGGAGTTCTTTGATGCAACAAGTTTCTCGGTTGCAGTCCATTCACTCCTTGGTTTCGGGGTTTTCACACCATCTTTTTCATCTACTGGAGGATGGTATTGAGTTTCTACTGTATCCCAAGCACCTTCATCTAGAGCGATGAGAAATGTCTCCATTTGATCTTTCCAATAGGCATAGTTTGATCCATCGAGCAATGGAGGTCTGGTTACTGAGCCACCTTGGCTATCCATACTTTATGACTGGATCTCGCTTGTAGAGTGTGTGGCTCTGATACCAATTGTTAGGTCCGTTTGCGTGGATAACCAATAGACTAGTCCTGAAAACTAGTTCAAGCACCTTTCGTGGACACGTTAAACAGTTTTAAGATATTATGCAGCGGAAAATAAATAAACTGTAAGGGAAAGAACTCAAGATTTGTTGACCCAGTTCGACACAAGCCTACATCTGGGGGGTACCAATCCAGGAGGTTCACTATTTGTTTCAACTTGATCCGCGATCTAAACAATAGTGATTTAACTCGTCCAACTCCAATCTCCAAGCGGTTGAATTGTAGAACCAAAACACTCCCTTGTTTTGGTGAAGATCTCCCCGACCTTGCTCCAATTCCTTGAAGGCTCCCCCTTCAAATTACCCTTGGTCGAAACCTGTTGGCGACCCTCCTTTAAGAATGACTTCGTTTAAGCTCTTTGATTTTGACGACTCATCGAGAGACTTGATTGAACCCGTCAACTCCAATCAAGAACACTGTGGCACACTTTCGATCAATTCACCCGAGGAAGTGTTGATCGAATGTTTTCCTTCGAAATGATGTAATCTCGAACACTGAAGGAATTGTTTCTCTCTTACTCAATTGCTTCGATGGCACAAGGGAGAAGAATGAATAATGTGAGTCGTGAGTACACTGTCCCTTGGCTGGTGTATTTGAAGAGAGACAACAGCCTCCATTCTAAGGTAAGATATTCTTGCCATAATTCTTCCTTCCTTAGAACGGAGTTACCCGAAATACTTGAGCACAATCCGGGCAAGGAATCAGCTAGCCGTTGGAGGATGATCTTGAGCAGATTCGCCAGCATCTCTTCCTCTAAATAGTTTGTCGAATACAGACGGGGTTAGTCCAACAAAGTAGTCCAGACATCGGTTGTGAACACATTTGCTCAAAACTGGTTTCCAACACTACGAACAATTAACAATTCTCCATAATTTACTAAATTGTATCGACTCCAAAAAAAAATGTATACATCTAGTCTAGTACTGAAAAATTAATTAATCTGGTTAATAATACGTAGTATTTGATCAAAATTTCTCTGGTAAAGAATTTTTGGAGCTAACTGGCCGCCGTAAATATTGATCAATTGTTTATACACAAAAAAGTCTTAGCAAGTAACCTATTCCGACCGTCAACCCAAGCCTAAATTCTCAATTAAATGAACCACGTTTTGCATAACTTCTCAATTACTATATCTTAATAATACATTTTTATCTAAACAAAAAAACCTTTATTTAATTTCAGAGAGAATTTTCTATTCTTTTGTTTCTTACGACAAAAAATCAACAAACCTCAATGCAGCCTAAAACAATCGAGAAACAGAAATTACACAAGTCAAGAAAATCAGGAAGTGTGATTTTTTGAATGACCATAATGCCCATTTGACTTGAAACTTTGATGCGAAGTCAAGCTTACCTACTACTACCCCTTTGGTCCATAAAATATGCTTGGTTCATACTTCCTCCGTTTTTTAAGTGTTCCAATAATTCATTTCAACTAGTTGATTTTGGAGCTTTATTTAGTTAGATTAGAGAATAATTTTGAAGGTAAGCCTAACATGGGTTTTGTAGTTTGTACTCTCTACTTTTACTATTATTATTTTATCATTTTTATTTAGCCTTATAACGAATCATATAAAACCATCCAAGTCAGCTAGTTGAAAATAGTGATTCAAATGGAGCACTTAAAAAAGAACGAAGGTAGTATCACTGAATAAATAAATAAATACTAATATTAAAATGGAAATCATTCTAGAGATCTTAATTTTTACTATCTGAACTGAAGTATATATATGTCTCAATTTCAGTGCACTTTTTATATTATTTTTTTAAAAAAATTTTACAAAGTTGACTATATACTGACTGAATCGTAGTTTTATCTTTTATTTGATCATTTGTAATTTTAATAGTTTCAGCTTCTAAAAAAATTATAAATATGTAAAATATAATACTTCAGTTTATGAAATTTTTTTCATGAAGTTTTCACATAACTAATCAGTACTACTATTGTAACTTATACCCGACGCTAATAATTTCTTCATCATTCGAGGCAGACAGTTAATAATGGGTTCCGAGACATTTGTTGAAGTGATTTTAGCAATTCTGCTGCCGCCTGTGGGCGTCTTCCTGATCAGATATGGCTGTGGAATGGAGTTCTGGATTGATTTGCTGCTCACTGTCTTGGGATCATATATGCTCTTTATGTGTTGGTGGTATGAAAGCCAACTACTTCTATATAGGCTCTGGTTTGGGGATTGAATAATGATGATGATGATATTTTCACTAGGGCTAATTAATTTCCGGGGTTTTCTTTGTGGTATTGTTGTAAACTGTACAAGTTAATAATTCACTTGGGATTGTCTTCAAAAATATCAGTACTACTATTAAACAATATTGTAATATACTTATATAGTCTCTCTTTTTTTTTTTCTTTTTTTTTTTTGTGAATAACTTACTTATATATATAGTTTGGTCATACAAATGGATAAAGTCTAATTGAATAGTTAATACGTTATGAGGTGCAAGTTTTAAAGCAAATTAAAACCAAAAGGTAGCTAGCCAAGGACGAAAATTTACAGCTGAATTTGGAAATCTAATTAAACCCCAGAAAAATATATATAATATCCCTGATTTAATTTAATCATATAATTAGCACTCTAGCTTTTATCTGCACCATATCATTAAAATTAATTACTATAATTAAAAAGTAGAAAATATATAATTATTGAATATCTAAAAAAATGAATAGTTATTATTATTATTATTATTATTATTAGATGATGATGCCCCACCTACTGATACCAAATATTAGTATGTTAGATTTATCATTGCCATCGTATAAATAGTAATAAAATAATGGAGTTACAAGCATACGTTTGTCAATATACTCATCAATGAAGTAACATCAATTATTTTATATTTTTATTTCATTTTATTTTTATTTTTTACACTATATAGAGAGTTCCCAGTTCAAATTCAGTTCTACCTAACCACCATCTTTTTCATCATCCTATTTAATTAAAAAATAAAAGTTAAGACATGCATACTGTCGCCTTATTGATTAATATAATTGTGAGTGTGGAAATTAACACAATAGATAAATATATTTATTTTGTATATATTCAAAGTTTGGCCCAATTCAAATTTATATTCAACTTATAACTCCAATTTTCTAATTAAACGATGATTAAACTTAATTGAGAAGGCTTACATTAGAAGAGTCACTACATTACCGTTTTATATTTTAAATTATTTATCAAACACTCATTAATAAGAGCAGTTTATATTATACATACATACATACATACATACATACATATATATATATATTTATTTATTAAATAACAAGTTGAAAATCTCAATATGGTGTATTTTAAAGATATTATTTCTAGAACACTGAAATGATACCCAAGTACCCAACCAAAGATAGTGAAATAATTCAAACGAGATTTTTTACAAAGATATTTTATAGTATTTGTCTTTATTCTAGTATGCACTTGTATAGTAGTATGCATATATCTTGTGTAATAGATAAAAGTGATCAAAAGATATACTTAGGTATTTAGAATAAATGGCATCGGTCCTTTTACTTCAAAAAATAAAACATAAAAGAATTATAGTATTTCAACAGTTTAATATCCAAATTTGATAGCTAGATTTAAAAAATCTTGCAATGAAAATAAATTGTGACAAACAAAATTAGTGGATGGGGATGTATAATAAGCTCATAACTCGGTTAGAGTTCCTTTTTACTTCTTTACTTAGAAATTAGAAAATGGTAAAGAAAACCTTTGTTAGTTGAAATTAGATTAACTCAATTATCCTTACTAAGGGATGGAGCTGTCAACGAGTCGAGTTGTGGGTGTTTGAGCTTGCTTCGTTAAAGATTCGAGCTCTATTTGTGTCGTTCGCTAAGGAATTCAGGACTAATATTATGTTCGAGCTCGGCTCGTAAAAAAATTTGTGAGTTTGAGCTCGACTTCGGCTCGGCTCGTTAGTTCAAAGGAGTCAACTGACTCTTTTGTTCAGCACGGTTCGTTTAGCTCGAACTCACTTCATTTGAACTTGTTCGGCTCAATTAAAAATATATTTGAATTTAGTAATTTAATAAAAATAGGAGATTGGAGTTTGAAGATTAGGTATCTATGGTTACAAACTTACAATTTTTATAAAATAAGTGATAATTGAAAATAATACTCCATCCGTCCCATTGCAAATGTCCTACTTACTATTTTTGGATGTCCCATTACAAATGTCTTCTTTCTATAAATAAAAATAATTTTCTCCTCCAACTATGTGGACCCCATCATATACTGAAAAATCAACTCTACCTTAATTCCGGTGCCCAACAGTAATAAGACGTTTGAGGTGGGACGGAGGGATGAGTAATCTAAAATTATAGAACTACCCCCTTAACAAACATATAAGAACAATTTCAAATTATTCGCGAACAAAGCTCGTGTTCGTTCGTTAAGCAAATGATTTTAAATTCATGTTCGCGCTCAATTCGTTAAGCTCTACAAATAAATAATTAACGAACGAAAACGAACCGAATCAAGCTTTATACTCACACCCCTACTACAATTGGTAAAAGTTTAGACAAATGAACTAACCCCACTTGGTTATTATTAACTGATGAGTTGAAACTTGACACATACGTACATTTCAATTGAGTTAAAAAATAATGGCACTAACTCATCCCACAATCCAATTTCAATGAAATTGCACGTTATTTATTTATACACCAAAGTAAAAAAAAATAAAATAAAAAATAAAAAATGGATTCACCTTGGAAAATCACTTTCATTTGGTTTTGTAGAAAAGGGGTTAAAAATGTAAATGAAACTTCTAGAACATGCGCAAAAGCTTACAAGGGAAACCTACCACCATTACAAACTTAAATAACAAAGCCTCCTTCGGAAGTCGTTCCGAACATTTTGTTAATCATTTGACCTTCGCAACCTTATCGCGACCAAATCATTAGCGTGTCTGGACGAAAAGTATTATCCTACTACTATCCTAATAATATTTTGAAATAGACACCCCCCCCTCCCCCTCCCTCCCCATTTTTCATACAAGACTTGGACAATTTTCCCCATTAATAATCTATATTTATTACTATTATTATTGCTCCTTTTATTATTTAATTCTTTATTTTACTAATGACGAATTTTCTGCCCCCAAATTTATCAACCCCCAAATCCAATGTACATACTATATAGTACTATCATTTAAAATTTTAATGTGCTGTTTTGTCTGTGCTCGATTTCCTGGCTGTACAAAACTGTGTTGAACAATCAAAGCCGTCCCGCGTAAGCGAAAAAAAAAAAAACCAGAGACGAACCCCTAAGTGGATTACATCATATTCCATTTAAAAATTAAATCGAAACCCAATTCTTGAATTTTTCCTATTTTTGGATACAAGAAAAAGTCCAAACAGCGTCCACCAAAATTTAAAAATAGTTGTAATAAAACCCGGTTTGCAAAACCGGTAACGGTAACGTAAAACAGCGTGTCGGGCGAAACCCCGAACGCACAACAAATAGCGAAAGTCAAGCAGGGGCACCAGCGTCATTTCACCTATTGAAGGATAATTAAAAAGACTTTTTGCCCCTGGCTTTATTCAGTTTTATATTTCAACTGTTCCCACATTTCACAAACACACCATAATCGGAAGAATTGAATAGTGTCATGTCTGCTATGTTGTCTGTTTGTTTGCCAAACTGAGGGGCGTAATGGTCATCTTACATCACTGTTGGGAGGGTATTCTCGTACATTAGTATATACGAAAATTTTCAGTCAAATGGAATGAGTTACTCCCTCCGTCCCACTTGAATTGTCCCATTTGACTTTTTGACACTGTTCATTGTTCAACTTTGACTCAATACTATTGTAATTATATATTTGAAAAAAATAGTCGAGTTTGGTCTTGTTAGATTCGTCTAATCGTATAGTTTTAGAATATATATTTTATATAATTTTTAGTTGTATATATTTTGAGATATTAGCAATTTAAAAAGTGCATTGGATTGTGTGCAGAAATGAAATGAGACATTTCAAATGGGACAGAGGGAGTATATGCTTGGAAGGAAGGGCGATTATTAAAATCGTGTGTCGCATTGATGCGTGCATCACAATTAAAATAATTAATAGTAGTAAATATTTAGCTTTTTTATTTTGATTTTTATTAATATTAAAAGTGAGCCTTATATAAAGGAGCTGCACGCCTCAATGCTCATGCCTGGTAGAGAGTACTAGACACGAGAGCAGTTGGGGATTTGAAAAATCGATTCTTTCTAATTTTTTCTTCACTTGCAAATCCTAGAACCTCAATTCCGCAAAATTTCCGAACAATCGTCGATAAAATTTGTTTGATTCGTCGTCTAATTAGCTAGCTCAGTCGAAGATTAATGGTGGAGAAGAAGACGATGAGGTGGCAGAATTACTTCCCGAGCTGTTTCAAACCGGAGGGCACGCAGCCGAGCAAGAAGAAGCGGGTGGCGACGACGCCGAATTCGTATCCGAGGATTTCGCTGTCGGATTTCAGTGGATCGACCCTGTCGCTGACGGAGGATCTATCCATTTCGCTGGCGGGTTCGAATCTGCACGTGTTCACGCTTCAGGAGCTGAAGGTCATTACGCAGAATTTCTCGTCGAGCAATTTCCTGGGCGAGGGCGGATTCGGACCGGTGCATAAGGGTTTCATCGACGATAAGCTCAGGCCGGGCTTGAAGGCCCAGCCCGTGGCGGTGAAGCTCCTGGACTTGGACGGCACACAAGGGCACAGAGAATGGCTGGTATATATACCAATCCAGATTCATTCATTTTCGTTGTTCATTTGTTTGTTTTGTAGTAATATACTAGTAGTACGTATTCAGCTAATCTTTATACCATCATAATGCAGACGGAAGTGATATTTCTGGGGCAATTGAGACATCCAAATTTGGTGAAGCTGATAGGTTACTGTTGCGAGGAAGAACACAGGCTGCTGGTATACGAGTACATGCCGCGTGGCAGTCTTGAAAATCAACTCTTTAGGAGTAAGTGCTGCTTTCATTTGAATACGTCTGGATCTTTCATTTAATTTGTCTGTTAATTTTCCATGTTGAATATATATAATAAAGGGACTAGCTATATGCGCTTTCGTGTGGATATGTTTGCTGTGGTGTCCTCCACGAAGGGCCGTTTGCTTTTTGCATCTAATAGTTTCTTTTTTATATGAATACTACTAACTAAATATGCACGAGAAGTGTTCGGAAAAGGTCAATTGGCGGTGTTTTTATTTGTTGCAAGTTGACCGTTGATGTGCCACTGTAGTGCAAAACTACTAACTTTTTGTCATTAGATTTGTTAAACAAAAACGGCTGTCATCTTTCAAGACTTTGTATTTTTAATACGTTAGTGTCGCTTTGAATAATTCAGATCCAAGGAGCAATTTCTTTTTTACAGCTGTAGTGATCTCATATATATGATTGAGGCTGTCCATGATGTAAAGATTAATGATCTGTTATGGAGATTTGGAGATGATGAGTAGCTTAGTTCATCATTCCACTTGTGTAGGGTTTTGGTTTGACCTTATTCAATGGGAAATCTAAATGACTTCATGTAGTAAATATGATCAATTTCTAGAAATGGGTTCCTAATCAAGTGTTTTGTGTAATTTAAACAGGATATTCAGTTTCACTTCCATGGTCAACGAGGATGAAAATAGCTCTAGGAGCTGCAAAAGGGTTGGCATTCCTACATGGAGCTGAAAAGCCTGTCATTTACCGCGATTTTAAGGCATCCAACATCTTGCTCGACTCGGTAAGCATTTTCTCTAAATCATACATTATCTATCATCTAGTGTTAATTATATGTGGAGAGATCTCATGTTTGAAATTCTTTCTTGTTTTCAGGATTACACCGCCAAGTTATCCGATTTTGGTCTCGCTAAAGACGGGCCAGAGGGAGACGACACACACGTTTCGACACGTGTTATGGGAACACACGGTTATGCTGCGCCAGAGTACATCATGACAGGGCACCTGACAGCAGCAAGTGATGTGTACGGCTTTGGAGTATTGCTTCTGGAGCTTCTCACTGGAAGGAAGGCAGTGGACAAGAGCCGTCCTCACAGAGAGCAAAACCTCGTCGAATGGGCGAGGCCTATGATGAAAAGCTCGAGGAAGCTCAGCCGCGTGATGGACCCGAGGCTCGAGGGTCAGTACTCGGAAATAGGAGTTGAGAAGGCGGCAGAATTGGCCTACAAATGCCTCAGCCATCGGCCCAAGTACAGACCGACCATGTGCGAAGTGATCAAGGTTCTGGAGCCATTGAAGGATCTCGACAGTATGCAGATTGGCACATTTGTGTTTGCAGTGTCAACAGACAGCGACTCACAGAAAGATGCATCGCGCACGCCTGACAGGCGTTGCAGCGCTCCGCGTACGCCCGAAAGGCAGAGCGCTCCAAGGACACCCGAAAGGCAGAGGAACACGAAGAAGGAGGCCGGAGGACAGTACCACCAGAGACACAAACTCCATGAAGGCCCCAAACATAGGGCCAAGTCTCCCAAATCGCCGCTTGCTTTTACAGAAGCGGCCATGGAACAGAAAGGGTTCGATTCTCCATCCCACCATGGCCTCAAGAGATCATGAAGTGTACATCCAATTTGCTGTAAATAAAAGAAAAAAGAAAAGGAAGAACAAGGAAAAATCAAAAAAAAAAAAAAAAAAAAAAAAAAAAGAAATCTTCAAAAAGAACTGTGATTGCATAGAGAAGAACTAGACAACCTTGTGGGCAGGCATAAGTCATAAAACCATTTTACCTTCTTTGATTTTAAATTTCTTTTTTTGGTTCAAATGTATACCTACACTTTGTAATTTCCATTTTTCAACTGTAATTGGAAGTGAGATCATTCATAATTTTGATTACCAGTATTTTATTTATTTATTTTTTTGTGGGAGTTGGTTAGTACTATGGATGAGATTGAGCAACAACCTTGGCTGATGAACAAGAAAGTGAGATCCCATAAATATTATACTAGCACTATCTGGTTTTTCTTACTTCTTGAAACTGAAATCAGTGGAATAGTAGTTCATAGTTCATAGTTTTGACATAAAACAAAAGAATACTAAAAGGGAAAACTTTAGTGTGGAGAAGCAAATGATGATAATCCAATTGAGTGAGATATTATTGTAGTAATAAAGTAGCCAAAGGGCATTCATTATTGATTGGGAAGAATGAAGGAGAGTGTTCCTTTCCTTGGTTGTTGGATGACAGTGCACCAAATCCCTGGTTTTGGAGGGTTGTTCTGACTTTTGACTTTTTTATGAGTCACAATCACTGTAACCAACTAAAAGGAATTATTCAATGGGATTAAACAAATATGGGAGTCTTACGTATCATCATCGATGAATCAAAGAATTTGGATGTGAAAGGAGGCGTGCATATTATTGAATTATTGGCAGCGGAATCATTTTTCTGCTACAATAAACAAGTATCAATGCCTCCTTTTTTCTTTTTTTTTTTCTTGCCAGTTTTCTTTGGTTGGTTTAACCTTTCAGTGACTGAGGAGAGGAGTGTGGGAAAATATTTCAACCTTGAATGCAAGAATTTTTGAACTTTGAGATGCCAGTTTGGGTTCTTACCCAACTTCAACTAAATTTTACATTAAGGTAGTAAATTTTGAATGGTAATGATAGTTGTGATCAATTCAGGTGTGAGGAATCAGGAATAGGATAGGATAGGATATTCTTCTTTGTGTTGGTACTACTAATAAAAATGGTTTCTTTTTGTGTTTGGGTGACAAAATCTAATTAAGTAATTGTACCAAATATCAGTGCATAACTTTGCACACTCACTGTCTTTCATTTTTCTTTAAAAAAATACTAGTATAATGTTTAACTTGAACATATATATAAACTTTAAAGAAGTGAGTGAGATTATATATTTGTAATAAAACTAATAATGATTGAAGAAAGAAATAAAGACAAATACATACTAGCAATCGTTGGTTGGTCTAGTAAAGATTGAAACTAAATTTTTAATTGGACGGACTATAGTTCGATTCCTACATTATAAAAAATAAAGAACTTATTTGTGATGTTGATCGAGTATCTTTAAATTTTTTGAAATTCATAGCTAATTTGTTGACATTTAAACCAATTCTAGTAGAGCGTAAGTTGTTGGTAAAAATAGAGAATTAATCAAGAGAAGCAAATAGAAAATAAAATGTCTATCAACTAACAAAATGAAAATAGAAATTAAATAATAATAAAAAAAAAAAAAACTGTAACGATCATTGTTTACTGTAGAATAATGAAGCCATCTCCCACTCCTCCGATCACAAAATTTTATTTCAAAACAAATGATAAATTAATACAGTAATATTTTAAAACAAAAGCTTTTCAAGATAGAAATCTAATACATTTTCTAAAACAATATACTACTATACATCATGGTGTACGATTTATGAAATTTATATTGAAAATATTAAAACAGTTGAATCAAGCAAATCGATGAACCGATAATCAGTCCGATTATTATATGTACTCTAATCGTCCTATTATTTAATTTTTCGTTTAGTATATCATTATTGCAAAGTGCACACAAACGATGTATGATGTGTGCCTAAAATGCTAACAGGCAACTAGTGAATAGAAGTATATATATAAAAACGAAAAACAATAAAAATAAAATAAAATTATGAGCTAAGAAGATTCCTACAAAATGAGGTAAGAATTTAGAAAGATGGTGGGGAGTCACTGTAAGAGAGAATTCAAACTTTGAAACACAGATATGGAATTACTAATACTTATGGAGTATATAAATATAATTGAATTGAGCAAAAATGAAAACGTCGCCTGAGAGATTCGAACTCTCGCGGGGAAACCCCATGTACTTAGCAGGCACACGCCTTAACCACTCGGCCAAAGCGACCTTTTTGTTAATGATTAAAAAAGTGCTAATTACTTATTTTAGGATAAAATTAAACTTTTGCCTTCATGAACAATATTAATATTTATGATTGCATTAATTATTCTATATATATAAAGGCATGACATAATGGGTAATTAAATCCTGAACGGAGAAGATGGAAAATTCAATTCAAATACAAAGAAAGCTTTTGTAGGTTTTGGCTCAAAGAGCTTATAAAATACTAGTACTTCTTATTCAAGATTAGCATTAATGCAGTAGGAATTCATTTAAGTAATCTCTAAATATAGAAGAACTTTGTACTAGCTATTCCCCTACAATTATGGATTATTGTGGGTAAACATCACAATGTATACATTTTTCTTTTAAAAAAAAAAAACAGCCTATACAGGTACGTAGGAAATGGTAGTGGGAGCCCATGCCACACAAATTTATGTACACATTTGTTGAATTCATGATTGATAAAAATTTTGTCCAATAATTGAATGGATTATAGTATACTAGCAATAAACATCCTCCATGTATATAAAATTTATTGTAGGCTCGGAAAGTGGGTTGCATGCATCATATGTGTACAGAAGGAGTCTTAATAGGTTATTTGTCCCACTACTACATGATTGAGAATTTGGAGATGAGAGTAAAATTAAAATAATTTTCGTAGTATATGGGGTTAAACTTAAATATATTTATTTACCCAAAAAATAGTTGGATTTAATTTTAAAATAATTTTTATTTATTAGGTTAGGTTATATATTTTACATATCATAGCAAGATTAATTATATATTTATATAATGTTGGCATTCATGAAATTAGGTTATAATATACTATCTTTTACTCCCTCCGTCCCGCGAAATGTGGCCACTTTCTTTTGGGCACGGTAATTTAGGTAGTGGGTTTTAGTAGTTAAAGTGGTGTAGTCATTTTGTGTTTAAGATTGTAATGAATTTTGATACTGTTTATTATTTAACTTTGACTTTATATTATGTAATGATACAATTAGAGAAAAATATTCAAGTGTGATATTGTTAGAATCGTCTAATCATGTAGTTTCATAATATAAATTTTATACAATTTTTATGTGTACCAATTTTAAAATATTAAGAATTAAAGAAATGATAGGGACTTTGTGTAGAAAAGTAAAACTGTATTGGAATTTGTGCAGAATAGTAAAAGTGAACACTTTTAATGTGATTTAAGAATAATTAAAATTCTAATCAAACTTATATTATTTTAATTTATCTAAAAATGGAAAGTGGCCAAATTTTGTGAGACACCCCAAAAAGAAATAGTGGCCAAAATTCGTGGGACGGAGGGAGTATAATCATTATCTAACTTTCTATATAGATATGTATAATTTGAATAATTGGTGCAAATATTCAAAGTCAGTACAAAATAAAATAACAAAAATATGATAATTAAATATTTTTTAACAGGATGGATCATAGTTGGAAAAACAATCGAGAATAAAAATTACTGTTATATAAGAAAAAATTTAGTTTATATATATAATTGAGACACAAACGATCTTATTAATAATTTATGCACAATAATAATTATAATATTGTAAACTTATTTTTAAATTATTCACGGAAAAAAAACTTATTTTTTAAATTCATTTATAATGTATATATAATATTATCATTAATCAAATTAGGTTATAATATATTTTTTATAATCATATCTTTTTAAACTTAAATATTATGCTAAAATTGGAATCTTAATTTGACCTTTATTCACTCCATTTTCATTCTTTTATTTTGCACTTTTTAATTAATGATGGAATATAAATATTTTTTTATATTTAATTTATGACTATATGTATGATATTTTTCTTAAAAAGATATGTCACTATAAAATATTATTCATCATATGTGAGTATTTTTTAAAAAAAATTAATAATATATGACCTCTACCTCTATTATTTGAGTTTTTCTCATTATAGAAGAATTTTAAAATCCACAACTAATTAATTTAAAATTTCGGAATGATTTATTACAAAATATATATTTTTTTAATTTAAACACATAGAGTAGTTTTTTAAAATATTTAAAGTTTCCTCCAAAAATACATCCATTTAAAATAATTATATATCTTGTGAGGTGCTAATTCAATTCCAATTGGTCGGACTAATTTTAATGTGGGAATTATTTATGATATCAAAATAATTCTATTTCCTATGTTAGTATTTGGTGAATTTTTTAATTGTTATTTATATATGTTGAATATATCCGATTGATGAATAAATATTTTTAAAGATTAACTAATTTTAATTGTTATTTATATCAAATTATTATTATTATTATTATTATTATTATTATTATTATTTTAATATATTTTATTAATTGTGAGTATAATTTATTTTATTTATTTTTATGCTTAATATTAATTTGATTTACTGTAATGCCCGAAAATTTAAAACCATTTTCGTGACGTCACCGCCGTATTAACTATTCTAAACTGTCGATCACTCAGCTTAGATAGTCAATACAAAGCGAGGCATAAATACAAACCTGTATCACAATCAAATAAATGCCAACAAAACAGTACATAACCCCAGAAACAGTACATAGCATATCCGGGCAACAAGCCCTGAAATAATATAATGACATGGCCACACATCCAATACCAGAAATAACCAATAAATAAATCATATGTGACACACCGATCACATTTAAGGAATAACAAATATTCTCATCAAAGATCAGACAAGAGCATGTAATATTTATTCTAAACAACAAATATAAGGAATGCAGCCTAGCTAGTCCGCTCAACCCGAACCCCCATCATCGTGCTCTGCGCTGTCCGTAGGAGGAGGATCTATAAAACAGACAACAGCAACAAGGTGTCAGTACAACGTACTGGCAAGGAATAGATATAGCAGGGGAAACGGGGTACTTACAATAATACTATGCAAATAATAATAACAACAACAACAATAATAACAACATTTAAGGACATAAATAAATACAGGAATTAAGCATCACACCGTCCCATACCGGTGCTTCAACTACTGCAATAAAAGATGCATGATGAATGATGAGATGAAATGTTATGACCTATGATGTCTATCTACTCTAAATGTAACACATAAGAATGTCTAGCGCGCAACCTAAGTACCATGGCCGGCATTCCTCACCAAATAAGGGTCCACTCCCCTTAATGGTCGGAGAATATGTCTAAGTGCCCCCGCCGCGGACACAACAGCTGAAATAAGTGGCTTACGGACCAGCGGGTCTGGCCTAGAGCATCTCGCTCACACAAGCCCAATGCCCAAAAATCACTTCTAGAGGCATTTAAAAATTCACAGTCATATACATGCTCAGATTACAAATCAATAGCATAACAACATTATAAACAACTCTCCACGAGTACAATACATAAATAGCAACTCTCCACGAGTTAAGTACAATCAAGGGTGCGTCAAGTCCCACGTATCGACACTCAACTCATAACATAAAAATTGAAGCAACGCAAGATTCCATCCTAAACTAAGGCATGGTAGATCTTCTCTAATTGCAAACTAAGTTCCAGGTTATGAGCATAATAATTAGTGAGATATTCGCAAGCAGTTCTAGCCTAATTCTAAGGCATCCTCATTATACGCAGGGAATCCGTACACGCGAGAGTTCGCAATACTATGGTAACATAGACTATACTAGTCTATTCCTAACCCCTATCTAATTTGTTATTCTAAACCTTGCATTTATTATAATTCTTCAAAGCTTCCCTTGAACATCTTCAATCTTCCCAAGGTTTTGGCACGAACTTGTAGTTGTCCCTATACAATAATATCAAAATAAGCAACATAATTATATAATCACTACAACTCAAAAACCATCATCTCTTCCTTTCCCCAACTCCGACATCCACTTCCAATCCACTTTCTACATCATTTCCAAGCCAACCATCCAACAATACTTCAATTAATCCAACAACAACTCCCAATATTAAAGCAACAAAACCAAATATCCGTATGCAACTAAACTAATATCGTCCTACTTCCAACTCCATTTTAACCCTCCTTAATATATCAACTTCAAATTCATATCTCAATCACTTGATTATAAGCAAGTAAAATACCTTTAAAAAGTAAATCAATTTCCAAATAGACATAGCACACTTCATAAACCATTTAGGCAAGCAAATTCAATAACCAAATTATTAGTTCAAGAATCCCCAATTTATTCAACTCTACAATTCCAATTAAAGTCATTTAAGGATTTACTAGTTTACACAATCAATTTCAAGAATACATCTTCAATAACAACTCCCAATTACTCTAACCAAATCAATCAACTAAAATAAACCATCCCGGGCTAAGTCTACTCCCAAAACCTCCAACAATTTCCAAGTATTCAAGAATCAACATAATCCAATAATCCCAAAATTCACAATCTTTCACAAATCTCAATTTCATTAATTTACCAAACTAATCACCAAAACCATGTAACTTGGAAATCATCATGCAAGCAACAATCAACACTTAAAATACATTTCTAGTACTCAATCTACATTTGGGAAAAGAACTCAACTACAATTCCAAAAACACCAACAATGGAAGAACACTCAAGTTCTCCCACCACCACAGCCGCTACCAATACCACCACACCACCACCACCTGCTCCCGACCACCACCGCCGGCCAAGACCGCCTCGGCAGCAGCAGCAGCGCTGCTGCTCCAGCGGAGCGCCACCGCGCGACGCCGCCACCACCAAGCCGCAGTCGCCATCTCCTTCGTCATCTCCGCCGCCTCCTTCCCTTCTCCGGCGACTCGCCGGACTTCACTCAACAAAATCAAAAACCCAATGCTTTCCCAAAATCCCCAAATCGTGTGAAATTAAAGAAGAGGGAGAAGAGAGAGTTCGTACCCGTACAAAAGCTTGAATGGAGCCTCCATTTCTCTCCCAAAATCGCCATTACCGCCACCCATTCTTCTCATCGGTCTTCTCCTCCTTCTCTCAAGTTTGCCCGATGGAAAGGGTTAAAATGAGGACAAATCTTTAATTTGCCCCAATTTAAGGTCAAAGGACCTCTGTGCAATTCTCTTATTTTCAATTTAACCCTCAGACAATTTCACCCTTACACTTCCTCCCTATTCAATTATAATGGTTTGGGACTTGGGCTCTCTTAATTATGGTTGGGCTTTTACCATAAGTTCCAGAATCAATTTACAAGTAATTGAGCCCAATTAAAATAATTAATCATAATTAATTAATTTAATTATGAAATAATTATCCAGGATGTTACATTCCCTCCCCCTTAGGACCATTCGTCCTCGAATGACGTAAGGGATTGTCCAGTAAGTTATCTTAACTAAATTGGATTGATTTCCATCTCGGGATACTTTCTCAATTGTTTTCCTTCGATCCCTTACATTGTATTCAATTCCATGTTGGAACCATGGTTCTTTCACCATCTGGAACGTCTTATACTGAACTACTTCCCTTTCCTATGATTGATCGCCATAGATTACTGCTTATATTCTCGACTCATGTTAAGCTTCACCTCACAACTTGCATGCTTTACTTTGAATCATATACCACTCCTCTCAATTAAGATACGTGGGGCACATCACCTTTTATTATTTTGAGTCTCTTCTTCAGTCTGTCTCTGATGGTTTCCTATATCTATAGTTGTCTCTTGATGAGCTCTGTACTCAACTCTTCCCATTCCTAAGAATTATTCATTTGATTAGGGATTCTCTACCCTCCTTTCAATTAGTTCCTAGATAATGCCAACCTGACACCCGACATCATTGAATATTGCAAGAGAAACCCGACATCATCAGACGTTTCTCCCAGTTACACTGGAAAACAATTCACCAACTCCTATTCAGTTATAAAAATCCAGTTACAAGCAGTAGCTTTTCTTTATAAACCTCTGTCAACTTCCGACGGATCAATTAAATACGTCGCTTATAAATGAGCTCACTATCTGATGGTAACCCGCGAGTCTCAATCCCCTGCCATGTCTCTTCTCACACTTGTACATCGCACCCTAAGATTTCTGCAATGCAGTCATTTCGTTAGTCTTAAACTATGTGACTTGCTGTATCTCGTCCCACACTTATCCCGCCGGTCTTGTTTCCTCATTAGAACGTTGGAAGTTTAGTACAATTCACTCAATTTCCATGCTTCTGACCCAACTTCAGTGAATTTTATCCCGGGAGCCATCTCAATCTATGGCTCGTAATGTTAGTCTTGATGGCATTCCGAGATTCCATCTCATTCTGAGGATATATTACACAATTCGTAACTGTTAAAACAGTTAAGTATTCCCCCAGAATTTATTGGGATTATTTTAGGACTGAGTTCTGCTCCGGATAGTCCATTTACATCTTGAATCAGTCGCTCCCAGCTTCGCACTGTTGAATGTTTTGCTTCATACCCCCTTATGGCAATTGCACAAGGTGCAGTGGTATCTCAACAGTTCCATAGGATTCCTCGCCTAGGGATAAATCCGCATCGCAAAAAGAAACAAACAATCTCCAACACAAGGTAAAAAGTGATACCGACTCTCTAGGAGTACGATAACTTCAGAATTATATCGGGAGTCAAAATCTTCCAATACAGGTGGAAAGGAATGCAAAACAACTAAAATTGTTGTTTGCGGAAGTAAGGTTATAGAGACGGGAGTCATTTTATAATGTAACAGATTTAATTATATAAGTGAACCACTAATGAGATGACTCTGAGTAGCAAGAGGAACGACACCGACGAAGAATGACTCCAAATTATCGTAGGGATAATAAATAAGTAGAGAACAGGAGTAACTACAGAATGCCTGGTAAGTAACTACTCTACTCCGGGTAGAAATGAATAGTAGTATGAACCAAGAATGGCGAATGATAATGAGGAAGAAAGAGCGGACTCCAAAGTGCCATAGATCGAAACTTGTTTAGTGACAATATCCGGATTAGTGTTGTCTGAATTTTAGGGTTAGGTAAAATGATGATTAGGAGGATAGGGGTGTGAAGATTGATGAAGAACAAGAACACACACAAAAGGATGATTATGATATAAGAAGATGAGACTAAGTTGTAAAATAAAAGATAATGAAACTTATGAATGAAGGGGACCCGAACTTGCCTAAGGAAGTGAGTCAAGCTCAAGACAAATGGCTTCCTTCAAGTGCATCATTCATTGACAATCCATCGAGCAAGTTTCCAACTTGATGGCGTAAGGGAAATGAACATAAGTTCAAGACAAACACGGATGGGGGAGAACACTTTCGAAAGATTGCTCTCGGTTGTGAACTTTGAAAATATGAGAATGGTTTCAATATTAAGCAAAGATGTTTACAAATGAAGGGGGAGGTCATATATATAGGCCAAGCCCCTTGGGAAACAAGAGAAATGAAAAATACATAAAAAATGGTCTAATTCGGTTTAGGGGGAATCAATTCGGTCTATGGTGTAAACCGAATTGGTATGGCCTAGATCGAATTGGGACCAAACCTATCTATTACAAAAGAGAAAGGGGTGCCAATTCGGTTTAGACCGAATTGGTCATAAGACCGAATTGGACACTTACAAACATTACAAGTAATAATAATAATAATAATAACAGTCAGAGGGCAATTCGGTTTATGTGGTGCAATTCGGTTTAGACCGAATTGGCCAATAGACCGAATTGGGAGTCTTAGAAAATAATTGTTGACTGATGCGATATAGACAATTCGGTCTAGGAAGCAATTCGGTCTAGACCGAATTGGGTTATACCAAATTGAGAGAGTGGGTAATTTTTCTAAGGCATGGGGCAATTCGGTTTAGGCCAATTCGGTCTAGACCTAGACCGAATTGGCTATTTCGAATTGGCTAGACCGAATTGGTCTCAATGCCTTAGCCAAATTTCACACGTTCTTATTTTCTATACTATTACAAAATATGTCCGACGTCCCGTGGTGGTTCCGGCTGCTTTCCGGCCACTTTTCCGACGAACTCCGTTTTGGGCCTGTTCATGCTTGTTGGGCTTTCCTTGTGCATCCTAAGGCCTTCTTCAATCTTTATTTAATTCCAATGTTGGGAATCCATATTAATGGATTCCGAGCTTGTCCGATCTTGATCTATCCGGATCATTATTTGCAGTCTTTGGGATTCCTGGGGTTCTAGATTATCTGCTTCCTGCAAGAAAAATTTATACATTGCATCAGAAAATTTCTTGGCCTTTTGTTTGGACACTGGCCCTTCGGGGATTATTGAAATAATTAATCCATTGGTTCTGGCGACTACGCCGCAAAGGATGTACAAGAAACTTCCAGAAGACGTAAGGAAGTCGATGGCACAGCTATCATATAATTTTGGAGAACGATAGAGGAGTTTGAAGAATTTAGATAAATGCATTTATATATATCAGTGCAGCTGAAATGAAATTCGAATTATTTAAAATATTGAAACGGCAGGAAAAGATCAATGCTGACAGAGTATCAATGAAAACCATTCAGATGACCTCAAGGGTGATTTGACAGTACATGCCAAACCAAAAGAGTTTAACTTGGACAGAAGAATTGGTACTGAAACGTACACAGTAGGATCTTCAAAGAAGCAATAAAAAAAATAGTAGAGATATTCACTTTCTCATAATTAAGAAAATGAAATGAAGGGATTGAAAAATAAATCATAACCAATAAATAAATAAATATATATATATATACATGTATATGTATATATATCAGCACTACGAGCATCGCGCATTCCGTCATTAACTCGCCTCAACGCCTCCAATTAACCTCTGTGGTATACTCAATTCGATGTCTCGAGTTAAATGTCATCTTAATTCCGTCAATCGCTACAACCGGATGAGTTACCATATATATCTTTAAGATTTAAAGACGTCTGAGATATTATTCTCCTGATGTTCTAATCATCTGCCGACAATGGATCATCATCACATATCCGCATGGCATGGATGTGCGTGTCCCATTGTTCAATACCTGAAATTATCTTAAAGACAAACCCATACATTATCACAATACCATAAGCTAACAGAATTACCAAGCACGCAGTAGTAATAATAGAAATAATTATTCAGCAACTTCTAAACAAGTTGCTAATAGAATTAAAGAATAGATCGCTTGGGATATCCTTGTTATTCGTCCCTAGTTATCTTGCAAACCATGGCTCGAATCCACAAGGTGCGCAGTATATAAACAAAATATCACAACATAAGAAATAACCTAACTAACATAAGACAATGCAAACCTATCCTGTATGCAATCCCCACACACCTCACCACATGCTTTTATCAAGTTTTAAGCACATAATAGAGCAAACCCGCTCTGATACCAACTGTAACGCCCCCAAAAATTTAAAACCATTTTCGTGATGTCACCGCCGTATTAACTATTCTAAACTGTCGATCACTCAGCTTAGATAGTCAATACGAAGCGAGGCATAAATACAAACCTGTATCACAATCAAATAAATGCCAACAAAACAGTACATAACCCCAGAAACAGTACATAGCATATCCGGGCAACAAGCCCTGAAATAATATAATGACATGGCCACACATCCAATACCAGAAATAACCAATAAATAAATCATATGTGACACACCGATCACATTTAAGGAATAACAAATATTCTCATCAAAGATCAGCCAAGAGCATGTAATATTTATTCTAAACAACAAATATAAGGAATGCAACCTAGCTAGTCCGCTCAACCCGAACCCCCATCATCGTGCTCTGCGCTTTCCGTATGAGGATCTATAAAATAGACAACAGCAACAAGGTGTCAGTACAACGCACTGGCAAGGAATAGATATGGCAGGGGAAACGGGATACTTTAACAATAATACTATGCTAATAATAATAACAACAATAATAATAATAATAACAATATTTAAAGACATAAATAAATACAGGAATTAAGCATCACACCGTCCCATACCGGTGCTTCAACCACTGCAATAAAAGATGCATGATGAATGATGAGATGAAATGTTATGACCTATGATGTCTATCTACCCTAAATGCAACACATAAGAATGTCTAGCGCGCAACCTAAGTACCATGGCCGGCATTCCTCACCAAATAAGGGTTCACTCCCCTTAATGGTCGGAGAATATGCCTACAGTGCCCCCGCCGTGGACACAACAGCTGAAATAAGTGGCTTACGGACTAGCGGGTCTGGCTTAGAGCATCTCGCTCACACAAGCCCAATGCCCAGAAATCACTTCCAGAGGCATTTAGAAATTCACAGTCATATACATGCTCAGATTACAAATCAATAGCATAACAACATTATAAACAACTCTCCACGAGTACAATACATAAATAGCAACTCTCCACGAGTTAAGTACAATCAAGGGTGCGTCAAGTCCCACGTATCGACACTCAACTCATAACATAAAAATTGAAGCAACGCAAGATTCCATCCTAAACTAAGGCATGGTAGATCTTCTCTAATTGCAAACTAAGTTCCAGGTTATGAGCATAATAATTAGTGAGATATTCGCAAGCAGTTCTAGCCTAATTCTAAGGCATCCTCATTATACGCAGGGAATCCGTACACGCGAGAGTTCCCAATACTAAGGTAACATAGACTATACTAGTCTATTCCTAACCCCTATCTAATTTGCTATTCTAAACCTTGCCTTTATTATAATTCTTCAAAGCTTCCCTTGAACATCTTCAATCTTCCCAAGGTTTCGGCACGAACTTGTAGTTGTCCCTATACAATAATATCAAAATAAGCAACATAATTATATAATCACTACAACTCAAAAACCATCATCTCTTCCTTTCCCCAACTCCGACATCCACTTCCAATCCCCTTTCTACATCCTTTCCAAGCCAACCATCCAACAATACTTCAATTAATCCAACAACAACTCCCAATATTAAAGCAACAAAACCAAATATCCGTATGCAATTAAACTAATATCGTCCTACTTCCAACTCCATTTTAACCCTCCTTAATATATCAACTTCAAATTCATATCTCAATCACTTGATTATAAGCAAGTAAAATACCTTTAAAAAGTAAATCAATTTCCAAATAGACATAGCACACTTCATAAACCATTTAGGCAAGCAAATTCAATAACCAAATTATTAGTTCAAGAATCCCCAATTTATTCAACTCTACAATTCCAATTAAAGTCATTTAAAGATTTATTAGTTTACACAATCAATCTCAAGAATACATCTTCAATAACAACTCCCAATTACTCTAACCAAATCAATCAACTAAAATAAACCATCCTGGGCTAAGTCTACTCCCAAAACCTCCAATAATTTCCAAGTATTCAAGAATCAACATAATCCAATAATCCCCAAGTTCACAATCTTTCACAAATCTCAATTTCATCAATTTACCAAACTAATCACCAAAACCATGTAACTTGGAAATCAACATGCAAGCAACAATCAACACTTAAAATACATTTCTAGTACTCAATCTATATTTGGGAAAAGAACTCAACTACAATTCCAAAAACACCAACAATGGATGAACACTCAAGTTCTCCCACCACCACAGCCGCTACCAACACCACCACACCACCAGCACCTGCTCCCGACCACCACCGCCGGCCAAGACCGCCGCTGCCGCCGCGGCAGCAGCAGCGGGCAGCAACAGCAGCAGCAGCAGCAACGCTGTTGCTCCGGCAGAGCGCCACCGCGTGACGCCGCCACCACCAAGCCGCCGTCGCCATCTCCTTCGTCATCTCCGCCGCCTCCTTCCCTTCTCCGGGACTCGCGAGACTTCACTCAGCAAAATGAAAAACCCAATGCTTTCCCAAAATCCCCAAATCGTGTGAAATTAAAGAAGAGGGAGAAGAGAGAGTTCGTACCCGTACAAGAGCTTGAATGGAGCCTCCATTTCTCTCCCAAAATCGCCATTACCGCCGCCCATTCTTCTCATCGGTCTTCCTCCTCCTCCTCTCAAGTTTGCCCGATGGAAAGGGTTAAAATGAGGACAAAGACCTCTGTGCAATTCTCTTATTTTCAATTTAACACGTAGACAATTTCACCCTTACACTTCCTCCCTATTCAATTATAATGGTTTGGGACTTGGGCTCTCTTAATTATGGTTGGGCTTTTACCATAAGTTCCACAATCAATTTACAAGTAATTGAGCCCAATTAAAATAATTAATCATAATTAATTAATTTAATTATGAAATAATTATCCGGGATGTTACATTTGCAGCCCACATGGTTAACAACCTTACCTTAGGGTGGTTGTTAAAGGGAGGTCTTGGGATCAAATCTCACCTCCAACAACCCACCATGGGGTGCTTGGCTGGAGGCCTGGAAGGCACACATGTTGGGGTGCATGGTCTGCAGGCCCAGCCCGAGGTAGGGTTGTTACATTTACACTCATTGTTGTTTCATTAAATATCAATATATCTTTTATTAATATTTATTTTTTATTTTTATTATATTATTATAAATTAATATTATTTATGATTATTATTATTGGTATTATTGATATTATCATAATTTTTAATAAAAAAGAAAAGAAAAAATAAAAGATATTTTTGTCCAAATAAAATTCATTTCTTTTTTCATTCAAACTTAAATTATCTGAAATAGCTTAAGCACAAATATTGAGTTCGAGTCTTTGTGTATGCATAATTTTGCTTTGTAAAAGACAACCCTTCAATTCCACCCGATCCTTGAGTGATTAGTCTGGCTGAAATGAGACATGTAGATACCATGATATTCACCTAAAAATAATCTGAAATTTTTACTCAATTAAATTTTGACTAGGAGAATCCAATACTTATTAATTAAATAATTTCGATTTTTTTTCTCTCAAACACACTTAAAATGAATTAATAACTTATAGTAATTTATTCAACTGAAATAAAAAGGGTTGTATCACTAAAACTAATTTTAAGAAGTCCATTTGAATGGGCTGAAGTCTAAACCCACCTACAAACCCGTTGCATCATATTGACTTATAGAACTGAGCCCAAAGTAGTTGGGCTATGAGTTTCGATTAGCCCATAAAGAAAAGGGTTGAGCCCATTTTGACAGTTAGCCCAATAAGAAAACTGATGAAAAGAAGAGCAAAATCGCCGTCGCCTGAGAGATTCCAGCCCTCATTGTACTACTACCGACCGTAATGCTGTGTAATTATGAATAATTGTGTTTGTGGAGCTCCGCTCCGCTCAATACTCAATAATACTAGCATTAATTATACACAATAAAAACACCAAAATTTGAAACAAAGCACAGAAGCACTTTGATCACACTACAAACAAAAGCCACAGCTGAAGCAGCTTTTGTTACACATTTGTTCCTTGGGAATCTTGAAGCAACAGCTGCACCCTTTGTAACACCAATTTTTTCTTGATGACAACGACTTGTAGCAGCAGCATTTTTCGCATTTTGAATTTTGGCAGCAAATGGATCCGTCGCAATATGGCTTCCCAAAACTTTAATTGATCCAAAAGAGAGAATTTAAGTCCAAGTAAGATAGATTTATGTACATTGAAACAGATAATCTGCTACTCTAATCCAAATATATACAAATACAAGAGTTTAGATAAACATTATTACCAGAGCCATTTCCAGAAGCCCCACGAACAACTGCGATTCTTCTTGTGTCTGCTTTAATTTAAAATGTAAGCATAAATTGGAATAACTATATACTATATATGTACGAACGAGGATGATGTATGAGATAGAACAGTAGGGTTTTTTTTTTTCTCTTACACTGGTATAAGTGGATCTTCATTACATGCCACAAAATTAGCAATCCTGTCCAAACTCAAACAATAATAATAGTAAGACTAAACAGATAAGTGTCACGGATTATTACATTCCATAAATGTAAGTAACATATAGTAGTACTCTTTACAGGAAGCCGACACCGGCTGAATGCCTCGGACAGATGCAACTTCTTCCTGCTAACAACAAACAATACATACATAATGAGTGTGTTAGTGACCGACTCTCTCGGAAGATGACTCTCCATGATCAATAACAAAATGTGACAAAAATAAATTTCAACCTAGATAACATGACATGTAACAAATTAAATAGAATGTATAAAAAAACATATCAAGGCTCTCACCTGAAGAAAACTGATTTCCCTCTCAAGCACTTGAATACTGCCCAACTCACGACCCCTTGGGTGATCCGGCGGTGACTTGGGCTGTGGCGGTGGCGGTGGTGGTGATCGTAATGATCCATTAGGTCTTGAACTAGCCATATATATGTGCATACGGCACTGTGTCTTTTTTGTATAGTTTTTGGTGGTGTTAATCACCTAGATAGATTAGGTTGTTTTTATGCATGAGCTTTTTAGAGCCATGAAAGTTGGTAGTAATAAAGAAATCATATTTGAGGAAGGGAGTGATGAGTGACATTATATTCATAGAGAAACCTGCAGAAGGAAAGGCTAGTAGGGGTGGAAATTTATGGGAATGGGGAAATTGATGGAGAGGAATCTGAGTCTTGGGAAAATACATTATTGCTTGGGGCTTGGCTGCACACCCCAAAAGTTCTGTCAGATAACAACTTTCAAATTGCCATACATTATTACCATCATTCAATTTGAATGAATAGTGCAATTGAGCCAATTGCCCAAAATTAAATAACCTATAATGAATGAATAACTATGTTGCAAAACATAATTTGAATGTATTTAGATGGACGTATTGAGTGATTAACTAGTAGAGTTACTCGAACTTGGTTAAAAAAAAAAAAAAAACTCGATTCGTTTTTGAAAAATTCGAGTCGAATATTGAATTGAGTATCATGCTCGAGCTCGAGTCTAGATACATGATACTCGTTGAGTATCTAGTATTCGTCAAGTCTGTAGTTGAGCTGAGTCGAATATTGAGTATTTAAATTTTTTAGTTTTTAATATATTTTTTATTTTTAATACTCATTTTTATTTATTTATTGTCTACTTTCACTCTAACATACATTTCTTAAAACTTATCTGTTTCCTCCCACTTTTCCTTATTCTTCAGTTTTCCACTACTTACTCTCACTTACTATTGTACGTATGGTAACAATTCAAAAAGTAAAATAGACAACTAAGAAAAATAAAAAGGAGGAAGTATATATTTTATGTTATGGGCCAATATACAAATCCATTAAAATATATAATTAATTTTAATGAAGTATATTCTATCTTAACGCTACAATAACCGACACAATATTCAAATATACATGAAATTAAATTGTGTCTTTAGGTCATGGTTCCAAATTTCAATATCAATACACAAATGCCAAAAAAAAAAGAACATAAATAAAAATTACTCAAACTCAAACTACTCGACTCAAGCTTAAGCTTGAGAAAAAAATAAAAAAATCAAGCTATTCGTGCTCCAGCGATATCACCCCTATCATGGAGGCGAGTGGATTTGATGGTTGATTTGTAGAGTAAATTTCAAATCATTTTATTTATAAGTAATTATATTTTAAGTATTTAGGGATATGCGTTCTTTTTTGTTTTTTGTTTTTTTTCTAATACTTAAAATAATTGATGGTCCCAGATAATGTTGAAATATTGTGTTAAGCGCGTAGTCGAGCGGTAGTTAAAACGACTTGTGAACAATAGTGTGTGTGTGCACAGAGTGTAATGCAGCGGAAAGTAAAAACACGAATTTGGTGACCCAGTTCGATCCAACGGATCTACGTCTGGGGGATTCCAATCCAGGCTCTAATACTATCACTCAAGAAAACTAAGACTAAAACAATCAAACAATCAAGGAACTGACTCTATCTCACACGACTTACAGTCTGCAGATTGATCGTTGTCTGGACTCCCCCACAACACCGATCCTCGGACAGTCAGGCCAAACAGGCAACATTCAATTGTTCTGATCTTCAAGTCTTGGAAATCAAGTGTAGCAGATATCCTGAATTATCTCCTTCAGATTCCTTCAAAGCCTCTTTCGCCAAGACGACTTTGCAACATGAAAATGTAGAAACGGGTTTCTTCAACAAGATGAATCCGTCGAAGCCAATTCAACGCAGACCTTGATGATGAATGAAAGATCTTCTAAAAGTGCAGAAATCACATCAAGGGATTTTCTAATCTCTCCAAGAATCAATCTATGAAAACTAGAGAGTAACCGACTCACAAAATCTCTCAAAATTGAAAATTACAACTCGATATAACTCAAAACTAATTACAGAGAGTCTAAACACAGGTATATAAACTCAGAAGCACGAATTAGATCCGTCTGGGTCGGTTAGACACGCGCACAGGTCAAGTAACTGTCACACATGTCTGTCTGTAACTGCTCAGGTCGTTCTAATGAAGTTTCAACAACCATGGAACCACTTCATCTGCACAGGAGCTAGTTAGTGATAACAACAATTTCCCCCACTCTTGTGGAGATGATAATTCCATCACCAAATGGTGTTGAAACTATCTAAGTCCAAAGAATATAAGAGATCATATCAGAGCAAAATAATATGATTCACAAATAGGATGTTAAAGAATAGTCAAAACGAATCAGAAACAACATCTATCAAGCATTAAGATCATAATCACAGTGCAGAGTATCATCAGAGCAAATCAAAACAGAGTAGTTTAGCAGTCATCAGAATTACCTAACAACTATTACAGACCAATAATAGTTCAAGTTCAAAAGTAATCCAGATTCAGAAATCATCCAATCAAATCAGTTCAAAAACCAAAACAGTCATCCACAAATATTGACCAGCAATAACCAAAGTTTAGAAATATGGTTACCCAGGATCATAAGATCAGTTTGATCAGGGTAATAAAAAGAACAACTTCAAGTTCAGATGAATATAGTATGATTTAGAAGTGACCTCGAGTTGTCAAAGGCTTAATCTGAGTCTGAAAGAAAAGATTAGGTGACGATTCTGAAAAGCTTTTATCACAGAAAGAGTCTGACAGATCATTCTGTGATGATAGTATTCCATGATTTCAGAGCTTAGGATGTCATGACACTGAATCATAAGTACCTGTCTTGGGAAGTGATTAAAGACATGAAGATTTGATTAAGTTGTGTAAAGGATTTTTCTATCTCAATGAACTTCCATTATGTTTTAGCCAATGAAGTATGATATTCTCATCATATTCCTATTTCATTTGATTTGGTCTGTAACATCTCAAATACGTGAATAAGATCATAATGTTCTACATCATTTTAATTGTTTCTTTACTACGTTTACAGCTTAAAGCATTTACATTTCAGTAGTATTCTTTAGTAATCATCATTACAACATTCTTAAATCAAGAATAGAGACAGATTCTAGAGCTAATAATTCTATTAAAACACTTCTATCGTGTAACTCTCTTTTGAACGATCCCGACAATTAAAATAAATATTGCAGCTTGATACCGTGCGCTTTCGGTAGGAAAAACTAGGCAAGCTTTTTAACAGCCCTATAGGACTTATAGTGTAAAGGCTGTCGGGGGGCATTGCAGCGGGGTTTTACCTCAAAGCTTCATGGCGCCGTTGCCGGGGAGGGTGTAGCGTTATGAATTTTAGAACTGTAGATACTCTTGGTTTAATTGTAATTATTTACTTTACATTATAATAAATTCATAAATTCTTTCGTTTCGTTCACAGAGAAGCCTCAACAGTTTATGAGCGAGAGAATAACTTGATCTTCAAGACCACCTTTGCTTCCTTTTAATTGTGAACTTGAGAGAACAGCAAGGCTGATCAGAGCAAGTGCAAGGAGACAGAGAGATCTTGCAGAAGGAAATCTTTCAACCATAACTAGGATGGCTAACAATGGACAGAATGACGGACCTGGAAACTTACCAAATGGACAACCAGATAATCAACAAAATATTCCACTTCGAGGACCTTTTCAAGCACCACAAAGAGCTGCTGCACCACAATTTATTCATCAACACTATTTTCCACCAAATTTTGCTAATCCTGTTCCGAACCCTCAAGAAGAGCAATATCAACCATGGCAACCTAATGTCGATCAATATTTGGCTGGGACGGATGAGGAGGTTGATATACCACCTGGTATATTGAACCTAGCATCTTCTAGAGCTTTTTATGGAATGAGTGCTGAAGATCCACATTTACATCTTAAGAAGTTTGTTGAACTAAGTAAGACAGTGAAGAAAGGAAGAGCTTCAAGGGAAACCATTCAGTTGGCTATGTTTCCATTCTCTTTGGATGGCTCAGCTAAAGAATGTTATGATTCATTAAATGCTCAACAGAAGGCTACATGGCCAGAATTAGTCAGGAATTTCCTACTCAAGTATTTTCCTGAAAGCAAGGTTGACGAATGGGTAGACAAGATCTCTAGTTTCAAGATGAGAAAAGGGGAATCTCTTAAGGATGCCCGGGACAGATTCTTCGACATGCTCAAGAGATGCCCACAACATGGTATAACTGAAAGAAGGCTATTGAAGATCTTCTTCACTGGACTCACTCACACTTGGCAGATGATGATCAATGCCACTGGAGGGGAACAATTACTTCAAATGCCACTTGATAGAGCGTGGTCTACAATAGATACCATGACAGCCAGCAGGGCAGTTCTCCAGGACGATGATCCACCATCTCCTACCAGAAAGAGTCTTGTCATCCATACAGACAAAAATGAAGAGAAATTTGCAGCACTCACCAAGCAGATTGCTGATCTACAGTTAGCTCAGCAAGCAAATCAACAGGCTCAGCATCAACAACAACAGCAACCAGTGATGATCCTTCAACCTGCTCCAATGGAATCGGTGTATCAGTGCGGAATTTGCTCAGGGCCACATCACAATGATCAGTGTCCACAAATTCAGGAAGCCCCAAAGCAAGATGAGAGCTGTAACTACACCGGATTCCAGAATAAACACCCGAATCTGAGCTATGGTAATACTCAGAACGCACAAAATGCACATCTTCTGAACCCACAACAACCAAATCAGCAGCAGTTTCGTCCTCCACAACCATTTTATCCACAACAACAGATGTACCCACAGAGACCTTTCCAACAGGTGAACCAACAGAATAGGCCGTTTGGACAGTTTGCACCAGTCCCGGTGAACTTTCCACAACAACCTTATCCTGTTGCTCAAGATAATACTTACTCTTTAAAGGTGGAGAATGCTCTGAAGGAGTTCATTGTTAAGCAGACAGAGACGAATAACCAACTGCAGGCTTCAATCAAGAATGTTGAGAATTCAGTAACAGAGATGGCCAAATTACTACAGCAGAGAGAAAAAGGAAAATTACCAAGTTCTTCTGAAACAAACCCACAATGTAAGGCAGTTACATTGAGGGGAGGAAAAGAGGTTGTTGATCCTGAATTTGAAAAGAAAAGAGATAGGTTGCTGCAGCAGAGAAAGTTCAAGGATGTTCAAACAATGGAAGAAGATGATCACCCTGAACAGAGACAGATACTTGAGGATAAGGGATTGGAAAAGAATGTCTCAGGATATTCCTTTCCTAAGGAAAAAGAGGGAGGTAATGATAATCCTAACTCTACAGGTAACAAAAAGGATTCACTGGATGAACACATGCCCAGGATACCATATCCTGGGAGACTCAAAAATGATCTTCAAGAAATTAAATTTAAGAAATTTCTTGAAAAGATTAAGGCCATTGAAATATCAATCCCTTTGGTTGAATTAATTGCTGAAATGCCCACTTACGCTAAGTTTCTGAAAGAATTAATTTCAGGGAAAAGAAGTGCAGGAGAGCAGCAAATGGTGGTCTTAAATCAAAATTGTAGCTTGGTTCTTCAACAGAGGATTTCTCCAAAGCTTGAAGATCCAGGGAGTTTCACTTTACCTCTTATTATCAACTGTAAAGAAGCTGGGCGAGGACTCTGTGACTTAGGAAGCAGCATCAATGTAATGCAACTTGCTATGGCGAGACGTTTGGATTTGGGAAAGATGAGGCCAGTCAACATGACCCTCTTCTTTGCTGATCAATCGAGCACCAGACCAGAAGGGATCATTGAAGATGTTATAGTGAAGACAGGAGGCCTTTGTTTTCCAGCTGACTTTGTCATTCTTGATATCGACGAAAATGTCAGAATTCCTATCATATTAGGGAGGCCTTTTCTGGTGACTGCGGGAGCCATGATTGATGCAAAGAATGGCATAGTGAAGCTTCATGTTGATAACCAGGAGGTCACTTTTGACATGATGAAGATGTCAACATATCCTTTTAACGCTTTTGAAACCAATGTAGCGGGGAAGGAATTAGAAGATAGTACTATGGAGGGGGGAAATCTTTTTGATTACTATAATCTCTTTACCACTGATGTAACTGAGAACAATCTCACCCCACTCACAAATGCTAAAGATTCTACTTTTGCTTACTTGTGTGCGGTTAGATTCGCTGATCCTGAGACTGGTGAAATCAAGGATGGATCAGAAAGTGAGGATATGCCATCTTCAGAGCAATCTGAGGATGACATTGATAAAACAGACCCTTCTGAAGAAGGATCTGATTTAAAGATGGAAGTGCAAACTCGAAGCAGATTAACTCCATCAATAGAAAACCCACCTGAGCTTGAGCTTAAAGTATTACCAGAACATCTTAAGTATGCCTTTTTGGCAGACAAAAAGAAGCTTCCGGTAATAATTTCATCCAAATTGAGTGAAGAACAAGAACAAGCTCTAGTAGGTACTCTTAAAAATCATATTCAGGCAATTGCTTGGACTATAGCAGATATCAAAGGCATCAGTCCACACATTTGTATGCATAGGATTCTGATGGAGGATGAATACAAACCGTCCAGACAACCACAAAGGAGGTTAAACCCACCAATGCAGGAAGTTGTCAAGAAGGAGGTAATCAAGCTACTTGATGCAGGTATAATCTATCCTATCTCTGATAGTAAATGGGTGAGTCCAACACAAGTTGTACCCAAAAAGGGTGGGATTTGTATTGTGACCAATGAACATGGTGATGAAGTAGCAACAAGACCAGTAACTGGTTGGAGAGTTTGCATTGACTATAGAAAATTAAACACTGCCACAAGAAAAGATCATTTTCCTTTACCGTTCATTGATCAAATGTTAGAAAGATTGTCAGGTAAACCATTTTACAGTTTTCTAGATGGTTATTCAGGTTATAATCAAATAGTTATTGCTAGTGAAGATCATGAGAAAACAACTTTTACATGCCCATATGGAACATTTGCTTATAGAAGAATGCCTTTTGGATTATGTAATGCTCCTGCTACATTTCAAAGATGCATGATGAGTATTTTCTCTGATTTTATTGAAAAATGCATTGAAGTGTTTATGGATGATTTTACTGTTCATGGAACTGACTTTGAAGATTCTTTAAAAAATTTGTCAAAAATTTTGCAGAGATGTGAGGACACTAACTTAGTTCTTAACTGGGAAAAGTGTCATTTCATGGTTCAGGAAGGAATTGTCCTAGGACACAAAGTATCTAAAGCAGGAATAGAAGTAGATAAGGCTAAGGTTTCTGTAATAGCGAATTTACCACCACCTAAAACAATTAAGGCAGTAAGGAGTTTTCTTGGTCATGCTGGTTTTTATAGAAGGTTTATTAAGGACTTTTCTAAGATAGCAAGACCTTTGTGTAATCTTCTTCATAAGGATGTGACATTTAGCTTTGATGAAGATTGCTTAACAGCTTTTAAGACTTTGAAGGAAAAATTAATCACTGCACCTATAGTTCAGTCTCCTGATTGGAGTCTACCTTTTGAGCTTATGTGCGATGGAAGTGAGAATGCAGTAGGAGCAGTTTTGGGGCAACACAAAGAAGGCAAACATCATGTTATCTATTATGCTAGCCATACTCTTAATGATGCCCAGATAAACTACACTACTACAGAAAAGGAAATGTATGCAGTAGTTTTTGCCTTTGATAAGTTCAGACAGTATCTTATTGGAACCCAAACTATAGTTTACACAGATCATTCTGCATTACGATATCTTTTCTCAAAGCAAGAAGCCAAACCGAGGCTGATAAGATGAGTTTTACTTCTACAAGAATTTGACATTATTATCAAGGATAGAAAAGGAAAAGATAATGGAGTAGCAGACCACCTTTCTAGATTGGAGGAGAAAACAGAGAAGGAGGAAGTTGTAAATGATAAATTTCCAGATGAACAATTGTATGCTTTGCAGTTGCATCAATTTGATTGTCCTTGGTTTTCAGATTTTGCTAATTATCTAGCTTGCAAGATTGTCCCCAAGTTTAAAGACTCTCATCAGAAGTCAAGGTTTTTCAGAGAAATTCAGAAATACTATTGGGATGACCCCTTTTTATTCAAGTTTTGTTCAGACCAGGTTATTAGGCGCTGTGTTCATGAAAAAGAAGGTTTCCAAATTGTTAGAAAGTGTCATGAGAACCCTTTAGGAGGCCATCATGGTCCTGCTAGGACTGCTAGAAAAGTTCTAGACTGTGGGTTTTACTGGCCAACTATCTTTTTGGATTCCCAGAAACTTATAAAGATGTGTGACAGATGTCAAAGATTGGGAAACATTTCAATGAGAGAAGAAATGCCTCAAAAAGGGATTTTAGAAGTAGAGATATTTGATGTTTGGGGAATTGATTTTATGGGACCATTTCCCCCATCTTTTGGTAATCATTATATTCTAGTAGCCGTTGATTATGTTTCAAAATGGGTAGAAGCAGTAGCCTTACCCAATAATGAAGCTAAACAAGTTACTAAATTTCTACAGAAGAATATTTTTACCAGGTTTGGAGCCCCTCGTGCCATTATATCTGATGGAGGATCTCACTTTGTGAATAAACTCTTTGAGAAATTACTGAAGCAGTATGGTGTTCATCATAAAGTTGGATCACCATATCATCCTCAGACAAGTGGACAGGTGGAGGTATCTAATAAGGAAATTAAGCACATTCTACAAGCTTCTGTGAACATTACAAGAAAAGACTGGTCAAAGAAGTTAGATGATGCTTTATGGGCTTACAGAACTGCTTTTAAAACTCCTATAGGAATGTCTCCCTACAGATTAGTTTTTGGAAAAGCATGTCATCTCCCAGTTGAGCTAGAACATAGAGCATATTGGGCCATTAAAATGCTCAACATGGATTTTCAGTCAGGACAAGATAAGAGGAAGTTTGATCTGTCTAAACTGGAAGAGATGAGACTGGAAGCATATGAGAGCAGCAAGATTTATAAAGATCGAACTAAGAAAATTCATGATTCAAAAATTAAACATAAGGAATTTTCTGTTGGTCAATTGGTTTTGCTTTATAATTCTCGTTTGAAATTATTTCCAGGTAAGCTCAGATCAAGGTGGACAGGACCATTTCCTGTTGTAGCTGTTCATGACAATGGATCAGTTACAATTATGCTCAATGAAGGAGAAAAGACTGTAAATGGACACAGGCTAAAGGAATATATTGGCCAACAAGATCTAAATATCCAAACTGAATATTTGGATAATCCTTAGTTCTGTTTTCTCTAAAAAAAAAAAAGAAAAAAAATATATATATATATATATATATATAGGGGGGTGGATACTACCCAGGTTAACTGAGTAGTATTTCCCTTTTCTTTAGATTTATTTTTCATCTCTAATTCTTTTATTCTTTATTTTCAGGAATTCGAGAAATGAAGCTGTGATGGAATGAAGGAGGATGAGACAAGAATCTTCAAACAGGTTTTTGAGTATTAAGTGTTTGGAAAATGAAGTATGAATGGATCCTGAGGCCACGCTCCTGAAATTTTGTCAAAGCGTGAGTTAAAAAATGAATTACTGCTCACGCTTTGTAAAAGTTATGATGCGAGGTGATCAGTTCAAATTTTTATTCTGTTCAAAATGATAATTTGTTAAGGAATAAGAGTTTGATGTCTACGCTTTGTCGAAAAACAAAGCGAGACTATTTTACTCTGGGAATTGTACAAGAATGTTTTCTCGCGTTGCGAGAAAGGATTTTTATACCCACGCAATGACAATCGACAGAGCGAGAGTCTGGGAATTTTGAACGGATAGATTTTCAAACTTCTCAAAGACCAAAATACCCTTTTCAGACTCTTCTTCTTCTCTTACACCAACCATCACACGTCGTTTCAACCGCCAGTAATTATGGCAGAATTTAGTTTTTCTGCTATAAAATCTAGTCGAATCCTCCTCTTCTTTCATCTCAAACATTTTCCATCTTAAGAAATTATCCTAAAACCATTATCAAAAGTCAGAATGGCCGCAGCAGCTCCAAATGCTAGAACATCAATTCTAGACATTCCTGATGAAATCTTGGGAGATATTCTCTCAAGGTTGGGAAGAGAAGAGATGAAGGATGTAGCCAGGTTAGCCCCAACTTGCAAAAAGTTCGCCAGAGCAAGTATGGCGCCTGTAGTAATGAGGAGGGCAAATGTGGAGAGGCGGATGACTGCAGAGAGGACACTTGACTCTCATTACGTCCAAATACTTCGAAGATGCAGAGAGGCGGGAAATTTCATGCTGAAGTTAGAACCTGCACTCTCGAGATTCTGCAATACAGGGCTCAAGGAAGCCGCTTTTGAAGTCCTTAAGCCTGGAATCGATGACAACCATCACCCCTCAATCTTTATCAAGGCCTTCATTCTTTTGAGTTCGGAGAGCCTTGATGAAATTGATGAGGGATTGTATCTTCTCGGATCAATCCTTAAAGATGAAGATCATATTCGCAAGATTGAGGCGAAGATCAGCAAGTTATTCAATGAAAGCGAAGAAGAGCCTAATCCCTTTAGGGGACAAGGACATCGCGAGTACTGTGATTATTTAGCGCCACATAGTAGGGACTTAGTTAGGGAACCTCCACACTTTAACTATGGTGCCACAAACATTGATTGTTTGTGTTGTGAGGTTACTAGTTTAATTAGGAGATTAAGAGAAAATTTTAATGAGCATGTAATTGAATCTGAGTCAGAATTAGAAACTGATTCAGATTCAAATTGATCGATTATGTAATCTCTTAATTTGTATCTAAATTCTAAGCCCTTTGGTGTTGCTATATATATATACTCCTCGCTTCATTTTTATTAAAAGGAAACAACTTGATTGATCTTATCCTTTACATCAGATTTTTATCTGTCTTTTTAAATAAAATTTTCAAAATAGGGTTATTTTAGGCTTAATCATTACTCCCTGCAGAGACAAGATTTGCTATCTTGACCCCTGCAGCCCTTAAATAAAAATAGGCGTCTCTGTCCTTGCAGTCATTCCTCTCAGTTGTCATTTCAAAAATTTTCATCAGATTCTCTTCTCTTATTCAAGAAGAAATCACCATACACCATTTTTATCATTCTCAACCATTCTCATAAGTAAGATCATTCGAAAAAACCTATCGACGAAGTCAAAATGGCCGAGAACAATCCGTAAGCAATCTTGTTTATCGTTCTATTTTGCAAAGTTTGTCGTCGGATTGCATTTCTAGACCTAGGGTTCATGATTCTATATTTTTCAGGGAATGGCTGTAGAAAACGGAAACATTAATCATTTAAAATTCCTCATAACTAAGAGCCGTTTCTTTACACTCATTAATCCAGAGAGTCTTTTCTGAAATCTTTAGTTTGTAACTGATGCATTATCCATATAGGACTTTGGAGCTTCATATTAGGAATGAAACCTCCATTTCAAATATTCTAGTTCCATTATAAAAGTATTCCCCTGTATTCCTTATCATATTATTTTCTGGAAACAGAAATGCTAGGAATCCACAGCGCACCGGAACTCAAATATCCCATTTACCCACTGAGTTGTTGGGGGATATTCTATCGAGAATTGGAAAAGACAATGTTAGAGAACTCTTTAGGATAGCAGAAGTCTCTCCATCATTTTACCAAGCAAGCAAAACTCATCTTGTATACAAGAGAGTGGACTTGGAATCGTGTATGAGATGGAGAGAAGACGTTTATCCAGACAACCAGAAAAGATTCATTCGAGAGTGTCAAAATGCAGGAAACTTCATGTTCAACATTGAACCTGCATTAAAGGCATTTGTGGAGGAAAGAGATGAGAAGAAGGCATATGAAATCCTCAAGCCAGGACTAGATGATGGGCATGAACCTACTATTCTGCTCAGAACGATGCTCCTATTAACAAAACGAGAGGATAAGTGGATTAAAGAAGGATTAGAGTTGGTCCAAACAGTAGCTTCTAATGTTTTAGAAGTGGTTTTCATCAAAATCTATCTTTTTCATTGGTTCACCCATATTCCTAAAATCCCAAATCCTTTTCAAGGGCAACCAGAGATGAGCTACTGTAAGGATCATACTTTGCAGGTTCGAGTCTTACTACCACCACACATCAGGATGGACTGTATCCCTTGTCAATTCTTTGACATGGTGAGGCAGTTTAGACTGTATTGTGGTGAAGTGTTTCCTGATGAGTTGATGTGGACCGACTCCGATGATGAGGAAATTGACCCCTGAGCAGTTAGAGCTAGAAAATTCTATAGTATTATATATGTTTGTAATTCCTGGATATTCTGATGTATTTTGGATCATTTGGACTTCATGTATTACAATTCTCCTACTTTCTATTTTGTATGATCAGTTTCTTTACTCAATTCAAACATGAATTAAAGATGAAACTGGAAGTTTCTCTTAAAACTGAGAATGTTATCAAGGGAGTTTGGATCAGAGGAAACTTAGATCAAACACTCCACTGAATATTCTTCAGATTAAAAGAGGAAGTAAAATCAGGAAATGAGATGGTAGAATTGGTAATCTTTAAATAAATAAGTTAAGGGTAGATTTTTGTTAGGCATTAAGATGAATTTGGTGAAGAAGATTTAACCAGACTTAATATACAATTTAGAAGTCTTAATTCTTTTCAATGATTACCCCTCGCTTTGTTTTCAACCAATCTAATTTTATTCAAATTATGTTGTTTGAGTTCTTTAACTCAATTTTTAAATCAATAACCAGACTCACTGATGTGGCAGGTCTAGAATGAGTGAGTACACTCTAAATACTTGAGTACCCTACTCTTTATTCTTTAACTAGGCCAGCCCATTATTTTATATAAGACCTATAACCTCCTTATCTTTTCAAATCATTTTCATACCTTTTCATATTCTCTCTCTCGAGAAGAAACCGCCATTTCTTTTAAGTTCTTCTTCTTCCTCTATTGCGAAACCCTTCTTCAGAAACACTCAGCTTCAGGAACAATCCTAATGGCGAGCAACAACCCGTAAGCTCTCCGTTCATTTTTCATCGCATTTCTTCCTGAAGTTTCAAGTTGTTACATTCTGCATTATAATGTTTTTACTCATACTAGGGTTAAAGTTTTTCATCCACTCTTGTTCTTCCCTAATTGAAAAACTTGGAGTATAATTTCAACTGATTCTTCTTCTTTAAAATCCAATTAAATAACAGTGAGGAGCAGCCTTCTGAGTCCTCTGCTTTACACCTGACCGATCTTCCATTGGATGTCCTTGGGGAGATTCTGTCACGAGTAGGGCAGAGCAGCTTTGAAGATTTGCTCAAGTGCAAACAAATCTGTTCAACATTTACAATAGTCTCAGAATATCCTTCTGTTCTCCGGAGATTTAATGTAGAGGATCCAGCCTTTAAAAGAATCTCTAATGAATCCACTGGTAAAATCAAGTTTCTAAATGCCTGTAGAGAGGTTAAGAATCATATTCTGAACTTACCCAAGGCTTTGGAACTGTTTACACAAGGGAAAGGATTCAAGGCATTTCAGATCCTGGATGAAGGAATAGAAGATAACTTCAAGATTTCTTAATATTTTAAAGCTTTATGCTGTTTAAGTAAAAGTTCTAGAAAAGAGATAGATGCTGGACTTTGCTTAATTAGTCCAATCTTAAGTGATAGATTAAACAGTTTTGAGTTTAGATATAATCTTCTCACCCTACTTTCAGAATGGGAATATGTCCCGAATCCATTTTTAGGGCAGAAAAATAGGGAATTCTGTGTTATAGAAGTTCATGATCAGGAAACCTTCCATAGGCCATCATACTATACAGTCGATCAGGTCTGCTATCTCTGTTGTGACACAAAAAGAGCTATAGCTGATTTTAGGATGGCAGCATGGGAGAACTATGATAATTATAGCATTAATGAATAAGCTTTTGGACAAAGGAGGAAGAGATTGATGCATGTGACATGTCTTCTAATTTTTGACTTTGAAACTGTCACTAGATCAGATCTTTTGTACAATGTAATGCAGCCTGATTTTGATAATAAAATCTAATCTCATTACTGCATAAATGTTGAGTTTAACTCTTAATTCTGTGTTTTTTCTCCTTTTCTTTTCAGAAATGTCGAAAACCCTCAACTCTTGGAAACTCAAATACTTGATTTACCAATTGAGTTACTGGGAGACATTCTGTCAAGACTAGGAATGGAAAGCATAAAGGCACTTTTTAGAGCGTCTGAAACTTCTAAGCAATTCCTCTCAGCAAGAAGATCATCGTTAGCTCTAAAGAGAGCTAATTTGGAAACTTGTGCTGTTTGGAGAGGAGATGCTTACTCAAGTAACCAAGTCAGATTCATTAAAAGATGTCAGGATGCAGGCAATTATATGTTTAATATTGTGCCTGCATTGATAGCCTTTGTCGAGGATAAAAATGAGGAAAAAGCTTATGAAATTCTTAAGCCCGGATTAGATGATAAACACAAACCAACCACTTTCATAAGATCCTTCCTACTGCTTTCCAAACAAAATCCGCAGCTGGATGAGGAAGGAATTCAATTGATCAAATCTGTGACTCAAGATCCTTTTGAACTTCTATTCTTAAAAATGAGTGTTCTCCACTGGCTCCTTTATGGTGAAAAGTTCCCAAACCCATTCCTTGATCAAGAGGAAAGGAGTTTTTGTAAGAATCACTCTATCCAAGAGCGACAGTGTAACACCCAACATTCTAACTACCAAAATTCGGAAGTACAACGGTAACTTTACTGTGGAGCCAAATTATTTTCAACAAGTGAGAGTTAGACTTTAACAAGCATGTTAGTGGACTAATTTAGGGGCTGAGTTGGGCTGTGTTGGTGGCCTACTTTGGGCTGTCAAATCAGGCTGGATTAAGGGTTAATTAGCCCATTTTTAGAGCCCTAAAAATTAGGGTTGCAGCCACCTACTTGAACCATGGTTAAGGACTACAAAACCTATCCAAAACACTTAATTTTGGAAGGTTTTTGTAGCTGCCACAAGCTGTGGCAGGCTGTGTGGAGAGGGCTGGGAGGAATTGGCTGAAATCAAGGGATTTTCATTAACTCCCATTCCATAACCCCCCTCCCAAACCACCTATAAATACCCCCCTCCTATTCACTCTTCTACTCACACCAAAAACCATTCTTCTTTTCTCCTCTCTAGTTTTCCCTTATATTCTTCTTTAGTGTTAGTAAGTTGAGTGTGCTTGAAGGTTGGAGCAAGGAGATCGAAGGTTGATAGTAGATACTTGAAGGTTCTTAAGGCTTGTTCTTGTTAAGAGTAAGCTAGTCTTACCCGTACATTTTAAGTTTCAAGCAAAGTTCTTGAATTATATGCATGAATTGCTTTTAAGTGCTTTAATCTTATGTTCATGCATGAGTGTTAAAAGTTGTTTTGGATTTTAATCCTATGTTATGTCAAGATGCTTTTGAAACCTTTAATCATGTGTTTTGGGGCTAGGCCCATGATGTTGAACTTAAATTGGACCGTTGGGTCATTTTGTGGATATTATTTAAATAATTTGAGGGCATGAGTACCGCGGTGGTACCTGAGTTGTGGATGACCGAACTCCCCTCTGGCTAAGTGGTAGGACGGTTTCCTCCCTTAGACCCACATGTTTTGAGCCTATGTTTCGCTAGACGTAAGTCGCGGTTCGCGGTCTAGTTTACCCGGGTATTAAATTCATAGTTGTATCATCATGTGCATGTTGGGCCGCGGCTAGTTACTGCAGCCAAAGAAATATTGTGAATATGTGTTGTGTATTTTAAATGGATATGTGTGTCCTCGGAATGAGGCTAGCTTGCTCAGCATTGTTGCTGATTATTTGTTGTTTCCCCTTTTTCAGGGTAAATTTCATTCGAGAAGTCATGCACGCACGTGGGCTTGGGAAGGTTTTCATAAATAAGATTCATTTAAATTATTGCATCGAATTACTTTTAGAACAAATGTTTTGGCCATGGGCCCAATGAAATTTCTTATGCTATAAATAAAGTTTATTAATATAGTATTGTCTTCTTCCTAAAGCACTAGAATTTTATTATGCCTTAGTATTAATTGTGTTTAACCCGAGGAATACAAATTAGACTCGTGTACTATCGAGTTGCTAGGGGGCTTCTGTCTAAGGAGGCTTGGTGATAACAAGGCCCGTCAGCCGGTGGCCCACCTCCCTTTCCTGGGAACCCCCCGACACAACTTTATAGAACTCGAGTACTTAACAGTAATTCCTAAGTTAAGACACTTAAGTTAATCAAATTCCTTCTATTAGCCTTAGCATTCCTTGGTCAAGTTAGCCGTAGCGAGCTTGACTAAGGGATGTGGCGGTAACACTCCCGCCAAACTATATTTTAAAAATGGGGGTGTTACAGAGTGGTATCAGAGCGGATAACGATCTCTTCTTTTAAAACCCTTTGATACAAAAAGATATGCATCAATCTTGAAAATTTTTGCAAAGAATATTTTGGGGGGACACATGCACTGCATATAGACATCTAAGGGTCATATTCGTTATGTATCTCTTATTAACTAGATAAACTTGATAGATGGCGGATTTGATGAAAGTTCTCGAGACAGTGCCTATCCTAGCTGAGGAGCTTGTTAAAGCTCAAAAAAGGGTTCAAGAACTTGAAGCAGCACTAGAAACTGCTCAAGGTGATGTGGATTGGTATAAGTTTCGATCTGAGACTTATGAGAAATGGGAAAGGACACGCACCGAGGAGCGCGACACTCTTAAAACTGAGGTTGCCGGCCTCAAGGTTAAGATCGTCGACATGAAGATACGTAGCCGTAAGAGGGCTCGTAGAAGTTCACCTGTTCGGGCCGAGACTGTTAGCTCGGACTCCGTTAGCGCGAGTCTAGGCTCATCTAGCAGAGTCTGATTTTGTCATTAGTTATTTGCTTTCCCATGTTGCTTTATATTACCTTTGGATCTTAGTTACTCTATTTTCGTAAATCGCGGAGGTACCGCCCAATAAAACTTATGAATTATGATTGACTTTTCCTTGGTATGGACGTGACTGCTTTAAATTTCCTTGCACTGCCTAACCTACTTGACACTTATGTTTGGGGTGATTGTGATTGATTAGAATGGCAAGGAACCTTAGAAACGGTAGGAATGGTGCCAACCCGATGCCTAACGTTGGGGCGGAAGGGGGTCAAGGACCATTGGAGCAAATGGTTAGGATTTTGGGTGCTGCATTACAAAGACAAATGGAAAGGGATGAGGAGCGTGCTACGGCAGCACCACCTCAAGTGGATTACTTGGAGTTAATCAATCGATACAAGCCTCCAACTTATGGTGGCCAGGAGGATCCTGCCCAGTTGGAGAACTGGATAGAGATGATGGACAAGTTACTTGATGCGGTTAGGTGCCCGGCTGAAAACAAAGTGGAAGTAGTTGTTTTCTACCTTCTTGGAATGGCTACAACATGGTGGAAATCCTTGGAAAACCCACCAGACACATGGGAAGGAATGCAAGCACAGTTGAGGGAAAGGTTCTACCCACTTAGCGTTAAGAATGCTAAGTATGTGGAGTTCGTGACACTGCAACAAGGCGACATGACGGTCCAAGCGTACTTTGAAAAGTTCAACGAGTTGCTGAGGTTCGCACCAGACTTGGTGCCAAATGAAAGAACTAAAGCTCAAAAGTTTGAGCTAGGGCTTAACCAGTATCTGAAGGAGTCATTTGGAGGCAAGCAATTTGTGAGCTTGCAGAAGGTTTATGATCGAGCTACTGCGATGGAAAGGGTTAAACAACCTACTAAGAGGGTTGCTGCTGAGTCCAGTCATACCCAAGTTCAACCTTCGCGCCCAGAAAAGAAGGGGAGGTATGATGAAGGCACGGATGGAAACCGGAACCATGGGAGAGACCAAGAGCGCAGTAGATGGAACCCTGGGAGAGAGTTTCGAGGAAATCCTCCAACACCTTGTCCCCGCTGTCACAGGAAACATTGGACCAAACGGTGCCCAGAGAAGGATGAGTGCTTCAGATGTGGCCGTAAGGGACACATAGCTAGAGAATGCAACACTCGAATGGAAAGGATTCAAGTACGTGATGACTTAGCAAGACTTCCGCAAGGCAGGGATGACCGTCGGGATAGAGACAACCGGCGGGATCATCGTCATGAGGATAGACGAGGAGGTAATGGGAATGACAATCGCGGATATCGTCCTCACGGACCGCCAAACCCAAACCATAACCAGAATGAACCCAGAGATAGACAAGGAGAGCCAAACCAAGGAGGAAGACTGAATGTGGTGAATAGGGCTGATCTGCCTGAGAATCCGGACGTCTTGACAGGTACTTTTACAATTAAGAATGCACCTGTTCACGTATTGTTTGATTCTGGCGCTTCATGTTCGTTTATAGCAAGTCATAGAGCCTTAGCCCTAGGTTTGGGAGGAGCTAAGGAATTGAACCTAGGAATTTCTCTACCTAACGGAGAAGTGATAGGATGTCATAAGCGATATGAGGGTGTACCCATCACAATCAAGGATGTCGACTTCCCAGCCAACTTGGTTCAATTCGACTTGAAAGACTTTGACGTGATATTGGGCATGGATTGGTTGACCCAATACAAGGCGATGATAGAGTGTGCTCAACAGAAGATAGTCTTATAAGCACCTGGAAGGAAAAGGATATCATACTACGCCGAGCCTCATAGAGCAAACATAAAGGTGGTAAACGCCATACAACTAAGTGCCTTGATCAAGAAAGGGTATCCAATGTACATGTGCTATGTGTACAACCTACAAGCAGAGGAGGACCCGTTAGGGCAAATTCCAGTAGTGCGAGAATATCCAGACGTCTTTCCGGAAGAGATATCAGGGATGCCACCGGAGAGGGACATTGAGTTCACAATCGACTTAGCAACGGGGACTGAGCCAATCTCTAAAGCGCCTTATCGAATGGCCCCAGCCGAGATGAAGGAGCTAAAGGAACAACTCGATGACTTATTGGACAAAGGGTACATCCGACCAAGTACCTCACCGTGGGGTGCGCCGGTGTTGTTTGTGCGAAAGAAAGATGGGAGTATGAGACTCTGCATTGACTACAGAGGTCTGAACCAAGTCACAATCAAGAACAAGTACCCATTGCCCAGAGTGGACGACTTGTTCGATCAACTGAGAGGAGCCAAAGTGTTCTAAAAAATTGATCTAAGGTCTGGATATCACCAACTTAGGATCGCGGAGAAGGACATTCCTAAGACCGCATTCCGAACAAGATATGGACACTATGAGTTTACGGTGCTAGCCTTCGGACTGACGAACGCACCAGCAGTGTTCATGAACCTAATGAATAGCGTGTTCAGGGAGTTGTTAGATCAATGTGTGGTGGTCTTCATAGACGACATATTGATATACTCCAAAAACGAGGAAGAACACACCCAACACCTACACTTGGTCTTGGGCTTACTAAGGAGCAACCAGCTATATGCGAAGCTATCTAAATGCGAGTTCTGGCTAGACAAAGTGGCGTTCTTAGGGCACGTGGTCTCGAAGGAGGGTGTGTCGGTGGACCCAGCTAAAGTCTCGGCCGTCGCCGACTGGCCGATACCCAAGTGCCAAACGGACGTGAGAAGCTTCCTTGGACTAGCTGGCTACTATAGAAGGTTCGTGAAGGATTTCTCTAAAATTGCCCGACCACTAACTCAGTTATTGAAGAAAGGTGTGAAGATAAACTGGACAGAGGAATGTCAACAAGCCTTTGAGCAACTAAAGGAGAAACTCACTACGACCCCAGTACTAACTTTGCCTATGGAAGGCGAAGACTTTGAGATCTTCAGCGATGCATCAAAGAAAGGGTTAGGATGTGTTCTAATGCAACAAAAGAAGGTTGTGGCGTACGCATCTCGACAACTAAGACCACACGAGGAGAACTACCCAACTCATGATCTCGAGTTAGCAGCGGTGGTGTTCGCGCTAAAGATTTGGCGACATTACCTATATGGGAGGCGTTGCAAGATATACACCGACCATAAGAGCCTTAAGTATATATTCACGCAAAAGGAGCTGAATATGAGACAACGAAGATGGCTAGAGTTGATCAAGGACTACGACTTGGACATAGCATACCACGAAGGTAAAGCAAACGTGGTAGCTGACGCTCTTAGTCGAAAAGCTCAACTGGCCAACACAAGGATACTCCCACCAGAGTTGTACATGGAAGTAGCTCGTATGGAGATAGAGTTGATTCGTCAAGGCACAGTGACTACCATGATCAACGTGATGACAATAAGACCTTCCATTTTTGATGAGATACGTGATGGACAAGACGGTGATGTGAAGTTGGAGCGAATCCGTGAAAAGATGGCTCAAGGACAAGCTAGTGACTTCAAGATCCACGAAGATGGAAGTATAAGGTACAAGGGTAGATGGTGTGTACCACTTAAGTGTGTCGACCTAAAGAGAAGAATCATGGAGGAAGGACACGAGACTCCATATTCGGTCCATCCTAGAGGAGATAAGTTATACAAGGACTTAAGGAAGATGTTCTGGTGGCCTCGAATGAAGAGAGAGGTAGCGGAGTTCGTGGAAAAATGTCCCACTTGCCAAAGGATCAAGGCCGAAAGGAAGAAGCCCTTGGGAATGGTCAAGCCACTGGAGATTCCCACATGGAAATGGGACAGCATCTCCATGGATTTCGTGTCTGGTTTACCAAAGACCTTACGTGGAATGAACAAAATTTGGGTCATCGTGGATAGGCTCACTAAGGCAGCGATATTCATCCCAATGAAGGAAACATGGAGCATGGAGCGACTGGCCAAGGCTTATGTAGAAAATGTGGTTAGACGACATGGAGTCCCACAAGATATCGTATCAGACAGAGATAGGCGGTTCATATCAAACTTCTGGACCAAGCTGCAAGAAGCCTTGGGCACAAAGTTGAAGATGAGCACAGCATTCCACCCAATGACTGACGGTCAAACCGAAAGAACCATCCAAACACTGGAGGATATGTTACGAGCTTGCGTGCTAGAATTCAAAGGAAATTGGGAAGATCACTTAGCATTGATCGAGTTTTCGTATAACAACAGTTATCACGCAAGCATAGGAATGGCGCCATTTGAGGCACTATATGGACGGAAGTGTCGAAGTCCATTATGTTGGGCCGAATCTGGACCAACTATAGCGATTGGACCTGAGATGATTGAGGAATCCAAGAAGGCGGTAGAAGTGATCCAACAGAAAATGAAAGCCGCCCAGGATCGACAAAAGACATATGCCGATCAAGGACGAAGACAAGGCGAGTTCAACATTGGGGACCAAGTGATGTTGAAAGTATCTCCTATGAAAGGAGTAATGAGATTCGGGAAGCGAGGGAAGCTAAGCCCGAGATACATAGGCCCTTACAAGATAACAGCAAAGATTGGGGAATTAGCCTATTGATTGGAGTTACCCAAAGAATTGGCTAGAGTACACAATGTGTTCCATATATCCCAACTGAAACGGTACCACCATGACTCAGCTAGGGTACTACAGCCCGAGGTGATTGAATTGAACGAGGATCTAACATATGAGGAACATCCAGTAAGAATATTGGCTGTCAAGGATAGGTCCACAAGAAATAAGACTATCACAATGGTTAAGATTCAGTGGTCCAACCACAGCGAAGCAGATGCAACTTGGGAGTTGGAATCTGAAGTTATGAGCAAGTACCCCGAGCTCTTTCAGCAAGAATGGCAGTTATGAGGACATAACTGTGAAACTAAGGAAGGGAGAATGTAACACCCAACATTCTAACTACCAAAATTCGGAAGTACAACAGTAACTTTACTGTGGAGCCAAATTATTTTCAACAAGTGAGAGTTAGACTTTAACAAGCATGTTAGTGGACTAATTTAGGGGCTGAGTTGGGCTGTGTTGGTGGCCTACTTTGGGCTGTCAAATCAGGCTGGATTAAGGGTTAATTAGCCCATTTTTAGAGCCCTAAAAATTAGGGTTGCAGCCACCTACTTGAACCATGGATAAGGACTACAAAACCTATCCAAAACACTTAATTTTGGAAGGTTTTTGTAGCTGTCACAAGCTGTGGCAGGCTGTGTGGAGAGGGCTGGGAGGAATTGGCTGAAATCAAGGGATTTTCATTAACTCCCATTCCATAACCCCCCTCCCAAACCACCTATAAATACCCCCCTCCTATTCACTCTTCTACTCACACCAAAAACCATTCTTCTTTTCTCCTCTCTAGTTTTCCCTTATATTCTTCTTTAGTGTTAGTAAGTTGAGTGTGCTCGAAGGTTGGAGCAAGGAGATCGAAGGTTGATAGTAGATACTTGAAGGTTCTTAAGGCTTGTTCTTGTTAAGAGTAAGCTAGTCTTACCCGTACATTTTAAGTTTCAAGCAAAGTTCTTGAATTATATCCATGAATTGCTTTTAAGTGCTTTAATCTTATGTTCATGCATGAGTGTTAAAAGTTGTTTTGGATTTTAATCCTATGTTATGTCAAGATGCTTTTGAAACCTTTAATCATGTGTTTTGGGGCTAGGCCCATGATGTTGAACTTAAATTGGACCGTTGGGTCATTTTGTGGATATTATTTAAATGATTTGAGGGCATGAGTACCGCGGTGGTACCTGAGTTGTGGATGACCGAGCTCCCCTCTGGCTAAGTGGTAGGACGGTTTCCTCCCTTAGACCCACATGTTTTGAGCCTATGTTTCGCTAGACGTAAGTCGCGGTTCGCGGTCTAGTTTACCCGGGTATTAAATTCATAGTTGTATCATCATGTGCATGTTGGGCCGCGGCTAGTTACTGCAGCCAAAGAAATATTGTGAATATGTGTTGTGTATTTTAAATGGATATGTGTGTCCTCGGAATGAGGCTAGCTTGCTCAGCATTGTTGCTGATTATTTGTTGTTTCCCCTTTTTCAGGGTAAATTTCATTCGAGAAGTCATGCACGCACGTGGGCTTGGGAAGGTTTTCATAAATAAGATTCATTTAAATTATTGCATCGAATTACTTTTAGAACAAATGTTTTGGCCATGGGCCCAATGAAATTTCTTATGCTATAAATAAAGTTTATTAATATAGTATTGTCTTCTTCCTAAAGCACTAGAATTTTATTATGCCTTAGTATTAATTGTGTTTAACCCGAGGAATACAAATTAGACTCGTGTACTATCGAGTTGCTAGGGGGCTTCTGTCTAAGGAGGCTTGGTGATAACAAGGCCCGTCAGCCGGTGGCCCACCTCCCTTTCCTGGGAACCCCCCGACACAACTTTATAGAACTCGAGTACTTAACAGTAATTCCTAAGTTAAGACACTTAAGTTAATCAAATTCCTTCTATTAGCCTTAGCATTCCTTGGTCAAGTTAGCCGTAGCGAGCTTGACTAAGGGATGTGGCGGTAACACTCCCGCCAAACTATATTTTAAAAACGGGGGTGTTACAGACAGCAATTACCTTTTAATGAAAGGATGGAGTGTATTCCTTGTGAACTGTTTGATTATGTCAAGCAATACAGAAGAGCAAGTGGCGAACTAAGCATATTATTTGAATGGGAACAATGGAACAATGGAGAAGAAGATCAGAATGAAGAAGAACTACTAGAATTAGAATAATCTAGAAATCAAGTGATTGATAGTTTCTTTGCTTGTATCTTTTGTGTTTTTGTCTTGGGACAGAGAATTATGTGGATGATTCAAAACTGTACATCCCTTTTCCATTAATGAATTGCATTCTCTAGCTTTTAAATTCTATTTTTGTTTTTAACCTTATTCAGCTATGAAATTGGAACTTCATCAAAGCAACCAAGGACTTCAATAAAGAAATCTGGATCGGGGGAAACTCAGATCACAGATCTTCCTTATGAGATTCTTGGAAACATTTTATCAAGATTGGCATTTGACCACCTTGAGACTGTCTTTAATTGTAAACTAGTCTGCAAAGAGCTTGAAAAAGCTACTCATCATCCTTTGGTCTTGAAAAAGGCTTCTCTTGAAGACTTTACAGCATGGGGATGGGGAACTTTTGAAGAGACACAAAGCGTCTTCCTTGAAACCTGCAAAAATGCAGGAAATTGGATGTACCAGTTACATGAGGCATTGCTTTGTTCGTTAAAGACAAGAATGAACAAGCAGCATTTGAACTCTTAAAACCTGCAATTACTGATAATCACCCCCCATCCATCTATGTAAAAGCTCTTATGCTCTTAAGTAAGGATGAAAGGGAAGAGCAAGAGAAGGGAATTTGGCTCTTCGCTCCTCTGTGCAAGAATAGACGAAGACTCAAGGATCTTCGACTTCAAGTCAGAGGGTGGTTATCGAGTTATGAGGAATTTATCTCACCCTTTCAAGGACAACCCAAGAAGAGACTTTGTGACCTTAGGAGCTATTATGATAACAATCATGGTCCTTCAAGGAATACCTATGGAGTTGTGTCAATTTACTGTATGAGGTGCTTAGTCTCTGAACATTGTAATCTGTTTCTCAGATTTGGAATTGAGGCAGAGACACCTCCTCATTTGTAATTGATAGGTTGATTGTCATAAGAAACACCATGCTTTGTAGTTCCATATTTTGAAACTGATGGATTATATGCTTTGCTTTTGATTAATGAGGTTTTGAATTCGAATTTCCTGCTATTTTCTGATTAAATTAGATTCAGTCAGCATTGAAATCTTCACATTTAGAGCAAATCTCTAAATGTGAGTATGGTGATATCATGAATAGAATGATGAATATAAAAAGGAAATCTGGTGTTATGTTTCTTTTATCATTTGCACATTTAGAGTCAAGCTCTAAATGTGAGTATGGTGACACTAATTTACCAGTTGTTCTTGTTTCTTAAGGATTCATAAGATGACCTATGAAGAACTTCAAGCTCGAAATATAGAATCGGATAAGAAAGAGAAATCATTCTTGGCAAAGATGAGAACGGATAACATGGTAGAAACTATTCGGAGAAGTGGTGGATGGACAGCAATGCAAATTTCACCTCCAGACTTTTATATCAATCCATTTATGCTTCAACATATACCAGATAAGGAAAAGGAATCATTGAGGATTGATTTAGAAGAAGCATTCTGGAATAAGATGAATAGATTTTGGGATGATCAAATGATAATTCTGATCAATGATAGGCATCTGCCTAATGAAATCAGACTGGAAAGACTTTTGGAAAGGGAAAGGAAGTGCATGGCTGAGTGGAATCAGGAGTGCTACAGAATTATCAATCCAAAAGATCAGACAGGGCTGGAGTTGGATTACTTTGATCCTCAACCACTACCAAAATATGTGAAGCGACTCACCAAATATTGCTGCAAACTTAATGAAATCCGGAATGCTAGAGTCTATGATGCTCAGCAGGCACTCCCTGCATACATGCCTCCAACATTCCTGAACAAGAAGGGACCCGTTTAACAGAATTTCTTGACAAATCTGGCCCTAGATAAGATTATTGATGCTCGGATCAATTTAAGGCATGACCTCGAGCCTTATTTCAAGAAAGCTAAACGAGGTGAGGCGGTATGGAAAGATGTCCTTAGAATTATTCAGGAAGCTAGAAATAGCTGGATCAGGTATATGAATAAATGGTCTAAAGGGGAAGATCTAAGGAAAAGGATTCTTAAACCAGGGTTGATAAGGAAACCTGATGAGGAATTTCCTTTGGAGGAGTTTGCTGATTTGATGCCAGAGCAGCAAGCATGGATTAAGGATGCAGAGAAGAGAGAAGCTGAGAGATCAGGCAAAAACAGGAAGCAGAGATCAGATGCAAAACAGACACCACAAAATATAGTAAGGAATATTTTCAGAGAATCAGTTGTTAATGAAGGACTGGAACCTGTAGCGAATTTCAGAAAAGTTTCAGCCCCATCAATAACACCAGCAGATGCAGATCTACTCATTACAGATAGACCCAATAAGATCATGAAGAGATTACCTCCAACTCTCCAACAGGAAGTTCATGGATATGTCCAGGAGAGGAAGAAAGAATTCATCGAGAAGTATGTCAGGTATGATGCTATGAGCAGGGAAAATGCATACAAGGAGCACAGACCCTACACTGATCAAACACAAGGAAGAATTCAGCAGGTAATTATTGATGATTGGGATGCATGGAATGAGAAATATCTGAATAGAAAGGGAATGAATATCATGCTGAAGGGATTGGGCAAGAATTTCTATGTTAAGAAGCACGATTCAGATGAAGACAGTACAGATGATGAGCAAAGAATTGAGAAGATGAGAGTAGTTGATGAGGTTACAACTATTGTGGGAGAAAAGAATGAGGAGAATGATGAAATCCATCCGATTCTGCAAGAGAGTATGGATTGCTATTATGCAAACAAACGAAAGGCAGATCGTGAATGGGAGGAACTCATGAGAACTCAAGACAAGAAAGGTAAAAAGAAAGTATCCACCAAAAAGAGAAAGTCACACAATCTCAGTTCGAGCACTTCAGATGAAGTACCAATAGCTAAGAAAAGGACTGGGAGGAAGGTGGAGACAAGCAGGTCTGAGAAAGCTAGCTGAATTCCAAAGAAGAGGAAAAATGAAGATGAGCTAGCAACCAAAGAAATTCTGGATTTGACAAAAGACTTGATGGATGAAGATGTTGAGATTCTACAATCAGCTCAAGAAAAGAAAGAAGTTGTTACCTACAAAAGGAGAGGAAAGTTACCTTCTGAGCAGAAGGAGACCAACCCTGAAGAATTTAAGCAGCAAGGGTCTTCTCTTGAGAATGTATAACAATTGGGAATCATTCCTGAGAAAGAAAAGCAACAAGAAAAAGAACCTGAAAAGCCAGTTAAGAAGTTCAGGATAAAGATGAAGGCTAGAAAGCCTAAGTATGTGGTACCTGACACCAGCTCTGAAGAAGAAAAAGTCGAACCAATTCTAGGGATAGTTCCCTACACAGAGAGGTTGGAGCTCACTCCTTACACTAATTTGGAAGTGGGGGATATAGACCCAGAGGGCTGGAGAGCATGTATTGAAGAACATCAACCTGATGAACAAGGATCAACTAGACCGAGCACTGATCTCCAATTGGTTCAGATTACTGAAAAAGATGATAGATAAGGGCAAGATGACGATCAACAAGCTCAGGTTAAAAGGGATCTTATTCAAAGTCAGATTGATTTACAAGAATTTTCAGGAAAAGAAACTGAACAAGATGTACCACCAGAACAAGCTGCAGATGAGCAAGAATTTGTGAATCAAATTGAGAAATCAGTGGCGGACACGTTTCAGGAACAGTCACTTGAAGATTTACAAACTTTTGAAGATATGAACTTGCATGGAACTACAGTCGGGAACATCACCTACTCTCTGGAAGGACTGATTAAAAAGTTCAGAAAATTGGCTAGAGAAGGAGGGAATGCACGCACCTCAGCAGAACAAGCAAGTGAATATGCAGCTAAACTTGAGTCAGAGTTAGAGGAAATCCAACAACAAATTAATTCTGACCAAGTAATGGAACCATCTCCATTAGCAATTCAAGCTTATGAAGAAGAAGTGCAGAGAAATGAAACTCAAGAAGCTCAGCAGAGAAAATATTTTATGGAAGACACTGTCAGTCAATATCTCAGAACACAGACGAATGCTGAAAATCAAATGAATCAATGGCTCCTTCCACCTCAAGTCAGGGATGAAGTAGTTCAGAGAGCAATTGCAAGGATGAATGATCCTGAATGGGCCGCAGAACAGAAGAAGAAAGTAGAAGAATATTTTGGAGTCAAAGGACTTCTAGATTCAGAATCTACTGCTATTCCTCTTCTACTAAACGAACCTGTACAGGAAGATCCCACAGAGATCTTAAATCAGCATAGCCTTGAAGTTACTGAGAAGGTAGATACCAGCACGTCATTGATTTATGATTCAGGCATAGGCAATTCACAACATGATGACACTGATAGAGTTCAAGAAGAACATCCAGAGCCTGACCATGAGCAAAACTCAGAACAAGTTCATGAAGAAAACGTGGAACCTGCTCAAGAAGGAGGCCAAACAGAAGAACAAGAAAATGAGAATGTTGGGGATGAGCAAGAAGAAGCACAAGAATCCGAGGGAAATGAGTCAGATACATCTGAAGGATCATCCCCCGGAAAAGATGTCCCAGAATTGCTACCTTCGAGTTATTGGGGAAAGAATAGTCCAAAAGTGAGGTTGTCAATCCCTGATAGCATTGAAAAGAGGACTGAATTTACAGAAGAAGAAATCAAGGTTAAGTTTAATGGAAGAAAGGAGGCATTGGAGAATTACTTGGGGATGTCCAAAATGATTGTTCCGGACAAAGGATTTCATCCCAAGTGGCTGGATCATAAGTGTATCAGTTACTGGAGGAGGATCAATGAATGGGACATTTTCATGAGACACAATAACAAATGTGGTTATGTGGAACTGACCAGGGAGTTCTATGCTAACTTTGATGTTGAGGCAGAAACAACATGGATTAGAGGGAAAACAGTGCAAGTCACTGTAGAAACTCTAAATGAGCTGATACAGGCACCTTTGTTAGAACAGCCAGAAGTCAAATCCGAGGTCCTATTGAGGAAGAAAACTCAAGGAAATAAACTTGTTAATGCTAGAAAAATGGCACTGGGATTCTGTTCAACACACAGAGGAACTGAGCAGAATAAGATTCCATTAAAGAATTTGAAGCCTGAGTACCTGCCTACACTTGATTTCTACTATTCAAAGCTCAGACCTACCACAAATTTTCAAGGACCCTCAGCCGGAACTTTCGAGGGATTTGCATTGTTATGGTCAGGAAGGAAATGCAGTGCTGCACACCATGTTCTCAATGTTATTAAGTCAAGAGTTGGAGAGGACGCAGCATTGGCTTATCCGAATTTAATCAGAAGACTTTGTGAGAAACAAGGAGTTTCAATCACACCATTTTTACCAGAGATCATAAAGATAGATCCTCCTATTCCATTACCAGAAGCACTTTAAGGGGAGAGTTGATTTACCAAATGCCAGATTTAGAGGAACAAACTTCCGAAGGATCAGGATCAAAGGTGCCATCTCCTAAGACAAAAAGGGTCAATCTTCCTTCAAAATCAAGATCATATCAGTCAAGAACCGCAACAAAAAGGACAAAGACTGTAACTCCATCTCCTGCATTGAATCCTATTCCAGAAGATGAAGAGTTTGAGAACACTTCTGCACCATCTCAACCTTTGAGACAACCAATGAGGAACACAGTATCTATGGATGAATCTCAGAATGTGAGTACTTCAATCCAAAGTTTTGCACAGTCCATGGAGATGCTAGTAAAAACTATGTCAGAAGACAAGCATGTTCAAAGAGAAATGGAGCAAAAGAGGATTGAACTTGAGCATGTCAGGATTCAAACTGATGAGAAACTCAGGAAAGAGGAGATGGAGAGGCAAGAGAAGATAAGGAAGGAAGAATGGGATAGACAGGAAAGGATGAGAAAGGAAGAGATGGAAAGATTTGAAAGGCTGAGAAGAGAAGAACTTGAAGAGAGAAGACAGGAACGAGAAAGGGATATGGAACTGAGGAGGCAGGAGCAGTATAATAGTACGAGATTGGTAGACATCCTTGCCAACCTAGTCTCGGATCTAAAGAAATCTCCATCCATACCACCCAAAGATCCAGACAATGATGCAGGACCATCCTGAGATCACAGGGGAGTTTTTCTGAAACTTTCTTCTTCTTCTTTAATTGCAGTCTCTTTTTCTTTATTTCTTTCCTGTTTCCATTTATTTCAATATAAACTTAGGATAGAATTAATATGAAGTTGTATCATAGTATTGAATTTCAAGCTAGGATCATAAAAAATAATAATAAACTCAGGAAGGCTAATAAACTGATAAAGGAATAGAAGATGAGTTTAAAAGTGGTTCCTGTGGAAACATCTACCTTATAGATTTTCACTGCAAGCATGAGCCGCTCTTGAAAACTGTTCTTAGCTGTAAGCCCTGAGATTGATTGATGTCATTACTGGATAAATAGTTTGAAGGTTTTATGTTGATATTAACCTTAGTGATTTGCATACCATAAACAATAATTGCACAAGGTTAAGAGGATTGATCTAATCTAGTCTCTCTTGGAAGATGAGTGTGCATATTGAGTAAAAAAAAAAAAAAAAAAGAGAAAGAGAAAAAGAGAGCAAGGGAAATTTTAGAAACAGACGTGGTAAAATAATGTGGATATAAGTAGCTGGCACAGCTGCCCCTCTGATTTATAAGTTGAAGAACTTTAAAAAAGCAGAATCAAGGGCAGGGGAGTTGAAGTTTCATCTGCAATGTCAGGTCATGCGACTCCTCCTAATAATGTGAAACCGAGCTATTGAAAGCCACGGAAGGCCACCCCTTGATAAAAAAAAAGTGTGTATTTCATTTCAGAATACAAGATATGCACATGAGTTTGACAGGATTGAGCGTGAGAAGAGAAATCTGGCTAACTAAGGAGCAGAACAATAATTCACATAAATGCAAATCACTTCTGTTAATGTTTCCATGAAATCTGGTGAATTCGAAGTCAGGTATGAAGCATCAATCAGTTGAAAGAGTTGAGCTTGGGATAGTTGGAAAAGAGAAGGTAGTGATCCAGTGGAGTCTTACATGAACATCTTAATCTCAGAAGCCACTAATTGGACTTATTCTTTGAAACTTTACAAGTTTCTTACCACTTGAGGACAAGTGTTTCTAAATGTGAGGATGGTGATGACAGCCTTTTGTGACTGTCATTTGCGTCCAATTTAGTGTCTTAATGATGATCTTTTGTTCTTAATTCCATTGATTTTTGATGAATAATCATAGAGGATTAGAAAAGATGGAAGAAGAATTACGATTGCAAAGAAGTTGGAAATACATTGAAAATGGCTTGAAATTCTGAGTTTTTCTTTGAAAGTCTCGCACGCGGTGTTTCTATTGAACTGACCCACGCTTTGTCATGCATCAGGAAGTTAAGCTGGAAAACAGCAGGAAGTGGAAAGGACATAGCGAGGAAAGAAAAGGAATGGTGCGAGGGCTTGTTTCCGAAATCAGGAAAAGATTCAAGGAAAATGTGCAGATGCTGAAGTCCACGCGATGATTGTTTGACATCGCGAGGGAAGAAAGTCTGTGCAAGGCAGAAAGCTTAGATACTGTGGCGAGGAGCAAACTCTTTGGAGAAACTGTGAGACCTCGCCTTGTTGAGAAAGATGATTAAGTTTCTGAACTCTCGCTTTGAAGGAACTGGACAAAGCGAGAGGAGAGTTATTCTAATGCGAGCGGTTATCATCCAAGGCCCAAGCAGTTACAACACCCATCTATAAATAAGACCCTTGGGGGAATCAGCTCAGAAGGCGGGAGATTGAAGAGAATAGCTCAATTTTACTCTCCAGTCCACTTTTTAGAATTTAGTAGGTAGGTTAGGATTTAATTTTCTCTGCAATTTACTTTGATGTTCTTCAGATTTGTAATTTGATTTCGTAGAATTGTAATTCAATTTCGTAGTAGATTCCTTTAAGATTAGCTGTTAGATTAGCTAGAGGATACCCTGGGAGGAGAGTTGCTTTCGGATCGCTTGTTCATCCATCATGACGATCATCATCTAAACTCCGACTCGTTCGCTCATCTTTGCATTATTCTGATAGCAATCAGATTTCCAGGTGTATTCGTTTTTAATTATTTGTTATTTGAGATACAAGAAGAATGATCGGTTATGAGATTGTGAATTTCTTATCTTTCTGGTTTCTATTTCTATTTTGTAATTCTGTTTCAGCAGAGTATAAACCTCAATTACGTTATTCAATCCGAATTTTGCATCATATCCTTAATTCGATTTTCGAAGATCATAACACTTCCACATTTTTAATTCGTAAATTGTTCGTTCCAATTACGTAAGAAATTTGGATATTGTAACCGAGTTAGGTATGATCTGGCAGAATTATGAATTCACTCGATTTTCTGTCAATATTATGTTTACAGACGAAAATCTTAGTGTTTAATGTTCGGAACTCTAAAAGGTTCCTAGAGACCCATGCAGTGTTAATCATCGCTTGATAATCTTTAAGAATCAATAGCTTTGAGTTCATGAATTTGGATGCAAAAGATTCTATGTTCATAATTTTCTAAACAGAAATTCCAGAAGGTAGTTATGACAGTTATAAATTCTGATCATTTACTTCGAACAAGGGTAAACCCTCGCTTCATCCTAAAAGATGATGCGAGGAAATATCCAGATAGATCTCTTGTGACAAAGGCTATTCAAATACTCACGCGATGTCAATCTGACAAAGCGAGAGGACCAACCTATTATGACAATAGACTTGATGTCCATTTTGCAGGGTATCAATTATTCACTTTTACTTCTTATACGTATATAACCCCTATCTATAAGTAGGAATTGAGTACCTTGCCGCATTCTTACAGAAACTATCGCGAGACATTCAGTTCTTTGTATAAACAAAATCTGGGGAACATTCTTTGAATATTAGCTCCCTCCATGCTGTACAGACATAGCGTGCGGAAAATTGGAATGTTCATAGTTTGAAACCCAAAATAGTTACTGCGAGCTATTTTGGACACTTATTTTGCAGAGTTATTTCTCAAATCCTTTTTCTTGGGAAAGTTATTTCCTAATTCTGTCTAGTTTCCAACGTATATTTTGGAAGCATCCTTGTCTTTTGATTAAGAGGATTCAGAACCCTCAACGTTTCTTTATACATATAATACTACATATACATATAATATTTTGGGATATTTCCCAGTATATGATGAGTAATCTTACTTCAAGATTACAAATTCACAATTCATGTGTGCAATACGTATTACTATTTACACTGGTACGCTGAGAGAGATGATGATATAGGTTTTCTCAATCATTATTTACTCAGGACTGATAAAGAACAAACTTGTTCTTCAGTTGGGCATTTAGTACCTGTCGTTTAAAAGGGAAAGATGTTTCAAGAACCATCTTTTGTCCTAAAAATTAGTAGAGTATCAGGAAGATTAATTTTCGGGGTTCATGGTAATATAGTTATCACTATATGCTATGAGTAGGAGATTAAATATTTCTCCTACAGTCTACTAATCCTGAGTCAAATCACGGATATTTGGAACTGTTTACAGAGATTTCTCGAGCTAAATCATTTATACAAATCTGAGTGGTCTGGATAAGTCAAGGAATTTGAATAGCAATTTCATCTTGATATACTTACAAGACTATTATTCCTTATGAATACTTGCAGGAATTACTCTGAAGAAACAAGTCCTATGAAAACATTGGATGATAGATTTAAATATTAGCTTTTTCATTTGTTGTAGAGGACATCCAATACAGGATCATAAGATCAGTTTGATCAGGGTAATAAAAAGAACAACTTCAAGTTCAGATGAATATAGTATGATTTAGAAGTGACCTCGAGTTGTCAAAGGCTTAATCTGAGTCTGAAAGAAAAGATTAGGTGACGATTCTGAAAAGCTTTTATCACAGAAAGAGTCTGACAGATCATTCTGTGATGATAGTATTCCATGATTTCAGAGCTTAGAATGTCATGACACTGAATCATAAGTACCTGTCTTGGGAAGTGATTAAAGACATGAAGATTTGATTAAGTTGTGTAAAGGATTTTTCTATCTCAATGAACTTCCATTATGTTTTAGCCAATGAAGTATGATATTCTCATCATATTCCTATTTCATTTGATTTGGTCTGTAACATCTCAAATACGTGAATAAGATCATAATGTTCTACATCATTTTAATTGTTTCTTTACTACGTTTACAGCTTAAAGCATTTACATTTCAGTAGTATTCTTTAGTAATCATCATTACAACATTCTTAAATCAAGAATAGAGACAGATTCTAGAGCTAATAATTCTATTAAAACACTTCTATCGTGTAACTCTCTTTTGAACGATCCCGACAATTAAAATAAATATTGCAGCTTGATACCGTGTGCTTTCGGTAGGAAAAACTAGGCAAGCTTTTTAACAGCCCTATAGGACTTATAGTGTAAAGGCTGTCGGGGGGCATTGCAGCGGGGTTTTACCTCAAAGCTTCATCCTACTATGTAAAACAGGATTTTTAGAGATATTGATTGCACTAGTATTATCACAGAAAACTAAAAAAGTATCCTTATGAATACCGTAGTCCTCGAGTAGTTGCTTCATCCAAAGAAGTTGTGAGCAGCAACATGTGGCAGCAATGTATTCTGCCTCGACTGTTGATAGAGCTACGATATTTTGCTTTCTGGAATACCAGCTTACTAGATTGTTTCCCAAGTAGAAGCAGCCGCTAGTGGTCGATCTCCTGTCGCCGCAACAACCTGCCCAGTCAGAATCTGTAAATCCAATCAAGTCAAGTGATGACCTTTTTGAAAACCATATTCCAATGTTCAATGCCCCCTTAATATATCTCATGATCCACTTTACTGCTTTCATATGAGACTCCTTAGGATCGGATTGGAACCTTGCACATACACCTACACTAAATGAAATATCTGGTCTTGATGCAGTGAGGTACAGTAGACTTCCAATCATGCTCCTATACGTCTTTTGATCCACTGATTTTCCATTCTCATCTTTGCTCAATTTCTCCTGTTGTCCTAGCGGAGTTCTGGCTACCTTGCAATCATCCATGTCAAACTTTTTCAACATATTTCTAGCATACTTCTCTTGACATAGAAAAATACCATCATCCTCTTGCTTAACCTGTAATCCCAAAAAGTAGTGTAATTCTCCCATCATAGATATCTCAAACTCTGATTTCATAGCATCAACAAATTCCTTTCTGAGTTTGGTTGAAGTCGATCCAAAAATAATATCGTCAACATACACTTGAGCAACAGTTAAGTGGTCGTTCTGACGCTTCACAAACAACGTCTTGTCTGCATGTCCTCTCTTAAATCCATTGTTGACTAAATACTTTGACAATCTTTCCTACCAGGCCCGGGGTGCCTGTTTCAATCCATATAAAGCTCCTTTGACACGATAAACATGGTTAGGATGCTTCAGGTCTTCAAATCCAATCGGTTGTGCAATATAGATCTCTTCCTTGATTTTGCCATTAAGGAAGGCTGTCTTTATATCCATTTGGTACAACTTCAAATTCAAAGAGCATGCCAATGCAAGTAGTATCCTTACGGCCTCCATCCTTGCCACGGGAGCAAATATTTCGCCATAATCCAAGCCTTCAATTTGGGTATAGCCTTGTGCAACTAGCCTTGCCTTATTCCTTATGACATTGTCTTTCTCATCAGTTTATTCCTGTAAACCCATTTGGTTCCAATAATATTGGCGTTCTGTGGTGGTTCTGTCAACTCCCAGACTGCATTCCTCTCAAATTGCAGTAGCTCGTCTTCATTGCAGCAATCCAATACTCATCTTTCAATGCCTCAGAAGTATTCTTTGGCTCAACCATAGAGACAAAACAATTATAGCTTGCTAGATCCTTGAAATTAATCTCTTTATGCCTAGTCTGTCTCTGACCTTGTGGATCTCCAATAATATCCTGAGTTGAATGATGTTTATGCACTCTAGATCCTTTTCTCTTGTTCTGGACTTCAGACGGTGGTTTTGCCGTAGTCTCAACAACAGTATCTGTATCAGCAACCTTATCTGGTACATCTGGACTGATCTGATTTTCCTCATTAACAGTCTGCTCTACATCATTAGTATACTCATGATTGTGATTAGAAGGTAACTCATCATCATCTAACTTGTTTTCTAAAAGAACAAGATCTTCAAAAAGAACATTAGTAGATTCTATAACCTTCTTATCACTAGTAAGATAGACACGAAAAGATTTAGAATTGTTAGAATAACTAATGAAATATTCATCCGCTGATTTATAATCAAACTTATGCAATTGATTTCTATCCTTCAAAACATAGCATTTGCAACCAAAAATATGAAAGTATTTTACCATGGGAGTTTTACCGTTCCAAAGTTGGTAAGGTGTGCAGTTGGAGTGTGGTCTCAACAGCACTCAGTTGATGATGTGACAGGCTGTGTTAATAACTTCCGCCCAAAAACTTTTGCTCATAGAGCTGGTATGAAGCATTGATCTTGACATATCTTGTAATGTTGGGTTCTTCCTTTCAGCAACACCATCTTGCTGTGGTGTTTTGGGGGCTGAGTACTCATGAGTGATTCCATGGTCGTCACAATAACGATCGAACGACTGGTTCTCGAATTCCTTGCCATGATCGGTTCGGATTCGTGCAATCTTCCTTTGCTTTCATTCATGAGTCTCTTACTCAGAGCTTCAAAGTACTCAAAAGTCTCATCTTTTGACCTAAGAAAGAAAACCCAACAATATCTAGAGAAATCATCAACACATACTAAAATATACCTTTTACCGTTTAAGCTCTCCACTTCGGTTGGACCCATAAGATCCATATGTATCAGGTCGAGGCATTCTTTTGTTTTGATCTCATCAGTCTTCTTATGTCTCGATCTGGTTTTCTTTCCTTTGGTGCAATCTCTACAGATGGTTTGGTCGTTCTTCTGTAGTTGCGGCAACCCGCGAACAGCATTCGAGTTACTCAGCTTATGCAGTGACTGAAAATTGAGGTGTCCAAGTCTCTTATGCCATAGAGTAGTTTGATTATCCTTGGTCAGTAGAATCTGATCTTTCAAGATATAACAATTATTTTTTTCCTACGGCCTCCCATCATGATAATCTCCTTTTGATCATTATAAACTACGCACATATCTTTAGTAAACTTAACCACTAGATCTTCATCACAAAGTTGACTAATAGAGATAAGGTTAGTAGTAAGACCATTGACATAGTAAATTCTAGAAAGTTTAGAAAGAGTATTATCATTAGATTTACCATAACCCGCAATTTTGCTTCGAGTACCATCACCATACATGATGGCTCCGCAATCCTTCTCAGTAAAGTCCTTTAAGACATCTTTTCTTCCCGTCATATGCCTTGAACATCCCGAATCAAAATACCATTTTTCGTTTCGATGTTGTTCCTGCAACGAAAGAACTACAAAACAAGCAGAATCTTCATTATTAGTTTTACCTTTAGGTATCCATATGTTCTGCATTTTGAATTTCTTTCGAAGCTCTTGATTAGGCCATACGACTGGTCTTCCGTTCATTAGATCTCTCAGAATCCGCATGCATGTTTCAGCAGTGTGTCCAGGCAAATTGCAGTACAGGCAATCTTTCCGTCGTTTGGACGATTCTCCGACTAACTCTCCAGGTGGTGCATCAGTAGTTGAAGTGAGGAAGCCTCCACTTATAAACTTTGTTTTGCTAGGAGTGCTTTGCTTCTTATAGCCTAAACCTGTTTGATCACCTACACGTTTTCCCAAAGATAAAACTGCATCAAGTTGATTTTTACCTTTAGATACCTTTTGAAGTTTATTGTTCTTCGCTTTGAGATCATCAAGCTCTTTCTCTATGTCATGGATTCTGCCTTTAAGAGTGTTGTTCTCCTTTTGCAAGTCTTCATTCTTCTCAACCTCAAGATCATAGGCAATTCCGACGTCTGCCAGTTGTCCTAACAACTTCTTGTTTTCCTGAACAACAACCTCGAAATCTTCTTTGAGCTCATTGTAGTCAGCAAGTAGTTGATCATACTCATCATCATCGCTTTCACCTGAATTATAAGCATTATTGTTAGGTGAAAAACATATTGACTTGGCAATACCTTTTATAGTAGGGCTTGTTTCTCTTAGAGTGAATGCAACGACTTCATCAGAATCTGAAATCTGTCCTTCAGTAGTTCCGTCATCGTCACGATCACCTAGAGTAGCCTGCAGTGCCTTCTTTTCTCTCATTTCCTTCCTTTTGGCTGTGGCACATTCAAATCGAACATGTCCTTTGCCTCCACATTCATAGCAGATCGCTGAGGCAAACTTGTCCGGCTTGTCATAGTCTTTCTTGTTGTTGTTGGAACGATCGGCTTTGCTGCTATCCTCTCTTTTGAAATCCCCGCGAGGTTGTTTGTCCGTCGTCTGAACATCGTTGGAACTGCGACCTTGTTGTTTGTAGAACTGCTTTGCACGTCTGTCTTACAATATCTTTGCCACTTTTTCTGGAAATGTAAGATACATCATCTTCAGAAGAGTTTCCAGAGTCTTCTTCCACATTGAGGGCAATGTTCCTTGATGATTATTCTTCGAGGTGGTTCATTTCATAAGTTTGAAGAATTCCCACTAGACCATCCAAGGTAATAGTGTTCAACTTATCCAATTCTTCCAATGTAGCAACCTTCGGAGCATACTTCTTAGTGAGAGTCCTCAACATCTTTCGAACTAGTTTTTTATTATCATAAATCAATCCCAAGGAATATGCTTGATTTACAATGTCTTTGAACCTCCCGTAATAAGTTGAGATCGATTCGTCCTTATTCATCTTCAGATTCTCAAACATGGTCTCAACTCTCAACTCGTTGTAACTTGGTAGCTCGAACATCCTCAGAACCTTCGTACATCACCTCTAGAGTTTTCTATGCATCATGAGCTAACGTGTGGTTGGTGACCAATTGGAACTGCGTCTCGTCCATAGCACTGAAAATCGCATTAAGGGCTGTATAGTTTCCTTTCTTAACATCTTTTTCAGCTTGTGTATATTCAGCCTTGGTTGCTGGCCGACTACCAGGTGGGTCTGTAGAACCTGCTGGAGTAGTCTGTGGTCGAGTTGGTGGTTGCCAGGCTGTCTCGACTGCGTCCCATACTTCATCTCCAAGGGCCATTAGATGAATCTTCATCCGAGTTCTCCAATATCTGTAGTTAGTGCCATCGAACAAAGGTGGTCTTGAAAAGTGATGCGCCTTCTCTATTCATCTTTCCAAGATTTCTTCAAATCGCCTTTAATACGTCAGAGTCTGCCGCTCTGATACCAATTGATGGTCCCAGATAATAATGAAATCTTGTATTAAGCGCGTAGTCGAGCGGTAGTTAAAACGACTTGTGAACGATAGTGTGTGTGCACAGAGTGTAATGCAGCGGAAAGTAAAAACACACGAATTTGGTGACCCAGTTTGATCCAACGGATCTATGTCTGGGGGATTCCAATCTAATACTATCACTCAAGAAAACTAAGACTAAAACAATCAAACAATCAAGGAACTCACTCTATCTCACACGACTTACAGTCTGCAGATTGATCGTTGTCTGGACTCCCCCACAACACCGATCCTCGGACAGTCAGGCCAAATAGGCAACCTTCAATTGTTCTGATCTTCAAGCCTTGGAAATCAGGTGTAGCAGATATCCTGAATCCTCTCCTTCAGATTCCTTCAAAGCCTCTTTCGCCAAGACGACTTTGAAACATGAAAATGTAAAAACGGGTTTCTTCAACAAGAGGAATCCGTCGAAGCTAATTCAGCGCAGACCTTGATGATGAATGAAAGATCTTCTAAAAGTGCAGAAATCACATCAAGGGATTTTCTAATCTCTCCAAGAATCAATCTATGAAAACTAGAGAGTAACCGACTCACAAAATCTCTCAAAATTAAAAATTACAACTCAATGAAACTCAAAACTAATTACAGAGAGTCTAAACACAGGTATATAAACTCAGAAGCATGAATTAGATCCGTCTGGGTCGGTTAGACACGCGCACAGGTCAAGTAACTGTCGCACATGTCTGTATGTAACAGGTCGTTCTAGCGTAGTTTCAACAAACATGGAACTACTTCATCTGCACAGGAGCTAGATAGTGATAACAATAATAATTATAAAAAAAGTGTTCATTTTTAAATAAATATATTTTTAAAAATAGTTTTTTTTTTGTTTTTTGGCTAAACAGCCTATACAGGCTATGAAAGAGGTGATGGGAGCCCATGCAGCATAAATTACAAAGCGGAATAAAAGGGAGGGATAAGGGGCCGGTGGGGAATCGAACCTCCAACCTTCCGTTGGAAGTCGAGAGATTTAACCACTTGGGCCAAAACCTCATCCCTATTTTTAAAAAATAGTTGAGTCATTGAGTCATATACATGAGTTAAAAGTTTGTTTTCTTGTAGGTAAAAGTATTATCACTTATTTAAATCAACTTAAAATTATTGTTAAAAACATTAGTTTTTTTTTTAAAAAAAAAAGTAAAAGCTAAAAGCAAATGCGAAAAGTCTTTCCAAATTATTAATGTTTTGTTTTTCCTTTCTAAATTGTTATTTAAAGATGGTATTCATATACTCCATCCGTTTTATTTTTAATAGTTTTTTTTTCATAATTAACATTATTTTTAAGTAATTTTTTTTAAAAAAAACATTCGTTAACATTTGGAAAGAACATTTGTTAAGTAACTTTCATCGAATATTTTAACAAAATTATATAAAAAAAAAATCTAGAAACAAGTAAATTTGGTTGAATTCGTATAACATTATAATTTTATTATATTTACCATTTAAGTTATTAATTATAAAAAATTTACTACTATACTATACACAAGTCACAACGATACTAAAAAAATATAAATAAATAAAAAAAATGAATGAATATGAAGGGGAGGGAATATTTGAATAGGGACAAGGGGAAGGGGTGCATAAATAATTAGGGTCTAGGCCGTGCCCTTGCATCATGCATATATCGTTTGTATCCGCTGCGCCGTACAGTGCAGGTGACATACACTACATACTTATATTACGCATGACTGCAAAATCCAACACAAATACTGTAATCATCATCACCTTAATTTTTACTACTAGTAATTCTGTACGTAAATTAAAGATCTCCATGCTGATAGATATCATCACTTTTTTTTATATACAAGCCAGATCAAATTGTGAAGGATGATTACAAGGTAATAAGAACATACATGCATATAGACAATTACAAACTGCAAAAGCAATTAGATCAAACTCTTGATTACCCTCAAATAATATAATCCTGTCTATTACGTAAGAGCCAAATGTATTATTAAGTGCTTTATTTGAAAAGGAGGCACCATATATATTAATAGCCAGACAATAGCCACAGAGGAGTGGTCTGGTTAGATTTGTATAATCACATAGTTTCGTAATATTTAAATTTCATATAATTTTAATTCATACACATTTTAAAATATTATCCGTCAAACACCTGCAATGAACTCTATACCTAACATTTTTTAACGAACCGAAATAAAATAATACTGAATATTTAGTTGCTAAATGATTTTAAAATTCGTTGTATCAGTAAGGGGTTGTTTGTTTCCCTCTATACTGAATAATGATCATAGACTATTTCATTTTTGAATTAGCATCTGAATCATTTAGTTTAAGGGATAACAAACAATCCTAGATCAAAATGTAGACTTAGCTTGTAGTAATTTTTTTTGCTTGAAGACTTGTAGTAATTGAAAAAGATTGGTCACAACTATACTTATCATTCGACACTTGAATATGTAATAATCCCTATTTCATATCTGAATCAACATCTGAATTATTCAGTCTAAAGATTGGTAACAAACAAGCGTAAGTCAGCTGTAGTAATTGAAAAAGATTGGTAACAAAAACTATACTTATTATCTAGTTGGACAGTTGGGCCACAAAATTAAAATATCCCACATGCATATATCGTAGACAAATAATATCCTAAGTTAAGTCCCGTAGATGTACGTTTGTAGAGTTGTCAAGTATCAAGTAAAAGGATCGGAAATTTTATCAAATTACTATTTGTTGGCTTCAAAATTAAGTAATTCATTTCAAAATACTACCTCTGTTTTTTTAATAAATGCTCAATTTCAGCAATTCAAGGCACGTATTTAAATCGTAATACTCCCTCCGTTCCTAAATAGTTATCTTTTTAGAGACCAAAAACCATTCCAAAATAGTTGGCATTTTACATATTTATATCATACTTTTCTAATACCACCCTTATCTTTTCATAAATATTACTCCTAGAATATTGTGCAATCTCTTTTCACTTCAATTTTACTTTTTTATAGAGTAGAGGTAAAAGTGGAAAACTAACCAGTAATAATGGGCATTCCTTGCACTACAAGAAAAAGGCCGATTCCCGACCGCATTTACCGACCGTCAGTGGACGGGTCGGATTTCCCGACCGCAGCACCGACCGCAGCCTGCGGTCGGGAAAAAGTAGCCGTTATGGGCTCAGGCGTGCCTAGGCGACTCCTCCCCCGACCGAGTTTTTGGGGTCGGTAATTACCGACCGCTTTGCCGACCGCAAATGCGGTCGGCAAGCTAGGGCAGGTTAATTAGGGGTGATTCGCGAAATTAGCCCCATTCACCACTCCCTCCCAATTTTACCGCCCGCCTCCGTCCCCACCGCGTCCCCACCACCAACTCCGACCACACCTTCCCGACCGCCACCACCGTCGATTCCGACCACCCTTCCTCCGACCGGTGTCCTCGACCGAGCCTCCATTCGTGTCTTCAATCGAGTCGACTCCAAGCCCCATTCACGTCGGGATTGCCCACGTCCGACGCCGACGCCGCCGGAGTCCCTCTGCCGCCTCCGCCTCCATTCCGGCCGTCCACTGCCTCCGCCTCTGCACCCCTCGGCTGCCGCCCCCCGCCCCTGCGCCAGCACCCGCCCCCGCCCCTGCTGCAGAAGCTGCCGCCACCGCCGTGGAGTGCCGCCCCCTCCTCTGACGCCGCCAGCCCCGCCTCCGCACGCTGTTGCCGCCGCCCCTGTCCCTGATTCAGCCACCGGCGCCGCCCTGCTCCAGCCCCTGCCACCACCACAGGCCGCCACCACCGCCCCCCATTCGATCGTCGTGAGCCACTGCCACCACCGCCTCCTGCGTGCATTCGTGTCGAGGTAATTTTATTTGTCATTTTCTCCCTCGAATGAAAATTTACAGTTTCGATAATTGTTATGTTTGCTTCCTATTTTGGCAATGACATTTTAGATGGTTTGGTATGTGGTGGTTAATTATATGATTGCATGTTTCACTGTTATGTTATAATTAAATTGGTGTCATGATCTTAATTACACGTTAAAGATATTTTGCTCATGAAATCAAATTGCCTCAAGAGTTTATGAGTTTGAGTTTTTGGTGCATGCTAAATCTTACATGTAATTGTAAGATTTAATTCTATGATTGTTAAATCTCACACGTTATGTGATATGATCAAAATAGAGTTCGTATGCGAAAGTTATTGTGGTATTGAACTATGAGTGAATTTCTTCGTCCCTTGTTTTTGAAAATTGGAAGATTGCAAGCGAACAGATTTCCCTAGTTATTGTTGTAGAATTGGGGATTGATAAATTTTATGGTTGATTTGTGGTATTGAACCGAGTTATTGTTGCTTTGTCCTATTGAACAGAATTCATAAATTCCTTACGTGCACTTGTGGTATTGTAGAATTCGGAATTGGGAAGATTGCAGGCGAACACTTAATTATTGTTGCGTTGTGGTATTGAACAGATTAAATGTTAGGAGTTAACATAATGTTTAAAAGATGCGAGTCTCATCTACTCAACTCTATTAAATGGAACAAAGTTTAAGTGAACATGCATTAACTAGAATGTAACAAACAAATAAGTGTCTATAACTACACGTACACAAACAAAACACAAAGAACTAATGAAAATGATTTCCCTTCAGTGGCCTATTGCCATATTTTTAGGTGATGGACCGTAGTTGGATGTACCGCTCCCGTCGGGAAGTTGGAGTACTTACATCCGAATTTAAAGCTGGAGTTGAATTGTTCATACGTATGTCTCATGGAAACTCAAATGTCGATAGGTCCCAAGGAAACCTTAGGTGTCCGTGTAGGCAGTGTAGGAATAAATGTTACTTACCCGATGCTGACATCAAGTATCATCTACACTGCAATGGATTTGTCCACAACTACGAAAGGTGGACGTGTCACGGAGAGCCACACCAATTTACACGGTACTACGATACAGATGCGGGCAACTCTTCAGTGTCTGCACAGGAAAATGATTACATACAAATGGTTTACGATGGTTACGGACTTGGTATTCCCGATACAACAGGGAGGGATCAGGGTGAGGAACCTAGGACACCGGAAGAACCTAACCCCCAAGAGAGCTTGTTTTACCGTATGTTGGCGGCGGCAGACAAGGATCTGTGGCCTGGGTGCAAGAAAATGACCTTGCTGTCAACAATTGCTAGGTTATTAAACATTAAAGCCGAGCACAACCTTTCGGAGAGGTGCTTCGATACATTGTGCCAGCTCATCATAGATACACTACCTGAGGGCAATGCAATGGTTAAGAACTTTTACGAGTCGAAAAAACTTCTTGAGGGATTAGGGCTACCTGTTGAGAAGATTGATTGTTGTGTTAAGGGCTGCATGTTATTTTGGCGTGAAGATGCATCATTAGACAAGTGCAAGTTCTGTGGCGAGCTTCGGTATAGGGAAAGAAACTCTAATTCAAGGATTGGACGGAAATACATGTTCTATTTCCCACTTAAGAATCGATTAAGAAGGTTGTATGCATCAGAGGCGACAGCGGAGCATATGTCATGGCATGTTAGGCATGAGCACGAGAGGACTGGGGAGATGTGTCATCCATGCGACTCTATGGCATGGAAGCATTTTGATACAATTCACCCAGAATTTGCAGCAGAGGGACGGAACGTGAGATTGGGATTATGTACAGATGGTTTCCAACCATTTGGTCAGTCGGGTGCCCAATACTCGTGTTGGCCAGTAATTTTAACCCCCTACAATCTCCCACCCGGTATGTGTATGAAAGATGAATACATGTTTCTGACATGCATTATTCCCGGGAGATCAAGTCCGAAACAGGGGATTGATGTCTACCTACAGCCCTTAATAGCAGAGCTGTTGGAGTTGTGGGATGTTGGTGTCACAGCATACGATAAGTACGCCAAGCAAAACTTTCAGTTGAGGGCTGCTTTGATGTGGACCATTTGAGACTTTCCAGCCTATAGTATGTTGTCTGGTTGGAGCACGTATGGGAAAACAGCCTGCCCAGTTTGTATGGAAGAAACAGAATCGATAAGGCTTAAAGAGGGTGGCAAACAATCGTGGTTTGATGCTCACAGGAGGTTCCTGCCTTCGGATCATCCATTTAGAGTTGATAAATCTAGATTCACGAAGGATAGAGAGGAACATGGATTGCCACCACTGTATAAGAATGGTGAAGAAGTGTTGGAAGACATAGATAGGCGTGGTCTCCGTCGTGTGACTGAATTAGGAGGAGATGTGGAGAATGCAGCAATAAGTAAGACATGTGGATGGAAGAAGAGGAGTATATTTTGGGATCTCCCGTATTGGAAAACAAATTTGGTACGTCACAATCTGGATGTCATGCATATCGAGAAGAATGTGTTTGAAAACATTTTCAACACGGTCATGGACGTTCAAGGGAAGACAAAGGATAATGCGAAGGCATGTGAGGACATCGTGACCTTATGTAATAGGCCAGAACTGCATCGGGACAGGCGTAATGGTAAATATCCAAAGGCGGTGTATACAATGGAGAAGGATAGACGGGATGTGTTCTTGAAATGGGTAGCAGGTTTAAAATTTCCCGATGGATGTGTATCCAACCTGGGCAGATGCATAGACATGAATAAGCATAGAATGTTTGGCATGAAAAGTCATGACTGTCACATCTTCTTACAGCGTCTCCTACCTATTGGATGGAGGGAGCTGCTTCCAAAGAGCGTGTGGGAACCAATAACAGAGCTGAGCAATGTGTTTAGGGCCCTGACTGCGAAAACCATTAAAGTTGAGGATTTAGATAAATTGGCCAATGACATTCCAGTTGTTCTATGTAAGTTGGAAACTATCTTCCCACCTGCCTTCTTCGACTGTATGGAACATCTTCCCGTCCATTTGCCACACGAAGCAAGGCTTGCCGGACCCGTTCAGTTCAGATGGATGTATCCATATGAAAGGTAAATTTTAAATAATGTTAATTCCTTACATTTCATTTACTGTCGTTTTTTACTCTTTACCTTATTAAAAATTGTTTGTTTTTTGGTTTATATATCTTAGATACCTGAATCGATTGAAAAGAACCGTGCGCAACAAGGCACATGTTGAAGGTAGCATATGTAATGCGTACATGGTACGTGAGGCCTCGATCTTCTGTTCTCATTACTTTGAGAAGCATGTCTTCACCCGTGGGAGGAATGTGCCAAGGAATGATGATGGCGGCATAATTCCTTACGACGAAAGCCTTCCTAGTGTTTTCAAATTCCCTGGCCGTGCCCAAGGAAAATCTAAGAAGAGGCGTCTGACCCCAGAAGAGTTGAATGCCATTCACGTTTACCTCTTAATGAATTGTAAAGAGATCGAACCGTATCTCGAGTACGTCCTTCTAATAATCTATCATGTATTTTAATGCTCTCAAATATGTTTCAAAATAATGAATAGATTGTGTTAATAACAGGGAATTCACAGAGAAACTGCTAGAAGAACGTCCAGAATTAAGTGGCCCGGAGATTTGGCGAGCGCAGTCAACAGAGTTTCCTAGGTGGCTGAAGGCACATGTGAGGGACAATTCACCGAATGATCAATGCATTGCTCACATAGCTCAGGGCCCACTTCCCATTGGTACATCGTATCCTATGTATTTTATCAATGGGATGAAATTTCACATAGAATCTCATGGTAGGCAAAGATCAACATACAATTGTGGTGTTTGTATCGAGTCGTTATCTCACGGAGACTACTACGGCATAATCGAAGAGATTATAGTCATAGAGTACCCTGAAACTTTTGACAATTTCCGTCCCACGAGCTCTTTCTAAAAATATACTAGGTTAGATTTATTACAAGAAAAGAGTTATGATTCACGGGAAAGGGTTTAGGGATACATCAAGATTGTGAGTCTTTTTATTACTCAAGTATGGTGCTTTAATTTCAAATGGCGCTGTGGTCCTCCCTGTCATAAAATGTTGACAAATCTCATGGCATAGCCGGGATAGGTTGACCTTCAGCCTGTCACACTGAGGATCCCCGGCAAGTATGCCATGATACTTCTCATCAATTCTTGCCATGAGAGTTCCTGCCATGAAACTTTTGGCAAGTTCCCACTACATGAGTATTTTCCGAAAAATCATAGTCCTGGTTTAGATTTTATTTAATGAAACCAATTTATGATGGCGGAGTTATGATTAGGGATATATTTATAAGTAGTCATGTTTTTATTGCTCGTGTTTAAGAAACTGTGGCCCGAAAGCGCACGGTGTCAAAAATTGCAGTAATTTATAGTAAGACCGGATCGTTCACTGGAGGATGTGCGATAGAAGCAGGTCCCACGTCGTTTTACTAGATTTTCCATTCGTATTGCTCAATAGGCTTGAAAGGTGATTAATAACTACTGACATGAATGTAAATTAGATCTAGAAAGCAGTTAAATTAATCTACAAAGTAAATAAATCTACTCTAGAAAGCGGATAAGAATTATTCTAAGAATGCAGTAAACATTATCTACGAAAGCAGGGAAAAGGAGCATTGTGCCAACCGTGAAGTTGAGTCACAATGTGGACAGAAAGGACAGGAAGAAAAGAATGAAAATTGGACAAGAGTGAGATACAGCAATATTAAACTTCCATTTTTATACGCAGATCTTTGTTTGGGATAATTCTTTCAGATAGCTAATTCTCATGCTCTCAATAAGGCTTTCCCTTTAGCAGACAGGTACTTGCAATATGAGTTTACATGTTCTTAAGACCGCAAATTCTAAGATACCACAGATTTGTAACTGCCCTGGCCTGGGTATGTTACTTCATCTGTGGTGGATAAGCAACACCCGACACATCATTTATTGAAATGCCAAGTACCACTATCATTCTCCCATGTCACACCCAAAGATTTGAATCAAGCCCTAAACTATCCCTTAACTGTCAATCCTAGTAGCAGTTACACAACTCTCAATACAACCGAGTGACCTCTAACGAAAGCGGTTAAAAGAAAGCGGTAAAGAAAGCATTTAAAATCCTATCACTCGGAGGTTTTGAAAATCTGACCCTGGTAGTAAAAGACAGCTCCCCATCAGAATGACGGAGTATGGATCAAGAATTTCCGGCTCTCAGTGGACCACTAGTGTGTTCACTTCCTTCCGGGTAATTATGAGATACAAACTAATGAAACGACCTAATAAATTAGTTCGTTCCGGATGCACTCACTCAGGACTCAAAAGTAGGCTTTGGCAGAAGAAGATAGCAGTTGAAAGAAAACTCAACCCTATCTTGGAAAATAACCAAGGCCTGAATGATGTTCCTCTAAGATTATTTACTACACTGTATTTGAATCCAAGTGGACCCCATCTCGGTGTAACACCTAATCTTACATTTCCATCAACCAGCAATTTTGGAAAATAATGGATTTGAAAATCATTCCCTGTCAGGTACTGGACTCTCAGTTAAAACACAGACCCCTTTCAGTCTAGACGAGACCTAATCGCTGAATCTGCTTCTTAATTCCCAGAATATAACCCTTGACAGAATATGAATTAGTCATAACTGAAGAATTTATCCCTTACTCAGATCCGGATTTTATAAAGAGGTTTTTGTTGGGAGTTTATAAAGCCATATCTGTTTAAGATCTAGACTTCTATTGTCCAAGGGAAGGATCCCAAAATAAGTACAGACCACAATAGTACATAATATTATCATGCATAAGGATATATGGAAGTGTAAAATTAATTGACCCAAAATATAGAAGCGAGTCTAGACAGAAAGTGAAACACAGAATGGAATGGTCAAGGTACCAAAGTAATGGCAGAATGATCAGGTGGACTGTAAACATCTACTGTCCAATTTCCCAATCACTCGGATGGAGCGGATTTAGGCAGCTTAGACCCTATAATGGTGGTGTCAACACCAGTTGGGCCTCCACTGTCTGTGAATTCGGATAAAAACCTACATGCTTCCCTTCTATAATGATCATCAGTTGGCATTGACTGATGCCAACTGACTCCCAGTACGGATTGGGATTCAGGTTTGGAAATTAAGATAACAAAAATAAAACTGTATCTGGATGGAAGTCAGTCGAGCAGCTATTGTAACCCCGGATGGGCGAACCGCCAAGGCTTCCACTGACAGCCATTCAGACCATGCAAAATAACAATTAGTAACTAATACCCAGAATACGAGCTAGTTATCCATGAGGGAGGACCCGCCAACATTATTCTGATGTATTCTTTACTAATGGTTCCACACAACACACAAAGACAAAATAAATAAGAAGCAAAAGAAGATCCATTGTATGAGAGACATTGGTTTCTCATGCAAGGTTGTGGATCGGGTCCACATGTAATGGTCTTAAATAATCCTTCCTACCATAATTAATTACAGTCCAGATTATCTGTTTAAGCCATCAGGATTTTGTTTATACAAGAGTGTTTTAATGGCAATTGAACAAAGGTCCTTTAATCATGATGATTGTTGAAGTTTGATTATTGCTAATCTCAATCTTTAATCATTATTGAGTCAAGGGTTCAATCAGTTAAGTGATGCCAATGGAGAATCAAAATTTGGGCAGCATAACACCCTATATTGCAATTCCAGAATGTTACATCCTAACCCGTGGGGCTATGATGTGAGTGTTGCAATATAAAATAGGGAGAGGATGAAATTTGGTTGAAGTCAAATAGAGAGAGAAGCCCTTGTCGCGATATCATAAATTCTGTCGCGGACCGAGATCCGCGACATGGACATCCCGACAAGTTTTTAGAATTTTTGGGCAGCATAACGCCTCTCTGTCGCTATGCAAGGTTTTGTCGCGGAACGTGGCTCCGCGACAAGGGTGACATCGCAACAAAGTGTTTTCAGAAAATTCTAAGGCATTTGAACCTTTGTCGCTATGCATGGAGATTTTGTCGCGGAACGTGGTTCCGCGACAAGGTGTTCCGCGACAAGGTGTTCAAAGATCAAAGAACATGGCATAATTTTTCTGTCTCGGAATGGGATTTTGTCGCGGAACGTGGCTCCGCGACAAGGTGATTCCGCGACAAGAAGCCATGAAGACAAAATGCAAGAGTTTGGCTCCTTTGTCGCTATGCATGGATAGTTTTGTCGCGGAACGTGGCTCCGCGACAAGGTATTCCGCGACAAAGGGTTTTAAATTTGGAGACAAGTGTCTTGAAACACCTTGGTCGCGGAACAGCCACTCTGTCGCGGAACGTGGCTCCGCGCCAGAAGGCGGTTGGCGCCCAAAGTGGTTCAGGACAAAAGTCAGAAAAAGCAGAAATGAACAGTGGCATGCAAACAGCGTGATCTCACCCTATTTCAGATCAAAAAGCTATTCTAAGCTAAAAATAAGCAAGAAACATTCAAAATAAGGAAGAACATGCTTAAACAAAAATAACAAGACTGGGCAGGACATAAAAATAAAGCAGGAATCCTAATCTAGGGTTTGATCACACATTCACACAACATTATCCATAATATGCTAACAGTAAACATGAAAATAACAAAATAGGGGTCAAATGACCCCAAAATGAAAAAGAAAGCATAAATCCATGGGGTGTGAGACCCATTTCATGATTTGGGACACAAATGATGAATGTTTTCCCATATTATTGAAGAGGTGTTGTTAATACCCATGATTTGGGTATTACAAACCCTAAAACAAGAGTTTAGAAAACAAAACATAGTATAAAAATGGCTATCTAAGCACTGTGAACAGTAAAACACTAATCTAAGCTAAACTAAGTGCAAAAATTAAATAATACATAAAAAATAAACCTAACTACTCTACCTAAGAGAGAACTCCTACTGCTTGCCTTCAAGAACTTCTAAAATTTCAAACTCCCAACCAACTACTCTTAGCTCATGGGAGACACCTCATATTTATAGAAGTGTAACCCTAAGCCCATGGGCCTTGATTTTAGCCCATTGTGTCTTAAGACATCACACACATCACAGCTTTGTCTCGGAACATCAAGTTGGTCGCGGAACACACTGCATGTGGCAAGGCTTCTCGACTGGGTCTTGTGTCTCTATTTGTGCATCTTGGTCGCGGAATGGACCTTTGTCGCGGAGCATGCCATCGCGACAAGGGTCATCGCGCCAGGGGCTTGGCTGGTCTCCTCTTCATTTGGGGCCAGTTGGTCGCGGAGTATGCCCTTGTCGCGGAACACTGCATCGCGCCAAGGGCTTCCGCGACAAAGGTCTTCCTGGGCCTGCTGGATTGGGCCAGATGGGCCGGAAATATTCTTTTTGTGGGCTTTTCTCTCTTTTTCCCATCTTTTTGTTTCCTTTTCTTTTTCTCATGTTTTTGGATTTTTCTAACATAAATATGTAATAAAATTACGTATTTATGTCTTTTTCACACCAGCTTATTATTTTTACAATTATGCATAAATCAGTCCAATTCGACTGCTTTCTTACTTAATGTAAGACCGGAATGCGATCAAATGCCCGTTTAAGACACGGAAATGGATTGAAAATAATGGTCATTTTTGGCCATTATCAACATCCTCACATTTAATACTGATCGTCCCCGAGCAGTCAGAGTCAATGTTCCTCGGAACACGGACTCTACATATTCAATTCATTTTCGTGGCTTCATAAATCACATCCTTTTTAGATTGGGATAAGACAATCAAAACTACAAGTCTTGAATTCCCTTGATTGCAGTGTTTAATGAAATGATACTTGCTCACTACATCGGGCCTACAAATCAAACATTATTATCAATCCTTCATGGACATCATGTTTGAAAAATGCAAAGATTAAAAATTAGAATCAAGGTATGACATGAACATGTGTAATGAGAAAAGGCCTCACTTATAAGAGAATCGGAAAATTCACTCACTCTCAATTGGGGTTTAATCATGAACGCTCAAAATCAAATTTAATTAAATTATCCCATAAGCTTGCAATCAGACCAACTCGCCACCGGCTCATTTCTTCAAATCGAGATCACGAGGTCTTATTCGAGGGTTGTAACGGGGCGTACGGTTGTAACATTAGGTAGGAAAGGGAATTTATTGGGCTAAGAAGTGGCAAGAGTTAATTCCATCATAACTTGGCATTTTTATTTAAAATTTATGATCATCAATGTTTCTTTCTTTTTGATTTTCTTCTACATGACATTAGACTATTGTCTAATTGCTTGTCATTTGCAATTTATCGATGTTGAATGAAATTCAACTCTCTCTCTTTTTTTTTTTTTTTTTTTTTTTTTTGAATCGGTTTATAATATACCGACTAACATGGATTGATGATTATAAGTTTAATGCCTTTGATAGAATTCATTCTTACACACTTGGGTTTGACTTTCTTGGTCTTTTTGTAAGGCTGGGAATAATATAGTGGGTTTCAAAGAAAAATTAGGCTTATAGGCTCAAGTTGGTTAATCCTAAAGGGAAAATATTTTTGGGTTTGGATTTCAAACGAAGGCCAAAAATTTGGGTTTTCTAGGTGCCTCGATCATATGCTCGATTTCGGGAATATGGCATGGTCTTGAATCGGTCCCAATCGCAAGTTCTGGTTTCCTTTAATCAAAATGATTCACACATCAAAGAAAATGAATGAGTAAAAGTGACTCATGGCTCAAATCTCACAAGGTTGGGTTGATCCATGTCATACAATATTCTCAAATTTAATCCAAGCTTAATTCTAACAATTTATTCAATCGAAATATCTAACATGCAGATTTATTACCCAATAAGCTGATCGCATCATTAAATTTTTATAGCTCAAAATCTCAGGAATTCATTTCATGCATGTCTTCAATTATATTATCCCAATTTGAAAGTTTGAAAATTTAATCATAAGCCTAAATTCAACCTGTGAATTTAGAGCAAGTTTATGCATATTTTTGCTGGTTATTTAATTGAAAGCAGTAAAGAGGCACTGCTGACATACTGAGTATGTCAACAGCATATTTTTGGTCTGACAGTCACTTATTCATCTCGGACTGTGCAGACATCTTTTCAACGGAAAGCAGTAAAGAGTTGTTCAGTGGTCTCAAAAGTTGAGTTCCAATTTTAGGGAAAGCAATTAAATACATCCGAGGCAAGGGATTCTCGTGCAGTTAATACGAACCTGCACACACAAAAGGAGGAAATCCCTTGCAAATACTACTACTAGGATAGAAATAAAATAAAGCAGGGTAAATCCGGATTCATCCTTCTTCCCTTCAGAACATGTACCTAGCCCAGTGGAGATAGCTGGATAGCTCACACCGCAAACACCAATCATTGGGATCTGTTATGGCCTCGTGATCCCGGGGACAGTAAACTCTGCCGTCCTGATCAGCCCATAGGAATGGGGTGTCTGGGTGGTCAATCATCCACTCGAGGACATTGACGGATGTGTCTTGGAAGACTGACCATCTTGTCACTATCCTGTCAATCATTCTGATTCCCTGTTCGACCTGCCCTGCGTCCTCCTTGCTCATGAGCATCAACCCGTAGGCGAAGATTGTCGCTTTATGATTGTCCTCAATCCCCAGGCGTAGCAGTTCATAGGCTTGCTCTTCATTCCCCTCTGCAAATGCCAACATTGCTGGAATGATTTGGAGATTGTGGTTTCCAGCCTGGTCGCATATCCGAAGGAATCTCCGCTTCTCCCAACGATAGTACTCCCGCCCTCTCTTTATAGTGGATGAGTTGACCTCGCATCGTTTGTAGACGATGGAGAGGTTCCCGGCATCCCTGAATTTCTTGCAGGTTTGCTGTGCCTTGAAGGCTTCACTGATGTCATTCTCTCCTACACGAGAGAGGATTTCACCCAGGAGTTCGAGGGGTAAGTCCAGCAGATGGGTTTCTTCGGGTGCAGGGTCTGGGTTTGGAAGATTGTCCCTGAAAAGATAGAAATAATGAATCCAATTTTTATATAATTTTCGGAAATTATTCAAGTTTAGAAACCAACATCCTCACATTTAGAGCTTTGCTCTAGATGTGAGATTATTAAATTTCTGACTTGAATTTTTATTTAAAGCATATGTAAATAATATTTGGTTTTAAATGGGCTTAAGAGCCCAAAATAAAATAAAATTGGCCATTGGGCCCAAAATCTTTTTAATGGGCCATAGGGCCCAAACGTTTTCAGTTTTATTAAACAAGTCCGAGACACTTGTTGGAAGTGGAATGAGATGGATAGGTGGAAATGGAATGCTCGAATATTGGAATGTGCAATGGAGACGTGGAGGAATGGATTTGCTGTTTCTGGATAGCTTGGATGTTTGGACAGTTTTAGCATCCAAAAATTTGCAAACACTGTTTTTAATTTTAAAAATGGTTGACTTGTTTTATTTAATAAAAGTGGGATGTGAGTGGTCCCATTTTGGATTTTTGAAAAGGATAGCAGTTGGGTGACAAAAATACTGCTATCTTACTCACACTAGTGTTCCATTGGGAACAATTACTCAAGTCAAACATTAAACAAAAATAACTCTTTTTGTCTTTTTCTAAAAGGTTGCTTTTATTAAAAGTGGAAGCTTCCTATTGGGTGTTTGTACTATGTTTCCATAAACAAACAAACATTTATTCCCATGAGATTTCTAACATGAGAACAAATGTGCCCAAAAAGATCTTCCATCTTTATTACACCACCCACACTGTGCACATCACATCAGGATCAATCAAACCAATAACATCAAGATATTCAAAACAATACCCAAATGTTCATCAGTTTGTTCTTTCCAGTTTTAAACTTCAAAAATCTTATCCATTAACAGTTTTAACACCCTTTAGCAGTTTTCAAAACAATTTCTCAAAAACTTCAAAATGGTGCTCAAAGCCGAGAGCACTCAAAACCTCCAAAAATCTGAAGTTAGATGTGCACACTAACAACACCACACCACGAACACAACAAAATAAAAAAAAAAGAACTAAGGGGTCCGAAGGGGGGCTATGACCATGGTGAAAACAGGGTTTACCCTCTCCTCCTTGGCTCGGGTCTAGGCACGGGTCCAAGGATTGGGAGGGGTCCATGAAATCGGTCCATAGTTTCCCTTAGAAATGGCGTGCAAGAGTGCGAAGAACACGTGGTGTTCGTTCGGATGAGAGAAAAATGGGGGAAAAGAAGATGAAGAAACTGAAAGAAGTTGAAATGACAGGAGGAAGGTGAAAAGAAACTGGAGGGGGTGGGGGGATATAAATACTTGAACTTTTGTCGCGGAATCCGAGACTTTGTCGCGGAACAAGGTTCCGCGACAAGGCATAGCGACATTAGAGATGTCGCGGAGTTGAGGGTTGGTCGCGGAGTCATGCTCCGCGACAAGGCCATCGCGACAAAGTTCAATATGGAGACAGTCAACGCAGGTCATGTCGCGGAGCAGGGCTTGGTCGCGGAGTCATGCTCCGCGACAAGGTGCATCGCGACAAGATGTGGGGAAGGGTTAAGAAGGAAAAAGGGAGTTTGTCGCGGAGCAGGGCCTGGTCGCGATGCATGACATCGCGACAAAGGTCCTTCCGCGACAAAGGATTTTGAATTTTCAAATTTTCTTGGACTGGGCCCGAGTGTGGTATTGGGCCTGCGTCCATTTTATTTGACTTGGGCTGAATAAATTTAGTCCAAGTAAATTCAAAATGCAGGGCTGAAAATTAAATAATCCACTTGCATAAAATTAGGTTGGGTCAGTTCCATTTTATCTGTGAATTTTGTTTCGGGTCTTGAATTTCTTCAATTCCCGAGAACATTTTCTCAGATTTATGGAACTAATCCAACCAAGAGCCTGGTTTTTCCATGTTACTCTTATCTGCTCCTCTTTTTGGTGGTTCCGAACTTCTGCAAGACAGACAAATAAGACGCATTAGATTTTCTCCAAATATCAACATCCTCACATTTAGAGTCTTAGTACTCTAAATGTTTAATCGATCTTTGGGTACTTTCTTGCCATGAAATAAATACTGTAACTATATACTATATATATATAAACTAAAATTTTTGTGTTTTTAAATGCTGTTTCTTATTGAGTGTAAGCCGGGTCTGCCACTGCTTGGCTTTCTTTCTCCGGATCGAACTGTCCGAGGTACTCTTTTAATCGTTGCCCATTCACCACTATATCGCCCCTGCCAGTTCGAATCCTGACAGCTCCATTTTTGAACACCTCTAGTACTTCATGTGGTCCTTCCCATCTAGATTTGAGCTTTCCGGGGAACAGCTTCAACCTAGTATTGAACAATAACACATGTTGACCAACATAAAAATACTTAGGTTTGATCCGGCGATCGTGCAACTTCTGGGTCCGCTCCTTGTAAATTCGAGAGCTTTCATAAGCTTGCGCTCGTATTTCCTCAATTTCATTGAGGTCCAACTTACGTTTGCTCTGAGCAACTTTCGGATCGAAGTTAAGCGTTTTAACGGCCCAGTAAGCTTTATGCTCTAGCTCTACAGGCAAATGACAGGCTTTTCCGAAGACCAGCCTATATGGAGACATCCCGATGGGAGTCTTATATGCTGTGCGGTATGCCCATAGAGCATCATTGAGCTTACGTGCCCAATCCTTACGGGTTATCCCGACAGTGGCTTCGAGTATGTGTTTGATTTCGCGATTGGATACTTCGACTTGACCACTAGTCTGAGGATGGTAAGGCGTGCCTATCTTATGGAGGATCCCATTTTTACTCATTAAAGTTTCAAAAGCTTTATTAATAAAGTGTGTTCCTCCATCAGATATCACCACCCTAGGTACGCCAAATCGACTGAAAATGTTGTTCTTGAGGAACTTGATGACTTGGCTACCATCATTGGTCGGTAATGCGACAGCCTCGACCCATTTGGATACGTAATCGACAGCTACCAAGATATAGTAGTTTCCACCAGATGGTGGAAACGGTCCCATGAAGTCAATGCCCCATACATCAAAGATCTCAAGTGTGAGAATCCCCTTTTGAGGCATCTCATCCCTCTTGGAGATGTTTCCTAATCTTTGGCATCTGTCACAGCCCTTAACAAATGTCCTGCAATCCTCATAGATGTAAGGCCAATAAAATCCACATTCGAGGACCTTGTGGGCCGTTCGAGCGGGACCATGGTGACCTCCATATTCTGATTCATGGCATTTTCTGACAATTTGATAAGCTTCATGCTCGGTCACACATCGCTTGATTATTAAATCAGGGCAGTGTTTGAAGAGATAAGGTTCTTCCCAGAAGTAACTTAATACATCTCGTTTGAACTTATTCCTCTGATGATAGTTCGAAAACTGGGGGGTTATTCCGCATGCCAAGAAGTTAGCGATGTCGGAAAACCATGGACAAGCTTGATTATGCAGATGCAATGCGAACAACTGTTCGTCCGGGAAATCTTCATTGACGGCTTTTTCCTTTTTATCATTATCTAATCGAGATAAGTGGTCAGCAGCACCATTATCTCGACCTCGCCTATCTTTTATTATGATGTCGAATTCTTGCAACAGAAGTACCCACCTGATTAATCGAGGTTTTGCATCTTGTTTGCTAAACAAGTATCTCAATGCTGTATGATCGGTGTATACTATGGTCTTCGTACCTATTAGGTACTGTCTGAACTTGTCAAACGCGAAGACTACAGCATACATCTCTCTTTCCGTTGTGGTGTAGTTAACTTGGGCCTCATTCAGGGCATGACTCGCGTAATGAATTACGCAGTGTCTCCCATCCTTATGTTGTCCAAGAACTGCGCCTACGGCGAGACCACTAGCATCGCACATTACCTCGAAAGGTATTGACCAATCGGGTGGTTGCACTATCGGTGCAGAAACCAACATCTTCTTGAGCGTGTCAAAGGCTTGGACACACGCTTCATTTATTAAGAAAGGATTTTCTTTACAAAGCAGATTAGTGAGCGGCTTGGCAATTTTAGAGAAATCCTTAATGAATCGCCGGTAAAAACCGGCATGCCCTAAGAAGCTCCTAACTGATTTGATCGAGTTAGGAAGAGGGAGATTGGAAATGATGGAGACTTTGGCTGGATCAACTTCAATGCCTGCACGAGAAATGCGATGACCTAACACTATGCCCTCAGTAACCATAAAATGGCACTTTTCCCAATTTAAAACCAAGTTAGTGTCTTCACACCTCTTTAAAATCTTAGCAAGATTGGTCAAACAATCTTCGAACGTATCTCCATATACAGAGAAGTCATCCATGAAGACCTCAATGCATTTTTCGATAAATTCAGAGAAAATAGACATCATGCATCTTTGAAAAGTAGCAGGTGCATTGCACAAACCAAAAGGCATCCGTCGATAGGCAAAAGTGCCGTACGGGCAAGTAAAAGTGGTTTTATCATGGTCCTCACTGGAAATAACAATCTGATTATAACCAGAATAACCATCCAAAAAGCAATAAAACTCTCTCCCTGCCAACCTCTCAAGCATCTGATCAATGAATGGCAATGGAAAATGGTCCTTGCGTGTGGCCTCATTCAGCTTCCGGTAGTCGATACAAACTCTCCATCCGGTCACTGGCCTGGTTGCAACCTCTTCTCCTTGCTCATTCTTGGTTATGCACATCCCTCCTCGTTTGGGTACGACCTGCACTGGGCTAACCCATTTGCTATCAGAGATAGGATAGATTATACCAGCATCTAAGAGCTTGATAACTTCTTTCCTTACCACTTCCTGCATAAGGGGGTTCAATCGCCTCTGAGGTTGACGGGAGGGTTTAAACTCTTCTTCCATTAGAATCCTGTGCATGCAAATAGAAGGGCTTATTCCTTTTATATCAGAAATGGTCCAACCTATTGCATGTACATGTTTCTTAAAAACGACCACCAGAGCATTTTCTTGCTCTTGAGAGAGCTTAGCCGAAACAATCACGGGTAACTTTTTATGTTCTGCGAGAAACGCGTACTTGAGATGATCGGGTAGTGTTTTAAGTTCAAGCTCTGGTGGACATTCAACGGAAGGGAGTAGTTTGCGAGAATTGGGTAGTGGGAGAACAGATTTACCTTCGGGATCCTGCATCAGTACAGGATCCTCTTCCTCCTCTTGATTGGCGTCCTCATGGAAGTCCATGCCATCAAATTCCTCCAAATCCCCTGTTTCGGGATCGGCGAAGTGAACGGCTTTGCATCCTTTATGCTCCACGCCAGCAGGCTTCAGTACCTGCTTTGATGGTTCATCCAGCATCATTTCACAATCATGTTCAGAGTCAAGCTCTTCCCTAACTATTACATTTTCAAATGAAAAACAAGAACTGTCATTCGGAAATTTCTGCAATTTCTCCATATCAAAGATGATCTCCTCGCCATCGACCCTTAAGGTGACTTTTCCAGATTTGGCGTCAATCAGTGCACCACCAGTGGCTAGAAATGGGCGTCCAAGGATAAGCGGCATTTCAGAATCCTCTTCAATGTCGAGGACGATGAAGTCGACCGGGAAAAGAACTTGCCCGGTTTTGACTACAACATCCTTAAGGATTCCTACGGGCTGAGTGATCGATCTGTCTGCAAGCTGCAGTCTCATCTTGATCGGTTGAATTTCTCCAAGCTTAAGGCGAACAGCCATAGCTAGTGGCATCACATTGATGCTTGATCCTAAATCACAAAGCCCCATACTCACTTTGGCCTTTCCGAATTGTACTGGAAGTGTGCAACATCCGGGGTCCTCTTTCTTTTCAGGCATTCTCCTCTGGACAATGGCACTGCATGTGCTGTTGAGAATAATTACCTCTTCCTGCTCAACCTGCCTTTTTCCTGAAATCAATTCTTTCAAGAACTTAGCATAGATGGGCATTTCGGAAATCATTTCTGTGAGAGGAATGGTTATCTCTACAGACTTTAATCGTTGCAGAAATTTCTTGAATTTAAGATCATGTTCTTTATTTTTAAGCCGCGCAGGATAAGGAATCCTGGGCATGTACTTGTTATTAGCAATTTTTGGTGGTGAAGGGAAGGAAGTTGTACCTTCACCTGTACCCTTATCTGGTTCAGCCGTTTCAGGCGCAGCTTCAGTCTGCAATTCGGCTGTCTCTTTTTCTGCTTCGTTCCCATTATCAGCTTCCTTACCAGCATTGTCAACAATATCATCTTCTTCAAATTCCGCTCCAGTATCCGCTCCCTTTGGTCCAGCTAGTACTCTCCCAGATTTCAAGGTTATTGCCTTGCATTGCGGGTTCTTTTCCGCAGTGCTAGGCAATGTTCCTTTGTCCCTTTTCTGCATCTCATTAGCCATCTGTGTAACTTGGGTCTCTACATTTCTGATGGAGGCCTGCAGTTGATTGTTGATCTCTTTCTGACTAGTGATGAAATCAGTCATCAGATTCTCAAGCCTTGAAGGAGGCTTTTGATTCTGATTCTGATTTTGCTGCTGATTCTGATTCCACTGGCCTTGGTTTGGGACAAACTGAGGCTGGAAACTCTGATTGGGCTGAAAGTTCTGGAAATTCTGAGGCGGCCTCTGCTGGATCTGAGGTTGGAAACCTGGATTCTGAAAATGTTGGCCCCTGTTCTGGTTGAATCCCTGATTCTGCTGAGGGTTGAACTGCTGTTGCTGTGGCTTGTTCAAGAGATGTGAGTTCAAGGCGTTGTTGTTTGAATAAGACAAATTCGGGTGTCTATTTGGAAAAGCTCCTGCATAGTTACAGCTCTCTGCTGTGACTTGCTCGCATGTGTCAGTTGCGTGAGCACCTTGACACAGTCCACAGATCACATCAGTTTGCTGTCCCTGCGCAGAACTTCCAACTCCTTGATTTACAGACAACGCTGCCACTTGCTCTTGAAGCTTTTCAATGTCTGACTTCTCTACTGTACCTACAGCACATAAACTACGGGGGGGATTGAGATTACCATCATCAGTTAGAACAGAACGGTTGACACTCATGGCTTCAATCTTTGCCCAGGCTTGGTCCATTGGTATGTAGAGCAAATGTTGACCACCGGCAGCATCAAGCATGGATTTCCATGCTGGGGTCAGACCACTGTAGAACTTTCTCAGTCTCTCCCAGTCATGGAAACCGTGTTGAGGACACTTTCTGAGTAGGTTGAAGAATCTTTCCTTTGCATCATACAAGGACTCGTCTGGTGTCATCTTGAATTCCGCAATTTTGGAGCGGCATTCATCCACCTTGGACTCCGGGAAGTATTTTGCTAGGAAGTTTCTGATCACATCTTCCCATGTAGACTTCTGATTTACGGGCAGTGACTTGTACCATGTTCGTGCTCCGCTTGTCAGAGAGAAGGGAAATAGCCTTAGTCGAATGGTGTTTGCGGGTACATCACGATTCTTGATCGTGTCACACAATTCTAGGAAGGTTTGCAGGTGATCATGGGGATCTTCATGACTTGCTCCGGCAAACTGGTTGCTCTGGACTAGATTGATTAGGGCCGGTTTCAGTTCGAAATTCCTGGCCAAGAATGGAGCTTGTCCAGGAATGTTCAGATATGGCTCTAAAATCGGCTGCATGTAATCAGCAGCAGCTGCTGCTTGATGATTGTTCTCAGGCCCGCCTTGGTACTGCTGTGGGTAGTAGTTCTGAGGCATGAAATAGTTCCTCGGATCATTGAAATCATTCGGATTCGGGGGATTCTGATGGGGGTTATGGTATTGCTGATTCTGTTGGTTTGGGAAATTTTGCTGATTTGGTTGGTTTTGGTTGTTTGGTGGGTTTTGGTTCGGGTTGGGAGGGGGTGCCTCGAAGTGCTGCTGCTCCATGTTTGGTGGATTCCCACCTCCTTGTATGATCTGGGGAGGGGGATCATCCAAATCATCATGATCAGCATCTTCGGGGTCTTCCTCAATGTTGTGAAGTGGGGGATTGGGTTGAATGATTGGTGGGATGTCAGGGTGTGCCATTTCGGAGATATCGCTGCTGGTGCTTGGCGAAAGTAATGCCTGTCGTTCCCGTTCCCTTCTTCGTTTAGTCTCCGCCCTAAGACGTCGAGCTGTCTTTTCTATCTCGGAATTAAACGGGATCTCGGCTGGCGTCTGCTTCCTCCTTTGCATAGAACAACGGCTTCAATAATGACAGTACCTGTACAATCCCCAGGTTAGAAGTGGTTCTGAAGGTGAATATTTATAATTATATGTATAGGCTACTCTAGGAGCAATGAGGAATGTAATTCTCTAAATAAAACGGCGCTGCATCCTCCCCGGCAACGGCGCCATGAAACTTTTGACAATTTCCGTCCCACGAGCTCTTTCTAAAAATATACCAGGTTAGATTTATTACAAGAAAAGAGTTATGATTCACGGGAAAGGGTTTAGGGATACATCAAGATTGTGAGTCTTTTTATTACTCAAGTATGGTGCTTTAATTTCAAATGGCGCTGTGGTCCTCCCTGTCATAAAATGTTGACAAATCTCATGGCATAGCCGGGATAGGTTGACCTTCAGCCTGTCACACTGAGGATCCCCGGCAAGTATGCCATGATACTTCTCATCAATTCTTGCCATGAGAGTTCCTGCCATGAAACTTTTGGCAAGTTCCCACTACATGAGTATTTTCCGAAAAATCATAGTCCTGGTTTAGATTTTATTTAATGAAACCAATTTATGATGGCGGAGTTATGATTAGGGATATATTTATAAGTAGTCATGTTTTTATTGCTCGTGTTTAAGAAACTGTGGCCCGAAAGCGCACGGTGTCAAAAATTGCAGTAATTTATAGTAAGACCGGATCGTTCACTGGAGGATGTGCGATAGAAGCAGGTCCCACGTCGTTTTACTAGATTTTCCATTCGTATTGCTCAATAGGCTTGAAAGGTGATTAATAACTACTGACATGAATGTAAATTAGATCTAGAAAGCAGTTAAATTAATCTACAAAGTAAATAAATCTACTCTAGAAAGCGGATAAGAATTATTCTAAGAATGCAGTAAACATTATCTACGAAAGCAGGGAAAAGGAGCATTGTGCCAACCGTGAAGTTGAGTCACAATGTGGACAGAAAGGACAGGAAGAAAAGAATGAAAATTGGACAAGAGTGAGATACAGCAATATTAAACTTCCATTTTTATACGCAGATCTTTGTTTGGGATAATTCTTTCAGATAGCTAATTCTCATGCTCTCAATAAGGCTTTCCCTTTAGCAGACAGGTACTTGCAATATGAGTTTACATGTTCTTAAGACCGCAAATTCTAAGATACCACAGATTTGTAACTGCCCTGGCCTGGGTATGTTACTTCATCTGTGGTGGATAAGCAACACCCGACACATCATTTATTGAAATGCCAAGTACCACTATCATTCTCCCATGTCACACCCAAAGATTTGAATCAAGCCCTAAACTATCCCTTAACTGTCAATCCTAGTAGCAGTTACACAACTCTCAATACAACCGAGTGACCTCTAACGAAAGCGGTTAAAAGAAAGCGGTAAAGAAAGCATTTAAAATCCTATCACTCGGAGGTTTTGAAAATCTGACCCTGGTAGTAAAAGACAGCTCCCCATCAGAATGACGGAGTATGGATCAAGAATTTCCGGCTCTCAGTGGACCACTAGTGTGTTCACTTCCTTCCGGGTAATTATGAGATACAAACTAATGAAACGACCTAATAAATTAGTTCGTTCCGGATGCACTCACTCAGGACTCAAAAGTAGGCTTTGGCAGAAGAAGATAGCAGTTGAAAGAAAACTCAACCCTATCTTGGAAAATAACCAAGGCCTGAATGATGTTCCTCTAAGATTATTTACTACACTGTATTTGAATCCAAGTGGACCCCATCTCGGTGTAACACCTAATCTTACATTTCCATCAACCAGCAATTTTGGAAAATAATGGATTTGAAAATCATTCCCTGTCAGGTACTGGACTCTCAGTTAAAACACAGACCCCTTTCAGTCTAGACGAGACCTAATCGCTGAATCTGCTTCTTAATTCCCAGAATATAACCCTTGACAGAATATGAATTAGTCATAACTGAAGAATTTATCCCTTACTCAGATCCGGATTTTATAAAGAGGTTTTTGTTGGGAGTTTATAAAGCCATATCTGTTTAAGATCTAGACTTCTATTGTCCAAGGGAAGGATCCCAAAATAAGTACAGACCACAATAGTACATAATATTATCATGCATAAGGATATATGGAAGTGTAAAATTAATTGACCCTAAATATAGAAGCGGGTCTAGACAGAAAGTGAAACACAGAATGGAATGGTCAAGGTACCAAAGTAATGGCAGAATGATCAGGTGGACTGTAAACATCTACTGTCCAATTTCCCAATCACTCGGATGGAGCGGATTTAGGCAGCTTAGACCCTATAATGGTGGTGTCAACACCAGTTGGGCATCCACTGTCTGTGAATTCGGATAAAAACCTACATGCTTCCCTTCTATAATGATCATCAGTTGGCATTGACTGATGCCAACTGACTCCCAGTACGGATTGGGATTCAGGTTTGGAAATTAAGATAACAAAAATAAAACTGTATCTGGATGGAAGTCAGTCGAGCAGCTATTGTAACCCCGGATGGGCGAACCGCCAAGGCTTCCACTGACAGCCATTCAGACCATGCAAAATAACAATTAGTAACTAATACCCAGAATACGAGCTAGTTATCCATGAGGGAGGACCCGCCAACATTATTCTGATGTATTCTTTACTAATGGTTCCACACAACACACAAAGACAAAATAAATAAGAAGCAAAAGAAGATCCATTGTATGAGAGACATTGGTTTCTCATGCAAGGTTGTGGATCGGGTCCACATGTAATGGTCTTAAATAATCCTTCCTACCATAATTAATTACAGTCCAGATTATCTGTTTAAGCCATCAGGATTTTGTTTATACAAGAGTGTTTTAATGGCAATTGAACAAAGGTCCTTTAATCATGATGATTGTTGAAGTTTGATTTTTGCTAATCTCAATCTTTAATCATTATTGAGTCAAGGGTTCAATCAGTTAAGTGATGCCAATGGAGAATCAAAATTTGGGCAGCATAACACCCTATATTGCAATTCCAGAATGTTACATCCTAACCCGTGGGGCTATGATGTGAGTGTTGCAATATAAAATAGGGAGAGGATGAAATTTGGTTGAAGTCAAATAGAGAGAGAAGCCCTTGTCGCGATATCATAAATTCTGTCGCGGACCGAGATCCGCGACATGGACATCCCGACAAGTTTTTAGAATTTTTGGGCAGCATAACGCCTCTCTGTCGCTATGCAAGGTTTTGTCGCGGAACGTGGCTCCGCGACAAGGGTGACATCGCGACAAAGTGTTTTCAGAAAATTCTAAGGCATTTGAACCTTTGTCGCTATGCATGGAGATTTTGTCGCGGAACGTGGTTCCGCGACAAGGTGTTCCGCGACAAGGTGTTCAAAGATCAAAGAACATGGCATAATTTTTCTGTCTCGGAATGGGATTTTGTCGCGGAACGTGGCTCCGCGACAAGGTGATTCCGCGACAAGAAGCCATGAAGACAAAATGCAAGAGTTTGGCTCCTTTGTCGCTATGCATGGATAGTTTTGTCGCGGAACGTGGCTCCGCGACAAGGTATTCCGCGACAAAGGGTTTTAAATTTGGAGACAAGTGTCTTGAAACACCTTGGTCGCGGAACAGCCACTCTGTCGCGGAACGTGGCTCCGCGCCAGAAGGCGGTTGGCACCCAAAGTGGTTCAGGACAAAAGTCAGAAAAAGCAGAAATGAACAGTGGCATGCAAACAGCGTGATCTCACCCTATTTCAGATCAAAAAGCTATTCTAAGCTAAAAATAAGCAAGAAACATTCAAAATAAGGAAGAACATGCTTAAACAAAAATAACAAGACTGGGCAGGACATAAAAATAAAGCAGGAATCCTAATCTAGGGTTTGATCACACATTCACACAACATTATCCATAATATGCTAACAGTAAACATGAAAATAACAAAATAGGGGTCAAATGACCCCAAAATGAAAAAGAAAGCATAAATCCATGGGGTGTGAGACCCATTTCATGATTTGGGACACAAATGATGAATGTTTTCCCATATTATTGAAGAGGTGTTGTTAATACCCATGATTTGGGTATTACAAACCCTAAAACAAGAGTTTAGAAAACAAAACATAGTATAAAAAATGGCTATCTAAGCACTGTGAATAGTAAAACACTAATCTAAGCTAAACTAAGTGCAAAAATTAAATAATACATAAAAAATAAACCTAACTACTCTACCTAAGAGAGAACTCCTACTGCTTGCCTTCAAGAACTTCTAAAATTTCAAACTCCCAACCAACTACTCTTAGCTCATGGGAGACACCTCATATTTATAGAAGTGTAACCCTAAGCCCATGGGCCTTGATTTTAGCCCATTGTGTCTTAAGACATCACACACATCACAGCTTTGTCTCGGAACATCAAATTGGTCGCGGAACACACTGCATGTGGCAAGGCTTCTCGACTGGGTCTTGTGTCTCTATTTGTGCATCTTGGTCGCGGAATGGACCTTTGTCGCGGAGCATGCCATCGCGACAAGGGTCATCGCGCCAGGGGCTTGGCTGGTCTCCTCTTCATTTGGGGCCAGTTGGTCGCGGAGTATGCCCTTGTCGCGGAACACTGCATCGCGCCAAGGGCTTCCGCGACAAAGGTCTTCCTGGGCCTGCTGGATTGGGCCAGATGGGCCGGAAATATTCTTTTTGTGGGCTTTTCTCTCTTTTTCCCATCTTTTTGTTTCCTTTTCTTTTTCTCATGTTTTTGGATTTTTCTAACATAAATATGTAATAAAATTACGTATTTATGTCTTTTTCACACCAGCTTATTATTTTTACAATTATGCATAAATCAGTCCAATTCGACTGCTTTCTTACTTAATGTAAGACCGGAATGCGATCAAATGCCCGTTTAAGACACGGAAATGGATTGAAAATAATGGTCATTTTTGGCCATTATCATACCCTGCTTTGCCTATCAAACAAACTGCCTTCTTCAAATGTCGATGGTTTGACCCTCGTGAAGGCATTGGGACGCGCACTCATTCCAACTACAAGCTTGTTGAAATCAACCGCTCAAAGTCTTTGAACATTTATGAACCATTCATATTTGCTAATCAAGCCGAACAAGTGTGCTACGTTGCGTTCCCGACCATCAGGCCAGTTGCCAGTCGGAATGAGTGGTTGGCCGTGTGTAAGGTCAAACCTAGAGGTGTAATAACCGTTACGCAAGGGGGGGAAGCGGATGCATTCCAAGTCGATGTTCCCGAACAGCTTAGCATCGAAACTACAAATATCACTACTAGGCGAGAGCCACTAACCGACGACGTGGTTCAATTTGTTGACCTCCCTCAGGATGAGAACAATGAGTCAGAATCATCGATACACACTGATTCCTCGTCGGATGAGACTGATCCGGATGATCCTTCACAGGAGACTTCGGATGATGATTACGAAGTTTGAAATGTGATAAACTTAATTATAATACATTGTTTGTTGTTGTAATTACTTATATTTGAAATTGTGTTCTAATTATAAATGAAATTCGTAGATGACTGACCGAGGGGATGGTTCTTCGTCGAGCACGCCGGGCGGATCAGGGTCCAGGCGTCGGTTGATTAGTAGGTCACAGCTGTTGTCTGCTGTCAGGGCAGCCCAGGAGGATTACCAGCACTCACAAGCAGGTATTTCGATATAAATAAACATTATGTAGCTCGTATGCATTTAAATATTAATTTATATTAATGAAATATTCACGTTCTGATTTATTGAATTACAGAGACTACTAGCTCACAGCCGCAGGAGGGAGGTGCACCCGATGGACTTGATGCCGTTCCAGAGACACCACCTACGCGCACTCCAGGTATAATATATATTATTTAATGTGATGTTCGCCTTCTATAATAACAAAAAACTTATAATTGCTGTTTAGGATCGGTCGGATCTACACAGGGGGCTCCTCCCGCGCCACAGGGGGCTCCTCCCGCGCCACAGGGGGCTCCTCCCGCGCCACAGGGTCGGCCTGATAGGCTTTTGGTCGAGCCAGGGGACGATGGACTGTAAGTAGCTTATGTTATAAATTCATTTTGCATTTCAAATATGTAAATACTACGTACTTAAGATTATTTTGTAACAAAATTTCGTGGTTTTGATTTATGTCTTCTAGCATTGAGTTCACTAATGCATTGGTGAGGAAGATCACCGACATTTACCCCATGCTATCTGATATGAATGGTATTAGCTGGGGAAAGGTCTCCCGGGAGACCAAAGAGTTCTATTGGGGGGAGTTTCAGGTAATCCGTAGTTTAAAATATAATCATTTAATTAATTGCCGACATACATATCGTGATCAAACTTAAATTGCAGAAAGCAGCGCACTGGGCACCTGAGCTCACAGGAGCAGTCAGGAAGGAGTGGGAGAGAAAAAACATTGCCAGGTACTTTCAAAGAGTTAAATAAAACTTTTTGCTTGTTGTTCATCTATCGATTAATTATACTTAATATCATATCAGGTACAAGGATTACACTCTCGATATCAGGAGCAAGAAGAAGCCATATCCATCAGACCAACTAGTGGCCGAGAACTGGAGGCGGATTTGGGAGTCAGCACAGTTCAAGGAGAAATCGAAGAGAGGGAAGCTGAACAGACGTCGGGGACAGGAGGATGCACCGGCACTCCCCACACACACAGCGGGTTCGAAGACTTTTCGAGCCACAAAGCACAAATTGGTATGATGTACATATTTACTTAAATTACTTCAATATGTGAAATGTTACTTACAAATGGTAGGACTTCTAATATTCGAAACAATGCAGTCCCAGGACCAGAACAGGCCTGTTCATTTGCATGAGCTCCACGAGCACACCCACACTAGAGGGCATGAGAAGGAGCAGTGGGTACGAGAGAGGTCACGGCAGTTGAATGTAAGCATCGTTACCAAAATATCACATTTAGTTATGTATAAATTTAGCATTTGGTAAGCATAAATTTGTCTGTGCCCTAAATTTTAAATTTAAATACAGGATGAGTTCGCAGCAGTGGCCGAATCCCTGAGCCAGAACCCCGCGATTGGTCCTGATTTCGATCCCGATCCTGTTTTCTATGACCTCGCCGGTGGGCACGATAGGCGCAATGCCGTATACGGCATGGGATCGATTGCCCGATCACTTAGGCCCGGGGGCGATCCTATTTCCACTCCTCCGCCATCCACTTCGGAGTACGTCACACAGCAGCAGTTGCAGGAGCAGTTGCAGCAGCAGTTCGCTCAGTTCCAGCAGACTCTTCAGCAGATGTCTCAGAGGCAGGAGAGCATGGCTGAGCAGATGCAGAGGTTGCTCGGATCTAGGGGTCCTCGGTCCCCAGGCGATGGGGACGGTGATGATGATTTTGGGGGCGGCCGGGGAGGAGATGGTCTTGGTGTTCATTGACTGTGCTTGGCCATCTTGGGTTAGTATCATTTGGCCTGGTTTTTTTATGCATAACTTGTTTGAACCAATTGTGGATTTATGTAAGTTGTGAGACCGTCACTCATGGACACAATAGTTTGGATTTGTTATTTCATATGTACATTATTTGGAGTTTGTTTGCAATTTGGGATTGTTTAACTTGTTGAATTGTGCGTGTGTACGAATCATGTGATGTTATAATTGGATGATTTTGGAATTGTGATTGTATTGGTTTGTTTGGAATTTGGATTTGGTTGTTTGTTTTGGTATTGCAGCAGGGATGGCTGTGATAACAGCCATTTCTGCTGCAATACTGTGTTGGGTACCGACCGCAGGCCGGTCGGTAATTTACCGACCGCGATGCCGACCGCATGCGGTCGGTAATTGTCAGGTCCAGAAGGTCCCAAAACGTTGGGTATCGACCGCATATTCGGTCGCTGCCGCGGTCGGTGATTATGCCGACCGCAATGCGGTCGGTGCGGGGTCGGCAAATTTACCGACCGGAGTGTGTCTGGTCGGCGTCTGAATTCGGACCAAGAGATTACCGACCGACACCTCCGGTCGGTGGTGCGGTCGGTAACCTCCGGGACGACCCGCGTCCCTTGTTTACCGACCGCATATGCGGTCGGTAATCAGCATTTTTCTTGTAGTGTTGGTATGTGTGATTTTTGCTAAAACGTCATCTATTAAGGAACTGAGTGAGTAACTCAAATTATATAGAAGTATAAGTAAAAATTATAAAAATTTGATATTCTAAAACTACGCTATTAGACGAATCCAATAAGATCTCACTTGGTATGTGGATCGGCTGTTGGTGAGAGCAAGCAATATTTCCTCCGTTTTCTTTTATTTTGCTCCATTGAGCTTTTGTGTACTATTCACACATATATTTTGACTTAAAGTTTTATCATAATTACACAAGTTATAACATAGCCAGGTTAGATCTTGTTAAATTAGTCTTGTCGTGTAGTTTTTAAATATTAAACTTTTAGAATTTTTACTTGTATCGAAATTGAGTTATTAATGATTTAAAATGTGTATTGGACTGCGTCAGTGATGGACAGTCATAGGGGCTGGGGAAAAATAAGGTACCATATTTTATTGGTGGATTTTTTCATATAGGCTCGTATATTCTTTAATCTTAAATAAATAACATAATAAATTTGGCCTGCTATTTAAAGTTGTAACTAGACTATGGGAGCTTGTTTTTTACCCTAGCGGAAGTGGCTTTCCATTCCGTATACCGGTTTATGGTATTTGCATTGGTTTTAACTACTACTGTTTGAAACATCTTTTTTCTACATTGAAGTTTGTGGCTTTCCATTTGTAGCAGTGGTCCTATTCGTTTACGATTGTTACGGTTGAATGATTGTTGAAAGATTTTTTTTTATATGTAAGTTTATTAAGAGTGATTTGCGTAACACAATAAGAGATGATTTTATTAGTGAATGCTTAGTATGTTACATTGAAAAAAATTATAAAAATTGAAAATGAAAAGTTTTACAATGCTTTTAAAATATGACGATTCTTCTATTATGGTGGCACTGCACCTAATGAAAAAATTAAAAAAATATATATATAGAATGAATTTTCTATATGATATATTTTATTATTTTATATTTTGTGAGGAAAAAAAGTAGTCGTATTACAGCCCGCCCCCGGTCCTGAGACTTTGCATCTGCCACTGGACTGCATGGTAGATGGGTCCGTAGCAAATAAAGGAAACCAGAGGAAGTACATATGATGTGATGTAGTATAATTTGTTGGAATTGGATTGAGTATAATGTGGAATTCGATAGATATTTAACATAGTAGTATATAAATAAAATAGTAGTAATGATTAGGACTTATTAATTCAAACACGTTATTAGTTTTATTAGGTGAAGTTGCCAAGTTGGGGACATTGAGTGTTGTCCGAGATGCCACATGTAACGGTACGATTTTTTCCGTTGAAATTAAAGCATGCACTTTTCACTCCAAACCACTCAAATTAAATTAATTAATTAGCTCTATCTATCCATACATAGAATTAGGTTACTGTCCTGATTTATTAAAAATCAGGAAATCCAGACTGCTATATGGTTTATGTAGACATGCTCCCTTCCCAAAAATAATAAAGTAGTTGGTGTTTATGTGTACCACAATTAATAGGAATGTTAATCTGTTAATCCCACAATTTTAGGCAATAATTAGCAATTAATTGGGACCTATCAAAAAACGTTTTAGAGCAAATAAACCAATGTGTGTGCCATTCATGTGTGCTATTTATTTGATTGAATATGCTATATTACTTTATGGCTTATGGTACCATTTATCTTTGCTATATTTTTAATTACATATGCTATATTATTATTTAGACTATGTTGACATTCGCCTATGTTATATATTTGGTTAAATATGCTATACTACTAATTAGAACATGTTGTCATAAATTATTCTATAATAATCATACCAATGCACATATAAAAATGATTTAGCTTTTTTGTTCCAAGTGTTGTGCCTTGTGGATCTGTACATCATCTCGGAGATGAGTTTACAAATTTAGATGATGCAATAAATCAGCCATAAATAGAATAACGGATTTCTTTAAATTTGGTCCCAATTAATTGATAATTATTGCCTAAAATTATGGGATTAACAGATTCACATTCCTATTAATTGGGTACACATAACCGCAACTACTTTATTATCTTTTGGATGGCAGCATATCCACTTAAACAATATAGCAGTATGCATTTCCTGATTTTTAATAAATCAGGACATTAACCTAATCCCCATACCATACATATATATACCCAATTTACTACGTTTCTTTGTCTTATCTATTTCCTTTTATAACTTCTTCGAATGCTTAAACACACCCATATTTGATATTTCAAAAAGGAAAAAAAAAATGCAATATATACTTCTCGATCGCCAAATAGTGACGCAACACTTTGAATTTAAATGTTTCACTATTTTGGAGTTACTTTTAAAGTTTTATACCTATTATTCCAGACCATATTGAATCAAAGACTAATTTTTATAGATCTGCATAGGCAATGATGGCGCTTTTTCCAACGTACTTTTTTTTGTTTGCATGCACAAGTTTGAAACTTTGTTTAAACTGTTAGAGCTCCAACCCACTCAAACAAACTGCTATTGGTGATCAGTTATTTTTAAAGTTAATATTTTATCATAATAATATATGAAAAATGCATATGAAAGAAGAATTCTTCTTTTTTTTAATGGATATAATTATAGTTGCAATAAGTTCAAGGGAATATTATATAATCAGTGATATCAATTTATTTAATTTATTTAATATCCACATTGCGACACAATTAATTTTGAGTTTTAAAAGACTAAAATATCCGGTTAAAATATTAATATTAATTATTTAATTTTTTATATATAGTATAAATATCTGAAGATTAAGTCTGCAAGTGGTTTCCAGCAAATTCTTCTGTAACTATATTGCCAAATTGAAATCACCATATTTGTCTAAAATGTCACCAAGAGGTGGCAAAAATATCATTAATATCATCTATGTTAAAGAAAGTCAAGAAACTTCAAATAGCAAATGCTTCTACCATTGGAAGTCTATGTTCAAAATATTCCCCACATAAAAGTATTCAGTAGGCAGCCAAATTTCAAAAAGCACACGGATCCTTTTGAAAAAAAATAGATTTTTATTAATACACTACTAGAAAAAATCCGGATTCGGTCGCTAAAATTGTGGTAGCTAACGAGTTTCGGTTGCTAAAATTATGGTCACTAACGAATTTCGGTCGCAAATTCGGTCGCTAACCCCTTTAGCTACCGAATTTTACCAAATTTTTTCGGTCGCTAAAACAGAAAATTCTTGTGGTGATACTACTATATACTTTAATAAATGCTTTGAAAATATCATTTGGGGTGGTTGCAAAAGGTTGGCTGGTGACAATTTACTCATTTCCACAATTGAGAAAAATAATATAGGGATAGAAAATTAATCTGAGAAGAGAAGTCCCATTTTGGGGAATAATTAAAGATACAATTAATGATGATTAGGGTGCACGAAACCCCCAATTATATTCACGTTTTAAAATAAATTACTATATAATTAGATTCTTGCTGTCCATTTATAAGAGTCAGAAAGATTCTTGAATTGGATGAATTGTCAAAAGGTTGAGCAACCAAACCCCCTTTTCGAAATTATTTCTGAATTGAAATTTGTCTATAAATTGGGGTTTAATTTGTTGTGTCGAAATATTCGAAAACAAATTAGTGTCAAGTCCAAGAATAATCAATCATGGCTGGAAAATCTACAATCACGATGATCCCTATAGTAAGCAAATTGTACTGTTCCCAATCCGACGTTCTTCTCATGGTTCGGCAGCGGCCGAAGGTGGCCAATGGCGGCGGGTTTGTGGTGGCGGACAGCAGACAACAGGTGGCGTTCCAAGTCGACGGCTGCGGAATCACCGGCAGAAAGAATGAGATGATCCTCCGCGATGGCTATGGGAATGCTTTGCTCCTCATTCGAAGAAATGTAAGTATTTAATTTCATTTATCGAATTTATATAGGAGCTAGGTGTTTGATAAGCGACATCAATCAGATTATCTAATTATTGATAATCTGATTATTTGAGTTTTAAAAGTGTAATAATCAAATAATTTATTTTTTTACATAGTAGTTTATTAATTAATAATTTTACAACCCAACACCACCATATGAATTAAGACTAATTAATAATAATGTGGTGACATTAAATAGGGATCGATTGTGCAAGCCCTAACTGCAAGGAGGCAATGGAAAGGGATGAGTTTAGAGGACGATTCTCACGAGCTGTTGTTTACCTTAAAAGAGCCGAACACTTCATGTTTCTCATCAAACAGGACACCGGTATTTAGAATCTCGGTGGATACGCCGACAGCCACCGGTGGCAGTTTTGAGGTTCGCGGGGACTTTCCGGGGAGATGCTGCAGCATCGTGGATTTCCGGGGGGATGTGGTGGCGCAGGCAAGTATCAAATTAAATTAAAATTTAGTTGTGAATTTAGATATAGACATGTAAATGTAATAATGATTTTGGAAATGAATGCAGATTGGAGGGAAGACAAAGGGGATGGTGAGGGATTTGTACGGTGTGGAAATAAAAGGTGGAATGGACCAGGCGTTTGTGTGTGGGGTCATTGCAGTTCTTGACTACATATATGATGGATCAACCAGATGCTAATCAAGAGGACAAAAAATGATTGGGATTATTGGGTCAAAAATCCATGATCCATCAATTTGTTGTTTTGATTAGATGATGATGATGATGATGATAGTGATGGATGGGTTGGTTATCCATTGAGAATGTTGTAATAATTACGTTGTTTAGTTTCATTGATTGATGATTAGATTGTGTATAGGAGTATATTATATTAAATTTGATTTGATATTTGATGTTTAATTTTGTTTGATTTGTACGTCTGCCGTAATGTGATTCTTGGACGCCAAGAATTGTTGGTTTTGGTATGTTTCATTGTTGCTGTTGATCATGCAGTGATCATGCTTATGCATACTACTAGCTATATGTATGGTGGTAAAACATGTAGGATTATGTAATTTTTTAAGCAGTACATGTACTAAATTAACGTTTAAATTTATAAATAAGGAGATACCCGCAATGAAAAGTAATCGAATGAGTAAATTTAACCTATAGTTTTTTTTTGGTAAACAGTGACACTCATGTGTCGGCGATAAAGGGGAGGGGTAGGGGGCCGGGTGGGGATCGAACCCCCAACCTATGATTGGGAGAAGGGGACTTGACCACTAGAGTAAGTCCCCAACCCCAAATTTAACCTATAGTTAAATAAGATAATCTAATCAATAAATTTTGCTGCAATTATTTAACCTATAGTTTTGAATTTGTCTATACTAAAGTAATTAGTATGGTAGTTTGGTAGTATGCACGGAGCCACGAGAATGTGTTGTTTAGTTTCAAGCATATTGAGACCATATAGCATATTTGACGGATCTTTATGCTTTAGTTTCAACCATATTTAGATCTATACCTAGATTTTTATGCATGTTCAGGAGCAAATATTAGATTGCAAATTTTACATACTTCCTCTGTTTTGTTTTTTTTTTCTTTTTTTTTTTTCATTGGGGTTTTAGGTACTATATATTCACACACACTAACTTAAAGTTTTATCATAGTTATCTATATATGTATATTAAAGCATTAGTGAACAGCTCATCCTACATTTAATGTGGTGTCTCCATTTCAAATTTCCAATTTTTATAAATTTTGCAATTTTTAATTTATCAATTTTAGATTTTCACATTTATTTATTTATTTATTAAAGATTTTCAATTTTTTAAATATATGAAATTTCTACCATATTCATTTTTAAAAAGATTTGAAAGATTTGAAATTTAAAATTTTGTATATCTTATTTAATCTATATTATTTTGTATTTTAAATTTACTAATTTTATATTTTCGTATTTATTTATTTATTCATTATAGATTTTAGTTTATCGTGTATAAAATCTATCATTTACTTATGAATTCTCACTCTATCATCCTATCATGTCACTATATATTCATTTTTAAAAAGATTTGAAGATAAAATTTGAAATTTTGTATTTTTTATTTTATCTATGTTGAATTTTTTTTATTTTTTTATTTTATCTATTTTAGATTTTATTATTTTGTATTTTTATTTTATTTATTTTAAATTTTATTGCTGCATTTAGTATTTATTTATAAATTTTCAGTTTTTACACTATAGGATTATTATGACGAGGTTTTGCACTGGCAATTAAAAACTATGTTGTGTTTATATTTCAATATGATGAACATATTGTAATGCCGGTAATTTTGTGTAGGTTTGGTCTCAATTTTGATTATATATTTTTTGTGGTGAATGATGTAAGCAAAATGTACATTGCGAATCAGATTTATTTATTCATGTAAAGATATATTAATAATGTGTATATGAAAATCCCAATTTTTAATTTTTAAAAGATATTTAATTTAATTTATATGAAATTCCCACAATTTTCAGTTTTTTTTAAAAATAAAATTTCAAATTTAAATGAAATTTGCAGTGTATTATGGAATTTATATTATTAAAAGATACATAATCACTACAAGAAAAAACGGACTTCCCGACCGGCGCTCCCGACCGCGACGAACCGGGTCGACTCTACCGACCGCGCTACCGACCGCAAATGCGGTCGGTAGCCTAGGGCATTAACCCTCCCCCATCGGGCTGTAACTCACACTTACAGGAGCCGAACAAAAAACTTCCCCATCGATTTTTTACTCCGATTCACCCCAAACTTCCGACCGCCCTCCGTTCCCGACCACCTTGGAGCCTCCCCGCGCCGACCCACCCCACCTGGACCCTCCCCGCGCCGACCCACCCCACCTAGTGCCTCCCCGCGTCGAGCCACCCCCGCGTCGAGCCGCCCCCGCGTCGAGCCACCCCCCATCTTTCGCCGGACCGGCGAAGCTTTCGCCGCCGTCGTGGAGCAACTGCTCCCCTGCCCTCCGCGTCCCCTGCCCTCGGCTTCTCCGGTATTCGAATTCCGTGGTCTTCACTTGGTAGGTGCATTTTCTTCATTTGGGCATTTGGGGATTTGTTTGAATTTAGGAATTAAGTTTCACCGATTTTGATAATTGAGATTGTATTATGGAAACTGAAAGTGCTATTAGGATACTGCAAAAATTTGGTAGAATGTTATGCTATCTGTGAAGCTCGCTGAAATTTGATGAAAGCTGAAATTTGATGAAATTGATATGTTTTGGAATTAGTTTGATTGGTATGATTAATTGAAATTGATGGAATTTCTGGGATTAGTTTGTTGAAATTGAATAAGGAAATCTGTGAAAGTTGCTGAAATTTTACACTGTCTTCTTGACCGCAAATTTGAGAATGGTAATTTGCTATGGAATTTATGTTAGTAATGTTGATGTTGTAGGATTGTGAAGAATGAATTTGGTATGCTTTTTCTGTTATTACTTGTGTTGATGAAAGGATTAGTTTTCTTGTTCAAAGGATTGTGAAGAATGAACTTGGTATGCATCTTTATGTTGTTTCTTTTGTTGTTGAAACAATTGTGAGAATTGTGATTTTGATATTCATTCTCTAGTATTTGACTGTTGTTGAAAGGATTGTGTGGAATGTTCTTTTGGTATGCATTTTCTGTTAGAATCACACTTTACCCGATCAAAATCCACTTTGACTGCTGATGGAATAACTGAATTGTATAAAAAGTAATAAAGTCATCGAAAAGGTATATGAATCCTAGAGGGTATAACATCAACACGTTAAAACTCCATGGGCCAAATTTGAATACAACTACAAGTATTGAAAGAAAACCAATATGACCACACTTGGTGACAATCAAACATGATTAAGTTATAATACTAATATTTAAAGAAAAACATTTAATTTCAAATTGGCAGTGATGTTTTTAATAAAAAATGAATAATAATAAAGGTTTAAAAAATTTACATTACTTGAATTGTAACAAGCTGTAAATACAAATTTCAAATGCATTAAGTTAATTATACTCAAATTCATAAATAAACCACCTACAAATATAGAAATGTAAAGGCTTCTGAAACCCAAATATAATTCTTAAATTAATAATTTAAACTAATTATGGAATTGTAGGTGACAGTTAGCAAAGATGGATAGAAACTGGATGTACCTGCCTAGCGGTACCTTGCTTGCACCCGAATTTAAAGCAGGAGTTGAATTCTTCATACGGGCTTCTCATGAAAACCCAGATACTGACGAGAATGCAAAAGGAGAGATAAGGTGTCCGTGTAAAAAATGCAAGAATAGATTTTACCTACCCGATCGGGACATCCAAGGACATCTTTATCGGGATGGATTTGTCCCAAATTATGAAAGATGGACGTGCCACGGAGAACCACACACCTTCTGTCCATACCGCGATGATATAGATGTAGAGGGTTCATCTAGAAGTAGGATACAAACGGGTACAACTGATTTGTCAGACCGTTATCGAGAAATGGTGTGTGATGGAATGGGGTTTGGTATTCCTGATACATCGAGTGGTATGGATGATGATGAGCCTACAGCGAATGAGGAGCCTAATCCCCAGGAGAAACTGTTCTACCGTATGTTGGAAGCAGCTGACAAGGATTTGTGGCCTGGCTGTGAGAAAATGACATTATTGTCAACAGTTGCCAGGTTATTAAACATTAAATCCGAACATAACCTATCGGAGAGATGTTTTGATACGTTATGCCAACTTATAATTGATACACTCCCAGAACAAAACTCTATGGTGAAAAATTTCTACGAGGCGAAGAAACTTCTAGAGGGGTTGGGATTACCAGTAGAGAAAATTGATTGTTGTGATAGGGGATGTATGTTGTATTGGCATGATGATGCGGCACTGGAGAACTGTAAGTTTTGTGCCAGGCCTCGATTTAAAGAATCCAACAACAATTCACGTTTGGCACATAAGTATATGTTCTATTTTCCACTGAAAAATCGATTGAAACGGTTGTACGCATAAGAAGTGACTGCAAAACACATGATATGGCATGTAGGACATGATCATGGGGTGTCCGGCGAGATGTGTCATCCCTGCGACTCCAAGGCATGGAAGCACTTTGACACAGTTCATCCAGACTTTGGAGCAGAGGGACGAAATGTTCGTTTGGGGTTATGTACTGATGGTTTCCAACCATTCGGCCAGTCGGGCTCTCAATACTCATGTTGGCCAGTGATATTGACACCTTATAACCTACCTCCTGGAATGTGTATGAAGGATGAGTACATGTTATTGACTTGCATAATCCCAGGGAAATCCAGCCCAAAACAGAGGATAGATGTGTATGTACAACCCCTGATTGCTGAGCTTCTGGAGCTATGGGATGTGGGTATCACGACCTGGGACACATTTACGAGACAGAACTTTCAGATGAAAGCGGTATTGATGTGGACCATAGGAGATTTCCCAGCTTATGCAATGATGTCTGGTTGGAGTACATATGGGAAGACTGCATGTCCGGTCTGCATGGAAGGAACATAATCTATGAGGTTAAAAGAGGGTGGGAAACAATCATGGTTTGACTGTCATCGTAGGTTCCTTGAGTCGGATCACCCGTTTAGGCGTGATAAGTCAAAATTCTCAAAGGACCGCGAAGAGCATGGTAATCCACCTTTATATAAAAGCGGGGAAGAGGTCTTAGCTGAACAAGAATTCCTTGGTCTCCGTTGTGTAATTGATGTGGGTGGTGAGGAGGCAAATACAACAATCAGTAAGACTTGTGGATGGAAAAAAAAGAGCATCTTTTGGGACTTACCGTATTGGAAGACACATTTGGTTCGCCACAATCTAGACGTCATGCAGGCCGTGGTCAAGGTAGAACTAAAAAACGGCGGTTGTCCCAAGAAGGGTTGGAAGCCATCCACAAGTACCTACTATTAAATTGCACAGAGTTTGAGGACTATATTGAGTAAGTATCATAGTTAATTATCTTAATAATTTTCGATTTCGCCAAATTCATATCATGGCTCTATGTTCGTGACCGCTTTACATTTGACAGGGTGTTCCAAGAACAACTGCACAAAGACAATCCTCGAATAACCGACAAAGAATGTGATGAAGCGATGGAAAATGTATTTCCGAAATGGTTGGAGTCGTATTTGATTGATAATCCACCCGAAATCCCATGTCTCTTTCATGGCGCACAAGGGCCTCTTCCAATTGCAACCTCATATTCCATGTACTTTGTGAATGGAATGAAATTTCACACAGAGAGTCACGGAAATCATAGATCTACATACAATAGTGGAGTTTGCATTACTAGTCTGTCAGGAGATTACTACGGAATACTAGAGGAGGTTATTGTCGTAGAATATCCTGCATTGCCAATCAAACATGTTACTTTCTTCAAATGTAGATGGTTTGATCCTCGCGAGGGGATTGGGTCCCGAACTCACAAGAACTACAAAATTGTTGAAGTGAACAAAACAAAGTCATTACCCATTTACGAACCCTTCATCTTTGCGAATCAAGCAGAGCAAGTGTGTTATGTCCCATTCCCGACAACGAGGTCCACCTCTAGAGGGAGTGATTGGGTAGCTGTGTGCAAAGTGAAACCTAGGGGTGTGATTACTGTGAAAACGGGGGAACAGACCGAAGCATTCCAGGTTGATTTGGCAGATCAACTTGGACTTGAGACTTCCATGATTACATCAAGTCGACAACGATTAACAGACGATGTGGTGCAATATGTAGACTTACCTCAAGATGAGGACAACGAGTCTTCATCATCATTGGATATGAGTGTTGGTGATGCGTTGGAGGATGATGATCTGGATGATCCTTCACAGGAGACTTCAGATGAAGATTTCCAAGTTTAAAATGTGAATATATATAATCATATGTATTTCTCATAACAATTCAATTCTAGCATAGATTTCATCTTGTTATAACAATTTACGAGTCAGTTGTATCATAATTTGCCATCATATTTGCAGATGGATGCACAGGGGGGTGGCTCGTCTTCTAGATCTCCACATGGTAGCTCTTCCCAGACGGGAATGCCACAAAGACGACTTACTCGTGCTGAAACTCTAGCACTCTTGCGAGAAAGGCGGGAGCGGAACCGTCGACAGGGAGCATGTATGTTTTTACTCGGTTTTGTACAACATAATATCATATTAATGTTGCTTTGTTTTAAACTTTTGCATGTAGTTGCTGCTTCAGGCTCGGAAGAGCCACCACATGATGACCCCGACCATGACGAGCCTGTACCAGAGACACCGCCACCACATGTACCAGGTATGCATGTTATTACTTTATGTTTTAGCTATATGATGTAAATGTCATAAATCTTCTTTGTTAGGAGCTGGAAATACTGCCATGAACGCGCCGGCACAACAGGGGCCAGCTAACAGGATAGAGATTGGACTGAACAAGAAGGGAGTGTAAGTTAATTATTGCAATATTTAACCATATCTTCAATAATTTTTTACTAAACTGTAATTACAACTGGCTGCAGAATTGACTTCCCCAACAAACTCGTTAAGAAAATAACGGAGTGTTACAATTTGAAGACTGACAAGGAAGGGATAAGTTGGGGGAAGGTCTCACAAGGGACGAAAGATTTCTACTGGGGTGAATTTCAGGTTCGTTGAAGTTCTCTCAATTAAATTAGCTTATTCATGAACGGCAACTGACATTAAAATTGTGTATGCATTGCAGAAGTTTGCCCGTTGGGATCCTCGACTTGAAGTAACGGTCAAGAAGGAATGGGAAAAGAAAAACATAGCACGGTATGTCTTTCTATTCGGACTTTTCGTAATGGTTTGTGACTAATTTTACAACATGTTTGGCCAATTCATGAACTTGTAGGTACAAAGACTATACTCTGGATATTAGGAAGCACAAAAGGCCAATGCCATCTGATGCTGCAGTTGCTGCCAGATGGCAGGAAATTTGGGATTCAGAGGATTTCAAGAAGAAACAAGCGAGAGGAAAATTGAACCGGCGAAGGGGTGATGAAAATGCGCCAGCCATCCCCACTCACACATCCGGTTCCAGAACACATCTTGCTGCACACGATGCACTGGTATAGACTTTCTATATTTTTAAAAGAACATAAGACACTTATATAAATAACTTATTACTTGTTAACAACAACAAAAAAAATATTTACTTCATAGGAAACTGAACAAGGTCGGACCGTGTACTATCCGGAACTACACGAGCACACACATACAAGGAAGCACGAGAAGGAGCAGTGGATTACTCCACGGGATCAGGAGGTCCAGGTACAATAATAGAAACTTACATTACTGTAAAATATTGATTGTATTTGAAAGTTTTGACTGCATGATTATATTGCTTATGAATTAGTTTTCAAATGCATTTAAAACTTGCTACAAGTTTTGTATATAGTATCTAAATTGTTTGTTAACGTTAAACAGGAGGATTACAATGCTATTGTGGAGACATTAACCCAAGATCCTGATACTGTAATACCATAGAAATTGCCCGAAATATATATATATGAATATATATTTTTGATTAATTCACTAAGTAGATTTTTAATCAAATCTATATATATTTATATGTTCAAATATTTGCTTAAAGATTAGTATATTATTTTCTACAAAACATACTTTGAAAAATTATATATATATTTGTCTTTTCAAATAAATATATGGATTTCAATATCAAGTGTAATAAGTATATGGTTCATAGAATATTTTAAATCCATATACAAGTTTATATACACATATATATACCTTGGTCTTGAAATAATCTTTCCAAACATGTACACATGTATATACATGTATATATTCATATGTTTAAATTATAATGAGAATTATCTATTTTCTATATATTCTTAATTAATCATTCTACCCATATTTTTATTTATGGAATTATTCTAGAATGTCATAATATAATTGGGAATAATTTGACTATTGTTTGAAATTGTAGGGTGGAGTATTAATCATATCTTGTCATTTTCAAATAAGGAATATATTCCTTTTTGGAGCTATGTATGACTTACAAGATCACTTAATTTTTATTTTAGTATATATATAAATATATATACATATTATTCTTATTATTATTATAAGGTATTGGAGCCACAATTAGAGTAATAAGGATTGAATTATGAAGTGATAAAGTCTATCACACCATTACCATTAGGATACAAGCTGACAGAAATTTTTAGCTATAAGAATCGAATTATTTGACCTACCTACAGTGGGAATCACTTAAAGTGTTCAACACAAAAGTTGTTCCAAATTGTGTCTAGATTATGCACGTCAAATTTTAGAATTTTTGGCCAAGCCATTTAGTCCCAGCATCTCTGTCTTTGGACATATACCATAGTGAGTGCCAACTTTGTTAGGTTGTGCATGTGACTCCTATGTGACTTGTGACTTGTGACTTGTGTCTCCCATGTGACTTGTGACTCCTATAACACTCTAGGGTGGATAGAAGTCTTGTGAAAGTTTATTTAATACCCTCATTTAGCTACCAAAGGCAGCCATTTGGATTCCACTCCCATCATTGCAAATTTTAGAAAAACTTGAGAAAGTGTTGGTGGGATTTATGAGTATTCTTCTAGTTGGTCAAGCAAGGAAGGCTTTCTTCAACATCCAATCTCTTCATCCAGTAGGTAAGGATGTTTTTAAGTTCACATATCTTGTTTAGATTGAGATCTTTGGGTAGATAACTAAGAATCTCTCTCCATGTGTCCAAAACCTAGCTTTGTGGAGGAATAGCAATGGAGTTGTGGACTTTGGACATCCTAAAGGCTTGGATTTGAGAATTTCTTGATACCACTTCATAGATGGTAAGTTAATCTTCTCTACTTCAAGTCTTGGAGATCCCAATCCAAGTTTTAAGTGTACAAAAATCGAAATCCATCATCCTTACCCAAAACCGCAAATCTGTCAACTAGGGTTTTTTCATAACTAGTTTCTGTTGTCTCGCATTTTTGACTTAGATCCGAGCATTTTTGGAAAATCTTTCCTAAATGAAAATTGTTCCTAACATTCTAAAGATGAGATCTGTAAATTTTCATAATTTTTGGAGTTCATTTGTTGACCCAAATTCGATCTGGTATTCTGTTCCAAGTTGCTGTCAGATTCGGTTTTTAAAAGAAGTTCGGTTTTGTGGTGCTTTTTAGATCAGCCTATGTTGGTTATTTTTGGTTGATGTCTTCAGGAGTTTTGTTCCATATTGTGTCTAGAATGTCTCCGTCAAATTTTATGATTTTAGAAACTCTCTCATAAAAGTTATGAATTTTTGAACATACTATGGTCTGATTCCCTGAAGCTTTTAAAATCCTTGGATCAGGGTTTTCTGAAATCGATTTAAATGGCCTATTTAGAATTCGAATTTGAAGATGCCTATTTCTATGAAAAATGTTCATCTTGGTGTTTTCTAGTTCCTGTAAAAGTTTCGGAATTTTTGAAAATGATTTGCTATATTTCCAAAGGCGATTCTGAATTCTGCCACAGTTTTAAATTCTTCCGGTAGAATCCATGTTGTGTTCTCGATGAAGATGAGTTGATTCTCACTCTTTTTCAAATGCGTAAATTTTGAAATTATTAAAATGTGGATTTTGAAACTTTGTGAAATATGATCGAGTGGGATGCTTTAACTATTTCTTGAGGGTAAGTGCACTTGGAGGGAGCTCGTTGGGCCGCCCCCTCTTGTAGCCAAAACGGAAAATATGGTTATTATGGTTTAGTGATTGTAAGAGTCTATACTCCTAAATGTAAATCAGGTTTCCTTATTGTTTTAAGATCATAACCATCATCCTAACTTATGAATCTTCATATTCAAACACAAATCGGAGCCAAAGGAAGAATAAATCGGGTGGAACAGATTCGTTCGTGACATCCCGTGGATTCCGGACGACCCCGTGACCTCCTAGACATTATCCCCACTGTAAGTTAACCTTACTATGGTTTTGGGTGACTTAAAATGCAACCAAACATAGAGTTTTAAAAACTCTAAAATCTGTCAACAAGAGAAACCCTCAACGCAGCGTTTTCGTATGAATTTTTCGAACCTCTAAAGCTGCTCAAACAAAAAAACTCAAAACATGAAAAGTGTTCCTAAGACTTTGGTCTAGCTTATGTAAAAATTTTAGAATTTTTCATGATGTTTTGAAACCTGAAACCAACCTAAAACCGAACAGTATTAAATCTGGATCTTACAACTTGAGTAGATTTCACTCTCAATCTTGTTAGCCATTTTGACCTTGGATCTAGGCCGATCTAGGATTGGTGTTGAACATGAAAGTTGTATATCTATGAGTCTTGAATACCTCTGTAAAATTTCATGCATTTTCATCAAGTTTTGATACCCCAAATCGAGTCGTACATATTCTGCGTTTTAAAGAATTTTCAAAGGTTGACAGTTTTCTTAACCAAACTTGATGAGCATATTTCTATCATTTCTAGTCCGATCCAATCTTTGTGATCTAAACAAAAATTGTAGATAATCATGTCTAGTATATGTCTGTAAATTTTCAGAATTTTTGGAGTTCATTTGTTATGTTAAAAAGTCAAATCTTTGACAGATGTCAAACCTGAATCCTGACAGTATACTATTTGTGTAGAAAACTTGATTTTTGACATGCTTCCCATCATTTTTCCGAAAAACTCAAAACATGAAAGTTGTTCATTGGGATGTTTTTGAGCTACTGTGAAAATTTCAGATCAATCGCCTAAGAAATGGATTTTTAAACTGAAAAGGCGTAAACTGTGACATCGATCGGTTTTAAACTTGTGAGATTTTGAAATTTTTAAACAAACGATCGAAATCTTGTTATATGATAAAGATATATTTTTGGAAATCCCGTTACACTAAAGTTGAAACGATATCGGTTACATTGGTTACATAAATTAGGGGGTGAGTGCTCTGCAGGGTGCCCTCCTAATTATTCATTTTGTGCCAAAACGGCAATGATTACTACGCGCGAAAGATTGCCAAAACGGCATCTTATATTTTTGGGCCTATCCTCTCGGGTGTATCCGTATGGGTTACTCGAGGCTCGACGGAGCGGTACTGGATATGGCGTATTTGGTCACAAGAGACCAACGGCCTACCCTCTCGAGTGTATCCGTATGGGTTACTCGAGGCTCGACGGAGTGGTACTGAGTATGGCGAATCGGCTGCGGCCGCCGGAATACCGGCTAAATGAGATATGATACTTATGAAATTGGCTGAGGCCGCCGGATCACCGGCTAAATGATACTATTGATATTGGCTGCGGCCGCCGGATCACCGGCTAAATGATACTTTTGATATTGGCTGCGGCCGCCGGATCACCGGCTAAATGATATATTGTTGAGATGATGGCGTAACGGGAAATAAAAAAAAAAAGAAGCTCAGATTTTATGAAATTGGCTGCGGCCGCCGGATTGCCGGCTAAATTAAATATTGTTGAGATGGTGGCGTATCGGGGAGAATTTTTAAAAGCTCAAATTTTTATTCACTTACTTACGGCATTATTCATGTTTTTAAATCATGTCTTAAATAATTGCCCATGCTTAAGTTTTTAATTATGAAATTAAATGTGTCTTTAAAGTATGCAATTATATTCGCATTTTTAAAATAAAATATTTTAATGCATGACAAAAAGTTTTATCTTAACTATGCCGTGCAAATCATTTTACTATGTAAGTTGAATCATGATCACGTGGTAATCTTTATTTTAAATCATGCCATTTATTTATTAGTGGATGATTAACTTAAATTGTGTATTACCTACAAACATCTTTTTATTAAATTTAATTAAAGGATTTGAAACCCCTAAATCATGCTATGTGTTAACTTACTCAGCGCGTTTTTGCTGACCCAAACCATTTATCCCCTTTTTCTTACAGAGTCTGAAGATTATGCATCGTCATATGCATACATGGGAACATTTGGAGAAATCTCTATTTTAAATCCCTGCATTTAATTACGACTTGCATGAACGGGACTGTTTAACCCGTGTTTTGGCCATGTCGGCCCTTATACTTTATTTCCGCTGCACAACTTATATTTCCGCTGCAACTTTGATGTATTATTTTTAAATTATATATGAATGGGCTGTTTGAATATTTTAAATTTTGAAAAACCATAGCCTTGCATCTCTTTAGTGAGCTCGGAGAAACCGTGTCTTGCTAGGGAGGTGTGGCGGTGGCATCCCGGCCTGGGTTACCAAAACCGGGGTGTTACAATGTGGTATCAGAGCCCAGACTATTTTAAAGCTATTTATTTTAAAGAAAATATCTGATACCAAAGTTGGTATCAGAGCCCAGAATATTTTAAAACTACTATTTTAAAGAGCCCGGAATATTTTTTTTAAACTATTATTTTTAAGTATTATTATTCTTAAAGTTATTATTTCTAAATTATTAATATATTTTAATGAGCCCAATTATTATTTTGAAGTTAAAGTCCAAATTTTTAGCCCAAAAATTTTTAAGAAGCCCAAGAAATTATTTTTAGCCCAATACTTGTATTTTTAAATAAAGCCCAAATGTTTATTATTTTGGCCCAATATAGAGGCCCAAGACTTTTATCTACTATTATTATCTTTAAATTTTAAAAATATTACCTCCATGGAATAAATTTATTTTTAAAATCCATGGAAGATAGATATAAATAAAATATACATTAGCTTCGGGGGGATTGCATTGCATTGCATTGCATATATACATATGTATTTATACTAACTCTTTTTATTATCGGTGATAAGAAACACTCCTACCTCAGAACTCGATATGACCTTGACTTAGGAGCGTTTGCTAAAGACTAACTTTGCCTTAGTCCTAGATCTTGATCAATTAGGAACTCATCTTCGCGTGCTTCTATAACAGAAAATGGCACCTATAAGAAAACTGAGGAAGGATCATATGCGATGATACCCGAACCTGGTTGTGAATAATACATAGGCAGTTATGGGGACATAACTGTAATCTTAAGGGGGGGAGGATGTAATACCCCGTAAGAATGCATAAGCATTTATTTTTGAAACCCGAATATTATGTATCCCAAATAATATCAAACAACAAAACACAATGACACAACCGCAATCAATCAATCGGTCAATAAGTCGCGCAACTTCGGGGACGAAGTTGATTCTTAAGGAGGGTAGATTGTAATACCATAGAAATTGCCCGAAATATATATATATGAATATATATTTTTGATTAATTCACTAAGTAGATTTTTAATCAAATCTATATATATTTATATGTTCAAATATTTGCTTAAAGATTAGTATATTATTTTCTACAAAACATACTTTGAAAAATTATATATATATTTGTCTTTTCAAATAAATATATGGATTTCAATATCAAGTGTAATAAGTATATGGTTCATAGAATATTTTAAATCCATATACAAGTTTATATACACATATATATACCTTGGTCTTGAAATAATCTTTCCAAACATGTACACATGTATATACATGTATATATTCATATGTTTAAATTATAATGAGAATTATCTATTTTCTATATATTCTTAATTAATCATTCTACCCATATTTTTATTTATGGAATTATTCTAGAATGTCATAATATAATTGGGAATAATTTGACTATTGTTTGAAATTGTAGGGTGGAGTATTAATCATATCTTGTCATTTTCAAATAAGGAATATATTCCTTTTTGGAGCTATGTATGACTTACAAGATCACTTAATTTTTATTTTAGTATATATATAAATATATATACATATTATTCTTATTATTATTATAAGGTATTGGAGCCACAATTAGAGTAATAAGGATTGAATTATGAAGTGATAAAGTCTATCACACCATTACCATTAGGATACAAGCTGACAGAAATTTTTAGCTATAAGAATCGAATTATTTGACCTACCTACAGTGGGAATCACTTAAAGTGTTCAACACAAAAGTTGTTCCAAATTGTGTCTAGATTATGCACGTCAAATTTTAGAATTTTTGGCCAAGCCATTTAGTCCCAGCATCTCTGTCTTTGGACATATACCATAGTGAGTGCCAACTTTGTTAGGTTGTGCATGTGACTCCTATGTGACTTGTGACTTGTGACTTGTGTCTCCCATGTGACTTGTGACTCCTATAACACTCTAGGGTGGATAGAAGTCTTGTGAAAGTTTATTTAATACCCTCATTTAGCTACCAAAGGCAGCCATTTGGATTCCACTCCCATCATTGCAAATTTTAGAAAAACTTGAGAAAGTGTTGGTGGGATTTATGAGTATTCTTCTAGTTGGTCAAGCAAGGAAGGCTTTCTTCAACATCCAATCTCTTCATCCAGTAGGTAAGGATGTTTTTAAGTTCACATATCTTGTTTAGATTGAGATCTTTGGGTAGATAACTAAGAATCTCTCTCCATGTGTCCAAAACCTAGCTTTGTGGAGGAATAGCAATGGAGTTGTGGACTTTGGACATCCTAAAGGCTTGGATTTGAGAATTTCTTGATACCACTTCATAGATGGTAAGTTAATCTTCTCTACTTCAAGTCTTGGAGATCCCAATCCAAGTTTTAAGTGTACAAAAATCGAAATCCATCATCCTTACCCACAACCGCAAATCTGTCAACTAGGGTTTTTTCATAACTAGTTTCTGTTGTCTCGCATTTTTGACTTAGATCCGAGCATTTTTGGAAAATCTTTCCTAAATGAAAATTGTTCCTAACATTCTAAAGATGAGATCTGTAAATTTTCATAATTTTTGGAGTTCATTTGTTTACCCAAATTCGATCTGGTATTCTGTTCTAAGTTGCTGTCAGATTCGGTTTTTAAAAGAAGTTCGGTTTTGTGGTGCTTTTTAGATCAGCCTATGTTGGTTATTTTTGGTTGATGTCTTCAGGAGTTTTGTTCCATATTGTGTCTAGAATGTCTCCGTCAAATTTTATGATTTTAGAAACTCTCTCGTAAAAGTTATGAATTTTTGAACATACTATGGTCTGATTCCCTGAAGCTTTTAAAATCCTTGGATCAGGGTTTTCTGAAATCGATTTAAATGGCCTATTTAGAATCCGAATTTGAAGATGCCTATTTCTATGAAAAATGTTCATCTTGGTGTTTTCTAGTTCCTGTAAAAGTTTCGGAATTTTTGAAAATGATTTGCTATATTTCCAAAGGCGATTCTGAATTCTGCCACAGTTTTAAATTCTTCCGGTAGAATCCATGTTGTGTTCTCGATGAAGATGAGTTGATTCTCACTCTTTTTCAAATGCGTAAATTTTGAAATTATTAAAATGTGGATTTTGAAACTTTGTGAAATATGATCGAGTGGGATGCTTTAATTATTTCTTGAGGGTAAGTGCACTTGGTGGAGCTCGTTGGGCCGCTCCCTCTTGTAGCCAAAACGGAAAATATGGTTATTATGGTTTAGTGATTGTAAGAGTCTATACTCCTAAATGTAAATCAGGTTTCCTTATTGTTTTAAGATCACAACCATCATCCTAACTTATGAATCTTCATATTCAAACACAAATCGGAGCCAAAGGAAGAATAAATCGGGTGGAAGAGATTCGTTCGTGACATCCCGTGGATTCCGGACGACCCCGTGACCTCCTAGACATTATCCCCACTGTAAGTTAACCTTACTATGGTTTTGGGTGACTTAAAATGCAACCAAACATAGAGTTTTAAAAACTCTAAAATCTGTCAACAAGAGAAACCCTCAACGCAGCGTTTTCGTATGAATTTTTCGAACCTCTAAAGCTGCTCAAACAAAAAAACTCAAAACATGAAAAGTGTTCCTAAGACTTTGGTCTAGCTTATGTAAAAATTTTAGAATTTTTCATGATGTTTTGAAACCTGAAACCAACCCAAAACCGAACAGTATTAAATCTGGATCTTACAACTTGAGTAGATTTCACTCTCAATCTTGTTAGCCATTTTGACCTTGGATCTAGGCCGATCTAGGATTGGTGTTGAACATGAAAGTTGTAGATCTATGAGTCTTGAATACCTCTGTAAAATTTCATGTATTTTCATCAAGTTTTGATACCCCAAATTGAGTCGTACATATTCTGCATTTTAAAGAATTTTCAAAGGTTGACAGTTTTCTTAACCGAACTTGATGAGCATATTTCTATCATTTCTAGTCCGATCCAATCTTTGTGATCTAAACAAAAATTGTAGATAATCATGTCTAGTATATGTCTGTAAATTTTCAGAATTTTTGGAGTTCATTTGTTATGTTAAAAAGTCAAATATTTGACAGATGTCAAACCTGAATCCTGACAGTATACTATTTGTGTAGAAAACTTGATTTTTGACATGCTTCCCATCATTTTTCCGAAAAACTCAAAACATGAAAGTTGTTCATTGGGATGTTTTTGAGCTACTGTGAAAATTTCAGATCAATCGCCTAAGAAATGGATTTTTAAACTGAAAAGGCGTAAACTGTGACATCGATCGGTTTTAAACTTGTGAGATTTTGAAATTTCTAAACAAACGATCGAAATCTTGTTATATGATAAAGATATATTTTTGGAAATCCCGTTACACTAAAGTTGAAACGATATCGGTTACATTGGTTACATAAATTAGGGGGTGAGTGCTCTGCAGGGTGCCCTCCTAATTATTCATTTTGTGCCAAAACGGCAATGATTACTACGCGCGAAAGATTGCCAAAACGGCATCTTATATTTTTGGGCCTATCCTCTCGGGTGTATCCGTATGGGTTACTCGAGGCTCGACGGAGCGGTACTGGATATGGCGTATTTGGTCACAAGAGACCAACGGCCTACCCTCTCGAGTGTATCCGTATGGGTTACTCGAGGCTCGACGGAGTGGTACTGGGTATGGCGAATCGGCTGCGGCCGCCGGAATACCGGCTAAATGAGATATGATACTTATGAAATTGGCTGAGGCCGCCGGATCACCGGCTAAATGATACTATTGATATTGGCTGCGGCCGCCGGATCACCGGCTAAATGATACTTTTGATATTGGCTGCGGCCGCCGGATCACCGGCTAAATGATATATTGTTGAGATGATGGCGTAACGGGAAATAAAAAAAAAAAGAAGCTCAGATTTTATGAAATTGGCTGCGGCCGCCGGATTGCCGGCTAAATTAAATATTGTTGAGATGGTGGCGTATCGGGGAGAATTTTTAAAAGCTCAAATTTTTATTCACTTACTTACGACATTATTCATGTTTTTAAATCATGTCTTAAATAATTGCCCATGCTTAAGTTTTTAATTATGAAATTAAATGTGTCTTTAAAGTATGCAATTATATTCGCATTTTTAAAATAAAATATTTTAATGCATGACAAAAAGTTTTATCTTAACTATGCCGTGCAAATCATTTTACTATGTAAGTTGAATCATGATCACGTGGAAATCTTTATTTTAAATCATGCCATTTATTTATTAGTGGATGATTAACTTAAATTGTGTATTACCTACAAACATCTTTTTATTAAATTTAATTAAAGGATTTGAAACCCCTAAATCATGCTATGTGTTAACTTACTCAGCGCGTTTTTGCTGACCCAAACCATTTATCCCCTTTTTCTTACAGAGTCTGAAGATTATGCATCGTCATATGCATACATGGGAACATTTGGAGAAATCTCTATTTTAAATCCCTGCATTTAATTACGACTTGCATGAACGGGACTGTTTAACCCGTGTTTTGGCCATGTCGGCCCTTATACTTTATTTCCGCTGCACAACTTATATTTCCGCTGCAACTTTGATGTATTATTTTTAAATTATATATGAATGGGCTGTTTGAATATTTTAAATTTTGAAAAACCATAGCCTTGCATCTCTTTAGTGAGCTCGGAGAAACCGTGTCTTGCTAGGGAGGTGTGGCGGTGGCATCCCGGCCTGGGTTACCAAAACCGGGGTGTTACAGATACTCAGGTGGAATTTGATCCAAATCAACTTTTCGTCGATGTAGCAGGTGGGCGTGATAGGCGCAAATCCATATATGGTTTAGGTAAGAGTGCATTTCTTTTTTTTTTTCTAGATGTCGCTCAATCGACCTTATTTAAATTGTTCACCCTCATCATCTTTGAAATTTGCATATATTGACAAATTATACATGTAGGTTCACTTGCTAAGGCTATTCCGGAGACGTACGGGGATGACACCACTGATGAGTCAAGCATGTACAATGCCAGAAGGGACGAATTCGATGCTTTAAAGACAACTATGGAGGAATGGTCCCAGAGGCAGCAGACGATTCAGGAGGACGTGGAGAGATTGAAAGGACGCAGACCTCCTTCTCCGGACGATGGTGATGATGATGATCTCGGGGGTGGCTTTGGCATGGCAGGTGATATTACTGCACATTGAGGACGTTTACATATTTGGACTTGTTTGATATTGGATGTTGAGTGAGGTTGGGATTTGTAGATGGATGTTGGGTGATTTGTATTTTGGATTGACTTCTGGAGTTTGTGTTAGAGTTTTATTGACTTATATTGTCATATGTAAGTTGATTTTCTTGGATGGATAATTGTTAAGTTATGTTGTGGTTCGGAGAATGAGGACATGTAGCTTGTTATTTGTGTTGTTTTGAGGTTATGTTTAGATTACATGTTCTTTTTAGATTACTTGTTCTTTATGTTGTTTTGAGGGATATTTCTAGTGTTATGGTATTGTGGATTTGGTTGGATGGTAATGTTTTCTACTGTTAGTGTTGGGTATAATTTTGTTGTTGGTTACAGGTTGGTTTGGAGAAAATCAGACTGGCCATTTGGCCTATTACAGGATTCCCGACCGCATATGCGGTCGGGAAGGCGGTCTGGAGCAACGGAATTAAATTTTTTTACCCTGCCTTTGCCGACCGCACACCGAGTCGGCGATGCGGGTCGGCATCTACTACCGACCGCGAATGCGGTCGGTAGCGTGGTCGGGAACATTGCCGACGAAAAACTTGCGGTCGAGCCCAAGTTATCGACGATTTCACTCCCGACCGACATTTGCGGTCGGGAGTGCGGTCGGGAGGCTCTCCAGCCGACCCGTGTCATGGGGTTACCGACCGCAGAATGCGGTCGGGAACTACAGTTTTTCTTGTAGTGAATGAATATATAAAAAATATTTGTATATATTAATTAATGTATATATAGGCCATGTTTTTCACAAAAATATGTCACTTCTCTTAAAAGTAGTATACAATTATATAGTTGCGAATAGATCTATCAGTAAATAAAGATGAAAAATTTAATTTTTTTTAATCTACTCCCTCTATCCCATTATTTGTCTCAAAAATTTTAGACACGTTGTCAAAAACATTTGTTTAACATATAATATCTTAAAATGTACTTATGTAAAATTATGTAAAATAAGTATATTCTAAAACTACATGATTAGACAAATCAAACAAGACCAAATTTGACTGTATTTTTTTCGTACCTAATTACGATAATATTAGGTCAAAGTTGATCAATAAACAATGTTAAAAACTCAAAATGAGACACTTTGAGTGTGCGGAGGGAATACTTTTTAAGAAATAATCCCTAAGTGTAACACTAGAGAATGACACAAGATTTAAGGTAAGTTAATAAAATTTATTTAGTGGAAGTAATTAAATAAATAAAATAAGTCATATATGACTTTATTCCTTTTAAGTTTTATTTAAATGAATATAAAAAATTAATAATTTAAGTACAATTAGTAAAAAATATTAACCTTAAAAATGTTTTAAATATAGTAGTGTAACACTTATTTCCAAACACCCAAAAAGAAAAAGTGTAACATTTAAACAACGGATGATGTAATTCATTAATCTATATTTTAACAGATTTGCAATTGACGAAAAACAAATATAAATTTAGCTTTGTAAGAAAATTGTGATTGTGAATGATCAAAGTAAGTTCATATTGAAAGGCTAATTGCTATAAGTTCTATAAGTTTGAAAATTTTCTCTGGAATGCCGGTACTGAATGAAGTTTTAACGTCTGAAACAAATAATCTATTGATACTAGAAGAGACATATTATAATAAGTAAGAAATGGAAGCGGATCATGCTAAGTTATTACCTTTGTTGATTGATAATGAGAAGAATGTTTATAATAAAATAATGTCTGTAGTTGATTGTGATAGGTGTTGATTCATTTTCTTTACGTGGTGGACAGGGGCGGAGCCAGGTTCGACATTTAGGGGGGAACAAATTTAAATAGTAGGGATTGACAGTGGTTATCATATAATTAATCTAGACTCAATTGAAAGATTCACTCAAATGATTTAGATATATGGAATCGAGCGGATCCCAAACATCGTCATGAAATAAAATGAATATAGATAGTTTATCAATATAAAAGTATACAAAATTGGAGCATACATATCTGAAAATTATAAATATTAATCATATAAGAAAATAATGGAATACACCCTCTATACATCCTAAATTTTGACTACAAACTTATCATCACTAACATTCTATACTATCCTAATTTATCAACTGAAAATACTAATCAAAGGTGTAAATTCAAGTTGGATATGTTATTTTTAATTAAATGTAGATTTTACTATTAATAAATTTATAAATACCAAAAATAATAAACTATAATAAGTTATGTAGCTAAATTCAACATAAATGTGGCTCCGCCACTGGTGGTGGAACTGACAAAATATTTATAATATCCCGGATAATTATTTAATAATTAATTTGTTTAATTATAATGAGTCGAATGAAGTTATATGTAATTTAACAAATTGGGCTCATAATCTTCTAATTAATGGGGATCTAAGTTGTAGAGCTCAACCATCAATAAAATAACAGCCCAATCCATGGCCTAGCCCATGACCCAAAACACTTACCCATTAATTAGACTAGAAGAGGAATTGGGCATTGGTAACCCTCATTCCCGTCACTCACCCTTGTAAAATCAATCTAGGGCTCAAAAGGGGAACTCGGTGAGGAAGAAGAGAGAGCAACCATGGGGATTGTGAGGAGAAGAACAAGAGCTCGATTATTGCAAAGTAAGATTTGTCATTTCAATTTCCCTTTTCTCCATCTCTCCTGTTTCTTTTTCCCTTTCTCTGTCGGAGTTCAAGTGGGCTGTGGGGGTGGTTCTGTCGTTGCGGTGGAGACGAGAAGAGTCGGGGCCGACGAACCTGGCCATGGGGAGGCCGGAGGCGCTGCCTCCGGCTGGTGGTGACACCACAGTGCGCGGTGGCGCTGTGGTGAGGATGTGCGACGCACAGTCGTGCGTCGCTATAGCAGCAACGCTGCTGGCCGCCGGTGCTAGATGCGCGGCGGCGACGGCGGGGTCTGGTGGTGAGTTTGATGATGTCCGGTGGTGGTGTTTCCGGGCAGTGGTGTTGACTTGGCGGCAACAGTGGTAGTGATGGTGTTTTATTGTTAGAATTTCTTATTTAAAGGTTGTGAAGATTGTTGGGATTTGAGTGGCTTTGTGTTAATTAATTCTATGTTATAGAAATTGTGGTATTTGAGAGTTCAAATGACTAATTTGGTTAAATTTGGGCTTGAATAATTGGGGATGTGATATCATTTGGTGTTTTATGAATTTTGGATCAAATTCTTAGACTCCAGTGTTGATGTAGATGTAGGTATAACTATATGGATCTTCTTTGATGTTGATATGCGTATGTGAATTGATTGGAATTGGAAATTGGATAGTATGACTTCTATATAGCTTTTGAATTGGGAAAGAAGTGGAATAGCTTCTTGTATGAGTTGAACTTGGGATAAGTTGTGTAATTGGAGATTTTTGGTGATTTCGAATGTTGTTGAGAACTTGTTAATATCGAATTATAGTGTGAGTATTAAATCACCTTGGTAGCTTTTAATGATGTATTTTGACATGGTTAAATGTGGAGCAAGTGATTATTTAATTGGGTAATTGAGTTAATGGAATATATTAAATTTTATTTATATGGATTCATATGCATTCTTGGTATGATTAATTGAAATGTTGGAAAGGACTTGTGGGTGTGTTGGAAGCTAGGTTGTGGTATTTGAGTTTTGGAGTGGATGATTTAAATGATTAATTGAAGGCTTGGTTGTTCTTGATTAATTAGACTTGGTATTGGAGTATTAAAGTTTGAAGATTATATTAATCTTAAACATGTGGTTTTGTATATTATGGAAGAATTGTGGATTGAGTTGCTTTTATGTTTAATTGGACTTTAGATTTGGATTTAGGGATGAACATTTTGAATGTGTAGTTCTTTTAGGCTTGTTGGTTGGATTTATGCATAGAAGTGTTAATTTGAAGAATTAAAAAGGGGATTTGATGAGTAGCTATGAGCTTAAAGGTTTCAATGGATTTAATTGAGTATGTGATATTTGGGAACTTGATATTAAAGATGTGACTTAAGTTAGTGTGTAATTGAGAAATAGAGGAATAATTATTATTTATTTAAATATTTAAGGATCTTGAATTTGGAAATATATATATGAAATTGGTATTTTATTGTTGTGAATCTTTATATATCTCTTGATTGAGTTGTGAATTATGGACTTTTGAAAATTGTGGTCAAGATGATGAATATGTGGAAGTTGAGTAATCTTATGTGATGTGGAATTTATCGGTTAATATTTTTAAGCTCATGGTGGAATATTTTTAGTGATAAAATCAATATATTATATTATTTTAAAGTTTGGGAAAAGATAGTTATGAGTTTCATTATGAGCTTTGGTTTGATTATTTTGGTGTTGTCAAATTTTATGTTAGTAAATATGAAACCATTGGTGTTAGTTAATTTAATTAACTAATATTCTTGGATGCTTGGTTTGATTTATTAGATTAAGGGATTTGGTAAATTGCTTGCGATGTTTGGAGTTGTAGATTTTGGTGGATTGTTAAGGAGGTTGAAAGCGGATGTGAGTGTTGGAGATAGAGGATGATGCTATTGTTGTGGTGGAATTATTTTAATTTTTATGATGATATTCTTGTATAGGGTGCAACTATGAATTGATATTGGAGCCATTGGAAGGTTGAACAGTTAAGAAGAAGGAAGCTTTAAAGACCGACTATAAAAGGCAAGGATTTATGCTTGCATTTTTATGTGTGTTGGGGCGATTTAGGAGTATATTATAGTTGTTGCTCGTTTTCTCTACCGGTTGATTTGTGGGTTATTATTGATTATATTTATTATTATGTTGGTTTAAGCTTACGGTAAGATAAGTTAGATGATGAGACGCTTCTCGGATTACCTTATCACTTAGAGGGTGATGAATGCTTATTCATTTATTATTATCGAATTCCCCGCTTTAATTATTGAATCATAAATCTCTTGTGATGATTTAAAGTATAGGAACGTTTATATTACTCAGGGAGGCGGTTGATATATTATTATGACTTCTCCAAATGTTAGTGATAAATCGTGGAATGATCATTGGCCGTGGGATTGTTGAATAGCTTGGAGGAATTGTTAAATCATGATATTATTAATTATTCGTTGATTATCGAATTGTAGTGTTAATGTCTTAGCCTAGGGGCTATGTATTGAATTCTTTATGTGTTGAGATGCATGCAAACCTAGTGATTAGGTGCTTGAACATCATGGTATGATTGTCATAAACATGTTATTGCATTGAAATTGACGGTTATTAACCCGACGGGTTGTTATGATATTTATGATTGATCGGGCAGCCTTCACAGGTGTTGTTGAGTCCCGATGGCCCTACGGGGTGGATTACTGGTTGTTATGCCTGTTGGCCCTACGGGGTGGATTATTGGCTGCTATGCCTGTTGTTATTGGCTGTTATGCCTGTTGGCCCTTTGGGGTGGATGATTTGGGCTGTGATGCCTGTGGTCCCTGCGGGGATGGTGTATGTTACCCTGTAACGGGTTGGAGTTGATGATATCCTCACCCGTGGGTTCATACCGCCCGGGTTCTTAGGTTGCCGGCTAGGCATATTCATTGCATTTGCATATAGGGCAGATAGGTGTATGTTAGGCCATGCATCACTTGCATAAATTATATGTTTGTGGTTGAAGCATCGGTATGGGACGGTGTGATGTTTTATTTATGCCATTTGTATGTTTGTGGTTGAAGCACCGGTATGGGATGGTGTGATGTTTTATCCGCTTTATTTATATTCCGCTTTATTTATATTCTGCTTATTCTTATAGCGTGTTTCCCCCTTTATTTCCCCTGCACGCATATCCCTTGCTCAGTACGTTGTACTGACTCCTTTGCTTTTGTCTGTTTTATAGATCCTGCTGGAGGTGCTGGAACATAACTGGGTTTGGGGTATTGAGAGATCACATAGATAGGAATTATATGTTTATTTATTATTATTATGTGTTACTCTGTTGCTATTTTATCACTTGGTGCTTGGATATTGTTAGTGGAGGCCTGTGAGCCTAGGATTTATTTTATGTCGGCCTATGGCCTTACGTGCTTTACTGTTTGGGCTGGTAGCCCTGTGGAGATATTGGCATGTTGCCTGTTACTGCTTTCTGAGGCTTGTAGCCTGAATAACTTGCTGGGATTATTGCCATTATTGTTATTTGAATATTGTTGAGACTTGTTCGTGCCTAAGTGTTACTCCCTCCGTCCCGCCTAACGTGTCTTGTTTGATTTTTTGACACTGTTCATTGTTCGACTTTGACTCTATTATATTTTATGTATATATTTGAAAAAAAATAGTCGAGTTGGGTCTTGTTAGAATCGTATGATCACGCAGTTTTAGAATATATATTTTACATAATTTTTCATTGTACATATTTTGAGATATTAACGATTGAAAAAGTGCATTGGATTGTGTGCAGAAGTCAAACAAGACAAGTTAAATGGGACAGAGGGAGTATTATTTATTCTAGCTTTCGCATTTAATTTGATTAATCAGATAATCACTTTAGGTTCTTAATCAGCCTTGTACTAGCTGTTTTAAATTAGCTGACTACTAGTTTAGGATAGTTAGTACGGCGGTAATGCTTGCGAAAATCAGGTTTGAATTTTCGGGCCGTTACAATATTTATCTAGAAAATATTATGTTAAGCCCTCCATGGTAATATTGTGTTGCCTTTAACATCCAATGGAATAACACCCTTACTCAAGAGATACGACTACACATTCTAGATTTGGTACTGCACTAGATTGTGATGAGAATTTTACCTGTAAAAAACTTACTTTAGAAAATTATTTAACATCTTTTCTCATTAAAACAAAGATCAATATTTGGGATGAAAATTCTTGATTGGTAGAATGATTATAAGCCCGTCTTAATTAACCAAATTCTCCATTCGATTTCAGAGGAAAAAATTCCACTCGCAGTTTGTTTTACTATGACTATAAAGAAAAGGTAAATGTCAACCTTTAAAGAAGGTTAGACTCTATCTTCAAAAACCAGTTTTTACCCATGTCATTGATATGTCGCAATATTCCGTGTCACTGTAAAGAGGGGACTCGAAGTATTAATATGTAATTAAGATAGATTAAGATACTAGAAGAAATGTTATTTATAATGAAAATTATATATGGCAAAAATTTGCACAATGAATACTTAGTGTACGTGATGATAATTGGTAGAGCTGGTATTAATCTTGAAGATGTACAATTAGATTTGACATTTCCAGATGATAATTTTATAAACTCTACCAGAGATTCTATAACAGCAATTGTTGAGAGTACTTATACAAATATAAACTGCACCATTTCAAATCCAAACATTTTTACTATATATATTAACCCATACCAATGACATTGTTGCTAAAATCAATAATTACATCGTGGAACGTATGTCTGCAAATGAAAATATATATATACATATATATATATATATATCAATTTAAAGAATATTTGTCAAAAGGATGAAAGCATAGATAATGCAATTAATTATTTTCACTGGAATATCTAAACACGATCAATTGTTCTGGATTACCGAATCATGAAATATAGTTGAATAAAGGTTGCATAATCATGCTTGTTAGGAATATATATCAAATAAATTATGTGATGGAAGTGGGTTGATAGTAACCAAGATGCGGAATTAGATAGTTGAGGTTAAACTAATTTTTGGGAAACCATGAAAGTAGAAAAATCTTGATTGGTAGAATGATTATGAGCCTATTTGATTTGACCAAATTTTTTATTCGATTTGAGATGAGAAAATTCTTGCTCACAGTTTGTTTTGCTATGATTATAAACAAAAGTAAATGTCAATCTTTAAAAAATATAGGATTTTATCTTCTAAAATCAGTTTTTAGCCATGAACAGTTATGTTGCAATATTTCATGTCACTAAGAAGATGTGGCTAAAAGTATTAATATGCAATTAAGAATTATTAACTCAAGATACCACAAGAAATATTGTTTATAATGAAATTTATATATGACAGAAAATTTGCAAAATGGATTGTAGATGTAGGTGATGGTAAAGCGGATATTAATTTGGAGATGTACAATTAGATATGACATTTTCGGATGATATTCTTATAAACTCTACTGGTGATCCTATATCGGTAATTTTTTAAAGTACATATACAAATACAAACTGCACCACTTCAAATTCAGACATTTTTAAAGATAGTGTTACACTAGACCCTAACAATGAGATTTTCACCAATGAAATTTTCAGTAAATTGTTAGGAAAATTTTCATATTATGTTTCATACTTATTTTTTAATTTTATTTTATCTTAATTTAAATTTCAAATCAAATAAAAATATTATTTTAATAATTATTTTATTGATCATTAGGTTAGTATCGTACAAACCACAGAAGCTAAAGATACGGTATAATATGATTTCTTTGTTGGTTTTAAAAATAATTAAATTATATTATCATATATGTATCCTCTTGAATATATAAAAAAATCATTACACATTTTTCATTACTCAAAATACAATTTATTATTATTATTATATATAATATAAGTATATATTATTAAAATATATAGTTATGCCCATCGAGTCTCGACGGGTTATCTACTAGTATATATATTAAAGCATTAGTGAACAACCCATCCTACATTTAATGTGGTGTCTCCATTTCAAATTTCTAATTTTTATAAATTTTTGCTTTTTTTTAATTTATCAATTTCAGATTTTCACATTTATTTATTTATTTATTATAGATTTTCAGTTTTTGAAATATATGGAATTCCTACAATATTCACTTTTAAAAAGATTTGAAAGATTTGAAATTTAAAATTTTGCATATCTTATTTTATCTATATTATTTTGCATTTTTAATTTACTAATTTTAGATTTTCGCATTTATTTATTTATTCATTATAGATTTTAGTGTGATACCCGTAAAAGTAGTAACAATATTAATAATTAATAATAAGAACAATATTAGTAATACTAATATGTAAATAATAAATATGCATATGAATTTTGGATAAGTCCTACTCTCCTAACATCCGACTAATTGGTTAATTCAAATTGGAAATCTAATCTCAATCCCATGAATTTTGGGATTCAAACCTACTGTCAAACAATAACTTGTTAGGAATAAAAACCCCCGCCAGTAGCCACAACCCTAGAAATCTACAATCTTGTTCCTGGGCGGGCTGTCTTGTGAAGGGGAGTGGAGTGCTGCTGTCAATTCTTTTCGTGTTCATCTCTTTCGTCGAGCCAATTTTTGGCAGTAAGTTGACCTCATCTTCCTACATTCTTTTAATCGTTCTTCCCAGGACTAGTTTATGGAAGTATTGTGTTATCAATTTAAAAAATATTGGTCCTCTGTAAGTTAATTCCATTTTTCTACAATCGTCCTAACCTTGTCTACTCAATGTTTTCCTTTAACCCCTATACTAGCGTCTCTGGAATGTCCCTTGCAAATTCTTAGTTGAGTTACAATGTGTATACAGATTTATATACTGATTTATCAAACCCTTTAGAGAGAGTCAAGTGGCCTGCCGTATTCATAGTCATGTGGTTTGATTGATCTTAATTAGTATTTTATTCTAATTTTCGTGGAAGTGTATAAATATCTAGCAAACTATTATTCAATGTCGGGTAGTTCTCTGGTGGAGTCAGACATTGTGGGTAAGAGTAGAGAGTCATGATTCAAATATGTATAAACAAACGTATCTATTAATATACACATTTATAGGTGCAACCCAGGCACATTTAGTCCCCCACCGAGTCAAGCTTTCTGGACAAATTAATTATGTGTCCAGATGTCCGAATTCCCTGATTGGTGATTTTAATCTACATTCTCGCTTAACTAATCTGAGTTGTTTTTGTTTGTTGTCAAGTTATGATGTTATTGCCCTCTGTGTACGAGCCATATAAATGATTGTTGGTAAAATATACAGTATTTATTTTACTTCTGTTGACAAATTGGTATTGACGAGTAGATGCTTATGTGCGGATTATGCGGTTGAGGGGCAGGACCGTGACGGATCTCTAGCGACGTAACTCGCCCCCTCTGTCAAAAATTAAATTAAATCTAGGTTGACGAACCTTTGAATATGCGGTATTGTGGGTCTAAACCCCTAACCTCGCCTGCGGGCCTAGGTTAGGGCACCGGTGCTATAGGTTTAGACAAAAAACTTGCGTATTATGCGGACTATGCGGTTTATGCGATTATGCGGTTAAGGGTGTCCTCGTCAATACTAATTCGCCTTCATACTAAATATGATAATACTGCGGCGGTGTCATTTATTTGTGTTGTCCTTATGGAACCGTGGTTAACTTACCAGTTTATACTGAGTTGTGTGTGTGTTTTTCTTTTCTCTTTTCAGGATTCGCAAGTGAGTAGTCATGAGCACGTGCACATTAGGGCTGGGATTCAAGTTTTCATTTTATTTTCGATTTACCAATAAAATCATCTTTTAAATTCATGATCTCTTTTGGATGATGCATGATTTGAGAAGAAAATTTATGTTTTCTTATTAGAGCCTTGGCATCTCTTGGTTGAGTTGTGTATTATAGTATTTTATCCAAGAGATATGGCGGTAGCATCCCCTTTATTTTGGTCTTTTAAAATTGGGGGTGTTACATTTAGTCTATCGTGTATAAAATGTATCATTTACTTATAAATTCTCACTCTATCATCCTATCATGTCACTATATATTCACTTTTAAAAATATTTGAAAGATAAAATTTGAAATTTTGCATTTTTTATTTTATCTATGTTGGATTTTATTTATTTGCATTTTTATTTTATCTATGGAAATCACAATTTTTTGTTTTTAAAATATATTTAATTTCTAATTTATATGGAGTTCCCACAATTTTCATTTTTTTAAAGAAATGAAATTTCAAATTTAAATGGAATTTGCAGTGTATATATGAATTTATATTATTAAAAGAGACGTTAAAGGAATATATAATAAATATTTGTATATATTAATTAATGTATATATAGGCCAGGTTTTCACAAAAATATGTCACTTCTCTTAAAAGTAATATACAATTATATAGTTGCGAATAGATCCATCAGTAAATAAAGTAAAGAGATAATAACTAAAATAGGCCACGAAAATGAGGTCCATCCACTTTGGGGCCACTATATTTGATTTAGGCAAATGAGCCATTAGAATGATTTTGGGCCTAAATGTAGGCAATTTGGCCGAATTCGGGCTGCGATGGCTTAAAAGTGAAAATTTTAATTTTTTTAATCTACTCCCTCTGTCCCATTATTTCTGTCTCAAAACTTTTGGTCACGTCATCCAATACATTTGTTTAACATTTAATATCTTAAAATGTACATATGTAAAAATTATGTAAAAAATATATATATTCTAAAACTACATGATTAGACAAATCTAACCAGACCAAATTTGACTATATTTTTCGTATATAATTACGATTACATTAGATCAAAGTTGATCATTAAACAGCATTAAAAAGTCAAAATGAGACACTTTGAGTGCGACGGAGGTAATATTTTTTAAGAAATACTCCATCCGTTTTATAATAAGTATAACACTAGGAAATCACACAATATTTAAGGTAAGTTAATAAAATTTATTTAGTTGAAGTAATTAAATAAATAAAATAAGTCACATTTGACTTTATTCATTTTGAGTTTTATTTTAATGAATATAAAAAATTAATAATTTAAGAATAATTAGTAAAAATATTAACCTTCAAAACATTTCAAATATGATAATGTAACACTTATTTCCAGACACCCAAAAAGGGAAAGTGTAATACTTAAAAAGGAAAAGTGTAACACTTAAAAAATGAAAAACAAATACTCAGAAAATTGTGATTGTGAATTGAAACTTTTGACAATTTCCCACACGAGTATTCTCGAAATAATAATAATGAAATAATCTCTTGGTTTATGTTTTATTTAATGAAACCAATTTATGAAGATGGAGTTGAGATTAAGGATATATTTATAGGTTGTCACGTTTTTATTACTCGTGTTAAGAAACTGTGGCCCGAAAGCGCACGGTGTCAAAAATTGCAATATTTATAGGTAAGACCGGATCGTTCACTGGAGGATGTGTGATAGAAGTAGGGCCCACGTCGTTTTGCTAGATTTTCCACTCGTATTGCTCTAATCAGTTTTAGAAGTTGACTATCAACTACTTTACTGAATTTAATCTAAACTATGAAAGCAGTTAAATTATTCTACAAAGCACATTAATCTATTCTAGAAAGTGGATAAGTTTATACTAAGAAGCGATTAAAATTAGGTCTAAAAAGCAAGAAAAATTACCCTATGGAAGCAATAAAATTATGCTAAGGAAACTGTAAATCTAAGCTATACTAGCTATGAAGCTGATTCAAAATGATGACAGAAGGGACAGGGAGAAAAGAATAAAGATTGGACGAGATTCAGATAAAGCATAATTAAACTTCCATTTTTTAATACACAGATCTTTGTTTGGGATAATCCTGTCAGATAGCTAGTTCTCATGCTCTCAGTACTATGTTCCCTTTAACAGACAGGTACTTACAGTATGAGTTTACATGTTCTTAAGACCATAAATTCTAAGATACCACAGATTCAAAACTACCCCGGCCAGGGTATGTTATTTCATCTGTGGTGGACAAGCAACACCTGACAAATCATTAGTTGAAGTGCCAAGTACTGCTATCATTCCCCCATGTCAAACCCAAAGTCTAAAATAAGCCTGAACTATCCCTTAACCCTCAGTTCTAGTAGCAGTTAGAAGTTCTCTCGACCCATCCGAGTGACCTCTATAAAAGCGTTTAAAAGAAAGCGGTAAAGAAAACATTTAAAATCCTATCACTCGGAAGTTTCAAAAGCATCATACTGGTAGTAAAAGAAAGCCCCCAGTCAGGATGACCAGATGTGGATCAAGAATTCCCGGATCTCGGTGAACCGCTCGCAGTGTTCACTTCCTTCCGGGTGGTTATGAGATACAAACTAATAAAACGAAGATTAGCTCGTTCCGGATGCACTCACTCAGGATTCAAAAATAGGCTTTGGCAGAAGAGGATAGCAGTTGAAAGGAACTCAACCCTATCTTAGAAAATAACCAAGGCCTACGTATTGTTCCTCTAGAATTATCTATCACACTGTATTTGAATCCAAGTGGGTCCCATCTCGGTGTTGTAACACCCCCATTTTCCCTAAGGATGCAGCGGAAGAAAAGTGCTGGAACAATGGGTGGGGTGCTGTAATACCCGAGAATTTTCAAATATAAAATAAAACAATAATTAAATAAATAAACAATAAATAACATAAATACCATAAATAAATAGATCCAGCAAATAAATAAATAAATAAAGATAAGGAAATGAGATTTAACTTAAAAAGGGAATTAAAAGAATTTAATTAAATAAAAAGAATTAATTAAAGATAAGTATATTGTACACCGAAACCCGGCACCAATGAACTCGAGGATTCGAGTCCAAACATAAATTATACGGGGTTCCTACTTCCGTAAACCCGAAGATACCCCGGAAATCGGAATACGGGAGCATAGAGGGATAGAAATCAGAAAGAGAGGAGGAAATGCACGACGGATCGCACGACCCACCCGGACCGAAGTCCAGGCGAGTGCCGCGTGGTGGCCGCGCGGTCAAAGGGGAATCGCCGCGCCACGACCGCGCCGTCGGACAGATTCGCCCGTGCGAGATTTTCTCGCCCGAATCCGGATTTTCCGACTTCGGTTGAACACCATTCGGCTCAAGACTCTTAGGGGCAGACCTCGGGCGTCCCTAGGTCTTGTTTAACTATAAATAAGCCCTCTTAAAAGCTCCAAACACTTTTCCAAAACCCTACAACTCTCTATACGTCCGAAAACCCTAATTCCGGAGTCGTCGGAGGCACGAGACCAAGGCGAGACTGATTTGGACAAAAATCAGAGTCTCCTAGACGTCGTGGTAAGTTCCGATCCATTCGTCTCTTACGTTTTGATTTGAAAATGAATCCTAATCTTCTTATTTTTCTTTCTACGCCCCGAATCGGATCTAGAACGTAGAACCCGACGAACGGAAAGGATAGACGGAGGATTGGAAGCCACGCCTTCGAAATAGATGATCCCGGATATCTACAAATCTGTAAGTTAATACTTACATGGTTTTGGGAGTAACTAAAACATTCAAACCTAAAAGTTTAACAAGTCTTTCGTAAATCTGTCATGGAATATTTTTTACCAGCGCAACAGTTTTGACGAATTTTTCCGAACCTTAAAACGACTTCAAACGGAAAAACTTAAAACTTGAAAAACGTTCTTAGGGCTTAGATCTATCTACTGTAAAAATTTCAGAATTTTTAGTGATGATTTGGTATGCGATAACCGACCGAAACCGAACTGCTTGGAATTGGATCTTGAAATTCTTGACGGAACTTAGGTCCGATCTTGATCACGTTTTTGACATTAGTTCTAGACCGATTTAGATCTTTGACCGAACATGAAAGTTGTAGATAAATATCTTAAGAAGGTCTCTGTAAAATTTCATTAATTTTGGAGTTGATTTGCTATGGTAGATCTTGATAATCTTGAACTGCTGTATACGAAACTCGGACAGATTTAGGTTATGACGAAAATTGATGTATTTGACCTATTTCGGTATCTCAGATTGAAAAAGTTAAAACATGAAAGTTGTTCATCTCGATGTTTCAGAGTCAGTGGTACAATTTCAGAATTTTTGGAATTAAATTCGATTTTTACCGAATTTTGGAGTAAACTGTGGTTGACCGAGTCAAATCTTGAAATATTGTTGAAACGGTGAAACAAGCCTTTAAGGTTTAAATGAGTAGAAGACTCTTTGAAATAATTATATGAAATCTGGAAATTAGGAAATCCCCTTTACAACCTTGATCATTAAAATTAGGGGGTGAGTGCTCTGCAGGGTGCCCTCCTAACGATTCACTTCGTGCCTATATGGACGATGGTGACCCCGCGCGAAATATTTGAGATATGTTGCAAAAACGGCATGAGATATATGGCCTACACTCTCGTGAATATCCTTATGGATTTCTCGAGGCTCCGGAGTGGTACTGGGTATGGCAGATACGGCTGCGGCCGCCGGTTTCCGGCTAAATTGACGAGATTGCGATGCAATCGTGAAATACTTGACGAGATTGCGATGCAATCGTGAAATACTTGAAATATTATCTTGGGAGTAATGGGGATAGTTAAATATTTTAAATTATTGTTCTTTAAATTATTAAATGCTTTACTTAAATTAATTATGGCTTTATTTAAATTATTTATGAATATTATCATGCTTTTATGTAAACATTAAATTAATGGCTTTTAAACCCTACGATCATTCATGTGTTAACTTACTCAGCAAGTTGTGCTGACCAAACCATTCTATTTTCCTTTTTCCTTACAGAATATGTGGAATGATCATGAGCACATTCATGCATGGGGGAACCGTATTTTTTCAAACTTTATTATTTAAATTCTTGCATTAGACATTAGAATAAACGGGCTTGTTTAACCCGTGTTTTGACCATGTTGGTCGTATTTACATTTCCGCTGCAATACTATACTTAAATACTATTTTCGCTGCGGTATGATATTATTATTTTCGAGACTATACTGTATGGGCTGTTTGCAAATGTTTTAAATACTTTTAAATACTGAAATACCTAGCCTTGCATCTCTTTAGTAAGTTTGAGAAACCGTGTCTTACTAGGGAGGTGTGGCGGTGACATCCCGACCTGGGTGACCAAAAACCGGGGTGTTATAAATTGGTATCAGAGACCGGCTATTTTTAAAGTATTATTTTTAAACCATTATTATTTTTAAACTATTATTTTTAAACCCTTATTATCTTTAAGCTACTATTAATATTTTGACTATTATTTTAAATTCCAAAGTATTTTTCCCATGGAGAAATTTTTATTTTAAAACCCATGGGAAAAAATTATATATATAGTGCATTAAATTATTTTTGGGGGGAAATCATCATTTGCATTTGCATATTGCATCTCTTTTATGAACTTAGAATGTTGGCGAATTTCAACTTAGAATCTTGGCGAATTTCAACTTAGAATCTTGGCGAATTTCAACTTAGAATCTTGGCGAAGTCTAACTTAGAATCTTGGCGAATATTAACTTAGATCTCTTGCTTGCGCTAGATGGCTAGTCAAGATATGATGCAGTTGATGATCAAAATGATGAACGTTCACCTTGACTCCCAACAAACCATAGAACAAATGAAATATCGTATGGCTCAATTGGAGGCCAATTTGCACCACATGGTCAACTTGAGAGAGGCGGATCACCACCGCATAAACCAACTCGAACGCCAAGTCCAAACCCTCACTACACAAAACCTAATACTGAAGGAGCACATCAATGCCCATGGGCAAGACTTGAACACTATCTTTGACGATCTACTGCCGCCAAGTTCGGAGGAGGAAGACCCGGAAGAGGATCCCGCTACCCCACCGGAGGATGTCTTGAGATGCTAGGAATTCTATTTATAGTAGATACTATTTTTCTAGGAAAATATTTCTACTTTTGTACTAAAATTTCTTTTGAGGAAATAAAATGCCCGATTTATTTATAATAAATCGAAAAAAAACCGGACAGACATGTCCGTACAAAAAAAAAAGAAAAAAAAATCGGAATAAAATAAAACAAATTAAAATAAAACCCGGAAGCGTACGACGCTTCTTAGTTCGATCGAGCACCACGTGCTAAATTACAAAAACACATATACATTTATAGAAATTGCTTAGACTATATGTTAAATTCACAAGTCCTAATCCACCCTATTTGTACCAGAATGGCACCCAGAGGAAGAGGAAGAGGAAGAACTCAACCCGCTCCCCAAACCACTACTGAAACACCTACTGAAACACCTCCTAATGTCACGGAACCAGCCCAACCTGTAGAGGAACAACCCCAAGGTGCGTAGGACGCCCCCACACCGAACAATGTGGGCGATCGTCTTCGGACGATAGAGGAGGTTTTGATTGCGCTAGGAAACGCGCAAGTCAACCAGGGCCAAGCTGCGGCGGTACCTCCGCCCCAAGCTCGCCCTAACTACCTGGCTATGGTGAATCCCTACCAGCCACCCCACTATGCTGGTGAGGAGGATCCAGCCAAACTGGAGGAATGGATCCGGACCTTCGACAAGCTGCTAGGAACAGTGAAATGTCCGGAAGGAGAGAGGGTGCATGTCGCTTCGTACTACTTGGGAGGCGAAGCGGACAACTGGTGGCAGGCAACTCAAGCCAAGCTGACTGAAGATGATGAGCCCTACTCGTGGACAGAGATGATGGAACTACTCAGGGATCGATTCTATCCCTTGAGTACTAAAGCCGCCATGTACGAAGAATTCCTGTCACTGAAGCAAGGAGGCCAAACCGTACAAGGGTACTACACACGATTCAAGGAGCTGGTGAGGTTCGCCCCAAGACTCGTACCCACGGATGCAGAGAAAGCACATAAGTTCCAGATGGGACTGAACCTGTCTGTTCGCGAGGTGATCGCGGGGGTACACTACCCCGATTTGCAAGCTATGTATGACCGCGCTGTGGCGGTAGCGCGTGTGCAACAACTGAAGAGAAGGGTGAGTGGGGAGTCCAGCAAGGGTCCCCAAGACAAGAGAAACCGGGACTCGAGAAGCGAGAACAACACTGGAAGGAACGAACAGTGGAGAGGGTCGAGTAGGCCTCAACAAGCCAACAATGGGAGAAGGTTTAACCAAGAAGAACCCGTACCACCCTGCCCAAGGTGTGGACGACCCCATCTGACGAGGGGATGCCCTCAACAGGGCGCCTACTTCCGATGTGGTCGAATGGGTCACATGCGTCGGGAGTGCCGAACTAGGCTTGAAAACATAACGAAAAGGGAAGACTTGGTTACGGGGCAGGAACAGCCTCAAAACCAAAATGGGCGGAACGGAAATAACCAGGGGTATAGACCCCCTCAAAACCAATTTAGGCAGCCGAATCATAACCAGAACTAACAACCTCCGCCACCGCAGAATCAAAACCAACAGCAAAACCAGCAGCAGAATGCGAATCAGCAGGGCAATCAAGGACGCCCTGTGGGGAGGCTCAATGTGGTTAACCAAGCGGACGTGCCTGCGCAAGGAGAAGTGATGGCAGGTACATTTCACGTTTTGAATACACCCCTTAGAGTTCTATTTGACTCTGGAGCTAGTTGTTCGATCATAGCATCAAGGATAGTGCCTGAGTTAGATCTACCTAAGTGCGAGAGAATTAGCTTAGGAATTCAATTGCCTTCTGGAGAAGTAGTATCTTGCTCTAAACGCTATAACGGAATTCCTATAGTGATAAAGAACGTAGAATTCTTCGCAAACTTAGTAGAATTTAACTTGAGAGACTTTGACATCATACTGGGGATGGATTGGTTATCCCAGTATAAAGCGGTGATCGAATGTCAAAAACAAAAGATCACCTTGTCAAAAAGTAGGGGAAAGAGAGTTATCTTTTACTCTCAGCCCCCTAAGAAGAGCAACAAAATCGTTAGTGCACTTAAACTAAGTAACTTGATGCGTAAGGGGTATGAACTATATGCGTGCTATGTGCACAACCTTGAGGCGGAAGAGAACAAGGTTGATAGCATATCAGTGGTAAGAGAATACCCGGACGTGTTTCCTGAAGACATTCCGGGAATGCCACCTGAGAGAGATCTTGAGTTCACTATAGATCTCATTCCGGGCACAGAGCCTGTCTCAAAAGCTCCGTACCGGATGGCACCACTGGAAATTAAGGAGTTAAAAGACCAACTCGAGGAGCTGTTAGGAAAGGGGTATATACGGTCGAGTACTTCCCCCTGGGGAGCACCGGTTTTATTTTTTAAGAAGAAAGACGGAGGATTACGTCTTTGCATAGATTACCAAGGATTAAACCAAGTGACCATCAAGAATAAATACCCTTTGCCGAGAATTGAGGATCTATTTGATCAACTGAAGGGAGCTTCAGTATTCTCGAAGATCGACTTACGATCTGGGTATCACCAGTTGAGAATTGCCGAGAAAGACATTCCAAAGACGGCGTTTCGAACTCGATATGGTCACTACGAGTTCACAGTGTTATCCTTTGGGTTAACAAATGCTCCGGCAATGTTCATGAACCTCATGAACAATGTATTTCGAGAGCTGTTAGATCAGTGCGTAGTGGTGTTCATTGATGACATCCTGATCTACTCGAAAAACGAGGAGGAGCATGCCCAGCACTTGCACCAAGTGTTAGGGACCTTGCGAAAGAATCAGCTATACGGCAAACTGTCCAAATGCGATTTTTGGTTGAAGGAGGTAGCATTTCTAGGACATATAGTATCCGCTGATGGAGTTTCAGTAGATCCGGCAAAAGTCTCTGCCGTAACTGAGTGGGCAACTCCAAAGAGCCAAACTGAGATAAGGAGTTTCCTTGGGTTAGCAGGGTACTATAGACGGTTCGTGAAGGATTTTTCTAAAATCGCACGACCTTTGACCCAGCTACTTAAGAAGGGAGTAAAATACGTGTGGACAGAGGCTTGTGAGACAGCATTTCAAGAGCTGAAGAAACGACTCACAACCACACCCGTATTAACACTACCATCAGAGAATAGTGACTTCGAAGTTTACAGCGATGCTTCGAAGGAAGGTTTACGTTGTGTCTTGATGCAAGACTCGAGAGTCGTAGCGTATGCATCACGCCAACTGAAACCTCACGACGAGAATTATCCGACACATGACCTGGAGTTGGCAGCGGTCGTTTTCGCTCTAAAGATATGGAGGCATTATCTTTATGGGCGGAAGTGTCGAATGTTCACCGACCACAAGAGCTTGAAATATATATTCACTCAGAAGGAGTTGAATTTGAGACAGCGAAGGTGGTTGGAACTTATTAAGGACTACGATTTAGAGATAACATACCACGAGGGGAAGGCGAATGTGGTAGCCGATGCCCTAAGTCGGAAAACCCAACACGTGACAAACTCGTTGGTAATTCCGCCGGCATTGTACATGGAGTTAGCAAGATTGGAGTTAGAACTTGTGCATCCTGGCACAGTGAATGAAACGATCAACGCCATGGTCGTAGAAACTCCAATATTGGACGAGATTAAGCTCGCCCAACCGGGCGATGCGAAACTCGAGAAGATAAGGGGGTATATTGCCGAAGGAAAGGCAATAGGATTTGCTGTCCATGAGGATGGAAGCATTCATTTCAAAGGGAGATGGTGCGTGCCCATTAAATGTGCCGAGTTGAAACAAAGGTAGATGGAGGAAGGGCACAACACGCCATATTCAGTGCATCCCGGAGGCGACAAACTTTACAAAGATCTAAAGAAGATCTATTGGTGGCCGGGAATGAAGAAGGAAGTGGCAGACTTCGTGGCGAAATGTCTCACCTGCCAAAAGGTTAAGGCAGTGCGACATAAACCCCTAGGACTGATGCAACCACTAGAGATTCCAAGTTGGACGTGGGATAGCATCTCAATGGACTTTGTCTCGGGATTACCCCGATCACCTAAAGGCATGAATAAGATTTGGGTGATTGTGGATAGGCTAACGAAGACAGCCATATTTATCCCGATGAAGGACACGTGGACTATGGACCAATTGGCCCGAGCCTACATTGATAATGTGGTACGACGACATGGAGTACCACATGGCATCATTTCCGATAGAGACAGTAGATTTGTCTCTCACTTTTGGACGGAGTTACAAAAAGCTCTCGGTACTCAAATCAAAATGAGCACCGCATTCCACCCGATGACGGATGGTCAAACCGAGAGAACAATCCAAACACTAGAAGACATGCTGAGAGCATGCGTGTTGGAATTTAAGGGAAATTGGGAATCCCATTTATCCTTAATCGAATTCTCTTATAATAATAGCTACCATGCTAGCATTGGAATGGCACCTTTCGAGGCGTTGTATGGACGAAAGTGCCGAAGCCCGTTGAGCTGGGAAGAGAACGATAAGTTGGTGGTAGTGGGACCACAACTTATCGAAGACATGGCTCAACAAATCAAAGTGATTCAAGGAAAAATGAAAGCCGCTCAAGACCGTCAGAAGAGTTACGCTGACGTGAGACGACGAGACCTAGAATTTCAAGTGGGAGATAGGGTCATGCTAAAGATATCACCCATGAAGGGGGTGATGCGCTTTGGCAAGCGAGGAAAGTTGAGTCCTCGATACATAGGACCTTACGAGATTCTAGAACGAGTCGGAAATTTAGCCTACCGACTGGCTTTACCGCCACAATTAGATCGAGTTCATAATGTCTTCCATGTCTCACAACTAAAGAAGTATGTGCCGGACCCGACACATGTACTTCAACCGGAGATAATTGAGCTCGATGAAGATTTGACTTATGAAGAAGTCCCAGTACGTATTCTCGACACTAAGGAACGAGTAACGAGGAACAAAACCGTCAAAATGATCAAGGTTCTTTGGTCGAACCACGAAAGTGAGACGGCAACTTGGGAAGTAGAATCCGACATGAGAAAACGCTACCCGACATTGTTCCAAACCGATACCGACACAGTTATGGGGACATAACTGCAATCTTAAGGGGGAGAGGATGTCATACCACCTATTTTCCGTGCATTTTGTAAACTTTTGAACTATGTTATGGCTTGATCCCTTCACAGGGTACGTAGGCATCTTAGAAGTTTTAATTCTAAGTTCAGTCACAAAATAATAAAACAAACAAAAGACCTTAGCACGAGAAAGGCCGAAACACAACTTCGAGGACGAAGTTGATTCTTAAGGAGGGTAGACTGTAATACCCGAGAATTTTCCAACATAAAATAAAACAATAATTAAATAAATAAACAATAAATAACATAAATACCATAAATAAATAAATCCAACAAATAAATAAATAAATAAAGATAAGGAAATGATATTTAACTTTTTAAGGGAATTAAAAGAATTTAATTAAATAAAAAGAATTAATTAAAGATAAGTATATTGTACACCGAAACCCGACACCAATGAACTCGAGGATTCGAGTCCAAACATAAATTATACGGGGTTCCTACTTCCGTAAACCCGAAGATACCCCGGAAATCGGAATACGGGAGCATAGACGGATAGAAATCCGAAAGAGAGGAGGAAATGCACGACGGATCGCACTACCCGCCCGGACCAAAGTCCAGGCGAGTGCCGCGCGGTCAAAGGGGAATCGCCGCGCCACGACCGCGCCGTCGGACAGATTCGCCCGTGCGAGACTTTCTCGCCCGAATCCGGATTTTCTGACTTCGGTTGAACACCATTTGGCTCAAGACTCTTAGGGGCAGACCTTGGGCGTCCCTAGGTCTTGTTTAACTATAAATAAGCTCTCTTAAAAGCTCCAAACACTTTTCCAAAACCCTACAACTCTCTATACGTCCGAAAACCCTAATTCCGGAGTCGTCGGAGGCATGAGACCAAGGCGAGACTGATTTGGACGAAAATCAGAGTCTCCTAGACGTCGTGGTAAGTTCCGATCCATTCGTCTCTTACGTTTTGATTCGAAAACGAATCCTAATCTTCTTATTTTTCTATCTACGCCCCGAATTGGATCTAGAACGTAGAACCCGACGAACGGAGAGGATAAACGGAGGACTGGAAGCCACGCCTTCGAAATAGATGATCCTGGATATCTACAAATCTGTATGTTAATACTTACATGGTTTTGGGAGTAACTAAAACATTCAAACCTAAAAGTTTAACAAGTCTTTCGTAAATCTGTCATGGAATATTTTCTACCGGCGCAACAGTTTTGACGAATTTTTCCGAACATTAAAACGACTTCAAACGGAAAACTTAAAACACGAAAAACGTTCCTAAGGCTTAGATCTATCTACTGTAAAAATTTCAGAATTTTTAAAGACGATTTGTTATGCGAAAACCGACCAAAACCGAACTGCTTGGAATTGGATCTTGAAATTCTTGACGAAACTTAGGTCCGATCTTGATCACGTTTTGACATTAGTTCTAGACCGATTTAGATCTTTTGCCGAACATGAAATTTGTAGATAAATGTCTTAAAAAGGTCTCTGTAAAATTTCATTAATTTTGGAGTTGATTTGCTATGGTAGATCTTGATAATCTTGAACTGCTGTATACGAAACTCGGACAGATTTAGGTTATGACGAAAATTGATGTATTTGACCTATTTCGGTATCTCGGATTGAAAAAGTTAAAACATAAAAGTTGTTCATCTCGACGTTTCTGAGTCAGTGGTAAAATTTCAGAATTTTTGGAATTAAATTCGATTTTTACTGAATTTTGGAGTAAACTGTGGTTGACCGAGTCAAATCTTGAAATATTTTTGAAACGGTGAAACAAGCCTTTAAGGTTTAAACGAATAGAAGACTCTTTGAAATAATTATATGAAATCTAGAAATTAGGAAATCCCCTTTACAACCATGATCGTTAAAATTAGGGGGTGAGTGCTCTGCAGGGTGCCCTCCTAACAATTCACTTCGTGCCTATATGGACGATGGTGACCCCGCGCGAAATATTTGAGATATGTTGCCAAAACGGCATGAGATATATGGCCTACACTCTCGTGAATATCCTTATGGGTTTCTCGAGGCTCCGGAGTGGTACTGGGTATGGCAGATACCGCTGCGGCCGCCGGTTTCAGGCTAAATTGACGAGATTGCGATGCAATCGTGAAATACTTGAAATATTATCTTGGGAGTAATGGGGATAGTTAAATATTTTAAATTGTTATTCTTTAAATTATTAAATGCTTTACTTAAATTAATTATGGCTTTATTTAAATTATTTATGAATATTATCATGCTTTTATGTAAACATTAAATTAATGGCTTTTAAACCCTACGAGCATGCATGTGTTAACTTACTCAGCAAGTTGTGCTGACCAAACCATTCTATTTTCCTTTTTTCCTTACAGAATATGTGGAATGATCATGAGCACATTCATGCATGGGGGAACCGTATTTTTGCAAACTTTATTATTTAAATTCTTGCATTAGACATTAGAATAAACGGGCTTGTTTAACCCGTGTTTTGACCATGTTGGTCGTATTTACATTTCCGCTGCAATACTATACTTAAATACTATTTCCGCTGCGCTATGATATTATTATTTTCGAGACTATACTGTATGGGCTGTTTGCAAATGTTTTAAATGCTTTTAAATACTGAAATACCTAGCCTTGCATCTCTTTAGTAAGTCGGAGAAACCGTGTCTTACTAGGGAGGTGTGGCGGTGACATCCCGACCTGGGTGACCAAAAACCGGGGTGTTACAGGTGCTACCGCCACGTATTCCGGACCGCCCGAAATACGCTAAGGCTAAAAATAATGAGTGCAGAACATTAGAGTTTAATGCATATGCTAACCACTTCCCGGGCAAGTTAGCATATACTCTGCACAAAAGCTTATAATACTGTAACAAGTATAAAATAAGCTTAATAAAAATGTTTGGTATAGCGTAACCAAACGGAGGAACGCATTCCTCAAAGGAGCTCAAAAATAGGAATGGAATAAATCCATGGAAATTTTTATTTTAAAAGAGGTTGTACCTCGCATTTCAAAAATATTATAATAAGGGGTTGTCTATCTCGTATTTCAAAAATAACACTGCTAAATGCAAAAATGCATTGTTTAAACAGTAGGGCACAACGTTTGCATAAACGGGATAAAACCCAAATATTTACTCATGCTTGATAAATAATTTACCATGCTTTATAAAAATTATCTTTGCCTCATAAAAAGAAAATGATCTATGCCAAGTGATATGTTCTGACCCCAAAGGGGATTTAGAAATATACTTCTACATTCTTATAAATAAAACCCCATACCGTGCCCGTGCAAAATAAGCTCTATCGAACCTCGCAGATCTGAAACCTGAAAGGAAATGGTGACAATGTAGAGTCAGCGAAAACAATCGCTGAGTAAGTAGAAGTTTACTCCCGGAGGAGGTAGGGTAGCAGAAATAATTTAAAGACAACAGTTATGGTAATGGTATGCTAAAAACGAGAAGAATTTGTACATAAAGACAATATTAATCTAAACCCGGGAACAGATAATACAGCAATATGCGTTACCGAGAAGTAGTATCTCAGCCACTGTGATGTGCAGGTGCCCAAACGGGCCCAAATCTCACATACACGCAAGGGTGTGGGGGAGGTAAGAAATTTCCTCGAAACCCACCACTGGAATCAGATATGGAATCGCCTGGATAGCTCCAAGAGTCCCCGTGTGGCGATTAAGTGCAACAGCAACGTAGGAGTTGGGCAGCCGACCCATACCCAGACCCAGCCCCCGTAACAATGAGCTCAAAAATCCGTAGGATTTGAGAATAGTTGCGAACAGTATAAAGCACAGTAAAATGGCATACCAGTAATCCAAAAACAGTAGGGAGCTATGAGCATAAATTTAAAAATAAGAAAACGGTATTTAAAATTTATGCTTAAGCTAAATAAATTAAGGCTTACTCCAAAGAGTAAAAATCTACTTACTGTCACCGTGGGGAGAATGGAACTCAACACACGCACAGGCTTACGAGCAGATATTCCCTTACAACTATTTGACTAGCAAAAATTTAAATATTAGTTTAGTATGCTATAATAATATTCCAACAGGAATAATAACTAAAAATTCCCAACTTAAATAAATCTTACCCGGAGCACTAACACGAACAGCTATCTGTAATAACTCTCTTCGAGCTCTAATACTCCTTTGGATCAAATAGCAAAAATTCCCACTCAAAATCTGAGCTATTAAAATGTCTCCAACAACGCTACTTAAAATCCTACAATACCAAACTAAACTAAGCAAAGAATAATAGGACCAAGGGAAAATAAGGAAAGACAAGAGAACTAGAAAATTGAGGCTGGACAGTGGTGTGAGAAGGTGAAAGATGGCGTGGTGAAATGAGGAGAGTTGTAGGGGGTTTATATAGACACAAACTCAGCTTTTGTTTTATCTGATCCCTCACACCTCAACTGCGCCCTTTCCCGATTTTATTACTGCCCTCAATTAATTTCCTTACACCCCTCAGTCAATATCCTCTTTCTTCCCCATTTTGGAAAATTTTTTGTCTTCAACCCCCCAGCTTTGCAGAGCTCTCTGTCTGCGTCCTTACTTTCCTCCACCCCATTTCCTTTGTCTTTTTACCCTCTCTCTCCATGGTAGCTCCGGCAGGCGCGGAGGCGGCGACGGAGGAAGGGCGGCGGCGATGCGGCAGCCTTCTTCTCTTTTCCTTCCTCTTCCCTGTCATACCCGAGAAATCACCCGAAATAATCATATTCTACCGAGGTGATTATTATTATTATTATTCACATTATGCTAAGTTGGTACTTTGTCCAATAAGACTTTGAATCTATAAGTATGGGTAGAGACGTGACTGGTGATGGTAATTGCAGGATGGAGTAATTATTTTGGATAAAGTTTTCGGTAATACCATGATTGTAAGGGGTAAGTTGAATTTGAAATACCCATCAACCTTGGTAATCTCTTGTCAGCAACTTGAATCGGATAACTCTTGGTAACGGAATATTGGTAGCTGTAACTCTTCCAAAATTATAGGAAACGACTGCCTACATTTAGGAATAGTTAAGGTATCTTTAAGGTGATCTTTACAGCCCTCTACCCCTCTATATACCTTGCCAAATTCAATACATTTACACCCAATACTCCATTGCATCAGAATTATAGTGTTTGTATTTGATTTCTTCTTGTGTGTTCGAAGCAGTCCTAATTCCTCCACACTCGATTCATCGGGAAGTAAGTAGTCATTCTTCTAACTTTTCTTTGGTCCATAAAACTCGAATTTCGTAGTTACAAATCTGAAATCTTCCATATGACCAAAAAACGCATCCACTCGGATCTGTACCGACGTAGGCTGTTCTTCGACAATTAGGAGCTATCAACTTGAGATTCTTTATCCGGGAGGTAGAAGTCGGTAAGTTAATTCCGCTTCCTATATTCGTCCACACCTTGGTGTCTGGATCAATGTTCTTTTAGAATCTTTGTGTCTGTTTTTTTTTTGTCATGACGTGATTGTCATTCAATTGCCAACGTAAAAAAAAATCATCCATGGAATGTCCCTCTAAATCCATAGCTATGTGAACAGCCTGTGTATATGTATATATATGGATGTACGTAGCCCAGTAGGGATTGGAGTCAAGTGGCTTTTTGTTTTCAAGGGTCATATGGTACATTGATCTTATTATTTAAATCTCCTCGTTTCTAAATTGTGTTAAGTTGTTTAGGAAGATCTGGCAAATACGTCTTAAATGCCTGGTGGATCTCTGGTGGAGTCAAACATGGAGTTGTTTAATGGTGGACGTGTCTAGTATCTTAAAATTATTATTGTGGTTATTTTATTTTATTTTTAATAATGAACTCTCTGGTAGAATATGGTTTATGTGGAGAAGTTGGTATTGACGAGTTGATGCTACTATGTGGATTATGCGGATTTTTGCGGTTGAGGGGCAGGACCGTGACGGGTCTGCAGCGACGAAACTCGCCCCTCTGTCACAATTTAATTATATCAAGGTTGACAAACCTTTGACTATGCGGTATGTGGGTCTAAACCCCTAACCTCGCCTGCGGGCCTAGGTTAGGGCACCGGTGCTGTAGGTTTAGACAAATTTTTGCGGATTATGCGGTAAAAAGTGTCCTCGTCAATATTAATTCACCATCACTACTATTTTTGCGGTTGTGTCATTTTTTGGTGTTGTCCTTATGGAACTGTGGGTTAACTTACCAGTTTATACTGAGTTGTTGTGTGTGTTTTTCTTTTCTCTTTTTCAGGATTCGCAAGTGAGTAGGTATGGCACGTGCACGCATTGGGATGGGATTCTCAAGTTTTATTTTTAGCTAATAAAAATTATCTTTAAATTCATAATGTCTTCTGCATAATTATTTTTGAAACATTTGTGGATGATGCATGATTTGAGAATAAAAGTTATGTTTTCTTAGTAGAGCCTTAGCATCTCTTGGTCATGTGTGTGTTATGGTATTTTATCCAAGAGATGTGGCGGTAGCATCCCCATTATTTTGGCTTTTAAAGTATTTTAAAGTATTTTTAAGGAGGGTAGATTGTCATACCCGAGAAATCACCCGAAATAATCATATTCTACCGAGGTGATTATTATTATTATTATTCACATTATGCTAAGTTGGTACTTTGTCCAATAAGACTTTGAATCTATAAGTATGGGTAGAGACGTGACTGGTGATGGTAATTGCAGGATGGAGTAATTATTTTGGATAAAGTTTTCGGTAATACCATGATTGTAAGGGGTAAGTTGAATTTGAAATACCCATCAACATTGGTAATCTCTTGTCAGCAACTTGAATCGGATAACTCTTGGTAATGGAATATTGGTAGCTGTAACTCTTCCAAAATTATAGGAAACGACTGCCTACATTTAGGAATAGTTAAGGTATCTTTAAGGTGATCTTTACAGCCCTCTACCCCTCTATATACCTTGCCAAATTCAATACATTTACACCCAATACTCCATTGCATCAGAATTATAGTGTTTGTATTTGATTTCTTCTTGTGTGTTCGAAGCAGTCCTAATTCCTCCACACTCGATTCATCGGGAAGTAAGTAGTCATTCTTCTAACTTTTCTTTGGTCCATAAAACTCGAATTTTGTAGTTACAAATCTGAAATCTTCTATATGAAACCGCATCCACTCGGATGTGTACCGACGTAGGCTGTTCTTCGACAATTAGGAGCTATCAACTTGAGATTCTTTATCCGGGAGGTAGAAGTCGGTAAGTTAATTCCGCTTCCTATATTCGTCCACACCTTGGTGTCTGGATCAATGTTCTTTTAGAATCTTTTTGTCTGTTTTTTTTTGTCATGACGTGATTGTCATTCAATTGCCAACGTAAAAAAAAAATCATCCATGGAATGTCCCTCTAAATCCATAGCTATGTGAACAGCCTGTGTATATGTATATATATGGATGTACGTAGCCCAGTAGGGATTGGAGTCAAGTGGCTTTTTTGTTTTCAAGGGTCATATGGTACATTGATCTTATTATTTAAATCTCCTCGTTTCTAAATTGTGTTAAGTTGTTTAGGAAGATCTGGCAAATACGTCTTAAATGCCTGGTGGATCTCTGGTGGAGTCAAACATGGAGTTGTTTAATGGTGGACGTGTCTAGTATCTTAAAATTATTATTGTGGTTATTTTATTTTATTTTTAATAATGAACTCTCTGGTAGAATATGGTTTATGTGGAGAAGTTGGTATTGACGAGTTGATGCTACTATGTGGATTATGCGGATTTTTGCGGTTGAGGGGCAGGACCGTAACGGGTCTGCAGCGACGAAACTCGCCCCCTCTGTCACAATTTAATTATATCAAGGTTGACGAACCTTTGACTATGCGGTAATGTGGGTCTAAACCCCTAACCTCGCCTGCGGGCCTAGGTTAGGGCACCGGTGCTGTAGGTTTAGACAAATTTTTGCGGATTATGCGGTAAAAAGTGTCCTCGTCAATATTAATTCACCATCACTACTATTTTTGCGGTTGTGTCATTCTTTGGTGTTGTCCTTATGGAACTGTGGGTTAACTTACCAGTTTATACTGAGTTGTGTGTGTGTTTTTCTTTTCTCTTTTTCAGGATTCGCAAGTGAGTAGGTATGGCACGTGCACGCATTGGGATGGGATTTTCAAGTTTTATTTTTAGCTAATAAAAATTATCTTTAAATTCATAATGTCTTCTGCATAATTATTTTTGAAACATTTGTGGATGATGCATGATTTGAGAATAAAAGTTATGTTTTCTTAGTAGAGCCTTAGCATCTCTTGGTCATGTGTGTGTTATGGTATTTTATCCAAGAGATGTGGCGGTAGCATCCCCATTATTTTGGCTTTTAAAGTATTTTAAAGTATTTTTAAGGAGGGTAGATTGTCATACCCGAGAAATCACCCGAAATAATCATATTCTACCGAGGTGATTATTATTATTATTATTCACATTATGCTAAGTTGGTACTTTGTCCAATAAGACTTTGAATCTATAAGTATGGGTAGAGACGTGACTGGTGATGGTAATTGCAGGATGGAGTAATTATTTTGGATAAAGTTTTCGGTAATACCATGATTGTAAGGGGTAAGTTGAATTTGAAATACCCATCAACATTGGTAATCTCTTGTCAGCAACTTGAATCGGATAACTCTTGGTAATGGAATATTGGTAGCTGTAACTCTTCCAAAATTATAGGAAACGACTGCCTACATTTAGGAATAGTTAAGGTATCTTTAAGGTGATCTTTACAGCCCTCTACCCCTCTATATACCTTGCCAAATTCAATACATTTACACCCAATACTCCATTGCATCAGAATTATAGTGTTTGTATTTGATTTCTTCTTGTGTGTTCGAAGCAGTCCTAATTCCTCCACACTCGATTCATCGGGAAGTAAGTAGTCATTCTTCTAACTTTTCTTTGGTCCATAAAACTCGAATTTCGTAGTTACAAATCTGAAATCTTCCATATGACCAAAAACCGCATCCACTCGGATGTGTACCGACGTAGGCTGTTCTTCGACAATTAGGAGCTATCAACTTGAGATTCTTTATCCGGGAGGTAGAAGTCGGTAAGTTAATTCCGCTTCCTATATTCGTCCACACCTTGGTGTCTGGATCAATGTTCTTTTAGAATCTTTGTGTCTGTTTTTTTTTTGTCATGACGTGATTGTCATTCAATTGCCAACGTAAAAAAAAATCATCCATGGAATGTCCCTCTAAATCCATAGCTATGTGAACAGCCTGTGTATATGTATATATATGGATGTACGTAGCCCAGTAGGGATTGGAGTCAAGTGGATTTTTGTTTTCAAGGGTCATATGGTACATTGATCTTATTATTTAAATCTCCTCGTTTCTAAATTGTGTTAAGTTGTTTAGGAAGATCTGGCAAATACGTCTTAAATGCCTGGTGGATCTCTGGTGGAGTCAAACATGGAGTTGTTTAATGGTGGACGTGTCTAGTATCTTAAAATTATTATTGTGGTTATTTTATTTTATTTTTAATAATGAACTCTCTGGTAGAATATGGTTTATGTGGAGAAGTTGGTATTGACGAGTTGATGCTACTATGTGGATTATGCGGATTTTTGCGGTTGAGGGGCAGGACCGTAACGGGTCTGCAGCGACGAAACTCGCCCCCTCTGTCACAATTTAATTATATCAAGGTTGACGAACCTTTGACTATGCGGTAATGTGGGTCTAAACCCCTAACCTCGCCTGCGGGCCTAGGTTAGGGCACCGGTGCTGTAGGTTTAGACAAATTTTTGCGGATTATGCGGTAAAAAGTGTCCTCGTCAATATTAATTCACCATCACTACTATTTTTGCGGTTGTGTCATTCTTTGGTGTTGTCCTTATGGAACTGTGGGTTAACTTACCAGTTTATACTGAGTTGTTGTGTGTGTTTTTCTTTTCTCTTTTTCAGGATTCGCAAGTGAGTAGGTATGGCACGTGCACGCATTGGGATGGGATTTTCAAGTTTTATTTTTAGCTAATAAAAATTTTTAAATTCATAATGTCTTCTGCATAATTATTTTTGAAACATTTGTGGATGATGCATGATTTGAGAATAAAAGTTATGTTTTCTTAGTAGAGCCTTAGCATCTCTTGGTCATGTGTGTGTTATGGTATTTTATCCAAGAGATGTGGTGGTAGCATCCCCATTATTTTGGCTTTTAAAGTATTTTAAAGTATTTTTAAGGAGGGTAGATTGTCATACCCGAGAAATCACCCGAAATAATCATATTCTACCGAGGTGATTATTATTATTATTATTCACATTATGCTAAGTTGGTACTTTGTCCAATAAGACTTTGAATCTATAAGTATGGGTAGAGACGTGACTGGTGATGGTAATTGCAGGATGGAGTAATTATTTTGGATAAAGTTTTCGGTAATACCATGATTGTAAGGGGTAAGTTGAATTTGAAATACCCATCAACCTTGGTAATCTCTTGTCAGCAACTTGAATCGGATAACTCTTGGTAATGGAATATTGGTAGCTGTAACTCTTCCAAAATTATAGGAAACGACTGCCTACATTTAGGAATAGTTAAGGTATCTTTAAGGTGATCTTTACAGCCCTCTACCCCTCTATATACCTTGCCAAATTCAATACATTTACACCCAATACTCCATTGCATCAGAATTATAGTGTTTGTATTTGATTTCTTCTTGTGTGTTCGAAGCAGTCCTAATTCCTCCACACTCGATTCATCGGGAAGTAAGTAGTCATTCTTCTAACTTTTCTTTGGTCCATAAAACTCGAATTTCGTAGTTACAAATCTGAAATCTTCCATATGACCAAAAACCGCATCCACTCGGATGTGTACCGACGTAGGCTGTTCTTCGACAATTAGGAGCTATCAACTTGAGATTCTTTATCCGGGAGGTAGAAGTCGGTAAGTTAATTCCGCTTCCTATATTCGTCCACACCTTGGTGTCTGGATCAATGTTCTTTTAGAATCTTTGTGTCTGTTTTTTTTTGTCATGACGTGATTGTCATTCAATTGCCAACGTAAAAAAAAATCATCCATGGAATGTCCCTCTAAATCCATAGCTATGTGAACAGCCTGTGTATATGTATATATATGGATGTACGTAGCCCAGTAGGGATTGGAGTCAAGTGGATTTTTGTTTTCAAGGGTCATATGGTACATTGATCTTATTATTTAAATCTCCTCGTTTCTAAATTGTGTTAAGTTGTTTAGGAAGATCTGGCAAATACGTCTTAAATGCCTGGTGGATCTCTGGTGGAGTCAAACATGGAGTTGTTTAATGGTGGACGTGTCTAGTATCTTAAAATTATTATTGTGGTTATTTTATTTTATTTTTAATAATGAACTCTCTGGTAGAACATGGTTTATGTGGAGAAGTTGGTATTGACGAGTTGATGCTACTATGTGGATTATGCGGATTTTTGCGGTTGAGGGGCAGGACCGTGACGGGTCTGCAGCGACGAAACTCGCCCCCTCTGTCACAATTTAATTATATCAAGGTTGACGAACCTTTGACTATGCGGTAATGTGGGTCTAAACCCCTAACCTCGCCTGCGGGCCTAGGTTAGGGCACCGGTGCTGTAGGTTTAGACAAATTTTTGCGGATTATGCGGTAAAAAGTGTCCTCGTCAATATTAATTCACCATCACTACTATTTTTGCGGTTGTGTCATTCTTTGGTGTTGTCCTTATGGAACCGTGGGTTAACTTACCAGTTTATACTGAGTTGTGTGTGTGTTTTTCTTTTCTCTTTTTCAGGATTTGCAAGTGAGTAGGTATGGCACGCGCACGCATTGGGATGGGATTTTCAAGTTTTATTTTTAGCTAATAAAATTTATCTTTAAATTCATAATGTCTTCTGCATAATTATTTTTGAAACATTTGTGGATGATGCATGATTTGAGAATAAAAGTTATGTTTTCTTAGTAGAGCCTTAGCATCTCTTGGTCATGTGTGTGTTATGGTATTTTATCCAAGAGATGTGGCGGTAGCATCCCCATTATTTTGGCTTTTAAAGTATTTTAAAGTTGGGGGTGTTACATTCCCCTTCTTCTTCTTCTCATTTCCTCTTATTATTTCTGTTTTGGTTTTGGTATGAATGTGGACAATGGAGTTGGGAGGTGGTGGTGGTGGCGAAAATGGTGGAGGTTTGTGGTGGTGGTTGCGTTTGAGGCGGCTTGAGGAAGGAGATGGCTCGGCCGCGGTGGTGGCGGAGGTTGGGCGACGGAGGCGGCGAGAACTGACGAGGAGGGCGGTGGTGGCAGTGCTCGGTTGAAGGTGGCGGCGGCCGTGGCGGTGGCGGCCTTCTTCCTCCTCTCCTTCTTCTCATCTCCCTTCTTCTTTTTCTTTTGGTTGGTTGTTGGTTTTGTGGATTGAGAAAAGGATCTCTGGTGGTAGTCGTGGTTGTGGCCGCGGCTTGTGGTAGAGAATCCATGGCCGCAGCGGCGGTGGAGACTGGCGATTCGGGATGAGGGTGGCCACGCCGGTTGCACGGCGGCAGCGAGGAGAGGGGTGTGCGAGCGCCGGAGCAGGGATGGAAGATGGGAGCGGCGGCGGCTCTCGGGTAGGGGATGGTGGTGGTGTTGCTGCGGTGGTGGCCGGATTGGAACGGGGAGGAAGATTTGGTGGTGGACGAGTGCGGATTGGCCGGCCGGCGGCGGCCGGAGGCTCGCCGACGGCTAGGACGGCGCCGGAAAAGGGGCGGCGGCGGCAGCCCTGCTAGGGCTAGGGTTAGGGTTTTGGTGGTTTGGTGTATTGGGCCTTTGGTTTGGACTGGGTTTAGTTTAGTTTGGGCTTAAATAATTTTCTTTATTTGCCTATTGCACTACTTAATTTATTTGGCCCAATCTCTAATAATGGACTTAATCAACTAGCTATTATGGACATAATTTATTCATTATTCCAGTATCGTTAGTCGGATAATCCAAGACTTCACTTCCTCCAATTCGGGACAATATTTACTTAAAAGTCGATAATGAATTATGTATTGTAATTTATTTCTAAGGACTTAAATTTAATTCTAAATGGTCCTTACACTTGCAATTCAACTTAATGGATTCAATGAATTAAATTTTCTATTAATTTGCCGTCCAACAATGTGAATCAAGATTTCAAATCCTTTCAAAGCATTTGGTCACTTGTTAATTTTATAATTTAATTAGCTAAGTATTTTAAACAATTCTTGGGGGTTAATTCTATATTTTAATCCATCATTTAATATTAAATTGCATTCTTGCAAATAAAAATTTATGGACTTAAAATAACTCAAATCTCCTTCTTAGATAATCTATTAATAAAAAGGATCTTCCTTGATTTCCATAAATGAATATATTAAGTATTTTTAATTCAATCATAATGATTAATTTTATAATATAGTTCTTCATTATTAATTAATCCAACATTTATAAAGTAATGGATCTATACTCCAAAGTTCTCGGCGTCCGCCCATTACGCGATTAGGATTTAATTTGCGCTACAATGCAGGTAGGGAATTTAGGTTTAAAATGACTAATTAATTTATATTAAATCCGATTAAATAGTCGTTGCTTCGAAAATATATCATCCTCTTAAAATGTTTTAAATTTTATGGGAGATTTAGAATATTTATTTATTTAAATTTAAATTTTGTTTAAAATTTTATAGAGTGTTATAGATGTGACAGTTAAGACTAAATTCCCAACACATAGCAATTTCGGAAAATAATAAATTTGAAAACCATTCCCTAAACAGGTACTAGACTCTCAATAAGAACACATACCCTTTCAGTCTAGAAGAGACATAATCGCTGACTCTGCTTCTAATTTCCCAAAATCAACCATCGATCGAATATGAACTAGACATAACTGAGGAATTAATCCCTTACTTAGATCCGGATTTTATAAATGAATTTTTGTTGGAAATTTAATATACAATATCTGTTTAAATCTAGACTTCTAATGTCCAAGGGAAGGATCCCAAAATATTATGGACCACAACAATTACATAATAATAGCACGCATACGGATATATGAAAGTGTAAAATTAATTAACCCAAAATATAATGGTGGGTTTAGACAGAACGTGGGACACAGATATGAAGCATCCTTGAGGCCAAAAATGGTGGCAGAATAATCGGGTGGATTGCAATTATTTGCTATCCAATTTCCCAATTACTCAGATGGGATGAATTTAGACAGCAGAAACCCTATAATGGCAGTGTCGCTACCAGTTGGGCCTCTACTGTCTGCGAATTCAGATAAAAACCTACATGTTTCCTCTCTGCAATGTTCATCAGCTAATATTGACATATATTAACTGACTCATATTACAGATTAGAATTTGGGTTTGGAAATTAAGATAAAGAAAATAAAACTGTATTTGGACAGTAATTAACTGAGTGGCTACTTCATTTCCCAGTGAAGGGACCGTTCGCCGACATCGTTAATTATTATCCAAACCATGCAAAATAACAGACAATAAATAACATACAGACTACGGGCTTCTTCATTTCCCGGTGAAGGGACCGTTCGCCGACATTATTCTGTGATATCTTTTACTGTTCATTCACACAACACGAAAAAGACAAAATGAAAATAAAATAAAAGAGGATGCCTTGTATGAGAGACATTGGTTTCTCATGCAAGGTTATGGAATTAAGCCATAATTAATGACTTAAATAATCCTTCATACTATAATTAATTACAGTCCGGATTATCTGCTTAAAGCATCTACATTTGTTTTTAGAAAATTGTTTTAGTGAGAATTGAACAAAGGTCCTTTAATCATGACAATTATCGATCTTAATCATTTCTAATTATGATCTTTAATTATTGACTTAAGGGGTCAATTAATTAAGGGGTCGAATATGAAGAAACATTAAATCTGGCAAAGAGGGTGCCATGCATGTTACAAGATAGAAAATTGCATCGTTAACCGTGGAAGGCTTGCAACACGGGGATGGGTAATACAAGAAAAGTGAATTTGGAAATTAGGGTTTTCCCTGTCGCTAGACATGGTATAGCGACTGGGGTCTAGGGACTGGTGGTTTAGAAGTTAGAATTTTGGAATTCAAAATAGATGAGAAGCCAGTCGTGATACTATAAATTGTGTCACGAACCTAGGTTCGCGCCATGAGTGTCGCGACAGGTTAAGTTTTAGAAATTTTTGCAAGGCAGTGACTTTCTGTCGCCAGACCAAAATTGTGTCGCGAGATGTGGTCTCACGACAGGAAGAGGTTGGCGACATGGATGTGGTTCAGGCACATGTCATAAAAACAAAAAGGAACAGTAGCATGCAAACAACGTTATCTCACCCTATTTCAGATTAAAAAACTATTTTACCCAAAACGACCAAACGATATTTGAATCTACCTAGAACATGCTTGAACAAAATAACACCAACTAACACAATATTTAAAATAAGGCCAAATCCTAATCTAGGGTTTAACCATACATATGCATGAGCATTATCCAAAATAAATGAAAACAGTAAGTATAAAATGAACAATAAAGGTCAAATATAAAGAATCCATGGGGTGTGAAACCCATTTCATGTTTTTGGGACACATATAAAGAATATTTTCCCATTTCATTAATGGGTTTGTTAATACCCATCATTTTGAGTATTACAACCCTAAACAAAGTTCAAAACAAGAGAAAAAAATATAAAACAGTGGCTATCTAAGCTACTAACCTGGAAAACAACAGTAAAATAAACTCATCTAAGCTATACTAGTGCATAAATTAAATAATACAAAAAAAAAAACTAAACTAAACTAAAGAAAGACTACCTAAGAACTGATCTCCAAGCTTTTCTTCAAGGAAATGAAATTCTAACCCCTCAGTACAAGGGGATCACCTCATATTTATAGAAGTGAAACCCTAGGCCCATGGGCCTTGGTCTGAGGCCCATTGTGTCGAAAGACATCACACACATCACAACCTATGTCGCGGGACCATGCGATGTGGCGCGAGATGAGGCTACATGTCGCAAGGCTTCACGACTGGGTCTTGGTTTTCTTCAATATTTGCTTCTGTGTCGTTAGCTATACCCCTGTCGCGAGACCATGCTTCGCGCCATGGGGCTAGCGACAGGGGTCTAGGGACACGGTTTCTTCTTCATCTGTGTTTTGTGGCGCGAGACCATCCCGTGTCGCTAGACCAGGTATCACGCCATGGGTCTAGCGACAGGATCTTCCGGACTGGCCTTCCCTTCATTTGGCTGTTGTGTCGCTAGACACCCCCTTGTCGCGAGACCATGTCTCTCGACAGGGGTCTAGCGACAGGGTGCTCTGGACACCGCTCAGTTGGGCCAGATGGGCCGAATTTGCATTTTTGTGGGCCTTTTTATTCTTTTCCCATCTTTTTGGTTTTTGTGGGCTGATTTATTATTTTGCCCATCTTTCTCATTCCTTTTTCTTTTCTTTCGTTTTTCTCATGTTTTTTGTATTTTTCTCACATAAATGTGTAATAAAACTGCATATTTATGAATTTTTCATACCAGCTCAATATTTACAAATATGCATAAATCAGTTCAATTCAACTGCTTTCTTATTTAATATAAGACCGGAATGCGATGCCCGTTTCAGACACGGAAATGGATTGAAAACAATGGACATTTCTGGCCATTATCAACATCCTCACATTTAATACTGATCGTCCCCGAGCAGTCAGAGTCAATGTTCCTTGGAACACGGACGCTGCATATTCAATTCATTTTCGTGGCTTCATAAATTACATTCTTTTTGGATTGGGATAAGACAATCAAAAACTACAAGTATTAAATTCCTTCGATTGCAGTGTTTAATGAAATGATACTTGCTCACTAAATCGGGCCTACAAATCGAACATTATTGCCAATCCGTCATGAATATCATGTTTGAAAAATGCAAAGATTAAAAATTAGAATTAAGGTATGACATGAACATATTTAATGAAACAGAGACTCACATATAGTAAACTTGGAAAATTCACTTACTCTCAAATGGGTTTGATCATTGAACACTCAAAATCAAATTTAATTAAATTATCCCATATGCTTGCAATTAGACCAACTCGCCACCGGCTCATTTCCTCAAATCGAGATCCCGAGGGCTTATTTAAGAGTTATAATGGGGCATACGGTTGTAACATTTGGTAGGAAAGGGAAATTATTGGGCTAAGAAGTGTCAAAAGATTATTCTATCATAACTTGGCATTTTTATTTAGAATTTATGATCATCAATTATTTCTTTCTTTTTCTTTTATTTTTTCTTTTCTATTGCATGACATTAGACTATGTCTAATTGCTTCGTCATTTGCAATTTTATTCTTGTTGAAATGAACTCAACATATTTCTTTTTCTTTTTCTTTTTCTCTCTCTTTCCCTTTTTTTGAATCGGTTTATTGAGTACCGATTTAAACATTGTTGATGATCACAAATTTAATGCCTTTGATAGAATTTATCATTGTCCACTTGGGTTGAATATTTTGGTCTTTTTATGAGGCTAGGAAAATATTGTGGGTTTCAAGAAAAATTAGGCTTAAAGGCTCAAGTAGGTTAATCCTAAAGGGAAAATATTTTTGGGTTTGGATTTCCAACGAAGGCCAAAAATTGGGTTTTTCTAAGTGCCTCGATCATATGCTCGATTTCGGGAATATGGCATGGTCTTGAATCGGTCCCAATTGCAAGTTCTAGTTTTCCTTTAATCAAATTGATTCCCACATCAAAGAAATTAAATGAGTAGAAGTGACTCATGGCTCAAATCTCACAAGGTTGGATTTATTCATGTCATACAATATTCTCAAATTTAATCAAAGCTTAATTCTAACAATTTATTCAATCAAAATTTTCAACATGAAGATTTATTACCCAAAAAGATGATCGCATCATTAAATTTTTATAGCTCAAAACCTTATGAATTCATTTCATGCATGTTTTCCATTATATTATCTCAATTTAAAAGTTTGAAAATTTAATCACAAGCCTAAATTCAACATGTGAACTTAGAGCAGGTTTACGCATACTTTTTGTTGGTAATTTAATTTAAAGCAGTAAAACAAGCACTGTTAACATACAAAGTATGTCAACAACATATTTTTGGCCTGACAGTCACTTATTCATCTCGGACTATCAGACATCTTTTTGAAAAATAAAATATTGTTGTTGGACTGCAAAATTCCTTATGAAAGCACTTAAATACATCAGGTACAAGAGATTTCATGCAATGAAACTGGACTTGCACAAATGACAGAAATTCTCTTATATGATGTGTACATTGTAAGCTCATCGAGATTGGATCAGGAATCTCCGTCTTTCTTCTCTTCTGGCTGCTTGGAGGAGCCGACATCATCGGGGATCTTCTTGAGCAATGCTTGTAGAATCTGATTTTGGCTTTGGATCAGTGATTCCACCATCTTCCGGTTTTTATCTTCTCTTTTGAGCATCAGCATTTTAAATTCTTCGTCTTTCTTCTCTTTCTCCAATTTCTCCTTCCTATTCTCTTCTCATTCTCTCCTACGCTCTTGGCGTTCTTCTTCGGCCCTCTTTCGCTGTTCCTCGTGACTTGACATAATAACATCAGTCATAGACTTCATTCCTTGAAGCATGGATTGGCTCATCTGGCTCATCAGTTCAATTGCTTGGGAATCAACAGGGAATTGAGAAACATTCTGACTTCGAGGAGGCATCTGAGATTGAGGTGGAAGTGGAGCTTGTTCTTGCTCTGCTTGAGGCTCTTCTTGAACAGTAGTTGAAGGTCCCGCATCAGTACGGGTTTTCTTTGTTCCCTTCGAGGTCCTAGATGGCCTTGGAGCTCTCTTTCTTGATGAAGGTGCTTGACCACCGGATATGAATGAAGACTGAACATCGGAATCACCTTCGCCGGGCAATTGGGGTAGAGAATAGATGATTCGTTCGCGCAAGGGGAGATTTGGCACACTGATGTGGGGGGGGGGGGGGTTTACTCTCACTAGTTTTTTTGTTGCAAATACACTTATGTCGACTCCCTGACTGATGCAGATTCTTCTTATCAGATTTGGATAGCATAAGACCTGTCTGTCCTCTATCCGGGTCGTCAGAACTTCAAATACATGCCTCCCTATGTTCAACTTCACTCCGTGCCATAGCTTCGCGAATCCCATTAAAACACTTCCAGAAGTAGTATGTGGGTGCGAATTTGGCCGGATCTTTGACATATAGAATTCATAGGTTGGCATGAAGTGTAGATGCAACCAATTTGCGTCAAATGTGTGCTCCGGAGCAGTTAACCTTGTCATGCTATTTGCCAAGGCAGCATACCTTTTTGCTTCCTTTGTCTTTCCTCTTTTCATCAAGATTTCTCCTGCTGGGAATTCGTCTCGGATGTCTGGGGTTTCGAAGAATTAGTTCCACCATTCTGGCGAGATGTTTATAATGTGACCCCGGACCCAAGTCTTCTTGTTGCTGGCATCGATATTGCAGAAGAATTCTCGAGTTAATTCGACGAACCCATCTTCTTCGTTGTGCAACAAGAAGTTCCCCCATTCTTGATTTCTGTAAAAGGTTTCGACAGTAGGGTGGAGCAAGGCATCTGGCTTGAATCCCTTGTCTGGCACAATCATTTTAAGCATTTTTGCATATCTTTCCGCCCCCTCCATATTTCCGTTGAACTTGATCTCCAAGTCTGCATTGCTTAATTTCTTCTTCTCGAATTGCTTTGTAACTCCCATTCTGTGCCTTACAGTCTTTTCTGACCAAAATTCAACTGGCCGGACACACCCAACTGATTCATCTTCACTTGTGTGCCAGTCTGTCGCCTCATCTCCTCATTGGTTCGGTTCATTAGCAAGTTCTGCCCCTGGCTCCTGTCGGCTTGATTCCGCCTCAACCTGTTTTAGTACATTATTCAATGGATAGTATTGAGTCATTACAGGCAGAGGAAAAGTAAGAACATGAAAGTAGGGATCAACATTAGTTGATACCTCCTCCTCCTCCCTTAAGACTTGTTCATTTACAGCGTCATTCACAATTTCCCGGATGTTGTCTTTGAATAGTGGGACCATTGGTTGATCATCTGGCTGATTCTCCAAAATGTTTGCGACTGCTGCTGGATCAATGCTTGCCAATGATTGCTCTTTTTCTCCTTCAGTGTGTTGCACTTGGCCTTCTGGAGCGGCTGCTGCTTTGTTTTTCAGATATTTTTTCCTTTCGGCCAAATATTCCACCCATAAGGGATCGTCTTTTCTCATGAAGATCACTTTTCCGAACTCCTCCAACCTCTCCTCAATAGGCAAGTGTGCCAACGGGTGGGGCTCATCCCTAGCAGATTGTTTGAATGACGGCATCGATTCCAGAATTTGCAGCTCTTCATCCTCTATCTCCTCTATTGGCTTGGCATGTGCAGCTTTTTCCTTTCGGCTCTCATCCCGCCGTTTCTCCATCTCCTCACCTTTTTCAATTTTTACTTGAATAATTTCCTCCCTTGTCGGCTCCTCCACTGCTTCAGTTTCAGCCCCCTTCTTTGATTCCAATTCAGCTTCCAGTTTTTCAGCAACTTCTCTATCATGCGCTTCTTTCTTTCGCCTCTCTTTTTCGGCTTTCGCCTTCTCAATATTCTTCACCATTTCAGCCTCTTGCATCGCCTTTTCTTCTCTTTCAATTCTTGCTCTTATCTCAGCCTCATTTGCTGGTCTTTCTTCAGCATATTGTCCGTGTACACCTGCCCTTGCATTTTCATCCTCTTGCAATTTTTTAGCTAGTTCAGCATCGCAGGCAATCAGACCCTTTTGCTTCGGAGGCGGCGGTGGCATCACCCTTTTTCCTTTATCTGTAGGCTTAGCTGGCTCAGTTATCTTCTTAGCAGTTGGCTCGGGCTCTTTGGTTACCACTTTCGGCTCAGGTGCCCGTCCAGTTCTCTCCTTTTCAACCAGTTTAACTAGCCTTCTTCTGGGTTGCACTGGAGGCTTAGGCTGGGTTGTAGTTTCAGCAGCAGTAGGTGTTTGCTCTTCAGGCTGTACAGGATGTACGGGTGACTCGGGAACAGTGGGCATGGGATCTGGAATTGCCTCTTGCTGAACTGTGGGCTCTTCTGGTGGGGGTGTAGAGATGTAGTCATCAATGATAGCGCTTGGATCTTCTTCGGCTTCTTTCTCAACATTGGGCTCATCTTCATAACCCAACTGTTTTTCTTCATCAATAAAGCTTTGAAGAGTAATTTGCACCAGTTGCCCTTCCCAGTCCTCTTTGATTTTCTTGCAGAATTTGCTTCGGACATTATGATTATAGTGCAAGATCTTTTGGCATGGAAGCCGTAACTGTAGCACTTACATTTCCCACTGGTCCTTGTACGAGGAATCAAGTCAAGAAGTTCACATCCCAAGTTGCTGAACTACTGGAGCAAAACGTTGATGATGAGTTGATGAAGGCCATAGGATACCAACCCGGACCAAGGATGCTGCTTCAGTACAATCCGGAAGAAAGTTCAGGATCCACCTAGAAGGACCCGATATCCAGTAGCTGACCCGTGCCCTCTTATGTGATCTTTTTGTGCTTATTTTATGCTGTTCTAGTTTAATATAGTGTACAACGCATGTAATATAGTGCACAAACTTATGTTAGATTAGTGCACTTCTTTTCTTAAATTGTGTTCAAGTCTTGTAACCATGTGGGATCCTTGGGCCTCTATATATATGTCCTCACCCACACCATTGTATCATCTTTTGTTGAATGAAATTTTGCAACTTTGCATTCTCTTCCGAGGGATCACACCAAGCTCATTCTTGGGCAAACTCCATCAACTTGGATTTGAAGCTCTCCAAGATGATTACAATCAACACTTTGGACTTGTGAGAAGTTGAGGATACGACGTAGGGGCGTGTTTGCTTCTTCCTTGCTTGATCTTGGTATTGATAGCTTCCCTATCCTTTTAATTCTTTGTTTGTTGTTCGTTCCTTGCAAGATTGTATCCTATGATCCATGGCAGTAGTTTAGAATTTGGTATCAGAGCCTAAGATAGGATCTTTCTTGTATTCATCATCAAAATCCATAAAAACCAAAAAAAAAAAATCAAAAAAAAAATCTGAAATCTGGACAGAATCTGATTTGGCCATTTCCGAACTGAATAGTTAAAGTCTTCAAAATCTGGGCATATATTTAGAATCCTCTCATCGAGTAGATGAATTTTCATATATGATATGTTCAATTTCGAGTTCATATGACAAAGTTATGGCCTATTGAAGTTTATGTGTTGTTCTTGTCCAAAAACCCAAAAATTTTCTACCCACTGGTTACTGTTCACGCCAAACTGATTTTGATCCGTGAATTATTTGGTTAATCAGATTTCATATATGGATTCATTGTCTTGATTACTTAAAGATTCATATAAGATTCGAAAAATTTGGCCAATGGAACCATTTTCTATGAATTTTTGAAGATTTGGGTTGTTATTGGTGTTCATCTCCATCTTCATCCCATCTTCAACAAGTTCTTGATCTCAGCCCATATTTTGCTCTTTGATCTTGCTTTTCTTGTGTTTTTGAGCTTTAGTTTTCGTATTTTGACTCTTATATGTGTTGTGCTTGCATTTGGAACTTGTTTGCTTGATTAATTGGATAATTTGCATCAATAATTTCCAAAGAGTGTTGAGTGAATTACATGAATAACAAGGTTGACAGTCAAATTGAGGGGTTACATACTGAAGTTACTACTCGCCTGAGACAGCACAGACAAACAGTCGAGCAACATGCTGTTAGGATGGTTCAGAGACACTTAGCAGGTGATATGGAACTGACAGCTCCAGATGCCGCTCATAACAATCCAGATAGTGAGCACAGTGAGAATAATCCCGATGATGACATGGCCGTGGCCGAGGAGGAGCTCGGTGGACATTTCGATAGGCGAGGAGGACCACCAGCAAATGCCAGGAGAGTCAGGCAGGCACCTCCTCCTGCAGCAGCGATACCTCGAGGACCAAGAGCTCAAAGAGGCCGGCACAATAATAATCATGATGAAGAGTCAGAAATCAAGGGGATTAAATTCGACATTCCAGTCTTTAAGGGAACTCCTGATCCGAGCGAGTTTATTGAGTGGAAGGATTCCATGGAACTGATATTTGAATGCCACAGTTATTCAGAAAAGAGGAAGGTACAGATCGCAGTCACTCAATTCAAAGATTATGCCTTAGCCAGGTGGCAAAAGACCACAAAGGAGATTAGAGAACGCGGATTTAGGCCAACAGAGACTTGGGATGATCTTGTGCGTCTAATGCAACAGCGCTTTGTACCATCATATTACCGCAAAAGTTTGTATCATAAGGTGCAAACTCTGACCCAAGGCAGCAAGACTGTGCAGGAGTACTACCAAGAAATGGAAAAACTTATGACACGTGCAGGGGTCAGAGAAGATGAGGAGATCACCAATTCCAGGTTCATGGAAGGGCTTCGCAAGGACATAAGAGATGAGGTCGATCTACGTGGCTATGATCTTACCGAAGATTTAGTTCACCTAGCCGCCAAAATTGAATCACAACATAAAGGCAGAGCACCACATGTTACTTTTGGAAACAGTTCAGCCGGACCCAGCAAGCCTTGGCCTGTTAAGAATTGGACAGGTAAATCGTGGCCCAAGCTTGAAGAAAAGCCGAACCAACCGAAAGGATTTGAAATAGCCAAAGATTTCAAAGCCTACAAGCCTCCAGCACCGAGAGCACAACCAGAGCGACCAAAAAGAGACATCAAGGATGTCATATGTTTCAAGTGTCAGAGAAAGGGACATTATTCTCCTGATTGTCCTTTCACAAAGAGAGTCGCAGTGTTGGAAAGTGGCCATTTGAAAATTTTGGAATCAGATGAAGAGGGATCGGATGAGAATCCTGAACATTTCGATGTCGCGGAACCAAGTGTTGATCATGAGATCATCGAAGAAGAGGAAGAAAGGGTCTTAACCACATTTGTGGCCATGAGAACCCTCAGCGCTGACAAGATTAATCCACCACTGGATGAACAAAGGGAGAATCTCTTTCATTGTCATTGTGATATAAATGGTAATTTGGCTTCTGTGATAGTAGATAATGGTAGTTGTACTAACGTTGTGAGTACTTATGTTATTCGCAGGTTAGGTATCCAAACTGAAGAACATCCGAAGCCATATCATTTGCATTGGATGAATGACAATGGAACTTTGAAGGTGAATCAAAGAGCCAAAATTCCCATCAAGATTGGTTCTTACTCTGAGAAGGTTTTATGTGATATTGTACCTATGACTGCATGTCATATTCTGTTAGGCCGACCATGGTTGTATGATAGAGACGTAACGTATAGAGGTCGTGCCAATTCTTTAAGTTTTCTATATTGTAATAAGTTGTACACTGTAAAGCCACTCCCTCCTAGGATTATAAGGTTAGATCAGGAAAGACTTAGGGAGAATATGAAGAAAGAAGAAGAACACAACGCAAAGCAGAAAGGAAAGGCTAAGATTTCCACTGTAGAGATTTGTGATGTTGCATCCGAACCTTGCCTCCTGCTGACAAAGACTGATTTCAAGCAAGCAATTCAAGGCGACAAAACAACAGGTCATTGTTTTCTTGCTTACTATAAACCTGTTGAGTTAATTAAAAGGACTTGCAATGCTACACCTGGAATTCCTGTGAATTTTGCTAGGATGCTGGAAGAAAACAAAGATGTATTTCCTGAAGAAGTATCCACAGGTTTACCACCTTTGAGAGGCATTGAACATCAGATTGACTTTGTGCCAGGGGCTTCTATTCCAAACAGACCAGCATATAGGATGAGTCCTGAAGAGACTAAGGAGATTCAGAAGCAAGTGCAAAATTTGTTGGATAAATGATGGGTACGCGAAAGTCTATCACCGTGTGCGGTACCAGTTCTCATAGTTCCTAAGAAAGATGGAACCTGGAGAATGTGCGTCGATTGTAGGGCTGTCAATGCCATAACTATCAAGTACAGGCACCCCATCCCACGCCTTGATGATATGTTAGACGAGATTGGGCATGCGAATATCTTTTCCAAGATTGATCTTAGAAGCGGATACCATCAGATCCGAGTGAAACCCGGAGATGAGTGGAAAACAGCTTTTAAGACCAAGTTTGGATTATACGAATGGCTCGTGATGCCATTTGGTCTAACCAACGCTCCGTCTACATTTATGCGTCTCATGAATGGGACTCTTCGTTCTTTCATTGGCAAATTTGTTGTTGTCTATTTCGATGATATTTTGATATACAGTGCCAACGAATCTGATCATCTTTTTCATGTCCAACAGGTGATCAACAGGTTACGAGAAGTGAAGCTGTACGCAAACATGGAGAAGTGTACTTTTCATGCAACCGAGCTGAACTTCTTAGGATTTATTGTTGGACAAGGAGGTCTCAAGGTTGACGAGACCAAGGTCAAAGCCATTTCTGATTGGCCGCCTCCAAAGAATGTACATGAGATTCGTCAGTTTTTAGGTCTCTGTGGATTCTTCAGACGCTTTGTGGCACAGTTCAGTGTGATTGACGCGCCCCTGACAGCGCTACTTAAAAAAGACAATCATTTTAAGTGGGGGTTGACGGAAGAAAAAGCGTTTGGATCATTAAAAGAGAAGTTGACACATGCTCCAGTGCTTGCCTTGCCAAATTTTGATCTACCGTTCGAAGTTGAATGCGATGCATCAGGAACGGGAATGGGAGCAGTGTTAATTCAGGAAGGTCGTCCGATAGCCTATCACAGTGAAAAGTTCTCGGGAGCACAGTTGAACTATTCCACCTATGATAAAGAACTTTATGCTGTGGTGAGGTCTTTGAGAGTGTGGCAACATTACCTTCGAGGTCGAGAATTTGTGATCAACACAGATCATGAAACCTTGAAGCACATACGGGGTCAAGGACAATTGAGCAAGCGCCATGCGCGTTGGAGCCAGTTCATTGAAGGATTCCCTTATGTCATTCGCTACAAAAAAGGAAAGGATAATATAGTCGCAGATGATCTATCTAGGAGATCGACCCTTGCTGCTCTTGCCACAACACATTTATTGGGATTCGAGCACTTCAAAGCTCTATATGCAACGGATCCTGATTTTGAAGAAGCGTACCGAGAAACTGAGGTACATGCTTTTAAGGAATTTTCAAGATTGGATGGTTTTCTATATCGGGAAAATAGGTTGTGTATTCCTAGGGGCTCCGTTCGAGAATTGTTGATTCATGAAGCCCATAATGGACATCTGATGGGACATTTTGGGAAGAATGCTACAGCTGAGATCTTATCTGAGAGATTTTATTGGCCTGGTATGAGGAAACAAGTTGAAGATTTCATTCCTAAGTGCATCGTGTGCTTGAAAGCCAAGTCTACGGTCAAGCCTCATGGATTATACCAAGCTTTACCCGTTCCAGCTGGACCATGGCTAGATATCTCCATGGATTTTGTGCTTGGTCTACCACGAACTGCAAGAGGAAAGGATTCAATATTTGTGGTGGTAGATAGGTTCTCAAAGATGGCTCATTTCTTACCGTGCACAAAAACCAGCGATGCACTGCACATTGCAAAGTTGTTTTTCAAAGAGATTGTGAGACTGCATGGGATTCCGAAATCCATTGTGTCGGACCGGGATGTTAAATTTCTAAGCTACTTCTTGAAATCCCTTTGGAGTGAAATCGGTACGAGGTTGTTGTTCTCAACTGCATTCCATCCACAAACCGACGGCCAGACTGAAGCTGTCAACAGGGTATTAGGTAATCTACTTCGTATCATTACTGCTTCAAATTATAAGAGTTGGGATGAATGTCTTCCATATATAGAATTTGCATACAATTGACATATTCATAGTGCAACTCACATGTCTCCATTTGAAATTGTTTATGGTTTTAACCCACTGACTCCAATTGACCTTCTGCCATTGCCTAGCAATGAGCATCTTAATGTTAATGGCAGGAACAGGGCTAGAGCTATCAAAGAACTACATCAGAATGTTAAAGATAGCCTGATCAAGTCTGCGGAGTCATATGCCAAGTATCATGACAGGGGAAGGAAGAAACTGGAGCTGAAGCCAGGAGACTGGGTGTGGCTTCATCTGAGGAAAGAAAGATTTCCAGCCAAGAGACGCAACAAACTATCTCCACGAGGAGATGGCCCATTTAAAGTTTTAGAAAGGATTAATGATAATGCGTATAAGTTAGAATTGCCTGATGTATATGGAAACATTAATCCTAGTTTCAATGTTGCAGATCTTGTACTGTTCGAACGAGACAAGGAAGATTCTTATCGGTTGATGGCTCAACCTTCCGATGGGGGAGGGAATGGCATGGAAGCCGTAACTGTAGCACTTACATTTCCCACTGGTCCTTGTATGAGGAATCAAGTCAAGAAGTTCACATCCCAAGTTGCTGAACTACTGGAGCAAAACTTTGATGATGAGTTGATGAAGGCCATAGGATACCAACCCGGACCAAGGATGCTGCTTCAGTACAATCCGGAAGAAAGTTCAGGATCCACCTAGAAGGACCCGATATCCAGTAGCTGACCCGTGCCCTCTTATGTGATCTTTTTGTGGTTATTTTATGTTGTTCTAGTTTAATATAGTGTACAACGCATGTAATATAGTGCACAAACTTATGTTAGGTTAGTGCACTTCTTTTCTTAAATTGTGTTCAAGTCTTGTAACCATGTGGGATCCTTGGGCCTCTATGTATATGTCCTCACCCACACCATTGTATCATCTTTTGTTGAATGAAATTTTGCAACTTTGCATTCTCTTCCGAGGGATCACACCAAGCTCATTCTTGGGCAAACTCCATCAACTTGGATTTGAAGCTCTCCAAGATGATTACAATCAACACTTTGGACTTGTGAGAAGTTGAGGATACGACGTAGGGGCGTGTTTGCTTCTTCCTTGCTTGATCTTGGTATTGATAGCTTCCCTATCCTTTTAATTCTTTGTTTGTTGTTCGTTCCTTGCAAGATTGTATCCTATGATCCATGGCATCTTTTGTTTCTTTGTCTTATCATTGCAATATCGGAGGGCTTCCTTGTCCATTTCCATGAGCAGTTCTAGATAGGAGGTCTGATATTTTTCTATCATTGCCCCCACCAAATCTTTCTGTATGCCCTCCAGATATGACATATCCTGGGCGAAGTCATAATTCAGATAAGCTCCAGCCTCCGCTTTCGACATCAGCTGGAACTGTCTCTCGTTCTTCTTAATAGGCTTCCACTTTCCCTTGTGTATGTCCACTATTAGTTGATCCCTTAGTACCGGCGATGTGCTCAGGAAATTATGAGTTCTTAGCTGTTCCATACTGCCCGTACCTTCTGTGTGTGAAAATGGATTCAAATTCTTCGTCCGCCGGCAGTTCCACCCCTTTTTCCAGAAATGATTTAGTAATGCTTGGGTTCCCTTTTCCCCAAACAAAGGTGAGGTCTTCCCATTCTTGCCTTGCGTCCTTGATCATTTTCCTCATAGTGTTCAGCAATGAGGTATGGTTCGACTGCTCAAAGTTTTCAGCACTCTTGAGATGCTTGTGCAAGTTGTGGCTCAGTTCTCGATGCCTAAGGCGGGCTTGCTCAGTGACCCATCTTTGCTCTACTGGCCTCTTTTTCTCAAACAGATATGGATTCCATTTGAATGGAAATGCTTCGTGCATCATGATTGTTCCGCTGTTTAGAATTCGACTTAAATCCTTTGTTTTTCAGTGAAGGCCATCTTGACTTGCGGATCAATAATCTGATTTGGGATGATGACATCGAAGTCTGCAAGCCCTGCATCTTGTGTTCCCCTTTCTACGTGCCTGTTCCAGATCGCTCTATGTTCCCTGAACTTCAGTTGTATGCATTCATGGTGCACTTCCGGAGTAGTCAGTGCATCGTTTGCAGCATGATCCATCATCATCCCCAGAATTTCTTCATGTAATGGAAGTAATCTCTCTCGATTGAAGTAACTGCCTCTGTCCTCTTGTCAGGGGGAATATGCACATTCCAGCTTGGTGGGAGTTCTAATTCAGTCTCCGTGGTCTGATCAAGAGGGACGTTATGGACTGACATGAGGGCATCCCTAATTTGCTTTATTTCGATTCTGTTTATGGAAGCCTCCTTTGCTGCTGCATCTAGTGTGCAATCAGGCAGCCCAATGCCTGATTTGATAACCTTATCATTCCTGAGAGAGAAAGAGATCATTAAATCCAAACAAGTTTTTATAATTTTTCGAAGAAATCATTCAAGTTAAAAATCAACATCCTCACATTTTGAGCTTTGCTCGAAATGTGATTTATTTGATTATTCTTGAGTTCTTATTACATGGTATAAGTAACATTATTCACAACTACAAATTTACATAATACAAATTTATTAAAATTTGAGGTCATTGGACCTAAAAATATTTTTGATTTGGACTATTGAGTCCAAAAAGAAAATAAAATGGTCATTGGACCAAAAATCTTTTTAATAGGCCATTGGGCCCAAAATGCTTGATTTTCTCAATTTTATTAAACAAGCTCGAAGCACTTGTTGAAGATGGAACGAGATGAGACGAATGGAACGTATGCTCGAATTGGAATGTGCAGTGGAGACGTGGCAAGATGAATTTGCTATTTTCGGACTGCTTGGACTGTCTTTGGACAGTTTAACACTCACTAAAATTGCAAACACTATTTTTTCTAATTTTAAAGGTTGACTTGTTTTATTTAATGAAAAGTGGGATGTAAGTGGTCCCATATTGGCTTTTGAAAAGGATAGCAGTTAGGTGACAAAAACAATGCTATTTACTCACACTTGTAGTTCCATTGAGAACTAAAATACCCAAGTCAACAATTATTCTACCAACTCTTTGTCTTTTTGTATAAAGGATTTCTGAAAAGTGTGCTGGTGTGCACTGAAATTGCCACATACACACCAACACTCCCACTTTATCAAATTGCAGCACTCTTACACAGGGTATCAATATGGAAATCAGTATTTAATGAACTAGTGGCATGCAAGCAACATGAGCACAGTATAACACTACCACAAACTCATTCTCCTCCCTAGCAAGAACACCAAATCAAATGAAGAAGATTCAAGAGGAGGATAGAACATGAGCACTAATAGACACTAAAACACAAGTGAACCTAGGAACCCTAGAAGTTTCAAGGTTCAACAATGGCGGCCTCCCCCTATGTTAAACCCTAACATGTTGCTCCAAAATTTCTAACACCCTTAAACATTAAAAATCATAATGCCCATACAGTAATCGACCACTTCCTACCCCCCAAAAACAAGAAGAGCAACTTCCACATTCTTCATTCCATACTCGGCCAATATCCAAACTTACAATATAACACGATTCACACTGCCCATCATACGAAAATGCTAGAAATCGAAAATAAACAAGAGAAAAAGAACATATTTACACCTATTTACACATTTACAGAGTAAACGCCCAAAATCGCGAAACAGGGGGAACTGGTTACTCGAGAAACGAAGAGGGGAGAGAGGTTACCAGGGCTCGGGGTTCTTCGGAGATGATGATGAGGATGCCATGGATGGTTTCGCGAGAATCGGACAGAGTTTCGCCTGAAATGGTGGTCGGAAATTGGTGCGAAGAACACTGTGTTCGTTCGGGAAAGGATTTCGGTCTTGAGAGTTTTTTGAAAATTTGGTTAAGTGTTGGAAGCGTAGGGAGGAAGAAGAAGAAGGGAGGGTATTAATACTAATGGGCCCAGTCGCGGAACCCTAGCCCATGTCGCGGAACTGGGTTTCGTGACTAGGGTCTAGCGACATTAGAGGTGTCGCTAGACTGGAAGCCTGTCGCGTGACTATGTTCCGCGACAGGAGGGTATCGCGACAGGATTTAAGAAGGGAAGTGGGGCCAAGTGAGAGTGTGTCGTGAAACTGGTCCCTGGCGCTAGACGTAGTCCCGCGACATGAGTTCGTTTCGCGACAGGATATGGAATGAGGGTTTAGAGGCCCTGTCGCTAGACTTGATCCGTGCCGCGGAACTGGGTATCGCGCCACGGAGTTGAGTTTAGCGACTGAGGTCCCAAGCTGTATCTGAAGGGCCATGTCGCTAGCCTCCCTTCCTGTCGCGAGACTAAGTTTCGCGACATGGAAGGAGTTTCGCGACATGAAATTTGAATTTTCAAATTTCAATGGACTGGGCCCGAGAGTGATGTTGGGCCTGAATCCATTTTATTTGTTTTGGACTTGAATAAATTCAGTCCAAAATATTTAAAACAAAAACTAGGCTGGCTAATTACAAAATAAACTTGCATAAAAATAGGTTGGGCCAATTTCCACTTATTGTAGAAGTTATTCCGGATTTTAAATTCCTTTAATTTCCGGGAATATCATCTGAATCTCATGGAATTGGTCCAACCAGAACCTGATTTGCTGCTTATTTTTCTGCTCCTTCTTTTTGGTGGTTCCGGTATCTCTGCAAGACAGATAAATTAACCATATTAGATTTTCTCCAAATATCGACATCCTCACATTTTGAGTCTTAGTACTCTAAATGTTTAATTAATTTTTGGATACTTTTTGATTTTAAATAGAACAGTGTATATACATAAAATGAAATTTTTATAATTTTAATGCTGTTTTTATTGAGTGTAAGCAGGGTCTGCCACTGCTTGGCTCTCTTTCTCCGGATCGAACTGTCCTATGTATTCTTTCAGCCGTTGTCCATTCACCAACACATTCTCTTTGTCAGTTTGGATCCTGACTGCACCGCTCTCAAATACCTCCAACACCTCATATGGCCCTTCCCATCTAGATCTCAGCTTTCCGGGAAACAGGTTCAATCTAGAATTGAACAGTAAAACATTTTGGCCAACATAAAAATGCTTGGATTTAATCTTGCGATCATGCAACTTCTGGGTCCGCTCTTTATATATCCGAGAGCTTTCATAAGCCTGCGCTCGTATTTCCTCAATTTCATTGAGGTCCAACTTACGCTTGCCCTGAGCAACTTTTGGATCGAAATTAAGCGTTTTAACGGCCCAGTAAGCCTTATGCTCTAACTCTACGGGCAAATGACAAGCTTTTCCGAAGATCAGCCTGTAAGCAGACATCCCAATGGGAGTCTTATATGCAGTGCGGTATGCCCATAGAGCATCATTGAGCTTACGTGCCCAATCCTTGCGGGTTATCTCAACCGTGGCTTCGAGTATATGTTTGATCTCGCGATTTGATACCTCGACTTGACCACTAGTTTGAGGATGATAAGGCGTGCCTATCTTATGGAAGATTCCATTTTTACTCATTAAAGTTTCAAAAGCTTTATTAAAAAAGTGTGTTCCTCCATCAGATATTACCACCTTAGGTATGCCAAATCTACAGAAAATGTTGTTCTTGAGGAACTTGATGACTTGGCTACCATCATTGGTTGGTAATGCGACCACCTCGACCCACTTGGACACGTAATCGACAGCTACCAAGATATAGTAGTTTCCACCTGACGGTGGAAACGGTCACATGAAGTCAATACCCCATACATAAAAAATCTTAAGTGTGAGAATTCCTTTCTGAGGCATCTCATCCCTCTTGGAAATGTTTCCTAACCTTTGGCATCTGTCGCAGGCTTTTGCAAACACCTTGCAGTCCTCATAAATAGTAGGCCAGAAAAATCCACACTCGAGTACCTTGTGGGCAGTTCGAGTGGGACCGTGGTGACCTCCATATTCAGATTCGTGGCATTTCTTGGTGATTTGGTAAGCCTCTGACTCAGTCACACATCGCCTGATCATTGAATCAGCGCAGTGTTTGAACAGGAAAGGGTCTTCCCAGAAGTAGTTTACTACTTCTTTGAAGAATTTTTGCCCTTTTGTATTTCTGCTGGAATGGTGGAACTATCCTACATGCTAAAAAGTTAGCAATGTCGGAGAACCATGGACACGCTTGGTCATGCAAATGCAGTGCGAACAACTGCTCGCCGGGAACGCTTCATTAACGGCTTTCTCATTTTTACCATTTTCTAATCGAGATAAGTGGTCAGCAGCACCATTATCTCGACCTCGCCTATCTTTTATTACGATGTCAAACTCTTCCAGCAACAGCACCCACCTGATTAAACGAGGCTTTGCGGCTTGCTTGCTGAACAAGTATCTAAGTGCACTGTGGTCAGTGTATACTATAGTCTTTGTACCAATAAGATACTGTCTGAACTTGTCAAACGCAAAGACTACAGCATACATCTCTTTTTCTGTAGTGGTGTAGTTTATTTGGGCTTCATTCAAGGCATGACTTGCGTAATGAATTACGCAATGTCTCCCATCCTTATGTTGCCCTAAAACTGCTCCCTCTGCAAGACCACTTGCATCACACATCACCTCGAATGGCAGTGACCAATTGGGTGGCTGCACAATTGGAGCAGAAGCTAACATCGTTTTGAGCGTGTCAAAGGCTTGGACACACGCTTCATTTATTACAAAAGAATTTTCTTTACAAAGAAGGTTAGTGAGCGGCTTGGAAATTTTAGAGAAATCCTTAATGAATCTCCGGTAAAAACTGGCATGCCCTAAGAAGCTCCTAACCGATTTTATTGAATTGGGGAGAGGGAGATTAGAAATTATGGAAACCTTAGCCGGATCGACCTCAATGCCTGCACGTGAGATGCGGTGACCTAACACTATGCCCTCAGTGACCATAAAATAACATTTTTCCCAGTTTAAAACTAAGTTAGTGTCCTCACATCTCTTTAAAATTTTAGCAAGATTGGTCAGACAATCATCAAACGTATCTCCATATACAGAGAAGTCATCCATGAAGACTTCAATGCATTTTTCGATAAATTCAAAGAAAACCGACATCATGCATCTTTGAAAGGTTGCTGGTGCATTGCATAATCCAAAAGGCATGCGCCTATAGGCAAAAGTGCCATAAGGGCATGTAAAAGTTGTTTTTTCATGATGCTCCCTGGCGATCAGTATTTGATTGTAACCTGAATAACCATCCAAAAAACAATAAAATTCCCTTCCCGCCAACCGTTCCAACATTTGATCGATAAATGGTAAAGGGAAATGGTCATTGTAAGTGGCCTCGTTCAGCTTCCGGTAGTCTATACAGACTCTCCATCCGGTGACCGGCCGTGTTGCAATTTCCTCCCCTTGTTCATTCTTGGTGATGCACATCCCACCCCGCTTTGGAACAACCTGCACAGGACTGACCCATTTTCTGTCAGAAATTGGGTATATAATACCGGCATCTAACAGCTTGATCACTTCTTTTCTTACCACTTCCTGCATGGGTGGGTTCAATCTTCATTGGGGCTGGCGCGAAGGCTTGAAATTCTCCTCCATTAAAATCCTGTGCATACAAACAGAAGGGCTTATTCCTTTGATATGAGAAATGGTCCAACCAATTGCACGGACATATTTTTTAAGCACTCCCACCAGAGCATTTTCTTGATCTTGTGTCAGCTTAGCTGACACAATTATCGGTAACATTTTTTGTTCAGCGAGAAACGCATACTTAAGATGGTCCGGTAGCACTTTTAGTTCAAGCTCCGGTGGCCATTCCACAGAAGGAAGTAATTTGCGAGAATTAGATGGGGGAAATTCAGATTTACCTTTCGGATCCTGCATCAGTACAGGATCCGCCTCCTCTTGGTTGGCGCCTTCATGGAAATCGGCGCCGTCAAACTCGTCCAAATCCCCAGTTTCGAGATCGGCGAAATGGACGGCGCTGCATCCTTCGTGCTCCACGCCAGAAGGCTTCAGTACGTGCTTTGAAAAGTCATCATCCATCATCATTACAATCCCAGTTTCAGAGTCTAGCTCTCTCTCACTCCTATCTATTACATTGTCAAATGAAAAACAAGAACCATCGTTTGGATATTTTTGCAATTTCGCTATGTCGAAGACAACTTCCTCCCCATCTACTCGGAGGTCACTTTTCCAGATTTAGCGTCAATGAATGCTCCGCCGGTGGCCAAGAACGACCTTTCTAAGATGAAGGGCATGTCGGAATCCTCCTCAATGTCCAGAATAATGAAATCTACCGGGATTGGGGTGTTGCCTGCTCTAATTATGACACCTTTCAGGATCCAGATTGGCTGTGTGATCGATCTGTCTGCAAGCTGCACCCTCATTTTTATTGGCTCCACAGTTCCAAGCTTGAGACGTCTTGCCATGGCCAACGGCATGACATTGATACTTGATCCGAGATCACAAAGCCCTTTTCCAGTGCTGACTTGGCCAATCCGGATCGGTAGGGTGTAGCAGCCAGGGTCTTCCTTCTTCTCCGGCAGTTTCCTCTGAATGATTGCATTGCAGGTACTGTTGAGTACCACCAATTCTTCGTGCTCAACCTTGCTTTTTCCTGAAATCATTTCTTTTAAGAACTTAGCATAGGTTGGCATTTCAGAGATCATTTCAATCAAAGGTATGGTAATCTCAACTTCTTGCAGTCTTTTCAGAAATTTCTCAAACTTAAGGTCTTGTTCCTTATTTTTCAGCCTTGCTGGGTACGGAACCCTTGGCATGAACTTTTTATTATCAAAAGTTTTTTGTGGTGAAAGGTCAGAAATTGTACCTTCACCTTTACCATTTCCGGCCTTGTCTGCTGCAACTTCAGTCTGCAAGTGGGCTGTCTCTTTTTCAGCATCATTTTCATTCTCCTCAATATCATCTCCCAGTTCCTGTTCTTTTCCCAGTTTCTCCTTGATTTTTGGTCCCTTTAGAACTTTACCAGATTTCAGTGTGATGGCTTTACACTGAGGGTTTTTCTCAGCAGTGCTGGGCAGTGCTCCCTGGTCCCGTTTTTGCATTTCCTTGGCCATTTGTGTAACCTGGGTCTCCACATTCTGAATGGAGGCCTGCAAGTGATTATTGATTTCTTTCTGATTGGTAATGAAGTCAGTCATAAGGGTCTCCAATCTGGAAGGTGGTTTTTGCTGGTTTTGGTTCCAATTCTGGTTCTGGTTTTGGTTGGGATTGGGATTAAACTGCTGCTGGCCCTGAAAATTCTATTGGTTTTGGAAATTCTGGTTTTGATTAGGTCTCTGCTGTATTTGGGGCTGGAAGTTGGGATTCTGGAAATTTTGAGGGCTGGGATGGAATTGTTGGTTTTGTTGGAAATTTTGTGGCTGAGTAAACTGGGCTGGCTGGGTTAACATGTGTGCATTTAAAGCGTTGTTGTTTGAGTAGGACAGGTTAGGGTGACGGTTAGGAAACCCTCCAGCGTAGTTGCAGTTCTCAGTTGTGACTTGTTGGCAGGCATCAGTGGGATGTGGTCCTTGACAAAGGCCACAAGTTGCGTCTGAGGACTGTACTTGTGTGGAATTGCCTGCTTCTTGATTTAATGCTAGCACTGCAACCTGGTCCTTCAGCTTTTCGAGTTCCGTTTTCCCTGGAGTACCTACAACACGCAGACAACGGGGAGGGGTTTCTGCATTATCATCATTCAATATTGTTCTGTTTATAGACATCGTTTCAATCTTAGTCCATGCTTGATCAATGGGCATATGTTGTAAATGTTGTCCCCCTGCAGCGTCAAGCATGTGTTTCCAGGCTGGCGTCAACCCACTGTAAAACTTTCTCAGCTGCTCCCACGGTTGGAATCCATGCTGTGGGCATTTCCTCAGCAAGTTCATGAATCTCTCCTTTGCATCGTACAGCGATTCCTTTGGTCTCATTTTGAACTCAGCAATTTTTGATCTTCCCTCATCAACTTTCCACTCCGGAAAATACTTTACCAAGAAATTTCGCACTATGTCCTCCCACGTACTTCTTTGATTGACTGGCAATGACTTGTACCATGTCTTTGCTCCGCTTGCAAGTGAAAACGGAAACAGCATCATTTGGATTGTGTTCGGAGCAACTCCTTGATTCTTTATGGTGTTGCATAACTCTAAGAACGTTTCCAAGTGGTCATGCGGATCTTCGTGGTTGGCTCCAGCAAATTGACTATTCTGTACTAGATTAATCAATGCTGGTTTAAGTTCGAAATTCCTTGCAACAATAGGTGCCCTTCCTGGAATGTTTAGGTAGGGTTCTATGATTGGTTGCATGTAATCCGCTGCGGCAGGTTGTTGATTATTGTCCAATCCTCCTTGATACTGAGGCTGCTGGTTGTAATTCTGATAGTAATTACGGGGATCATTGGGATCATTCGGATTGTGAGGAAACTGGTTTTGGTTAAACTGGGGATTCTGATACTGAGGGTTCTGAAAATTTGGGTTATTAGGAAGGTTTTGGTTATGAAGGTGTTGGTTATTTTGGTTGTTGGGAGGAATCTCGAAGGGTTGTTGGCCGAGGTTTTGTGCGTTCCTGCCTCCCTGAATGACCTGAGGAGGGGGATCGTCCAAATTCTCGTCATTCACGTCTTTGGGATCCTCTTGGATATGCTGGAGTGGTGGGTTTGGTGGTATGATGGGTGGGATATCAGGGTTTGCCATATCTCAAATATCACTACTAGTGCTCGGAGAGAAAAGTTCCTGCCTTTCCCATTCCTTTCTCTGTCTAGCTTGAGCCCTCAGACGTCGAGCTGTTCTTTCAATTTCTGCATTGAACGGGATCTCGGCGGGAGTTTCCTTTCTTCGTTGCATTAATAGCAGTTTTAGCAATGACAGTACCTGTACAATCCCCAGGTTAGAAATGGTTCGGTGAATAAGATATATTTACATGTATAAGCTAATCTATGAGCAATCAGGAATGTAATTGTCTAATAAAACAGTGCTGCATCCTCCCCGGCAACGGTGCCATGAAACTTTTGACAATTTCCCACACGAGTATTTTCGAAATAATAATAATGAAATAATCTCTTGGTTTATGTTTTATTTAATGAAACCAATTTATGAAGATGGAGATGGGATTAAGGATGTATTTATAGGTTGTCACATTTTTATTATTCGTGTTAAGAAACTGTGGCCCGAAAGCGCACGGTGTCAAAAATTGCAATATTTATAGGTAAGACCGGATCGTTCACTGTAGGATGTGTGATAGAAGCAGGGCCCACGTTGTTTTACTAGATTTTCCACTCGTATTGCTCTAATCAGTTTTAGAGGTTGACTATCAACGACTTTACTGAGTTTAATCTAAACTATGAAAGCAGTTAAATTATTCTACAAAGCACATTAATCTATTCTAGAAAGCGGATAAATTTATGCTAAGAAGCGATTAAAATTAGGTCTAAAAAGCAAGAAAAATTACCCTATGGAAGCAATAAAATTATGCTAAGGAAACTGTAAATCTAAGCTATACTAGCTATGAAGCTGATTCAAAATCATGACAGAAGGGACAGGGAGAAAAGAATAAAGATTGGACAAGATTCAGATAAAGCATAATTAAACTTCCATTTTTTAATACACAGATCTTTGTTTCGGATAATCCTGTCAGATAGCTAGTTCTCATGCTCTCAGTACTATGTTCCCTTTAACAGACAGGTACTTACAGTATGAGTTTACATGTTCTTAAGACCACAAATTCTAAGGTACCACAGATTTATAACTGCCCCGGCCAGGGTATGTTATTTCATCTGTGGTGGACAAGCAACACCTGACAAATCATTAGTTGAAGTGTCAAGTACTGCTATCATTCCCCCATGTCAAACCCAAAGTCTAAAATAAGCCTAAACTATCCCTTAACTCTCAGTCCTAGTAGCAGTTAGAAGTTCTCTCGGAAGTTTAAAAGAAAGCGATAAAGAAAGCATTTAAAATCCAATCACTCGGAAGTTTCAAAAGCATCATACTGGTAGTAAAAGAAAGCCCCCAGTCAGGATGACCGGATGTGGATAAAGAATTCCCGGATCTCGGTGAACCGCTCGCAGTGTTCACTTCCTTCCGGGTGGTTATGAGATACAAACTAATAAAACGAACTAATAGATTAGTTCGTTCCGGATGCACTCACTCAAGATTCAAAAATAGGCTTTGGCAGAAGAGGATAGCAGTTGAAAGGAACTCAATCCTATCTTAGAAAATAACCAAGGTCTATGTATTGTTCCTCTAGAATTATCTATCACACTGTATTTGAATCCAAGTGGATCCCATCTCGGTGTGACAGTTAAGACTAAATTCGCAACACATAGCAATTTCGGAAAATAATAAATTTGAAAACCATTCCCTAAACAAGTATTAGACTCTCAATAAGAACACAAACCCTTTCAGTCTAGAAGAGACCTAATCGCTGACTCTGCTTTTAATTTCCCAAAATCAACCCTCGATCGAATATGAACTAGACATAACTGAGGAATTTGTCCCTTACTTAGATCCGAATTTTATAAATGAATTTTTGTTGGAAATTTAATATACAATATCTGTTTAATTCTAGACTTCTAATATCCAAGGGAAGGATCCCAAAATATTATGGACCACAACAATTACGTAATAATAACATGCATACGGGTATATAGAAGTGTAAAATTAATTAACCCAAAATATAATGGTGGGTTTAGACAGAACGTGGGACACAGATATGAAGCAGCCGTGAGGCCAAAAATGGTGGCAGAATAATCGGGTGGACTGCAAATATCTTCTATCCAATTTCCCAATTACTCAGATGGGATGAATTTAGACAGCAGAAACCCTATAATGGCGGTGCCGCTACCAGTTGGGCCTCTACTGTCTGCGAATTTAGATAAAAACCTACATGTTTCCTCTCTGCAATGCTCATCAACTAATATTGATAGATATTAACTGACTCATATTACAGATTAGAATTTGGGTTTGGAAATTAAGATAAAGAAAATAAAACTGTATTTGGACAGTAATTAACTGAGTGGCTACTTCATTTCCCAGTGAAGGAACCGTTCGCCGACATCGTTAATTATTATCCAAACCATGCAAAATAACATACAGTAATTAACATACAGACTACGGGCTACTTCATTTCCCGGTGAAGGGACCGTTCGCCGACATTATTCTGTGATATCTTTTACTGTTCATTCACACAACACGGAAAAGACAAAATGAAAATAAACTAAAAGATGATGCCTTGTATGAGAGACATTGGTTTCTCATGCAAGGTTATGGAATTAATCCATAATTAATGACTTAAATAATCCTTCATACCATAATTAATTACAGTCCGGATTATCTGCTTAAGGCATCAACATTTGTTTTTAGAAAATTGTTTTAGTGAGAATTGAACAAAGGTCCTTTAATCATGACAATTATCGATCTTAATCATTTCTAATTATGATCTTTAATTATTGACTTAAGGGTTCAATTAATTAAGGGGTTGAATATGAAGAAACATAAAATCTGGCAAAGGGGGTGCCATGCATGTTACAAGAAAGAAAATTGCATCGTGAACCGAGTTCACGATGGGAGGCTTGCAACACGGGGATGGGAATACGAGAAAAGTGAATTTGGAAATCAAGGTTTTCCCTATCGCTAGACAGTTATCCAGTCGCTAGACATGGTATAGCGACTGGGGTCTAGGGACAGGTGGTTTAGACGTTAGAATTTTGGAATTCAAAATAGATGAGAAGCCAGTCGTGATACTATAAATTGTGTCGCGAACCTAGGTTCGCGCCATGAGTGTCGCGACAGGTTAAGTTTTAGAAATTTTTGCAAGGCAGTGACTACCTGTCGCTGACCAAAATTGTGTCGCGAGACGTGGTCTCGCGACAGGAGTCTAGCGACATGAAGTTTTTCAGAAATTTTTCTAAGTATTGGGTCCCCAGTCGCGAAACTCAAAAGTGTGTCGCGAGACGTGGTCTCGCGACAGGATGGTCTAGCGACTGGGGTTTTCAAAATTTTGCTAAGGCATAATTTCCTGTCCCGAGACTAAAAAGTGTGTCGCGAACCATGGGTCCGCGACAGGGATCTAGCGACAGGAGCCTTCATCAGTAAAAAGTACAAGGTTTTGGTCCTCAGTCGTTTGGCAGAACATTGTGTCGTGAACCGTGGGTTCTCGATAGGATTGCCTCACGACTGAGGGGTTAAAATTTATAAGACAAGTGTCCCTAGGCACCCATGTCGCGAAACAACCTTCCTGTCGCTAGACGTGGTCTCGCAACAGGAAGAGGTTGGCGACATGGATGTGGTTCAGGACACATGTCAAAAACAAAAAGGAACAGTAGCATGCAAACAACGTGATCTCACCCTATTTCAGATTAAAAAGCTATTTTAACCCAAAACGACCAAACAATATTTGAATCTACCTAGAACATACTTGAACAAAATAACACTAACACAATATTTAAAATAAGGCCAAATCCTAATCTAGGGTTTAACCACACATATGCATGAGCATTATCCAAAATAAATGAAAACAGTAAGCATAAAATGAACAATAAAGGTCAAATGACCAAAAGAAAATGAAAGCACTAAAGAATCCATGGGGAGTGAAACCCATTTCACGTTTTTGGGACATATATAAAGAATATTTTCCCATTTCATTAGTGGGTTTGTTAATACCCATCATTTTTGTGTATTACAACCCTAAACAAAGTTCAAAACAAGAGAAAAAATATAAAACAGTGGCTATCTAAGCTACTAACCTGGAAAACAACATTAAAATAAACTCATCTAAGCTACACTAGTGCATAAATTAAATAATACAAAAAAAAGAAACTAAACTAAACTAAAGAAAGACTACCTAAGAACTGATCTCCAAGCTTTTCTTCAAGGAAATGAAATTCTAACCCCTCAGTACAAGGGGATCACCTCATATTTATAGAAGTGAAACCCTAGGCTCATGGGCCTTGGTCTGAGGCCCATTGTGTCGCAAGACATCACACACATCACAACCTATGTCGCGGGACCATGCGATGTGGCGCGAGATGAGGCTGATTTATTATTTTGCCCATCTTTTTCATTTCTTTTTCTTTTCTTTCCTTTTTCTCATGTTTTTGGATTTTTCTCACATAAAGGTGTAATAAAACTGCATATTTATGAATTTTTCATACCAGCTCAATATTTACAAATATGCATAAATCAGTTCAATTCAACTGCTTTCTTATTTAATATAAGACTGGAATGCGATCAAATGCCCGTTTCAGACACGGAAATGGATTGAAAATAATGGACATTTCTGGGCATTATCATGAATGATCAAAGTAAGTTCATACTGAAAGACTAATTGCTGCAAATTCTATAAGTTTGAGAATTTTCTATGGAATGCCGGTACTAAATGAAGTTTTAATGTTTGAAACAAATAATCTATTCATACTAGAAGAGATATATTATAATAAGGAAGAAATGAAAGCGGGTCATGCTAAGTTATTACCTTTATTGATTAATGATAAGAAGAATGCTTATAATAATATAATGTCTGTAGTTGATAGTGATGGTGTTGATTAATTTTTCTTTACGTGGTGGAACTGACAAGACAATTATCGATAATTTATCTAGAAAATATTATGTTTAGCCCTTCATGGTAGATGTAATATTATGATGTCTGTAGCATCCAATGGAATAGCACTCTTACTCATTCTAAGAGGTAGGACTGCACATTCTAGATTTGATCATCCACTAGATTGTGACGAGAATTCTACCGGAAAAAACTTACCTCATAAAATTATTTAACCTCTCTTCTCATTAAAACAAAACTCAATATTTGGGATGAAAATTCTTGATTAGTAGAATGATTATGAGCCCGTTTGAATTAACCAAATTCTCCATTCAATTTCAGAGGAAAAAATTCCAATAGCAGTTTGTTTTACTATTACTATAAAAAAAAAGTAGGTTTCAACCTTTAAAGAAGGTTAGACTCTATCTTCAAAAACCAATTTTTACCCATGTCAGTGATTGTAATACCCGAGAATTTTGCAACATAAATAAATGAATAAATAAATAATAAAGAAAACATAATAAATAAATAAATAATAAATAGAATACAATAAATAAATAAACATAATACATAGATAAGGAAATGGGAAATGGAATTTAATTTCCAATACCCGTAAAGCTAAAAGATGATTTAATCAAATATCGGGTTCCCGTGTACCCAACACCGATGGACTCAATAACTTGAGTCCAAATGTAAATTTAGATCCGGATAAAATTAAAATAGGAAATCGGAGCCCGAAGATAGCCCGAAAATCGGAGCCCAAGGACATAGAGGGATAGAAGTCCGAAAGAGAGGAGAAAAGGCCCGACGGATCGCACGACCCGCCCGGACCGAAGTCCAGGCGGAGTCCGCGCAGTGGCCTCGCGCTGTTTGGTCTAAAGGCACGCCAACCCCGCGCCACTCGACAGAAACGGCTGTTGCGAGATTCTCTCGCCCGAATCCGGATTTTCCGACTTCGGTTGCTTTCCTTTCGGCTCAAGACACTTAGAGGCAGCCTTTGGATGTCCCCTAGGTCTTGTCCATCTATGAATAACCCCTTTCGCCAATCCCGAACACTTTTCAAAACCCTACGAATCTCTCTACACATCGAATCTTAATTCCGGAGTCGTCGGAGGCACGAAACCAAGGAGAGGACTGTCGTGGACGAAAATCGGAAGGCCTCTAACGTCGTGGTAAGTTCTGATCCCATCTCTTCCTATTTGTGATTCGAAAACGAGTCCTAACGTCATCCTTTTTCTTTTCTACACCCCGAACCGGATCTAGAACGAAGAACCCGACGAACCGAGGAGATAAACGGTGGACTGGAAGCCACACCTCCGAATCGACGAGCCGAGATGACCATAGATCTATAAGTTAATACTTACATGGTTTGGGAGAATTAAAACTCACTTAATCTAAAGATTTGAATCATGAACGTAAAATCTGTCACAACTAAAATTCCTACGGCGCAGCGTTTTTGCACGATTTTTCCGAACCCTTAAAATTGTTCAAACGAGAAACTTAAAACACAAAAAATGTTCCTAAGACATAGATCTAGCTTCTGTAAAAATTTCATAATTTTTCATCGTGTTTTGATATCCGAAAATGACCGCAAATGAACCTGCCTTCGACTTAGATCTTGAAACGGCGATAGATTCCTAGTCCGAACTTGAGGTTGATTTTTACCCTAGATCTAGACCGATTTAGGATTGGTGTTGAACATAAGAATTGTAGATCTATACGTTTAGAACACCTCCGTAAAGTTTTGGAATTTTTTTGTTGAGATTTGGTATCGGAATCGACTCCAAACCGAACTGTTCTAAATTTAGATCTTGAAATCTTGACAGATTCTTGGTCTGAACTTGTAGGCGTTTTTGACAATAGATATAGGATGAATTAGATCTTTTGTTGAACATGAAACTTGTAGATATATGTCTTAAGCATCTCCCTGTAAAATTTCATCAAATTTGGAGTTGGTTTGCTATGGTAGATCGTGAAATCTTGAAACTGCTGTTGGAAATTTCGGACAGATTTGTAACCTGATAGAAATCTACGTTTTCGACTTACTTCCGTATCTCGGATCGAAAAACTTAAAACATGAAACTTGTTCATCTCTGTGTTTTCGAGTCACTGGTCAAATTTCAGAATTTTTGGACTTAAAACCGATTTTTAATTAATTTTGGAGCAAACAGTGGTTTTGACCAAGTCAAATCTTGAAAATCTTGTTGAAAAGGATTTTAATGATATCGGAGCGAATAGCGTCCTGAAATAGTATATTTTGAGAAACTTACTAAATTTGGAAAATTGGTCTTTCTAAACAAAGAGAAGATTAAAACATTAGGGTTTATGACTAAGCTGGATACTGTCAATTTTTTCTACGGCTTGAGGACATAAGAGCCCAAGTGTATGTCTAGTGGACGTAAGAGCCCTAGCGACATATTGCTTGTATGGCCAGCGGACGTAATGAACCTATTAAAAAGAGATTGACCATGATACTCGTGGACATAAGAGCCCGAGCGTAAGGCTAGCGGACATAAGAGCCCTAGCGATGGTGATCTGTGAAAGAAACGAAGCGAGACATTTGTTTAAATTAAATTCTGGTAAAATTGTGCTTTTAAATTTATGTCAATTTATTTAATTACTTGCAAGCTATATTTATGATCTTATGAAATCCCTGACTCATAAATTAAGCGGTTAAATTGTTATTAGATGAATACATTAAATCATGTCTTGTATGCACATGTTCTCTTTAAATTTAATTAATGGCTTTGAAACCCCATAATCATGTATGTGTTAACTTACTCAGCAGGTTTTTGCTGACCAAACCATGTTTTTCCCTTTTTCTACAGAGTATGAAGAATATGCATCATCATATGCATGCATGGGATATTTGGGAAAACATTATTTTCTTTGATTATTCTATTCTTAGTTATGAATTGCATGAACGGGCCTGTTAACCCCTATTTTGGCCATGTTGGCCCTATATTTAAATTACGCTGCATTATATATGTAAATATTATTTTCCGCTGCAACTGTAATGATATTATTTTCGAGCTATATTACAATGGGCTGTTTGAATGTTTTAAATTCTGAAAAACCATAGCCTTGCATCTCTTTAGCAAGCTCGGAGAAACCATGTCTTGCTAGGGACGTGTGGCGGTGACATCCCGACCTGGGTTACCAAAAATCGGGGTGTTACAGTGATATGTTGCAATATCTCGTGTCACTGTAAAGAGGGGACTCGGAGTATTAATAGTAATTAAGATGGATTAACTTAAGATACTATAAGAAATGTTATTTACAATGAAAATTATATATGGCAAAAATTTGCATAACGAATACTTCATGTACGTGATGGTAATTGGTAAAGCTGGTATTAATCTTGAAGACGTACAATTAGATGGGACATTTCCAGATGATAATTTTATAAACTCTACGCGAGATTCTATAGCGGCAATAGTCGAGAGTACTTATACAAATATAAACCGCACCACTTCAAATCCAAATTTTTTTATATATTAACCCCTACCAATGAGATTGTTGCTACAATAAATAATTATTTTCATTTGAGAAATAATCTGTTTTATTCCCACAAAAACACAAGTGAGTTCACAGCCGCCAAAACATCAATGCCTCTCTACTACAATCAATTAACAATATTTGTCAAAGGGATGAAAGCATAGATAATGCAAATGAATTATTTTCATTGAAATACCTAAACACGATCAATTGTTCTGGATTACTGAATCATGACATAATCATGCTTCTTAGGAATATATATCCATCAAATAAATTATGTAATGGAAGTAGGTTGATAGTAACAAAGATGCGGAATTAGATAGTTGTGGTTAAACTAATTTTCCAAGAAATCATGAAAGTAGAAAATTCTTGATTGGTAGAATGATTATGAGCCTATTTGATTTAACCAAATTTTTATTCGATTTGAGATGAGAAAATTTCTCACTCACAGTTTATTTTGCTGTGATTATAAACAAAAGTCAATGTCAATCTTTAAAGAATGTCGGATTTTATCTTCCAAAACCAGTTTTTAGTCATGAACAGTTATGTTGTAATATTTCGTGTCACTAGTAAGATTGGCTAAAAGTATTAATATGCAATTAAGAATGATTAACTCAAGATACCACAAGAATTGTTGTTTACAATGAAATTTATGTATGACAGAAATTTGCAAAATGGATAGTTGGTGTAGGTGATAGTAAAGCGGGTATTGATTTTAGAGATGTACAATTAGATGTGACATTTTCGGATGATATTCTTATGAACTCTATGGGTGATCCTATTGCAGTAATTTTTTAAAGTACATATACAAAGATAAACTGCACCATTTCAAATTCAAACATTTTAAAAGATAGTATTACACTAGCCCCTATCAATGAGATTTTCACCAATGAAATTTTCAGCAAATTATTAGAAAAATTTTCATATTATGCTTCATACTAATTTTAAAATTTTATTTTCTTAATTTAAATTTCAAATCAATAAAAATATTATTTTAATAGTTATTTTTATTGATCTGTTATGTTTGTATCGGACAAGCCACATAAGCTAAAGAATACGGTATAATATAATTTCTTTGTTAGTTTTAAAAATAATTAAATTATATTATCATAGATATCATTTTTTGAATATATAAAAAAAATCATTACACATTTTTTATTATTCAAAATGTAATTTATATTATTACTTTATATAATATAAATATATATATTATATAAAATATAAAGTATTGCCCGTCGAGTCTCGACGGGTTATTTACTAGTATAAGTTAAATATAGTCAAGTGAGTTCTTGTTAGATTCATCTCGTTGTATAGTTTTTAAATATCGAACTTTTTCAATTTTTAGTTGTACCGAACTTGAGTCATTAATGGTCTAAAATATTTATTGAACTGCACACTGGTGGGTCCGTAGCAAAATTAAAAAAACAGAGGAAGTATTAGATATGCTGTATGCTAATTGCTATATATTATTAAAAAAAAAAAAAAAGAGGAGTACTTATCAAACATCTTTTATTATAAATATGTTATTATTATATCTATTATTAATATTTGCTACTCAATTTTACTAGTCAAATCTACTATATGCTATATGTTCTCTTATATCCAAATAGACACAATATATATTGGATAAATTTATTTTTCTTTTTAATAAATAAATATATATAAACAGGTACTATAAATAGAAAAATGGAAAATAAGCCTCCAAAAATGGGACCCACCACTGGGTGGCACCTACTGTCTTTGGTGTTAGGATCGGACTCGTCGAGCGAATGAATAATTCTTTTGACGTTTGCCATACACCAGTTCTAACATATCAACTATTTTGATAATAAATGTATTATTATATAATGCTATAAACGTGTATATATGTAATGTGAAGTACTACTCCATATAACATCGTACTAAAAAATATCAGCTGGGAGCACTGCACTCTTGAAGGTCAATATTGCTTTCCATGAGTTTGTGTGGTCATAAATCCATCGTATCCACAATGTTTAGCTAGCCCTCTTGTCCATATATATATTCAATCAAAACCTCTCCTTCACAACATATCTGATTCGTAATATAATTACACCATCCTAATTAATCCATGGCTATTCCATTGACAACAATTTCTGGGATTTTAGCAGCATGTCTCCTTGCACTTGCCCTTCAGCTGTTTTTCTTATCACCATCACCATTAATGTTTGGTACTCATTTTGGTGCACTTGAAATTCCCTCACCTTCTTCCACTCTGTCATTCCCCTCAAACTCCAAATTACAGGCCCGTCTCCGATCCCATTAATGAATAATTACATACATATGTATTTGTTTTTTTTGTTTTTTGTTTTTTGTTTTTTTTTTTAAAAAATTGGACTGTAATAATTATTGTTACCACATGGTTTCCGGACTCATCATTATAGGAAGTGGTTAAACTAGGAGAAGGCCTCCTGAAGCACCCGGAAGCCGTCACTGTGGAAGGAACAGGAACTATGTACACGGCAACGAGAGACGGGTGGATCAAAAGGTTGCGATCAGGAGGGCTAGGAAACGGGACGTGGGAGAATTGGTGGCATGTGGAGAGTGATGGCTTGCTGGGAATGGCTGCCACTGAAGCTGGTGATTTAATACTGTGTGATGCAGACAATGTGTGATCATGTCTAGCTCATAATTATTGTGTTCAAATTCGATTCATTTGGAATTTTTGAATCTTCATTATGTTAAATTGGTTGATAATGGGGTGCAGGGTTTGATTAAGGCTGGAGCAGAAGGTGTGATTGATCTAGTAACCCATGTTAATGGCAACAAAATAAGGTCAAAACTGGCACCTGAAAATTTTATGATCGAGTATCCAGACACGGACAAAAGCACAACTAACACTATGAAATTTTCATTAGATTTTCGGACGATGTGGCTGTTGCATTGTCCGATGGGATGTGTACTTCAGCATTGCAAGCACTAAATTCGACCTCAACCATTGGTATCTCGACATGCTCGACCCAATCTCCTCCGGTCAGCTTGTCCAATTCGATCCTGCCACGGGCACCGGGCACAGGGTTTAGGGACCGTTCTTCTCAATAATCTTGGGTTCGCCAATGGCGTTGCGCTGTCCCAGAACCAGGATTATGTGGTTGTATGTGAAACATGGAAGTAAGCAACTCAAAAATTACATGCACAACATTTAATAATCTGTTAGTTAAAAGTAGTAGTAATTATTCTGAATTTTCTGTGCCAGATATAGATGCTTGAAACATGTGCTTAAAGGCGAAAACAAAGGGAAAACAGAGACATTCATCGAACAACTTCCTGGCGGCCCCGACAACATAAATCTTGCCCCTGATGGATCCTTCTGGATTGCCTTGTATGTTACAGGTACGTAAAACTTAAAACTTTCAAATATTTTTGGGCAGTTGCCTTAAATCTTTTTTGGTCCCTATATATATATTTCGGATGTGATTCCAGTGCAGCTGCCTGCACTTTCCAGCTGTAATGTGAGGTGGTATTTTTATAATGTTTTGACACCAGTGTGATGTGCATCATATTTGTAATGTTTTGGTTTCAGCTTTTAAAAATTTCAGTTTTCTTTTGTAAATGAGTTTCTGCCAAACATCACAAAATTGATATCCGCCATCACAAAAAAATGACGTACACATCACAATAACAACATTTGCCAACACGCCTTCGACGGACTTGAAAGCATCACAAAATTCCCATATGCCATCGTGACTGTATGTGCAGTTGCTAATGGAGTCTGCATACAAACCCAATTGATATATTTCTCTATATTGTTTGATGGATGTCTGGTGTTGTGCAGATAACGCCGAGCAGGTGGCTGAGATTTGTACCTAATCCGACGGGGAAAGTGATGGCCTTTGTAACATCTGCTCTGGAGTACGAGGGGAATCTGTATTTGGGGAGTCTGCAAACCGATTTTGTCGGGAAATTGCCATTGAATTGATGAACTATATATGAAGCGTTGATTATTTTCAAAAACTTGGTTCGAGACAAGTCTTGTTGTGTAGAATGTTTTTTTTTTTTTTCTTGGTAGTAAGGCAATTTTCGTCGTAGACGATCAATTGGTATTTATGTAGTGAGGTGGATCATTGGACATTTCATGGTTAGTTTGAATTAGGTGAATGTATGGCGTGAATTGGACTAGAATGTTGGCCTACGAAAATTATGCTTTTATGTTTAGATAAATACGCACAATATGAAATTTATTACATTGTACTAGTAAGTACTACTCCCTCCGTTTTTTTATATCTTCTTATCCAATACAAATTTTTTTTATCATTAATAAATCAAATTATATACAAGTAAAAATTATAAAAAAATCATATTCAGAAATTATACGATTAGACGAACCCAACAACATTTCACTAATAACATCTCACTTGATTATGTTTTATCTTATATAATTGTACTAAAAAATTGAAACAAAGCTACTTGATGAATAGTATCCACTAAGAAAAGGGTAAGGTTAAAAAAAAAAACAAAAACGGAGGGAGTATTTCATAAAGTTGTACAACATGCAAACACTAAAAAAAATACTAAGAATAATAGTACTACTTATATAAGAAAAAATATTTTAGAATATATATTTTACATAATTTTTACATATGCGTATTTTAAAATATTAACTGTTAAACAAATGCATTGAACGGCGTGCCCAAAAGTTTTGAGACGGAAATAATGAGACAGGGGTAGTAATATTATTCCAGTAAACTTCATCGCAAATAGTATTGGATTTTGCGACGAAAATGTATTTTTTTCATTATTTCGACAAAATATATTCCGCAAAAATTGCGATTGATTTTTATTGTGTCGCAAAACGTAGAATTATTTGTATTAATATAACATAATATAATATAATTTATATTTTCATTTTGTATTTGATTTAGTTTTATTTTTAAAATTGAATTTAATTATTTTTCATTTAAATACTTCAAACTAATTTATTTTTAATTTTACATTGATTCATACATTAGAGTTATTTTCGAGATTTCTGGACAATACATTTTGTTTTTTGTGACTCAGATTTCAATTTTGCAATTGAAAAGTTTCAGTTGCAAATACTGAAAAATTGGAGTTTGAGATGAAAATCCTTCACAAATTTAGTATAGCGCTTATTTCATGATGGTTTAAGCTTAAGACTATCTCCAATGCTGGCTGTATTATTGCGTCAGACGCCATTTTTGCCGGAGCTTCAGGTCCAACCGGGACGGGAGATTGGCGGACGCCATCTCTAGAAATAGCGTCCTGGAACAGTGCTCTGCCTTTTATGGCGGGCACTGTTCACACACCGCTATTTTTTTCTTTTTATTTTTATTTTTGTTTCTTTTGTTTTTATTTCATAACATATTTTTTCAAATTTTGTTTTAATTATATTTTTTTATTTAATATTTTTAATTTAATTTGAGATTTAAATAATTTAAAATATAAATATTTTATATTATATATTAAAAATAATAATTTAAATTAATTTATAAATATAATATAATATGAATAGTAATGGAATCAAAATGGAATATTCTATTGTAGAGAGAAGTAGAGAGAAATATAGAGTTTTGGGTTGAAGAGTAATAGATGAAAACTATAAATTTAACTATAAAAAATAGAGATAGTGTAACCGTAAAAATCCAAATAAATGAAAAAATCCATCCCAAAGATAGGGACTAAGGCCCATAAGTTAATGGGCCCAATACCAAATAAATGCTCCATGACCCTTATTGTTTTGACCGTTCAAGTTACTGGAGAATGGATATGGATGCTTCTATTTGCATCTAATAAATTGCTAGTGGCATGGGCTCCCACAACTCATTTTCAATGCTTCTCCAAAAAAATAAATTGCTAAGAGGGTGTTTGAATATGCTTCTATTTAAATCTATTTCGATTTTTATCTTTAACCAATATAAAATTTACTTAACAACATTCGATTTACTTACTGTTATCACCACCCCATAAATTGCAATAGTCTTGCACATATTATTATTACTCAAAACTCATCATGGCTTGACAACAGCAAAGGCAATTTCATATAATCTCTTAAGACTAGAAGTTATCAAATCTCGGCTAGCTGCCTATGGAAAGACGACCTTGCTCAACCAAAGATTTAACACAATCATCGAACATTTCTTCAATCGATCTAAACTGCATTCCCAACCCCTTCAATTTGGACACATCCAATTCATACGATGGTCTATCAAGCTTCTCAAACCTACAACAAATACACATGAAATGCAAACGTTACCATACATACTTTTTTTTTCCCCAAAAAACATACACATAAATAAAAATTTACCTCAACAAAGTTACAGTTAACAGAACTAACCTTGTTGGGATCGGTAAGGTAGGGTAGCGACCAGCCAGTAACTTCGCAAGCTCATCGTTGTCAAGAACAGTCGAGCTGCAGAGATAACGCCCGCTTGCATTTTCGTCCTCAAAAACAAGAATGTGTCCCAATGCAACATCATCTATATGAACATATCCCATTCTTCCGTGCCACTTGAACTTTTCGGTTTCCCCTGATTTAATACATGTATTGCTTTTTCTGAATGAATTAAATCAAAAAAGACTCATATCGTATATGTGAAGAAATTGATGTTTATGTACCTTTGAGCAAGCCAAGAACATCGGATGCAGTGGAGCACAAAACCGGGGGCAAACTTGGTCCGATCAGAAACGAGGGAAGGATGGTGACAAGATCGATGTTGTTGTCCTCACAGAATTTCCAGGCAGCCTTTTCGGCTAAGGTTTTTGACAGTACATACCAAATCTAGTAGACTAACATGTTACCTCAAAGTTTCCAAGCAAAATATACAATTAAGGAGGAGAAGAAAAATTGTGATCAAGAAAAGTACCCCGAGTTTTTCACATAGCTCCTCTGAGCTCCACGAAGATTCATCTAATGCTACGCCTGGTTCCATGTCATCTCTTACACGTACCGTGGAGGAAGAGGAAGTGAAAACCACGCGTCTCAGAGAGGAATTCTTCTTGCACGAACGTAGCACGTTGAGGGTACCATCGATAGCTGGTTGCAGTATTTCAGCCTAAGGAAGAATGTCGAAAGGTCATAAATTGGATTATATATAAATACATGGACAAAGGATGGATTGTTGAAAGCAAACTAGACGATAAGGACATGCCCTGGGGTCATTGTTGGGTTGTCCTACAGGCGACGCCGTGTGGAAAACTCCTTCACAACCCATAATTGGTGCATCAAAGCTACCCTCCACCATTAGGTCGGCTTTCACTAGCGTAAGCCTCTCGCGTGCTCCTTCCAACTTCCATAGATGCGCCAGTTTTCTCTCGTCACCTGCTTTTATTTTATTTTATTTTATTTTTTTTCGTGTATTTATGAGGACCATAACTGAAGAATAGAAAAAAAAAAAAGAAAAAGAAAAAAAGAAAGTCATCAAGAAATGGTTAAAATCACCTGGATCTCTAACCGTGCCAATGACATGATAACCGGATAAAAGAAGTCGTTTCACCAGCCATGAAGCTAGAAATCCAGCTGCACCAGTCACACACACTTTCCCCTTAGAATCCATTTTTTTTTTTTTTTTTTTTGCTTTGGAGGGTGATACTCGTTGAGAAAGCTATGAAGGATGATGAAAGTTTATATAGTAGAAAAACAAGAAAATCATGTAGTGTATGGAGAAGGTAGGTCATGTAATACATGCTATAAAGTAGAGTGGTGTGAACTTGCACTGATTAAAAGTAACCCTTTTGCCATTCTTAAAATTTCAGGCCACCAACTAAAATATTAGGGTTATACCTCCCAACTCCCAATGGATGGTATAATTAAACCTCACAATAATGATACTAAACTTGTCCAAATTTGCTCCAAGTTCGGAACATACCTAAGCACTCCTCTTAAAAGATTGCTTCTTTATTAAGAGAGGTTGTACTAGCTAGTACACGAAAACTAGATAGAATTGTTTGGAGTTTTTCTACATTCCATGCTCGTGATCACTTAATGCTAGTAATTTCTAGTTTTGGTTTTCTTGTTCCCTTTCCATTTTTCAGGACATTTTATTCAATGAGTGCAGTGGCCATCTTTGAGTTGTTAGTTTCAAAGTCCCAATCCCTTTGGGACATGTGAATTGTGATGGTGGTGATGGTCCCCTGAGGTTTGAGAGTTTTAATTATGGAATTATGATTGGCTTTTCCATTGTTAATTAATAAGGTGATCTATTTGTGGCCATGTCCTGCCCAATGTCCAATGATCTTCCACCCTGTCTCATCTGTAGCCTGTAGGGGGATATTTCGGACTAATTTTGTATTACTAGATAATCATCACAAAAAATGAGTCGCGGGCATCTATGGGGGCCAAGAAGAAACCGCCATTTGTATTTGTTACACTAAATGATTAAGGCAGCACATGTTCTTTGTCTTGTACGTTTCTTCTTGCACTCATGAAATCATTTCAGCTTATTCTGTGGTCCATTTGGTCATTTGGAATTTCTTCTGTGATTCGGAAACGGTAAGAAAGCCCGACTTGACCCTATGTTTGTAAAAGCTAATGGATCCAAGTTTCCTTCCCTCATCAAACTACAAATTACTATCTTTATAGGAGTATTTGACTGCTCCCCACATTACAAACTACAAATTGCTATCTTTAATTATAGCAGGTCGCCTGGTGGTTCACCTCTTACATGCGCTCTTTCGCTTGCACCAAAGTTCGGAGGGCATAGGACAACGTAAAATGAGGTCACCTAGCATGTGATGGCACATGTATCTCGACATGGACAAAGCTGCGATACTTAGGTGTTGTATTTGAGGTCTAAGTATATGATCGAATTGACCAGAAAGATATGCCTTTTTGCGAAATCTTAATGGAATTAATTTATGTTTACCGACGTCCTTTTTTTTTGGTGTATTACTATTTATTTGACAATTTTTCAGATTTTATCTATTTATTCGTCCACTAATCTATCCCTAGCCCACACGTCAATTAATGGTATTATTGCCAAAAAAGAGAAGGAGGAATAAATAAGACAATTTGACCCGATTTTAAAAGGAAATTGCTATTAAAAAAAAACCGATACAACACGGCTAAGGCAACTCAGAAGTCAGAACCGTCTTACCGACAGAAGCCTTTATCGATCCAATCGAAACAATTCTAATCAACCAATTATTTTAGTCCTTGAAAGTATTCATAAGAAACAAAAAAGCAGCGTGAAAAGTCGATTTGCTCGACAACTGTCTCGAAATCGTTAATGCATAGAATTGGTTCCGGCCGCCGGCCATCTAGGGCCCAAATTTTCACTACCTGACAGTGAATTAGGAATTTAATTGGGAATTCAATTCACTTTATCCAGTGTACAAGATTCTGTGAATCGCCTCCTTTTGGATTCCAAAAATAAATAAAAATCATGGTTTTGAGGCGTTTGAAGGGTTAATGTGGTCGGCATTCGGACATTGCTGGCAAATTCCAATCCTCGGCGACAAGAAAGAATTCCAGAAAACCGTTGGAATAGTTTTCCACAGGGCCTGCATTCATTGAATAGAACAGCTTAGCTGTTCCCTTCTGTAACGTCTTTAACAGCAAAGCGATAGAAACCGCTGCAGGGTAAGGATCGCATGTGGGTCCGCACTTCCAACGGCCATCTTTTTCTCGCCAAGACTCCCCTTTTCGTGTGACCCGAAAATCGTCGGCTGGGCTACAGAAATCAGGAGACTTTTCACCTCCGGACAAAGACAGCCACCCGCTTGTCTGAAAGTGGAAACTCGGGGCATCCTTGATTTTCCCGAAAAAGCAGTATGGCTGAGGATTTCGAAATCGGGGTGGAGGACGGGCTGCGGCTATCCAAAAGGGTTTACCTCGGGAAGGACCCCCGGACCGTCGCTCCGCCCAAGCCCGCCGCATCTATGGAGAAAACCGCCACCGGTTCTTACCTTCCCACAGCTCCGATGATGTACGCCGTGATCAGAGACCCGGCGATTGTCGACAACCCTGATTTGCCGAGCTATCAGCCGTACGTGCACGGGAAGTGCGATCCACCTGCCTTGATTCCCCTCCAGATGACCAACGTCTCCCTCGAGGTCGACTGTTATTTGGACACGGCGTTCGTGACCCTCGCCGCCACGTGGCGGTTACACTGTATAATGGCTAGTCGGACCGCCGATTGCCGCTTCGCCCTTCCCATGGGTGAACAGGTTTTTTTTTGCTTTAATGTTCTTTCCTTTTGTGACAATTTTAAATATAAAGCTTGCTAGTGTTCTCAAGACAGTATATGTATTTGGCTAACAGGGTTCGATTCTAGGTGTCGATGTGGAGCTTCCCAAGAGATCGTATTCGACTCAATTAATCGCAGCCGAAACCCGAAAAGGGAACGAAACGGTGGGTAGGGTTGAAGATGGGGGCTTTTTGAAAGACAATATATTTACTCTTACAATCCCACAGGCAAGTTTCAAGTTTTGTCATTTTGTCATTACCTTTATCTGATGTTTATGGATGATGTAGTAGGAAGATTTAGTGTAATGAATGTAGTTGTGTTTGTAGATTAATGGAGGGACCAATATATCTGCTAAACTTAGGTGGTCTCAGAAATTGCTGTATCATAAAGGAGATTTGACGTTGAACGTTTCGTTTAATTTCCCTGAGTATGTGACACCGGCTGTGAAGAAGCTTTCTAAACAAGAAAGGATACAATTAAATGTTAACGCCGGTCCTGGAACAGAGATTTTATGCAAATCAATTAGTCATCCTTTAAAGGTAACTTTGATTTTGGATTCAAGTAGTGGTTCATTGTTATAGATTCATTAACGTCAATTAAATGGCATGATGATTCTTTTTTATGGAGATTTTAGGAGAAAGAGCGAAAAGCTGGAAAGCTGGGACTTTTATATGACTCTGAAGTTCTTTCATGGTCACGCAGTAATTTGACGTTCACTTACAGTGTAAAATCTCACTCTCAGTTTTACTAGTTTTGATTGGAAATGATTCTACTTAATGCCTTGAAATATTTACTTTTACGGTGCAAATGTTTTTTATTCGTCAGGTGTCTTCAAGTCGTACATCTGGTGGTGTACTTCTGAACCCTCCATTGTCAGATGATGTTGATCGTAGAGATATGTTCTGTTGCTATCTCTTTCCAGGAAAGGAGGAGAGTGGCAAGGTATGCGGACTAAGGTTTGATAAGCTCATTGCTTGCTTTCTGTAATACTAGCTGAATATTGTTTAATATGTTGTGAAGGTTTTTAGGAGAGAAGTGGTGTTTGCTGTTGATATAAGCGGAAGCATGTCCGAGAGACTGCTTGAAGATATAAAAAAAGCACTCTTTGATGCGCTGGCCAAGCTCGACCCTGAAGACTTGTTTAATGTAATTGCGTTCAATAATGATATTGTTCTATTTTCCAAAACTATGGAGCCAGCAACTGCAGAAGTTATTAAAAAGGTTACCACGTGGATTACTGCGAATTTTATTGCTGGTGGGGGAACAATTATTCTGCTTCCTCTAACTCGGGTAATTTCATGTTTTCTGCACTTTACTGACTCATGCTCGCATTACTTCTTGTCTTTATCTAATACTCCCTCCATTTTTTGAAATTTTTATTTTTTTTTTAATTTGCAACGGTTTGAGAAATGCTACTGGCCGTTGTATTACTTTGACTTAAGTTTTTATTATAGTTATATAAGTTAAAATATAGGCAAGTGGGATCTTGTTAGATTCGTCTTGTCTTTTAGTTTTTAGATATCAAACTTTTAGAATTTTTAGTTGTACCGAACTTGAGTTATTAATGGTTTAAAATATGCATTGGACTGCGTGAAAGGTGGGTCCATAGCAAGTAAAAGAAAACGGAGGGAATATGTAAGAAATCATAATGTATTATTTACATACATAAATTCGAAAGGTTTGTGAATGGTGAAAGGGTATATATTGCGCTTTAAGTGAAAAGTACACTCAAATTATTTTGGTTCAATTGGGATTTCGAAATAGGTTTGTTATTTTAGCCTTTTGTTTTCCTGTTAATTTTGATTATGAAACGAAAGTTGGTTGCATCGTTTCATCTCTTCTTAAGTAGATAGAAGGTATTTTATGGCATCTCTAACAGAAGTACAGGACTCTTTCCAACTTTCAGGCTCTTCAGATGCTATCTGATTCATTCAACTCTGTCCCAATCATTTTTCTCATTACTGATGGTTCCGTGGAAGATGAGAAGCAAATTTGTGATGTTATGAAAAATCAATTATCGAATAAGAAAAATGTGCGTCCAAGAATATACACACTCGGTATAGGTATGGAAAATGTCTTGAATTATCCTGTTAAAGTTTACTAATCTTGTTTGTACACTAAGCAAAGTTCCATATACTGATGCAATAACCAAATATGAAATTTACCAATTTTGGCTATTCTGGGATGGTTAACAGCTACTCTCTTAAATTTTAGTTAGATGTCTATGATCTCAGGATTATCAATAATTAACCCTTACAGTTATGCAAATTTGAGTTTATCTAGCCTTTGGCAATTTATTCATTCATATTATAAATATGCATATGATACACTGTTGTTTTGCCCTTAGATGCTTGGTCCCTCTTGTGGTCTTATTATCAGTTACTGCTTCTGCCATTACATTGTTTTATTGGTGTTTAGTTAACTAGTTGAAATATAATTTAGGTACATTCTGCAACCATTACTTTCTCCAGATGCTTGCTGTAATTGGTAATGGGTATCATGAAGCTGCTTTTGATGTGGGTAGGTTTTTATTTGTTTTTGTCATTTGACTCATCCTCGGATCTTATAGATATTTGTGTCATGGTAGTTTGTTAATTTGTTTTTCCAACTTCACAGGTTCTGTAAGTGTTCGAGTGGGAAGACTGTTTGATAGAGCATCATCTGTCATTCTTTCTAACATTGCTTTTCAGAATCTTGATGAACTTGATGATCTTGAGGTGGTTGCAACTCATTTTCATTTCAATTAATTTGATATGTCAGTCCTCTGATTATCTGTCTTATTACTACCATAATTCCCTGTTTTTCTTTTCTAGTATTGTTTTTTTCTTTCATAACTGTGGCTGCACCTCAAAGTGTCGTTTAGCCATTTATCGAATTGGATCCTTTCCCCCGTTCTAACAAGTTCAATGTTAAATTTAGGTTTTCCCTTCTCAAATTCCGGACCTTTCTTCCGAAAGCCCCTTGATTGTCTCAGGCAGATACTCTGGGACATTTCCGAGGACTGTTAAAGTAAGCAGTGTTCTTCCAGATATCAGCAATTCTACACTAGATCTGAATGTCGAAGAGGCTGAAGAGGTACCAATTGGCAAGGTAATCAATCTCCTCATCAGATATATGAATGTTACTGATGCTGAACTTCCTCCTATGTTCAATAATACTAATATTTACATGTCTTTATTTACTGTGATCCCCAGGCGTGTTGATTTCTTTAGCTGCTTTTTCGCAATATAAATCTTTTTTTGCCCATTTTGTCTTCTCACACCATTAAATATTGGTTGGTTTACATATGTCACAGATTGTAGCGAAGCATCAGATCGATCTACTGACAGCTCAGGCCTGGTATTCAGATGATCCGAAGCTCAAAGAGAAGGTTATTTTAGTTCATCTAATAATTTCCCTGAGAAATTTGCATGATTTGGGTCGATAATTACACAGTCGTCGTAGAGATCACATAGGCTTGCAGTCTGATCTAATGACTTGAAAATTTTGCTATTGAACTTGTGTACCTGAATCCATTGTAAAATACTTCTACTTTTCTTGATTTGTTTACCACTGGAGCTGTACGCATTGCATAGTAAGAAGATTGCAGTTACTTACGCACGGTATTTGTTTCTTTTACAGATTGCAAGAATTAGTGTGCAATATGGCGTTGTTTCTGAATATACAAACATGCTTTTAGTTGAGACCGTCGGAGGGAAAACAACTGCCGGTTCATCCACTCCTCAAAAGGTTTGTTTTACCTTTTACCTTCAGTAGATTCATCCTCATAATGTTATTAATTACTAGAGTAGTTAATTTAATCATGCTACTCCTACCTCGGTTCGTTTAAGCTCGTAATAAAGTAGGTAAACAAGCTGAGCTCGAGCTAGAAAAATGGCTCGATACTCATTTAGTTGATCGATTAGGTTGGTGAAGGGATATTTTTTTAGTAATTTTATATAAAGAATAAAAAATTTATTATTTAAAAGCTCGAACAACCGAAGCTCAAGCCCTTAATTTTGAACTCGTTGGCTTGTTAAGGCTGGAGCCGTTGAGGCTCAAAATATTTTTATTCTAGGCTTGACTTGGCTCATTTCGTATAAGATCTCATTACTTTATGTATGCTAATTTCAAAATTCTAGATCGAAGGTCGTTCTCTTGTAAAATATATTCGACCATCTATAAGGTTTCCTGGTTTTAATCGACTTAGGTTCAGGCGTCGAGCAAAAGCAGTCATCCAAAAACCGAAGAGTCCAAACCTCAGAAGATAACACTGCTACCCAAAATGGGATTAGGGTTTGGCAATATATCCGCGACTGCTGAAAACATAGTTCCGGGATCCAGTGCAGTAAAACCCGTGGATCCTGCCGAGGCTTTTGTAAAGGCAGCTTCCAATTGCTGCGGGAGCATATGCAACCAGTGCTGTTGCATGTGTTGCATCCAAGCATGCTCGCGGATAAATGATCAGTGTGCAATTGTGCTGACTCAGTTCTGCGGCGTCATGGCCTGCTTAGGCTGTTATATCTGCTGTGGTGGGCAGGATTGATTGAAAGAAGAACCATCATCATCATCATCATCATCATCATCATCATCAATGATGGTTGTTGTATATAAGTTGGTTTTTTGGTTTTCCCTTTTTGAGGACAGGAATGAATGAATACAAATATATAGTGTACATGTTGGTGATTGAATATATATATGCTTGTATCGGTGTGTATGTTGTGGGTGTAGGCCTACCCAGCTCAGGCATCTCACCAGAGGCTTCAAGAAAAGAAAAGACAAAGAAAACTGTATTCAAAGTATTTATATTGGATGTTTTGTTTTGAGATTTTGTACCACAGTAAAGAATTAAGGATTTTTGGGGATTGAATTGGGATGAAAATAATGTGAGATGATGGTATTTTTTATTTTGATGATTTTGATTGATAGGTCATTCATCCTGAAATTATTGGAGGTTAATCCATATATATCTCTTATCTACTATATCTTATAAGAGGGATAGCAACAAAATTTCCCAAGCCCCAATTTCATTCTCAGCCGTCGGATCCGGATTCAATTTGATATCTGACCGTTGGATCTCAAATCTTTCTCCCAAGATCCAATTTCTCCGCATTCTACTATTCTATTTCTTTTGCGAGCCTCAGTTTGCCTACCTCTCCGCCTTTTCTGTTTACTGTTCTTCTCTCCCCTCCGTGTTTCGCCGCACCAATTTGGGAAACCTATTAGGGATTGCCTATTTATTTGAGTGTGTAGGCGGTGGAGGGGTTCCGTTACGGCGGTTTTGCTTGTGGAACGCAGTTCTTGGAAGAGTTGGGCGATTTCGCATTTTGGCGAATACAGTGGCTACATATGAGGCGAATTCGAGGTAAGCTATGTCTATCTTTCTGTGTGCCTGCCTGAAATTTTGCCTCGTGTGTGTCCGAAGAAATACCCAGTTTATTGTTTGTTTGTTCATTTGCTTTTTATTCGTTTGAATCGTTGTTCCTGGTTTTGAGTTGATTTCCCCTATTTGTTCGTTGCTTAGAAACATATTAGTTGTTGTGCATTTGTTGATCGGTAGTTTTTGAACCATGTTTTCATTTATATGCCATGAATGTTTTTATTGATCTATGATCAGCTCGTATGCAAGAAGAGGTTAACAAGGCCATGGAAATAGCTAAAACACCACAGAAGTTGTGGGCCAAAACCCCACTTTGGAAGCGTGCATAGCTCCTTCACAAGGTTGCATAATCCTTAAAGAGAATAAAGCACCTATAGCAGAGGCTTTAGTAAAGGAAATTGCTAAACCGGCCAAAGATTTTGTCACTGAGTACTTTTTAGTTCTTTATGAGGTGCTGCAAACTTTTGGGTCGTGTAGCTTAATTTGGAAATTAGTGACATTATCGGAGTATTCAGGTTGTTAGGTCGGGAGATCTGGTTTCTTACACTGCTGAAGAAGGGGTTAGAATTTTGTGAGAAGGCAAGTTCCTCATGTCCGATAGTTTTCCTGAAATGAAAGAACAAATTATTGTCTAACATTAGAGGTACAGCAAGTGTTTTCAAATGGTGCAGTTTTGTTTGGACAATATTTTATTTTTTTATTTTTTTTAATATATTCTGATGCATTATGGAACATAGTGAAGCGACACTCATCGAGCTTGATATATTGGCTTTTGTTGTTTTTGGCCATTGATTTCAGGATTCACATTGTGTGTTTTTTTTTTATAACTGTTAAAAGTAATTGTAACGTGCTTCGGTTATTGAATGGATTCCTCATGAAGAATAATCGATTTGCATTGTACTTATGTTGTAGAATTCATTATTTTGGTTGTGCCTTGACAGACAACCTTAAATTATTGTAGTAACCTATTCAAATTCTTACATCCTTAATAAGATTTAATTAATAGTACACTTGTTTTTCTAAAATTAATATTTGGCCATCTTTTTTAAGTTCCAGAGTGGTAATTATTTGGATAGATTATTTGCATTTAACCTGCCAATTAATTTTCTACTTTGATCTAAACTAAAGAAAGATAATGAAAATGCTTCATATTGGGTGCCTTACAATAAAAGTTTCTCTATAGAGGGATGGAGGAATTATTTCATTTTTCTCCTGGGAAAAGGGTTTTATGATTAGGGTGTGTTATAGAAGGGGGAAACAAGAAACATAAATTTTTTTCATTTTATTTGCAGTTTCTTGTTTTGGTAGTTGAAGAATTTAACCTTGATATTTAGTAGATTTAATTGATTTATTTTATTTTTCAATATTGTTGTCGTGCTAATCTCGTTTCCTTCCATATAGACGACCCACAGTTTTGTAGACTACCACAACTCTTCTGTCTTGTAATTTGTTTACCTTTGATTAATTTCCTTTACTGATTGTCATGCGATTTTTTTTTTCGCTCAAACCAATTAATATTTGAAATGTGGGAATTCAGGATTGTTTTGCGATGTACATAATTCCTGCATGTTTGGTTCTTTCATGGAATTTGTTTAAGCTTAATTTCTCTGTCTGCGTAACATGGAATACTCGGGACATCAATTGTACCCGTTAAATTTATGTCCCAATTACTCTAAATCTTAGAGCTAATGAAGTTGATTATTTACTGCAAGTTGCATACCTGTTGCAAAAACGATCTTAAAAGTTAATTTCAACCTTGTCTTTTCCTTCCATGCAGATTGCAGATCGTGGAATTCCTTTCATGCTCCTGAAACTAGCAATGCTGAAGCAAAGAGTTGGCCAGCTCCGGGACTATTAAGAGTCAAGTTGAGGATTCAAATTTTTCTTTTAGTTTGATTTGTTTGCGATATTGGACTGGTTGCCTTCCCTGAAAAAGCAGAGATGTAAACTTTGAGCAATTCTTAGCTTCTTGTGTCTTACAATTCCGGTGGCTTAAATGGAGGTTGTACTACTTATTTTTCTCAACCATTTGCATTTTTAGTTTAGTTTAGTGTCATCCGAAATCATAACATTCTCTTAATTGTTTTTTTTTGGGTAAAAACATTCTTTTAATTGTTGAAAATCTTATTAGTAATTTACCAAAAAAATTTCTTTTGAAGGGTCTGCCAAGTGGAAACTGAAGAAAGTTCGGTGATCTGTTTTTGTATTTCTTGTTGCCATTTCCTTTAAGTTTAATCGAAAATTGCCTTTAACTGAAACTTTTAAAGGGTTTAACTTATTCTCTTAATTGTTTTTCCAAAGATTACAGGCTTCTCTTTGTTCCAGATTGATGAAGAGGCCCCAAGTTTTGGCATGGAAAAGTCATTTTCGATTTGTTACAGGCTGCTGCTGAACAAGAACTTTCTCAAGGTTCATTCTTTTTAGCATTCATTTCAGATTAAGGATTGTTTCTTAGTTTAATAGTTAAATGCATTGGCATCAATACCTGAAATCTCATGGCTCTTTAAACGCATATTTATATTTGTGTCTGTGCACTTATTTTCATAAATTATTTGGGTTCAATGTGAGATTCCTATGAACAGTTTCTGCACAAGCTGTGTGCCCTTTGCTCATCGGAGGGGTATGACGAGACGAACAATTAATTTATGTATGCCAACCAATGGGCTCATCCCAGCTGTAGTCTATGCAGTATTACATTTCTTTTATGTTTTACCTTTGCAAAGCAAGAATCTTGATGTTGAAGCCTAGGTGTCATATCCTTCCCACATGTTGTGAAATGGCAAATGCATATACCAGTATACCACTACTAAATAATTTTGGAAACTATATTATGTTGCCAGAAAATTTAACCTGTGCTATAGAGCTACCTCCATCTCTTCATTGTCTGTTGTGCCTTTAAGGTGCTTCATAAAATTCTAGCTTTTTTGTGCACTAGAATTTACAATGGTTGTTCTCATTCAAAAATTGTGAGGGTACCGTGATCGACTCATCGTATGCTTCTTTACGAAGCTTTTGCAAAATTCATTTGTGCAGCTTTTCGCTCTATCTGATTCTGGTGCATTTTCCGTTCCTGTGAAACTGTGACTGCGATTTCTCTTTTTTAATTGCTGGAACAACTCATTCGCCTAATTAGCGAGCAAAACCTTGTCGTTTTTTCAGATTAGGGTCAGTTTATTTTTTCCTTTTCGATCTAAATGACATCAGTTTTGTTCCCCTTGTTTTTCTATATGTTACTTAGTTTCTTGTGTCCCTTAATTCTGTTTTCACTTTTGCAAAATTGGGTTGTATGCGTATTTGCCAGGGGTATTTCATGATGTGATTTTCTGATGTGCTTTGATTGGATTGAGTTTTCATTTGGAGGTCAAGGAATTACTTGAGAAAATGACCGTTTTTTCATTTTACAGGCATATATTTAGAAAGATAACGAATTGACTTGTATATTAAATGACTTCCATTCTTCTGGTTTACTGGCTTATATGAATTAATGTTTATTGGGCTTGTATTTTTGGATGTGCATATTGAATTTGGGGGCAAACGGGCATTGGATTTTCTTGTTGTGAGGCGTGTTATTGTTATCTGCAAGTGCTAAGTGATAGTTTAAGCGAATACCTCGATTTGTATTTTATTTTATAGGGAAATTTCACAGAATTCTCATATCTAGGACATCAACTGTAAATAGGCCACAGTACATATCAGTTGATGCCTGTGATATGATTGGCTTTTTTCCTTTTGTATTGTAGTAGGTGACAATGAGATGTTTGGTGGGGATTACTTATTGTGGAGAAATGGCGGGGGCTACAACCGAGGAGTCTGAAATATGTAGGTCATTTGAAGGGTTTTCAAGTGGGCAACAGTTGCAGCTATGTCAGTCTGGTGAAGCATTAGCAGAATGGAGATCTTCGGAGCAAGTTGAGAATGGGAGTCCATCAACGACACCTCGTTATTGAGAAATTGTTATTGTACTTGTTGGAATTATGCTGAGTTGCTGCTTGTTACTGTATTTTATAGAGTATTTGACTGATGTTTGTGCTCTTATGAATTGTTTCTTTTCTAACTGAGCCATTGTTTGCAAATTGGTCTAACCTTTGACATCTTTTTTTTTTGAGTTGGCGTAACCAGACCACAGACTATTATATTGATTTAATTACTTGTGGTTTGAGCATTATCTGGTGTTGCTCAATTGGTCATCTTGATTGGATCAGATCGCTTTACTTGTGTGGGACTTTTACCTTAAAGTGCTAAATGTCAATGAATTGTTCCATTCAATCCCTCTTTCTTTCTGCCTCGCTGTTGCACCAGGTTTCAGACTTAATTGCCAAATGTTTTGAATTGCTATTTATAACTTTGATAGTAGTGGAGCTTGGTTGTCATTAAACCTGGGTAGCTTATGGATACTTTCATAGTTGTATGTACTGAGCACTTCTATACATAAATATAAACAAATTGAAAATAAATTGTTGGTTTGTTGGCCGATAGAGTGATCGTTGTGGAGGATACTCAATTTTTCCAGTGCTAGATGACTTATTCATTAATGTTGGCTAATAAAATTGTCCGGATGATTGTTTAGGTGCTGTTTTTGAATTTATTCTGCTGCTGTCGAGGTAAACCCTGGAAGATCACCCCGCCGCTTTGATTTCCTATGTTGTATCAGGTACAACGCTTCTATTCAGATTCAATTTCCTCACGAATTGATTATTTTCCATTGATTATTCAGTTGTTGTGGTCCACCTCTTTTTATCTTGAATGCACATTACCTGTCTGGCAAAATTTGCTCAGCTCTTTTGAGACATTGTAGCTGTAACCTAATTTCGTAACATGGCTCTTGTATGGGTGTGTTGTTTCTTTCCAACGTCGACAATTTGATACTTCTGGATTTACAGCAGTTGAGCTTGCACGCAAGTAGGCAGAGAAGGAGCAAAAATAGAGGTAATTTCTTTTCTTACACATCTGTGTAATCTTTCGAATATATTATTATGCGGTAGGTCTTTAAATGTTTTGGCAACAAGAAACAACCATTTGTTTGGTATAATGAATAAATTACTCATATCACCATTTCTTTGTGCTGAGATGGTAGCTAAACTTCTGTTTTTGTCGATAATTCTTAGCATCTAATTCAGGTGCTCTTGCAGCTGCCGACTATTCTAAAGCAGTATAAGTTGATTAATTACTCTGAAATTGTTTTCCAGTTTGTAAGAATGCTTATTTTGATCCTTGTTGGGAATTTTTGTTGGATGCTGCCATTTTTTAAACCGATATTTTGTAGATCAAGATGTAATATTTATAGATTTTGTGATTCTATGCAGGAATATAATTTATCTTTTCATGTTCAATTTACCTGTAGCACTGTTTCGCTACTTTTGTAGGCTACATCACAGAAGTTGTATGTCATTCCTTTCCTTTCTTATTGTGAGTTTCATGGCTGTGTCTTGAGTATGAGAATAGCATAATGCAACTTTTAGTTTTCCCTAAAACTCCTTGTGGTGTTACGGTTATCCCTGTGTTTCATGAAACCCCTTACGGTGTTACGGTTATGCAAGCTTTATTTTCTATCTCATTTCCCTATCTTTTCCTGTTTAATTTTTCTTTTTGAGTTTGCTGCAGGCCCTCTACTATACCTGGACCCATGCCTGATGAGCTAATAGTCCCCGTTACAGAATCTATAGGTGGAGTCTATTGATGGTCTCAATTGTGAAATTCTTCTTCCTGTATGACGTGCATTGAACATGACTCAATTTCATATCTCCATTCAGCAGGTGTGAAATTATTATCAAAGATGGGATGGCGGAAGGGCCGGTCAATAAAGGATTCTAACAGGGACTCGCGTTATGGTGTGATTTTCTAGAACTTATTTGGTTAAGTTTCTTTGCAGGGATATTTTGAGGATGGGATATTGAGCTAGACAGTAGTATTTAATGTCTGGATATTAGTGAATGGGTAAATGGGGTTTTGTCTAACTATGATTGTATTTTATGTTTTTTAATTGAATCTGTACATTCACGTTCTCCTAATTTCACTTACATAATTTTTTGAAGTCTTATGGGGCTTTTGGTTAAAGTGTTAGGAATAAGGATTCAACAATAGGATTCAATTGTGAAGTTTACCTCTTTCATGTTGATCCGCTGCTACATTTGAAAATTATTCTTTATTGTCGACTTTATCTTGCTTTCTGTCTACATGTTTATTTTTAGTTTGGTTTTTTCACGTTGTTTGCTGATGTTGTGATTATGTTGTTTGCATTTTCATGAAGATGCTCGGAGAGAAGCGAGAAAAGCTTTTCTGGCTGGACGCAGAAGATATTGGCAATGATATAGAGCTGCTGACTGATAATGATAAAATGTTATCTACAAGCACGCCGGTTAGATTTGGCTTTGTTTATTGGACTTAATTAATTGATTGGTTATGCTTATTAACTTTAGTTGTAATACCCGAGAATTTTCCAACATAAAATAAAATATATACAATAAATAAATAAATTCAGCAAATAAATAAATAAAGATAAGGAAATGAGAAATGAGATTTAACTTAAAAAGGAATTAAAGGAATTTAATTAAATAAAAAGAATTATTAAAGGTAAATAAATTGTACACCGAAACCCGACACCAATGAACTCGAGAATTCAAATCCGAACATGCAATTAGACCCGAGTAAAAATTTAGAGAGAAAGTAGAAACCCGAAGGTACCCCGGAAATCGGAATCCGGGAGCATAAAGGGATAGAAGTCCGGAAGAGAGGAGGAAAAGCACGACAGATCGCACGACCCGCCCGGACCGAAGTCCAGGCGGCAGCCGCGCGGTGGCCGCGCGGTCAATGGGCAATGGGCGCGCCACGGCCGCGCCACCCCACAGATTTGTTGGGTGCGAGATTTACTCGCCCGAATCCGGATTTTCCGACTTCGGTTGAACACCATTCGGCTCAAGACCCTTAGAGGCAGACCTTGGACGCCCCTAGGTCTTATTTACCTATAAATAAGCCCTCTTGAAAGCTCCGAACACTTTTCCAAAACCCTACAACTCTCTATACGTCGAAAACCCTAATTCCGGAGTCATCGGAGGCACGAAACCAAGGCAAGGACTGCGTGGACGAAATTATGAAGATCTCTAACATCATGGTAAGCTTCGATCCGATCCTTGTTCCATATACGATTCGAAAATGAATCCTAACCTTCTTCTTTTTCTTTCTACACCCCGAATCGGATCTAGAACGTAGAACCCGACGAACGGAGAGGATAGACGGAGGGCTGGAAGCCACGCCTTCGAAATAAACGATCCCGGACATCTACAAATCTGTAAGTTAATACTTACATGGTTTTGGGAGTAACTAAAACATTCAAACCTAAAAGTTTAAACAAGATTTCGAAAATCTGTCAACGTATGATTTTTACCGGCGCAACAGTTTTGTTGAATTTTTCCGAACCTTAAAACGACTTCAAACGGAAAAACTTAAAACACGAAAAACGTTCCTAAGGCTTAGATCTATCTACTGTAAAGTTTTCAGAATTTTTAGAGACGTTTTGATATGTGAAATCCACCCGAAACCGAACTGCTGAAATTTGGATCTTGAATTTCTTGACAGAACTTAGGTCCGATCTTGATCACGTTTTTGACATTAGTTGTAGGCCGATTTAGATCTTTGGGCGAACATGAAAGTTGTAGATAAATGTCTTAAGAAGGTCTCTGTAAAATTTCATTAAGTTTGGAGTTGATTTGCTATGGTAGATCTTGATAATCTTGAACTGCTATACACAAAATTCGGACAGATTAATGTTATGACGAAAATTGATGTATTTGACCTATTTCGGTATCTCGGATTGAAAAAGTTAAAACATAAAAGTTATTCATCTCGATGTTTCTGGGTCAGTGGTGAAATTTCCGAATTTTTGGAATTAAACTCGATTTTTAATGAATTTTGGAGTAAACTGTGGTTGACCGAGTCAAATCTTAAAATCTTGTTGAAACGGTGAAACTAGTCTTTAAGGTTTAAACGAGTAGAAGACTCTTTGAAATAAATATATGAAATCTGGAAATTTGGAAATCCCCTTTACAAACTTGATCTTTAAAATTAGGGGGTGAGTGCTCTGCAGGGTGCCCTCCTAACGATTCACTTCGTGCCTATATGGACGATGGTGACCCCGCGCGAAATATTGAGATATGTTGCCAAAACGGCATGAGATATATGGCCTACACTCTCGTGAATATCCTTATGGGTTTCCCGAGGCTCCGGAGTGGTACTGGGTATGGCAGATACGGCTGCGGCCGCCGGTTTCCGGCTAAACTTGTTGACATCGCGATGCTATCGTGAAACTTTGAAATACTAAATCTTGGGAGTAAATGGGGATAGTTAAATATTAAATTGTTGTCTTTTAAATTATTAAATGCTTCATTTAAATTAATTATGGCTTTATTTAAATTATTTTTGAATATTATCATGTTTTTATGTAAATATTAAATTATAGCTTTTAAACCCTACGATCATACATGTGTTAACTTACTCAGCGAGTTGTGCTGACCAAACCATTTTATTTTCCTTTTTCCTTACAGAGTATGTGGAATGATCATTAGCACATTCATGCATGGGGGAACGATATTTTTGCGAACTTTATTATTTAAATTTTTGCATTAGACATTAGAATAAACGGGCCTGTTTAACCCGTGTTTTGACCATGTTGGTCGTATTTACATTCCGCTGCATAATACTATTTCCGCTGTGCTATGATATTATTATTTTCAAGACTATATTGTATGGGCTGTTTGCAAATGCTTTAAATATTTTTAAACACTGAAATACCTAGCCTTGCATCTCTTTAGTAAGCCGGAGAAACCGTGTCTTACTAGGGAGGTGTGGCGGTGACATCCCGACCTGGGTGACCAAAAACTGGGGTGTTACATTAGTAACCTATCATGCTCTGCATTTATTTTTTCCTTTGAGTTTCTGCTTTCCATGAAAAGTATGGTTGCTCTAGAGTGCTTCGATCATTACTTGTTTCTAATTTTATCGACAGGTATAAACATTTTCGATGCTAACTACTCCTGGTTTGTGCCTCGTCCTTCTTTTATTTTGCATTTCTTCCTATTCACAATACAAAACGTGTTGTCCAATACTCATTAAATTGTGGTTATGAATCTACCAGATAATGTGGGTTGAAGTTGGGGAATCTGATGCTGAGAAGGACAAGATGTTGTTTGAGCTTGAGCAAGAATGTCTAGAGGTATACAGAAGAAAAGTAGATCAGGCAAACAGGTCCGGAGCACAGCTTAGGCAGGCAATTGCTTCTGATGCTGAGGCTGACCTTCCTGTCATTTGTTCTGCAATGGGAGAACGCCCAGTACACATCAGGTAGGTCAGGCATGCGGCTTACCAATCTATCCTCGCTGACGAATCATCCTTTTTTTTTATGATAGTATCAGGATTGTGCTTCAATTCTCCTCTCTTCATCAGTATGCTAACCTATCCAACAGCTCATATTGTAAACAATCTATGTGCACATTAATCGGTTAATATCTTGAAGCTGTATATATTTGTTAATAATGTTATATTTCTGAAATGTCTGTTGTTCTTCAGTTAGTGTGTCCATCAAGTTCCAAAGCTCCAGTAATGAAGATGCAAGATCTTGTAACTGGTCAACAATGAAAAGTATACAAATCTCTTCCCAACTTACTAACAGACTTCAATAAAAATATAAAATTACTAATTTTTGTGGAGTTTAATTAATTGAGAATTAGGGGAATATGGTCTTGATAAATGATGGGCATGATTTTTAATAGATGCTTTGATGCCTTTCTATTTCAACTGTCTAAAAGTGATATTACTCAAATACTCTGGGAAACAGTGTCTGTCAGCTTGGATTTGGTTTCATCTTAATCCTTTTATACTTTCCGCTCTGTTCTTGTTGGTAGGTGCCTTGATTTTGGTTTCTTTCTCTACCATTGAGTAAGAGAAAATCGAACTTATTGCCAATTTGCCAGTCGAAACTAACTGTTCAAGTGTGCAAATTAACATATGTGTAACATGTGATTGTAGGTTTGTGTCGGCAGTGCAATTTAAAGTTAGTCATTAGGAGTTTGGAAACAAGATCTTCAGCTACAACACTTAACTATCTGGCCTACTTCGATTCATTCAAGCGACCATCTATTATTGTTACCATAGTAGGTATTCCTATTATTAAATCTACATTTCTTTAACACGTGATTCCTTTGTTTCCTTTCCTAAATCTCACATTGATGAGCAATGAATTAATCGCATCAAGACTTATTTGCTCAAATGGGTGTGGAAACCAGCTTATAGGAGAAACCAAATGGGTGTGCTTTTAATTTGCTTGCCTTGTCAGTTACAAATTTTTTTGTTCTTGAGTAGGTTTGGCAACGAGATCCAGCAGATGAGCTTCATTACAGTGAACAATTCTATTGGTGTGTGTGTACATGTTGATATGCATGAGTATCAGGTAAACTTGAGTTGGGGTTAGAAATACATCCTCAAATATACCTAGGGTGTAGATATTGTGGAAGTTCTTTGAATCCTTGATCCTAAATTGTCCTGTTGATTGAGCTTAGGGAAAATAACGGTACTGGGCTGGTTGTTCGTTTAATGTCTTGCTCATATTCTAGAAATTACATGAGAGATTGGTCGGTGTTTTGATTATTGGAGTGTTTGGATGTGAAGTTATGTTTTATTTGGTTGAATTTGTGGGTGATTAGTAGCGTCTTACTCTATTGAACACTTAATAATTTTCTTATTTTTATTTTTTCATCTTCAGGCTCACATTTTAAATTTCACATATAATATAGCTATTAATATATTTTATTATGCATGCTTGGACTGGGGATTTGACGAGGATTAGTTCTTTGAAGTTAGGACCTTTTTTGGGTAATTACAATGGAACTGAAGGTCCTGCTCCCGTCGCCCGTCGGTCTCAGCCTTCTCCCTGTTACTCCAGTTCTTCGCCAGATTCCCCCAATTTTCTCGCTCTCCCTTGGCCTTCTGATAATGGTAACCCTCTTTTAACTATTTTTAAGTTATTTTTAACAATTGATTCATGGTAGTTGGTAAAGAAAATATTCTTCTACTTTGTTTTTTGTGCTTTTAGTAATTTAATTTTTTGTTGTGACTAATCTTATTATTTTTTGGTGTTAAATATCTTTTTATTTGTTTGTGTTCGTTTAGTGGTTTATAATGATAGGTTAATCTGAATCTAAATAATGTGAAGTTATGTTTTATTTGGTTGAATTTGTGGGTGGTTAGTGGTGTCTTATTCTGTTGAACACTTAACAATTTTCTTATTTTTTATTTTTTCATCTTCAGGTTTACATTTTAAATTTCACATATGATGTAGCTATTATCTTCTTAATATACATGCCTGGACTGAGAATTTTACGAGGATTCGTTCTTTGAAGTCAGGACCTTTTATGTTCTTTCTATGTAGTTGGTTTTCCACATTTTGTATTTGGTGCATTATAAAAAGTAACATGTTATTGTGGTTCGACAAAGTAATAAAAGCTAATTCAATTTTTATTACTTCTATATTTTTATTGCGAGACCAGATGAATAACTTGTTTGCAAAAGCTATTTTCAAGATGGAACTATGAGTTTTGGTATGGTATTTTGAAGATCTTCTGGGTATTCAGGTTTCAAAGGCTAAGCCGCAATTCAAGAGAAGACCTTCTGCAAAGCTAAAAAGATGGTGACTTTTGTTCAAATGCATTGAGTATTGAATCTTCAAATTGGTTGGTGGTGAACTTCTTTTGCCATTTTCTATTACAAAAACTGAAGTGAACAATTTAGGCTTGAAAGCTGCATCGTTCTTGCTAAAATGAGTTTTTGTAAGATTTAGGCCTGAGTTCTTCGATGAATATTAACTGTTGTTTCGTCATGTTCTTCATTCAACGAAAAAGTAAGAATAAAGGACTACCACTTATAGTTCACTCTTAACTAAGGGCTATTTGTTTAGTCACACATTTTGATCAATTTTGGTGTTTTAGGCTGAGGTTTAACAGCAAAGGGGAGTTCTCCCTCAATTTTTGCTCTTACAATATTGAAGAAGTTCAAGAACACTATAATCAATAATGTAAGTGGCCCTTTTGATTTCCTTATTTGAGATTTGGGGATGTACCTTATTAGTTTGACTTTTTATTGGTGGTGTAGTTTCTTAAAAAGAGATAGCAAGAGATAGTAATCATCTATAATAGATTTTGCAAATTGGATAGTATTAAAAAATCAGACAAGCCAAGATAGCTGGAACAGAGGGAGTAAAATATAAGGAAGACAAAGTCGCTCACCTAAAAAATATTATTTATTCGCCTTCACCATGACTTTATACATCAAATCGCCTTCTGTATTTCACAAATTTCCCTACCTCCTTCTCTCCCTTGTACATATTAATAATCTTTAATTTCTTATTGTATGGCTTTTGGCACATTACTACTTCCATAAGCGGATTGAACTTTCTTGCGCCACTATATTATTACTCTTTATCATAGATATTTTCCTATCCTTTTTCCCACTGCTCCTATCTATAATTTTGTTTGTTGATTTTTTTCCTACCTATGTCAGCTTAGAATGATGTGTTTAAATAATGTTAGAATATTTTGTTCATGTCAATCATATATTATTGCTTACTTATATGTGAACTTAAAATGATCTGCTTCGATCAAGCTATAGGACCTAGCTTGAAACATTTATGGAACCCTACTGGTTGTTTCCTTTCGATCAAACATTTATGTACATTTATAATTATTTTGGCAACAAGGTAGATGTTTGCCTTTCACACTTCTCTGCACTATTTTGTTATGTATGACCTACCTTGCTGTGTGGGATTGTTCGGACTATTTCTTTCCTTTAGTAATAGCTTCGTTGTCATGCTAAAGTCAATTTTCATTTCTGCTTTGCCCAATAATATCCAAAATGTTCTGGTCATTCTTATAGTTTCTTCCTTTATATTTATATCCGTACAAATTTAGATTGCTTTCAACTATTATGTACTCTTGTGTTGGCCAAACATCATCACTTTCGTTTCCTTTGTGTCGGGACCCCATCCAGTGTAAACCTTCATCCCATTTTGTATATTCAGTAATTTTAATTATTTTACATTTACCTGGTCAAAGAAATCACTTGTGAAAGAAAAATGTTTTATTCACATATGGTTTGAGTTGTATCATATTAGACTTTGCAATATAACTAAATTATAGTTTCGTGTCAAACCAAACGTCTTCGCAGAGGTTGGCCAAAATTGTATTACAAAATTATTGATTTGTTTATCCTTATGTGCCTGCATCCTTTTGTTTTAAAAAATCAATCACAGTTTTATTGTCCCTATGAAAATTGTAGTTTGTACTATCATAACCAACAAGCTCGGAATCATTCTATCTCAGTTGGGAGCTTTGGTAATCAATTGGATTTCATATTTTTTTAGTTTCCTTGTGATGCACACTAATTCCGTTGAAACTTTAGTGTCTGATGCTCTTATGCATTCAACTCGGAATTCTTCAGCTAATGATAGCTTTTCTTCTTGTGCTGATTTGAATATCCTCAACCTGCATTCCAGAAGTTGATGAAAGAGGAATGCCTAGAACCATTGTTTCTGTTCAGCCCAATAAAATTCCTCTTTTGTTTCACTTTGAAAATATCTATTTTCTCCATTTTGTTTAAGGATGTAGTACCCATCTTTCTGTTGTCTTTATTTGATTTACTTTCTGTGATCTTATAGATGTGTCTCTTCCAGTACCCATGTAATACCCGAGAATTTTACAACATAAATAAATAAATAAATACAATAAATAAATAAATAAATCATTAAATACATTAAATACATAAATATAGAAGAAATGAGAAATGAAATTAATTAAAGGAATTTAATTAAACAAAAGAAATTAAATAAAGTTAAATAAGCCATTACACGGGTACCCGATATAAATGAACTCGAGAATTCGAGCCAAAACGTAAATTTAGATCCGAAGGAAATAACGACACGAAATAGGAACCCAAAGAGAGTCCGGAAATTGGAATCCGTGAGCATAGAGGGATAGAAACCCGAAAGAGAGGCGGAAGAGCACGACGGATCGCACGACCCGCCCGGACCGAAGTCCAGGCGTTAGTCGCGCGCTAGCCGCGCGCTAAAAGGGGAAAAGGCGCGCCAACCCCGCGCCAGAAGGCAGATTCGCCCGTTGCGTGAATCTCTCGCCCCAACGCGGATTTTTCGACTTTCGATTGAACGTCTCTCGACTCAAGACCCTTAGGGTCAGATCTTGGACGCCCTATGTCTTAGCTATCTATAAATAAACCCCCTCGGAAGCCCTAAACCCTTTTTCAAAACCCTACGATACTCTCTATACAAAAAAGTCGTAATCCCGGAGTCAACGGAGGCACCAAAAGACCGAGACAGCGGCTGTTGGACGAAAATCGGGAGATCTCCAACGTGTGGTAAGCCCTAGTCTGAATAATCCTTGTTCGTTTCAATCCGAAAACGGATTCTAACCTCGTTTCTCTTCTCTTTACACCCCGAATCGGATCTAGAACGAGGAACCCGACGAGCGGAGAGGATAAACGGTGAACTGGAAGCCACGCCTCCGAAATAGACGACCCCAGACGATGATTAATCTGTAAGTTAACTCTTACATAGTTTTGGGAGGAATTAAAACGTTCGAAAATAAAAGATTTAACAAGAGATCGTAAATCTGCCAACTTATGTTTCTACCGACGCAACAGTTTTGACGAATTTTTCCGAACCTTAAAACGACTTCAAACGGAGAAACTTAAAACATGAAAAATGTTTCTAAGGCTTAGGTCTATCTACTGTAAAATTTTCAGAATTTTTAGAGACGATTTGATATGTGAAAACCAACCGAAACCGAACTGCTTGAAACTAGATCTTGAAATTCTTGACAGAACTTAGGTACGATCTTGATCCCATTTTTGACATAGGTTCCAAACCGATTTAGATCTTTGGCTGAACATGAAAGTTGTAGATAATTGTCTTAATGTGGTCTCTATAAAATTTCATCAAATTTGGAGTTGAATTGCTATGGTAGATTTCAATATCTCTAAACTGTGGTCTGTAAAATTCGGACAGATTTGTGTGTCTGTGAAAATTGGTGTTTATGACCTATTTTGGTGTCTCGGATTGAAAAAGTTAAAACACGAAAGTTGTAGATCTCGACGTTTCTGAGTAAGTCTTGAATTTTCGGAATTTTTTGGAATTAAATCTGATTTTAGACGAATTTTAGAGTAAACTGTGGTTTACCAGAAGTCAAACCTTGAAATCTTGTTGAAACATGAAATTAACCTTTAGAGTGGAAACGAGTTGAAATATTATTTTTAAATAAATAAAATTGAAATCAGATTTTTGAAATTAAATTCCCTTACAAACTTGATAAATTAAAATTAGGGGTGAGTGCTCTGCAGGGTGCCCCCTAACGATTCACTTCGTGCCTTAATGGACGATGGTGACCCCGCGCGCTAAACTTGAGATATGATATTGCCAAAACGGCATGAGATATAGAGCCTACACTCTCGAGAATATCCACATGGGTTTCCCGAGGCTCTGGAGTGGTACTGGGTATGGCTGATACGGTTGCGGCCGCCGGGCTACCGACTAGACTTGTTGAGATTGCGATGCAATCGTAAAATACTTGAAATACTAAATCTGGGATGTAATGGGGAAATTAAATTAAATTAAATTAAATTATGTTTTGTTGTCCAATTAAATGCTTTATTTAAATTATGGCTTTTATTTTAAACTATGTGAAATGTGTTGTTAAATAAAGCCCCGAAATAAATTATGCAATTGGATAGTTGTTTAGATTAAACTGAGTTATTATGTTTATTATCATGCTTTTATTAAGTACTAAATTAATTGCTTTTAAACCCTATGATCATGCATGTGTTAACTTACTCAGCAAGTTGTGCTGACCAAACCATTTCTTTTTATTTTCTTTTCTTACAGAGTATGTAGAGTGAACATGAGCACTTCATGCATGGGAACTTTATCTTTGAGAAAACATTATTTTGTTTTTAAATTCGTACACTAGACTACATTATGAACGGGCCTGTTTAACCCGTGTTTTGACCATGTCGGCCCTATTTACATTTTCCGCTGCAATACTATACTTAAATATTATTTCCGCTGCGCTATGATATTATTATTTTCGAACTATATTGTATGGGCTGTTTTGAATGCTTTAAATGTTTTAAATACTGCAATACCTAGCCTTGCATCTCTTTAGTAAGCCGGGGAAACCGTGTCTTACTAGGGAGGTGTGGCGGTGACACCCCGACCTGGGTTATCAAAAACCGGGGTGTTACAAGTTGGTATCAGAGCCCGGCTATTTTTAAACTATTATTTTTAAACCATTATTATTTTTAAAGTACTATTAATATTTTGACTATTATCTAAATTTTAAAGTATTATTTCCATGGAGAAATTTTTATTTTAAAACCCATGGAAAAAAAATTATACATATATAAAGTGCATTAAATTATTTTTGGGGGGATCATCATTTGCATTTGCATATTGCATCTCTTCTATGAACTTAGAATCTTGGCGAATTTGAACTTACAATCTTGGCGAATTTGAACTTAGAATCTTGGCGAAATTGAACTTAGAATCTTGGCGAATATTAACTTAGATCTCTTGCTTGCGCTAGATGGCTAGTCAAGATATGATGCAGTTGATGATCAGGATGATGAGCGTTCATGTTGATTCCCAACAAACCCTCGAACAAATGATATACCGTATGGCTCAATTGGAGGCTAATTTGCACCACATGGGCAACTTGAGAGAGGCGGATCACCACCGCATAAACCAACTCGAACGCCAAGTCCAAACCCTCACTACACAAAACCTAATACTAAAGGAGCACATCGATGCCCATGGGCAAGATTTGAACACTATCTTTGACGATCTACTGCCGCCGAGTTCGGAGGAGGAAGACCCGGAGGAGGATCCTGCTACCCCACCGGAGGATGTCTTGAGACTCTAGAGATTCTATTTTTAGTAGATACTATTTTGCTAGGAAAATATTTCTACCTTTGTACTAAAAATTTCTTTTGAGGAAATAAAATGCCCGATTTATTTATAATAAATCGAGAAAAAAAAAATCCGGACAGACCTGTCCGTACGATAAAAAAACGAAACAAAACAAATTAAAATAAAACCCCGAGGCGTACGGCGCTTCTTAGTTCGATCGAGCACCACGTGCTAAATTACAAAACATATATACGTTTATAGAAATTGCTTAGCCTATATGTTAAATTCACAAGTCCTAATCCACCCTATTTGTACTAGAATGGCACCCAGAGGAAGAGGAAGAGGAAGAACTCAACCCGCTCCTCAAACCGCAACTGAAACACCTACCGAAATACCCCCAAATGTCACGGAACCGGCCCAACCTGTAGAGGAACAACCCCAAGGTGCGCTGGACGCCCCCGCACCGAACAACGTGAGCGATCGTCTTCGAACGATAGAGGAGGTTTTGATTGCGCTAGGAAACGCGCAAGTCAACCAGGGCCAAGCTGCGGCGGTACCTCCACCCCAAGCTCGCCCTAACTACCTGGCGATGGTGAATCCTTACCAGCCGCCCCACTACGCTGGTGAGGAGGATCCAGCTAAACTGGAGGAGTGGATCCGGACCTTCGACAAGCTGCTGGGAGCAGTTAAATGTCCGGAAGGAGAAAGAGTGCACGTCGCCTCATATTACTTGGGAGGTGAAGCTGACGACTGGTGGCAGGCGACACAAGCTAAACTGACGGAGGATGACGAGCCCTACTCATGGGCGGAAATGATGGAGATGCTCAGGGATCGATTCTATCCCCTGAGTACCAAATCAGCGATGTACGAAGAGTTCCTGTCGCTGAAGCAAGGAGGCCAAACTGTGCAAGAATACTACACACGTTTTAAGGAGCTGGTGAGGTTCGCACCAAGGCTAGTGCCTACTGATGCAGAAAAGGCACAGAAGTTCGAGATGGGACTGAACCTGTCTGTGCGCGAGGTGACAGCGGGGGTACACTACCCCGATTTGCAAGCTGTGTATGACCGCGCTGTGGCGGTAGCACGTGTGCAGCAACTGAAGAGAAGGGTGAGTGGGGAGTCCAGCAGGGTCCCCAAGATAAGAGAAACCGGGACTCGAGAAGCGAGAACAATACTGGAAGGAACGAACAGCGGAGAGGGCCGAATAGGCCCCAACAAGACAACAATGGGAGAAGGTTTAACCAAGAAGAACCCGTACCACCCTGCCCAAGGTGTGGACGACCCCATCTGACGAGGGGATGCCCTCAACAGGGCGCCTGTTTCCGATGTGGTCGAATGGGTCACATACGTCGGGAGTGCCGAACTAGGCTTGAGAACATAACGAAAAGGGAAGACCTGGTCACGGGGCAGGAACAGCCTCAGAACCAAAACGGGCGGAACGGGAATAACCAGGGGTATGGACCCCCTCAAAACCAATTTAGGCCGCCGAATCAGAACCAGAACCAACGACCTCCGCCACCGCAGAATCAAAACCAACAGCAAAACCAGCAGCAGAATGCAAATCAGCAGGGCAATCAAGGACGCCCTGTGGGGAGGCTCAATGTGGTTAACCAAGCGGACGTGCATGCGCAAGGAGAAGTGATGGCAGGTACATTTCACGTTTTGAATACACCCCTTAGAGTTTTATTTGATTCTGGAGCTAGTTGCTCAATTATAGCATCAAGAATAGTGCCTGAGTTAGATCTACCTAAGTGCGAGATAATTAGCTTAGGAATTCAATTGCCTTCTGGAAAAGTAGTATCTTGCTCTAAACGATATAACGGAATTCCTATAGTGATAAAGAACGTAGAATTCTTCGCGAACTTAGTAGAATTTAACTTAAGAGACTTTGACATTATACTGGGGATGGATTGGTTATCCCAGTATAAAGCGGTGATCGAATGCCAAAAGCAAAAGATCACCTTGTCAAAAAGTAGGGGAAAGAGAGTTATCTTTTACTCTCAGCCCCTTAAGAAGAGTAAGAAAATCGTTAGTGCACTTAAACTAAGTAACTTGATGCGTAAGGGGTATGAACTATATGCGTGCTATGTGCACAACCTTGAGGCGGAAGAGAACAAGGTTGATAGCATACCAGTGGTAAGAGAATACCCGGATGTGTTTCCTGAAGACATCCCGGGAATGCCACCTGAGAGAGATCTTGAGTTTACGATAGATCTCATTCCGGGCACAGAGCCTGTCTCAAAAGCTCCATACCGGATGGCACCACTGGAAATGATGGAGTTAAAAGACCAACTCGAGGAGCTGTTAGGAAAAGGGTATATAAGGCCGAGTACTTCCCCCTGGGGAGCACCGGTTTTAATTGTTAAGAAGAAAGACGGAGGATTACGTCTTTGCATTGACTATCAAGGGTTAAACCAAGTGACTATCAAGAATAAATACCCTTTGCCGAGAATAGAGGATCTTTTTGATCAACTGAAGGGAGCTTCAGTATTCTCAAAGATCGACTTACGATCTGGGTATCACCAGTTGAGAATTGCCGAGAAGGACATTCCGAAGACGGCGTTTCAAACTCGATATGGCCACTACGAGTTCACAGTGTTATCCTTTGGGTTAACAAATGCTCCGGCAATGTTCATGAACCCCATGAACAATGTATTTCGAGAGCTGTTAGATCAGTGCGTAGTGGTGTTCATTGATGACATCCTGATCTACTCGAAAAACGAGGAGGAGCATGCCCAGCACTTGCACCAAGTGTTAGGGACCTTGCGAAGGAATCAGCTATACGGCAAATTGTCCAAATGCGATTTTTGGTTGAAGGAGGTAGCATTTCTTGGACATATAGTATCCACTGATGGAGTTTCAGTGGATCCGGCAAAAGTTTCTGCCGTGACTGAATGGGCAACTCCCAAGAGCCAAACCGAGATAAGGAGTTTCCTTGGATTAGCGGGTACTATAGACGGTTCGTGAAGGATTTTTCGAAAATCGCACGACCTTTGACCCAGCTACTGAAAAAGGGAGTAAAATACGTGTGGACAGAGGCTTGTGAGACAGCGTTTCAAGAACTGAAGAAACGACTCACTGATAATGGCCAAAATTGACCATTATTTTCAATCTATTTCCGTGTCTAAACATGGACATTCGATCGTATTCCGGTCTTATTTTAATAAGAAAGCAGTTGAATTTAACAGATTTATGCAAGTTTGTATAAATAATAAGCTGGTATTGAAAAATACAAAAATATGGTTATTTTCATTAATTTTATGTTAAAAAACCCAAAAACATGATAAAATACTAAAAATCCCACATTTGATAATTATGGTCTAGTAATATTTGTTCGGTGGAACACGGGTCTATTAAACGAATCCCTAGCCAAATAATCAAGTGGAAAAAATGTTATATTTATATTATTTTATATTTTGATGTATATATTTTTAATTTTTATGTTTGTTTATTTCTATTTCTGTTTTGAGCTATAATTAAGAATTAATTGGTCCACTAATCCATTTATTTGATTAAATGCAGGTAAATTGGTGATTTGGATCCAACAAAAATTATTAATCCAGCCCAACCAATATTTTTCAGTCCAAATTCTAAATAGTCCATCAAACCAAAAGCCCAAAACCACTTGAGCCCATTCCCCAAGCCCAAAACACACACAGGCCCAACACCTAAGCCCAACCAGCCTAACCCTAATCCATTCACCCCAACCCTAACCCTTCGCCGGCGCCGCCACCGCCGCCGGCGAGGTTCCGGCCAGCCCTCCTCCGTCCCATCTCCTCCATTTTCCAACCCTCTCCGTCGCCCTCATCTTCACCCCCTTCTCCAGCCACCAACACCACAGCGCCCCTCCGTTCACATCTCCGATCACCCTCGCCACCACTGTCCATCCATTTTCCGACCAAAACACCCCACAACCGCCGCTGCTCCGATCCCATCGCCCACCACCATTTCTGCCCCATCTCCATTCCCGTCGCCCATCCATCTCGCCCTCCACCACCATCCCTCAGCCCTCCAACTCCAGAAATCCAACACTCCTCCGATCGGCAGCCCCTTGCCTTCCTCATCTCGCCTCGACAGCCGCGAGCGCCACCACTCCCTGTCCGCAGCCACCACCAGCCACCGCTCCGCCAGTCACCGCTTTCCGCCCCCAAAATCAGCAGCCCCCGCTGCCTCTTAGCCTCCACCAATCTCCATCTCCGTCGCTCATCTCCACCGCCTCACCCTCGCCATCGCCGGACAGCCCTCGGCCATCTCCACCGCCATCGCCGCCCAAGGTCAGCGCCGCCGCCACTTGCCCTCAAGGATCTTCCATCCATCCCTCAACAAACAAGAAATGGAGGCAGAAGAGAAAACAGAGGAGAAACTTGAAACAGAAATGGAGGAGGAAAGAAGAAATTAAAAAAATGGAAGAAGAGGAGAGCTAGAAAAATAGAAGAAGATGAACGAAGAAGAGAAGAAAAATGGTGGAATGAAGAACAAGAATGGAGGAAAGAATGAAAGAAGAAAGAAAATGGAGAAAATTGGAAACTGGAACGAGAAAGAATGAGGAAGAAGAAGAAATTTGGGGAAAGAAAAGAAATCTGATGAGAGAAAGAGAGAGAAGAGAATTAATCCCTTGTCGCGGAGTAACACATCGCGCCCAAGTGCTCCGCGCCCAGAAAAATGCTCCGCGCCCAAGAATTAGTCCGAGACTGTGAGAGGAGAATCAGGGCACAAAACTTTGTCGCGGAACATGGTTCCGCGACAAAGTGGATCGCGCCCAGGACACAGCTCCGCGCCCAAAAGCAAGGTCACGTGACCCATCCCCACTCTCCAGATTCAAATCCTCACATGTGGAAATGGTTGGAAGCTCCTGGGACCGGAACTCCCTCAAGCACAACAATTTCGTCCTTTCCTCTCCGGACCTCCAGTCCCGCCCCCTCTTGGGCGCCATCTTGGAGCTAAAAATTGTTTTGTCCCTATGCAATTTGTTCCGCGACAAACATTTGTTTAGCGACCAGGTGGGCCTTGAATGGGCCTAGGGCTTATTTTTGATCATCTATAAATATAACTTCCCCCCCTTTTGAACAGTAGCTACACACCCATATTTTTTTAGATTAGTTTTGTTTTTCCTCTTGGGGCACCACTGTGCTCCCAAGAAATTTGAGAAATGATGGTCTCATGGCCATGTATTTTTCATTTTTAGTTAGTTAGTTGTAAGCAATAAATGGGTTTATAGTAGTGTAGCCATTTTTATATTATTTACAGCTTTTTAGTGTAATTTTGGGTTGAAAAACACTTAATCAATGAGTGTGTTTAAACCATTATTTTTGGCTTTTGTTGTTATATGAGAAAATATGTCCCAAAATATTGTCATGTGATTTTCCCTTGGTTTATTTACTGTCTTGCTTGTATTATGGTCACTTGACCATTTTTATTATCTTTAGATAGATTTAATGCTTTATTAGAATTAATAAATGTATAACCACTTGATGCCTATCTCTTGCTAGATTTATTAGTGTAGGTTTCATTTAAATCTTAGTCTCTTAGTATAGTTGGTGGATGTTGTACTGCCTCTTAGTGTTTTAGTTTATTTTTATTTTCTTTTTCGTTTAATAGATCTAGAAAGTGGATGGCATTTTAGTGTTTATGCATATTTAAAATTGCATCCCCTATATTGTATTGCATCACATTGTAACCCCACGGGTTGCAATGTAATTTTCCCGTTGTGATCCCACGGATCACAACGCACACCCATGTAATGCAATATTAGGCGTTATGCTGCCAAAATTTTTATAAAATATTTTAAAACCTTTGTCGCGATGCAATCCTTTGTCGCGGAACCACGTTCCGCGACAAAACCCATGTTTAGCGACAAATGACCAAATTCTTGCATTTTGTCTGCATGGCTTTTGTCGCGGAATACCCTTGTCGCGGAACCACGTTCCGCGACAAAATCTTATTCCGAGACAGAAAATTATGCCTTGCCATTAATTTGAAACCCCTTGGTCGCGATGCAACTCTTGTCGCGGAACCACGTTCCGCGACAAAATCCTTGATTAGCGACCAAGGACCCAAATACTTGTAATTTTATTCTGGGAGGACTCTGGCGCGGAACCTTTGTCGCGGAACCACGTACCGCGACAAAATCCTCGTTCCGCGACCAGGAATTATGTCCTTACCAATTTTCAACCCTCTTTGTCGCCATGCCTCTTTGTCGCGGAACCATGTTCCGCGACAAAATTTTTGCTTAAGCGACAAAGCAAACCCTAATTTTCAAAATCCCATTTCTCTTATTTCCCACCCCTTTGTCGCGGAGCCACGCTCCGCGACACGAACTCTGCATCGCGACAAAGTGGCATTTTTGCCAAATTTTTATTCTTCATCTCACTCCATTAATTAATTGGACCTTTATATTAATATTTTGAGGTTGAAATCCAATGATCTCAACCCATGATTAATTTGATATAAAGAACTTTGTTCAATTCCCCATTAAAAGATTCTTCTACAAATGATTAAACTCTAATGATCTAAGTATATCATCCGGACTTTAATTAATTAATTAATTATGGAATGAGTGATTATTTAGACATGAAGAGTAATTATGGAATGATTTCCATACCTTGCATGAGAAACCAATGTCTCTCATGCAAGATGACCCAAAAATATTTTTCTTTTATTTATTTTGTCTTTTCCCGTAATGTGTGAAACAGCTAATAAGGAATGTATCAGATTAATGTTGGCGGGTATTCCCACACGGATAACTAGCTCGTGGTCTGTATATTAATTATTAGAGGTTATTTTGCATGGTCCGAATAGTGGTCAGTGGAAGCCTTGGCGGTTCGTCCACCCTGGATTATAATAGCTGCTCAGCTGATTCCTATCCGGATACAGTTTCTTTTTCTTTATCTTAATTTCAAACCTGAATTTTGAGATGTAATAGTATCAAATGATGTCGATCAACATTGTCTGAATAGTATTACAGTAAGAAAACATGTAGGTTTTTCTCTCATTTCACAGATAGTAGGGGTCTTGATGTTAGCAATCACTGTTGTTAAGATCTTCTGCTGTCTAAACTCATCCCACCTGGAATAGTCAGGACCTGGATAGCAGATGTTTGCAGTCCAGATTATCTTGACTATTCTTGTCCTCTTTTTAGCCAAATAAACTCTTCTCATCTCCGGCTATTTCATCTTTGTGTTCCAACTTCTGTCTAAACCCACCTTATATTTTGGGTTATTTAATTTTACACTTCTCTATAACTTTATGCATGATATTATTATGTAGATATCGTGGTCAATATTATTTTGGGATCCTTCCCTTGGACACAGGAGTCTTGATTTTAATCAGATGTCTCACAATAAATTTCCGACAAAAATTCCTTTATAAAATCCGGATCTGAGTAAGGGATAAATTCAACAGTTATGACTAATTCATGTCCGAATGGGGGTTGATTTTGGGAAATTAGAAGCAGAGTCAGCGATTAGGTCTCACCTAGACTGAAAGGGTCTGTGTTCTTATTGAGAGTCTAGTACCTGATAGGGAATGATTTTCAGATTTATTATTTTCCAAAATTGCTGTTTGTTGGAAATCTTGTATTAAATATTGCACTGGGTCAGATTCCACTTGGATTCCGACAAGGTGTGATAGATAACACTAGAGGAACAGCATTCGGGCCTTGGTTATTTTCTAAGGTAGGGTTGAGTATTCTTTCAACTGCTATCTTCTTCTGCCAAAGCCTATTTTTGAGTCCTGAGTGAGTGCATCCGGAACGAACTAATTTATTAGTTCGTTTCATTAGTTTGTATCTCATAACCACCCGACGAGAAGTGAACACTGCGAGCGGTTCACCGAGAATAGGGAATTCTTGATCCACATCCGGTCATTCTGACTGGGGGCTTTCTTTTACTACCAGGGTCAAACTTTCAAAAACCTCCGAGTGATAGGATTTTAAATGCTTTCTTTACCGCTTTCTTTTACCGCTTTCTTTTAAATGCTTTCGTTAGAGGTCACTCGGTTGTATTGAGAGTTGTGTAACTGCTACTAGGACTGATAGTTAAGGGATAGTTCAGGGCTTGATTAGAATCTTTGGGTGTGACATGGGGGAATGATAACAGTACTTGGCATCTCAATAAATGATTTGTCAGGTGTTGCTTGTCCACCACAGATAAATGACATACCTCTGCGCAGGGGCAGTTATATATCTGTGGTATCTTAGATTTTGCTGTCTTAAGGCATGTAAATCATTACTACAAGTACCTGTCTGTTAAAGGGAACATAGTAAAGGAAGCATGAGAATTAGCTAACTGATGGATTATCCCAAACAAAGATCTGTGTATAAAAATGGAAGTTTAACTGTGATTCATCTGAGTCTTGTCCAATCTTTATTATTTTCTCCCTGTCCCTTCTGTCTCATTTTAAATCTGCTTTCTTAGAATAATCTTAATCGCTTTCTTAGATTAATTTTATTGCTTTCTTAGATTAAATTTAATTCGCTTTCTAGAATAATTTTATCTGCTTTATTTTAATTGCTTTCATAATCTAATTTAAATTCTGTCAAGTAGTTGTTAGTCAAAACACAAACTTGAATCGAGTAACCGAGTGGAAAATCTTAGTAAACGGCGTGGGCCCTGCTTCCATCGCACATCCTCCAGTGAACGATCCGGTACTTACTATAAATTACTGCAATTTTTGACTCCGTGCGCTTTCGGGGGCACAGTTTCTTAACACGAGTAAATAAAAATGTGATTTTTCAGAAAATACTCATGTAGTGGGAGTCTGCCGAAAGTTTCATGGTAGGTAATCTCATGACATGAAATCATGAGAAGTATCATGGCACATATGCCGGGGCCCTCAGTGTGACAGGCTGAAGGTCAATTTATCCCGGTTGTATCATGAGACTTGTCAGAAGTTTTATGGCAGAGAGGACCACATTGCCATTTGAAATTAAAGCCCCTCACATGAGTAATAAAGAGTAACAACCTTAATATATCCCTAAACCCTTTCCACCGATTCATAACTCATTTCATTTAATAAAATCAATCCTGATATATTTTATTGAAAAATACTCGTGTTAGTGAAATTTGTCAAAAGTTTCACTCACAACCACACCCGTATTGACACTACCATCAGAGAATGGTGACTTCGAAGTTTATAGCGATGCTTCGAAGGAAGGTTTAGGTTGTGTCTTGATGCAAGACTCGAGAGTCGTAGCGTATGCATCACGCCAACTGAAACCTCACGAGGAGAATTATCCGACACACGACCTGGAGTTGGCAGCGGTCGTTTTCGCTCTAAAGATATGGAGACATTACCTTTATGGGCGGAAGTGTCGAATGTTCACCGACCACAAGAGCTTGAAATATATATTCACTCAGAAGGAGTTGAATTTGAGACAGCGAAGGTGGTTGGAACTTATTAAAGACTACGATTTAGAGATAGCCTACCACGAGGGGAAGGCGAATGTGGTAGCCGATGCCCTAAGTCGGAAAACCCAACACGTGACAAACTCGTTGGTAATTCCGCCGGCATTGTACATTGATTTAGCGAGATTGGACGTGGAACTTATGCATCCGGGCACAGTAAGTGACACGATCAATGCCATGGTCGTAGAAACTCCAATATTGGACGAGATTAAGCTCGCCCAACCGGGCGACGCGAAACTCGAGAAGATAAAGGGGTATATTGCCGAAGGAAAGGCAATAGGATTTGCTGTCCATGAGGATGGAAGCATTCGTTTCAAAGGGAGATGGTATGTGCCCTTTAAATGTGCCGAGTTGAAGCGAAGGTTGATGGAGGAAGGGCACAACACGCCATATTCAGTACATCCCGGAGGCGACAAGCTTTACAAAGATCTAAAGAAGATCTATTGGTGGCCGGGAATGAAGAAGGAAGTGGCAGACTTCGTGGCGAAATGTCTCACCTGCCAAAAGGTTAAGGCAGTGCGACATAAACCCCTAGGACTGATGCAACCACTAGAGATTCCAAGTTGGAAGTGGGATAGCATCTCAATGGACTTTGTCTCGGGATTACCCCGATCACCTAAAGGCATGAACAAGATTTGGGTGATTGTGGATAGGCTAACGAAGACAGCCATATTTACCCCGATGAAGTACACGTGGACTATGGACCAATTGGCCCGAGCCTACATTGATAATGTGGTACGACGACATGGAGTACCACATGACATCATCTCCGATAGAGACAGTAGATTTGTCTCTCACTTTTGGACGGAGTTACAAAAAGCTGTCGGTACTCAAATCAAAATGAGCACCGCATTCCACCCGATGACGGATGGTCAAACCGAGAGAACAATCCAAACACTAGAAGACATGCTGAGAGCATGCGTGTTGGAATTTAAGGGAAATTGGGAATCCCATTTACCCTTAATCGAATTCTCTTATAATAATAGCTACCATGCTAGCATTGGCGTGGCACCTTTCGAAGCGTTGTATGGACGAAAGTGCCGAAGCCCGTTGAGCTGGGAAGAAAACGATAAGTCAGTGGTAGTGGGACCACAACTTATCGAAGACATGGCTCAACAAATCAAAGTGATTCAAGGAAAAATGAAAGCCGCTCAAGACCGTCAGAAGAGTTACGCTGACGTGAGACGACGAGACCTGGAATTTCAAGTGGGAGATAGGGTCATGCTAAAGATATCACCCATGAAGGGGGTGATGCGCTTTGGCAAGCGAGGAAAGTTGAGTCCTCGATATATAGGACCTTACGAGATTCCAGAATGAGTCGGAAATTTAGCATACCGACTGGCTTTACCGCCACAATTAGATCGAGTTCATAATGTCTTCCATGTCTCACAACTAAAGAAGTATGTGCCGGACCCGACACATGTACTTCAACCGGAGATAATTGAGCTCGATGAAGATTTGACTTATGAAGAAGTCCCAGTGCGTATTCTCGACACTAAGGAACGAGTAACGAGGAACAAAACCGTCAAAATGATCAAGGTTCTTTGGTCAAACCACGAAAGTGAGACGACAACTTGGGAAGTAGAATCCGACATGGGAGAACGATACCCGACATTGTTCCAAACCGATACCGACACAGTTATGGGGACATAACTGCAATCTTAAGGGGGAGAGGATGTCATACCACCTATTTTTCGTGCATCTTTGTAAACTTTTGAACTACGTCATGACTTGATCCCTTCACCGGGTACGTAGGCAGCTTAGAAGTCTTAATTCTAAGTTCAGTCACAAAATAATAAAATAAACAAAAGACCTTAGCACGAGAAAAGCCGAAACACAACTTCGAGGACGAAGTTGATTCTTAAGGAGGGTAGACTGTAATACCCGAGAATTTTACAACATAAATAAATAAATAAATACAATAAATAAATAAATAAATCAGTAAATACATTAAATACATAAATATAGAAGAAATGAGAAATGAAATTAATTAAAGGAATTTAATTAAACAAAAGAAATTAAATAAAGTTAAATAAGCCGTTACACGGGTACCCGATATAAATGAACTCGAGAATTCGAGCCAAAACGTAAATTTAGATCCGAAGGAAATAACGACACGAAATAGGAACCAAAGAGAGTCCGGAAATTGGAATCCGTGAGCATAGAGGGATAGAAACCCGAAAGAGAGGCGGAAGAGCACGACGGATCGCACGACCCGCCCGGACCGAAGTCCAGGCGTTAGTCGCGCGCTAGCCACGCACTAAAAGGGGAAAAGGCGCGCCAACCCCGCGCCAGAAGGCAGATTCGCCCGTTGCGTGAATCTCTCGCCCGAACGCGGATTTTTCGACTTTCGGTTGAACGTCTCTCGACTCAAGACCCTTAGGGTCAGATCTTGGACGCCCTAGGTCTTAGCTATCTATAAATAAACCCCCTCGGAAGCCCTAAACCCTTTTTCAAAACCCTACGATACTCTCTATACACAAAAGTCGTAATCCCGGAGTCAACGGAGGCACCAAAAGACCGAGACAGCGGCTGTTGGACGAAAATCGGGAGATCTCCAACGTGTGGTAAGCCCTAGTCTGAATAATCCTTGTTCGTTTCAATCCGAAAAAGGATTCTAACCTCGTTTATCTTCTCTTTACACCCCGAATCGGATCTAGAACGAGGAACCCGACGAGCGGAGAGGATAAACGGTGAACTGGAAGCCACGTCTCCGAAATAGACGACCCCGGACGATGATTAATCTGTAAGTTAACTCTTACATGGTTTTGGGAGGAATTAAAACGTTCGAAACTAAAAGATTTAACAAGAGATCGTAAATCTGTCAACTTATGTTTCTACCGACGCAACAGTTTTGATGAATTTTTCCGAACCTTAAAACGACTTCAAACGGAGAAACTTAAAACACAAAAAACGTTTCTAAGGCTTAGATCTATCTACTGTAAAATTTTCAGAATTTTTAGAGACGATTTGATATGTGAAAACCAACCGAAACCGAACTGCTTGAAACTAGATCATGAAATTCTTGACAGAACTTAGGTACGATCTTGATCCCGTTTTTGACATAGGTTCCAGACCGATTTAGATCTTTGGCCAAACATGAAAGTTGTAGAGAATTGTCTTAAAATGGTCTCTGTAAAATTTCATCAAATTTGGAGTTGAATTGCTATGGTAGATTTCAATATCTCTAAACTGTGGTCTGAAAAATTCGGACAGATTTGTGTGTCTGTGAAAATTGGTGTTTATGACCTACTTCAATGTCTCGGATTGGAAAAGTAAAAACACAAAAGTTGTAGATCTCGACGTTTATGAGTCAGTCGTGAAATTTCGGAATTTTTGGAATTAAATCTGATTTTAGACGAATTTTAGAGTAAACTGAGGTTTACCGGAAGTCAAATCTTGAAATCTTGTTGAAACATGAAATTAACCTTTAGGGTGGAAACGAGTTGAAATATTATTTTTAAATAAATAAAATTGAAATCAGATTTTTGAAATTAAATCCCCTTACAAACTTGATAAATTAAAATTAGGGGTGAGTGCTCTGCAGGGTGCCCCCTAACGATTCACTTCGTGCCTTAATGGACGATGGTGACCCCGCGCGCTAAACTTGAGATATGATATTGCCAAAACGACATGAGATATAGAGCCTACACTCACGAGAATATCCACATGGGTATCCCGAGGCTCCGGAGTGGTACTGGGTATGGCTGATACGGTTGTGGCCGCCGGGCTACCGGCTAGACTTGTTGAGATTGCGATGCAATCGTGAAATACTTGAAATACTAAATCTGGGATGTAATGGGGAAATTAAATTAAATTAAATTATGTTTTGTTGTCCAATTAAATGCTTTATTTAAATTATGGCTTTTATTTTAAACTATGTGAAATGTGTTGTTAAATAAAGCCCCGAAATAAATTATGCAATTGGATAGCTGTTTAGATTAAACTGAGTTATTATGTTTATTATCATGCTTTTATTAAGTACTAAATTAATGGCTTTTAAACCCTATGATCATGCATGTGTTAACTTACTCAGCAAGTTGTGCTGACCAAACCATTTCTTTTTATTTTCTTTTCTTACAGAGTATGTAGAGTGAACATGAGCACTTCATGCATGGGAACTTTATCTTTGGGAAAACATTATTTTGTTTTTAAATTCGTACACTAGACTACATTATGAACGGGCCTGTTTAACCCGTGTTTTGGCCATGTCGGCCCTATTTACATTTTCCGCTGCAATACTATACTTAAATATTATTTCCGCTGCGCTATGATATTATTATTTTTGAACTATATTGTATGGGCTGTTTTGAATGCTTTAAATGTTTTAAATACTGCAATACCTAGCCTTGCATCTCTTTAGTAAGCTGGAGAAACCGTGTCTTACTAGGGAGGTGTGGCGGTGACACCCCGACATGGGTTATCAAAAACCGAGGTGTTACAACCCATCAGTGAATGAACGTTTCTGTGATTCTTGTACCAACTTTGCTCGCGCTCAGAATTTGGAGTACTTCCCAACCGAGTGGTTTGTCCCTACTACCATTGTCCCTGAATACAACTTCCTCACAATCATAACCTTGGATGATGGTGATGAAGAAAAATACAAGAATATAAACAAGCGATATGTTATTGGTAAATCCTCTGGAAACAAATTGTTGTAGACATAAAATTACATACACTTACTTATAATTATTTTTTCTTTCTCCATGGGCAGTTGTACATCCTTTAACGCTGTGCACCGCACATATTTCCTACTAGTATCTTATAAGAGGGAGAGCCAAAATTTTCCAACCACCAATTTTGATTCTCAACCGTTGGATCCCATATCCAATTGAAAAGCCATTGGATGAAAGGGTGAGTGGATGCGTGTTTGTGTTTCTTTTCTGGGATCGAATCTGGTCTGTCTCATTTTCCCCCCCTCCTATGCCCCGACTTACCCCTTTTTTTTTTTTGGAAAGCTCCGCCACTTTGCACAGACAGGAGAAAATTAGGGCACACAAGAAAATCGCGATGAACAGAGGGAGAGAGCAACGACTTGGACGAGGGAGAGGAGAAGGAAGGAGAAGCTGCGAAATGGAAGTTGGGAAGTGAAATCGTAACCCCATTCGATCTCTTGCCAAGGTTTGGGTTTTTTTTCACGTTCTCTCATATTTTTGCACTATTTGGGATTTTGGGGAAGAATCCGGTGGGTCGCGGCGGACGCGAGGCTCCGGTGGTAGGAGGATCGGCACAAAGCAGCAGCTCGGCACCAGAGGGAACTGGCGGACGCTGGTCGATAGGTTTCACGCAGCAGTGGTCGCGGCGACGAGCTGCTGGCAACGGCAGCGGGCAACACGACGGAGGAGGGAGAAGCAGCACACGCAGCAGCGGGTCTGGACAGATCCTTCTCCGGTTTTGTGCTCTAATTTTGTTCTCTTAATTTAGTTTCTGCTTCGATCGATATCTCAACCAAGCCTCTTATACCACTAAATGCATAATGTGGATGTGAATGGTTTGTTTTTGGTTTATTTATTGAATATTTGTCCTTTCTGATGAAGTTTTCCTTATTAAATTGCAGTGTTCTACTTCTCTACACTAACGGGGGTGCTGCTCTTGGTGGGCTTTCTGTTGGTTCAAGTGTGATTTACTGTGTTTCTCTCTTAATTGGAGAATTAGGTGGGTTGAAATATTCTGTTTGTTAATATGTTACATTGCAACCTAGATCCTGGTTGTAGTTATCGTTTTATAGTTTTATTGCGATTCTGTCTTCTAGATGTTTGAAAATTGGCTGCTCGTTCCTTCCACCCTAGGTTTTACAATCACTAATTTTATACATGCCTTGTAGGTATACGAAAAAAAGCTAGCTAATTCTCTGTTGCCTTAGAATTGACATTTACTGTTTCCCGTTCAATCTATCCTGATTTTGACAGCTTATTCATTTGTATTGTATTCATTTGGATTAATTGTTGATGTAATCTGCGTAGGCCGACAAATTTGTAATATATGGAGCGAATTGTCCGCAATGGGTTACGGCAATGGAGGTTGAATTGATGGAATGTTTTGTTTTTGTTATTTTGCTTTGAATTTGCGTTAATTGGTTTATTTGTAATCAATTACAGGCTTGTAGTAGTCAAGATATTACCTATGTGCCGCTGTATGATACACTCGGTGGGTATGCCAATTTTAGGGACTTGTCTTTTTGTTTTGATTTGATGATTTTGTGCGTGTAAGTGAGAATGCATTGTGGAAATCATTACAGATGCAAATGCAGTTGAGTTCATTATCAATCATGCTGAAGTTTCCATAGTTTTTATTCAAGAAAGCAAGCTACCAGCTGTATGTTTCTTCTTGCTTCATGCTAGCTGCCTATTTTGTCGCTTTCTTGTTTTGCTGATGTGGGGAGTGGATTGCAGTAGATTGTAAATTGGGGTTTGGTTGATGCCTATAATTGGGTTTTGATTTCGGTTTGGATTTAGTTTCATCTCCATCGATCGTTTTAGGGTTCCTCTCCTGCGTCCAACGATAGCGCTGCCGTCTGTCAGCCACTTGCCGCCACTGTACGTGAATACCACCGGCAGAGTGTTAGCTTCCATGGATGTGTCAAACTACATACCCACAACTCCAATATTACTGCCTGAAGGGCCATGGAATCAGGTCATAGTTCTTTATGATGGTGCTTGCTCAAGTAATGTTAAGATTCTTGTATGCAATTCGTATTGGATGCTTTTTTTTTTTTTTAATTAATTATGGTATTTACTTCAGATGTTGATGGTTTCCCCTAGAACAATTTGATGGTTTAGTGCATTTAAAATTTTGCGGGCTGTAATAGTATCAGATTCAGAAAACAAGTTAAGGAATATTGGCTTCTTATAAATTTTAGTAGATGCAAGGATTGCTTAATTATTTGTAAAATTAATGGTGAATTTGAAAAAGTGGACACTTTTAGTTTGATTTGCAATGGTTTGTTTGAAAACTCACATGTTAATATCAACATTTTTAGATTCCAGGTGGAGTTACTGCCCCAAAGGGGTTCAAAGCTGCTGGGATGTATGCAGGATTACGTGCAGTAGGAGAGAAGCCTGATCTTGCTCTTGTCGTCTATGATGTAGATGCCTTATATGCAGGTTAGTTCCTTTGATTAAAACTGTTGGTGTATAACACTTTACTAATTGTTAAAATTATTCTTGCAGAACAATTTGGTAAATGTTTTCACTTATTAAACCTTTATGTGAATGGGTAACTTAAATTTGACTTGTTGGTTTTTTGCAGGTACATTTACGACTAATGTGGTTGCTGCTGCTCCTGTGTTATACTGTAAAGAAGCACTGAAAAACTCTGCAACGGTATGTTACAGAAGAGACAATATTGATCTGTTTATGGAAAATGGTCATAGTACCGGACTTTTGTTTTAGTCGGCATTGTCTTTCTCAATCTGGAAGTTCTCAAGGCTCAAATACTCGTTAGTTATTTGACTCTAGACCCTGGCTCCTCATTGGTTACAAGAAAAGATGATGGGCAGCAATAGGGTTGCAACATCTTGCAGAGTCCTCTAGCTAATGCATTTCCATAATATTTCAGGCTCGTGCAGTCCTCATAAATGCTGGCCAAGCAAATGCAGCTACGGTAATTTATATAATTATTTATTTTTTCCATTGCCAATTGTCATTTGAATTTGTGTGTTCATTTGGAAAATATTTTAATTAAATTCATCAGTCCTCTTTTGTTTACATTGTATGGTTATGGCCTTATGGGGAATGGAAATGATCCCCACGGCTATGGATCCTCAAAACCCTTTTGGGTTTGCATTCAATCCACTTCTCAATAAAAGATCAAATGCTTATATAGTTCATTTTTATTATGACTGGTCATTCTTATCAACAAAAATGTCTCTTAGATCTAAAGATCCCTTTATTGCTCATAGGGTGATGCAGGGTACCAAGATGCTATAGAATGTTGCCATGCCCTTTCCAAGGTATTCCTTCTATTATCATCAACCATTATTTTTTTTTTTTTTTTCAGAGTCATAGCACTACAGTAATATCTCATCTCCTAAGGAATACAGTTGCTGTAGTTGAGTCCAACACAAGTCTTGATTGAATCCACTGGTGTTATTGGCAAACGTATCAAGAAGTTAACTTTGGAGCTGTAATTGAGAATTTTCAGACTTATGCTATGGGCATACAGTTCTATTTATAACTCCTTGAAGATCGGTGGGACAAATCAAGATGGTTCTGTTGTAGCCATTCAATAGGCATGCTAAATGGTAGCTCCTACTCTGTCTCTTGTAGGAGGGCCTTCTCAAGTCGCTTCCTGCTTTAGTACATCAATTGCCACCAACTGTTGAAGGGTAATCTTCCACTCCTCTACCCTCTATCCTTCCACAAACTACAGTGCATGCATTAGAACATTTGCTGGTCTGTTTGAAGACTATCAATGGCTTCTTTCTTGAAACAGATTTTGCAAAATGGTTACTCGGATTTCTCTTATTGAAGTTTTTATCTGTCTCTTTTTGTTTATCTGCACATTTGTATCCTTTTGCTTTTGTTTTCTCCCTGTGTGTATGTTCGTGCGTGCATGTGTATGTTTATCCCCCATTTATATTTTCCTATTGATGATATTATTGGTGGACTTGCAGAGCCGACTCTGCTGCAGTAGCAATTACTACAAATGACCTTGTGAACAAAAGTGTTGCAGTTGAATCTAAGGTGCTTTCCTTGCTTTTTTATATTTTACCTGCACATACATTGACATTATTTTCTTTTATTTATTTATTTATTTTGGTATCAGATATTCAGATTGTTAATTTGTAATAAATCAATCTCGTGTTTAATGATTGCTCTATGTAGCGCCCTTCTGCAGTTTGTTGGAAAAGATGGTTCAACACCCACTATGCTTCGTTTTACCTTTTTTGATCAGTTCATTTGTTCAATCCAGGTCGGGGGCACTATAGTGAGAATTGGCGGTATGGCAAAGGGCTCTGGGATGATCCATCCTAACATGGCAACAATGCTTGGGGTGGTTTCTTTGCTCACCTCTGTTATTTCCAAATCTAGCTTAAATAAACCATTCTAAATTTTAATGCTTCTAATTGTTTCAGGTTATAACAACTGATGCATCAGTTTCAAGTGATGCCTGGAGAGAAATGGTGCTCTTATTTCCGAATAATCAGCAAAGCAATCCTTCAATCTTCAGGGTACAGAAGAGGATGTCTACTTTTCGTTTGTTCCACTAGCCCACATATTCGACCAAATTATGGTAACCTACTGCATTCTCTGTGGCTCTTCAATTGGGTTTTGGCAGGGGGTAAAATTACTATTGTACTATACTATCCTTTGAGTTCTCTTACGAGCAATGAATTGATCATTTCAACTTTTAAGACAGTATTTTTATTAAACTTGCAGAACATTCGATATTTGATTGAAGATCTTATAGTATTAAAGCCAACTATATTTTGTGGAGTTCCAAGAGTTTTTGACAGGATATATACAGGTGCAAAATTGTTTATATGATAAAGTGTTTATTCAAGATTTTGGTATAATTTCTTTAACTGATTTCCTTTTGATGTTTTGTGTTTTCAGGCGTAATGTGTAAAATTGCGCTGAAGGTGCCCTGAAGAACTCATTATTCCATGTAGCATACAATAAGTGAACCTCATTTCCAATTCAAATCTTCTATTTGCTTGTTTTCTTTTTATTACCGGTTCTAAAAATATTAAGCATATTTCCGACAGCAAATTAAGGAATCTGGAGAAAGGACTCAAGCAAGATGAAGCGTCTCCTCTTATGGATTAGCTGGTTTTTGATAAGGTTAGTTTTTCAATTAACCACATTTTTCAGAGATCTCATTTGTAGTAAACAATAATGACCTCTACTTTTAGATCAAACTAGCATTTGGTCGGCGGGTCCGTCTAATGCTATCTGGTGCTGCACCTTTGCCTGAGCACATTGAAGAGTTCTTGAGAGTAACTTGTTGCTGTGTCTTATCTCAAGAATATGGTATGTTGTGTTGTAATTACCTCAAAACTTCCAATTTCGTTCAGTTCTCATCTTGGTATTGATAAATGGAGTTTGGTCCATGTGTATTTGCACATCAGGACTTACGGAGAGCTGTGGTGGATGTTTCACTTCGATAGCCAGTATCTTCCCCATGATAGGAACAGTTGGTGTCCCGATGAAAACAATCGAAGCAAGGCTTAAATCAATTCCTGAGTTGGGATATGATGCGCTTTCTGACGTTCCTAGAGGGGAAATATGTCTCAGAGGAAAATAGTGAGTGAATTTTAAGAATGTTTTGATAATCCTGATGGTAAATCATTGTGGCTGGGGAAACAATCAAAGCCTTGCCTATGTTTAACCTCAGAAAGCAGAGTGGATGCCTTGTCCATGAAACTTGTCTTGTTTGCCTTGGTAAATTGCAGGGACATACTTGTTGATTTCTATGTCAGTTCTGGGAAAAGAAAGCCAGACCCACATACCTATTTTAAGCTTTGCGTTTAAAAATTTTTGGGGTTTGCTTACTGCTATTCAATTCTTTTTGAAGGTTTGCAATTAAATTTTTTGGGATATTTAATTTCCATCTAGATACAATATAAACTAAACAGATTTCTTTATACATGAACAATGATAATGTTGTCACTCATCTTAACTTGGTGGTGGTGTTTGAGTTTGCTAAGTTAATTTTTTTTTCTTTGTTTTTGACGAACCTTTAAAAGATGGGCATTGGTTAAAGACGAGAAGGTTGCAAGAAGAATGGTGAAGTTCATAGAGATCAACACAATTGGTGTGTGAAAGGAATCACAGCTCAGAGTTGCCAACATCATTGGAATCATTTCCCTGAGTAGCCATAGGCACAAGCCGCAGAGTTTGGAGAATTTCTTTGAACACAACCGTGATGTCATGGCTGGGAGATGGAAGAAACTAAGGGATGCTCTTGAGAACAATCAGATCTTGGCCCTCCGTAAATTTCCCTGTCAATACTGCAACTTTACACGGGCCTACACTGAAACATATCCTGGTAAATTAAGTTGCATTTGTATATTTTGTTGGAATTGAAGTGAATTTGTAAGTGGTTTGATTTGATTTTCTAAGTGCAGCATTTGCGTGGGTGAAATGCAGAGAGGGCATGGACTGTGAGAATTTTCTGAGAGGACTGTGTAAGATTAGGACAGGAGTGGAAGCAAATTTGGGAGTGATGAAGAGTAAACCGGAATAAGCATGCTCAGCACGGACAGAGAATTCGATGTCTTCGCAAAGCGGCTGATGTCTGCTGTTGCTGGAAATTGAAGTTTGTACACATAAAGCTTACAGGTATGGCTTCTATTTGGTTTTCAGATTGTAGTTCTTTTACTATGGAAATTGTGTTAGCTAATTACTAGGTTGAACAATTGATGCCCTCAATTTGCTTGTTCTCTGCTTATTATTGCCTTTGTCAATTTGATTTGGGTTTGAGATTTCAGTTTGCTTGGTTTTTGAGTTGGAAGTGTTTGATGATATGTAGAATTATTTGTGATTTTAATCCTGCCTGTAGCTGCTGTTCGACATCCAAGCCTCTTTTTGTGTCTGAAAATCCCGGCTATGATCATGCCGCCAGTCGGCCTCCCTCCTGTGTGGACCTGAAAGACGCTGCTCCAATCCTCATCCAACAATCTGCGTCTCCGTCTCCACCCCTGCTGATAGCCCTCGCTTATTATCTTTTGAATGAGTTTCAAAATTTTTGTTTCTATATTCACTTGTTTAGCTCTCTTCAGTAGGTAATAGAACTAGGAATGTCTGAAACTTATATTGTCTCTTGGGCATAACTGTTCCTCATGAAATTGGCAGGTCGCTGCAGCAATTTATGCGTTGAGTGGCTGGGTTATTTTGATAGCAGCATCAAAGATTTGCGATATTGGTTAACTAGGGGTGCTCCAGATTTCACATATTAGCTATTGGCGGTCGTTGGTATTTAAAATTTTCCCCTAGATCCTTCATTACAGTATATTTTGTTGTTCATCATAAACATTTAATCAAATCGTATATGCAATGCATTTTTTGGTCATGGTTGTTCCCACCTAATAATTTTTTGTTAATTGCTTCTATTCATCTCATCAACTGATGCTAATTGAAGAGATGCACAATCTGTTGCTTACATTTGAAAATGCTTTCCTAATTATTTCAGGATGCTAAATGAAGTGCTGTAGATCTAAGTATTTACCAGAAGAGCAAGAAGGAAGTGATGGAAGATGTTATTTCTGAAAACAAATTTTTCAAGGTTGTTGTTGTTTATATACATATACATATATCATTTTTCCTTCTAATGATTGGTGTGTTTCCTTTTTTTTGTTTGTTTGTTTTAGTAACTGGGTCTTGTACTGTTTTTGTGTGCATGTTTCTCTTGGGTTTCTAATAGGCTCAAAAAGCTAAGGATAAGGAGGAAAATGAACAGCTTGTTGATCAACTGGACAAGGACTTCACATCTTTAGTGTAGTCTGATACACTCTCTTCGCTGACGCTACCAAACAAAATCAAAGCTCTTAAAGCTCTTGTTAACAATGGCATCCTAAGTGGCAATATAAAAGAGGAGGCTCACATAATGCCCCTTCCACTGGTACTATTTTAGCCGCGTACTTTTGTGGTTGTAGTGTAACTCATTCATCGTATTTTTCGATGGGATCTTACAAAAAAGGGATTGGGTTTCATTTAGTCTTCTAATCTGTAATCTCTTAATAAACCATATTATATGTTGAGCCTTGTGGTGCCATGTGAGACCCGCCTGTTAAAATTTGAGAGTATTGATTATTTGAGGTGGAACTTGCAGGACAAACCTGGTGAATATGAGAAATTGGTTGGTCAAATGGCACTTGATTTGCGGGCTCGGCCATCGGACAGGACAAAAACACATGAAGAATTAGCTCAAGAGGAGAAAGAGCGTTTAGAGCAATTGGAGGTATATGCTCCATTTGTTTTAAATACCTATAAAAGGCAGATGCCTACATACAGTATGTTCAAATTATGGAGTTAGAGGGCACTTGCATCTTAGTTGTGGGGTGAACATTGTCACAATTTCCAATCACCATGACAACTTGGAACTGTAGTACATTTGTGTTCTCATCCACTCTATCCTACATTTATTTTGTATCCTTTGCCTCCTCACCATTTGATTTGTGTTTGGATTGAATGTTGCTTTTTGTTTCGCAGCAGGTTTATGTTCATCTTTTTGTACCTCTTTGTTGTGCTTATTATTAGTCTCCTGGTTCCTGAACCACATATGGAAATCCTTGCAATTATTATATTTATTCTTTCAATAACCGCTTTTATTTTGTTGATCGAGTAATCTAATTTTCAGAACAATATATCTCAACTTGCACAACAACATTGTTGCATCTAAAACTTATGCGTTGAAAAGTGTGCTCTTTAGTGGAAGGCAATATGGTGGTAACACAAGTAACTAGCATGTGATCCATTGTTTCAGGAAGATCGTTAGAAAATGATGCAAGCAGCTGAAGATTTTGGCAATGAAGATGACAATACTTCTGAAGATGACAAGCCGACTAGACATATATCTGGGGATAATCTTGGTGATTCCTTCTCTCATGTACGAATAACTCACGGTGATTCTTAAATTATACTTCATCTGTCCCATTTCAGATGTCTCATTTGGACTTTTTACATTGTTCATTATATATGTTTGACCTAAATTTTGTTGCTGTTATATTGGAAAATATAATCAATTAAGATCTTGTTAAATTTGTCCTTTAACATAGTTTTAGAATATTTATTTTTTTTATAATTTTTATTTTCTATATTTTAAGATATTAATTATTAGATAAATGCATTGGACTGTGTTTCCTGAATTTTTTCGGACATTTCAAATGAGACATAGGGAGTACTTGTTATTTTTTTGGTAAACAGTGACATCATGTGTCGTCAAAGGTGTGTGGGAGACCAAACCACACAAATTACAAAGAGGATGAGGGGGGGGGGGGGGGGGGGATAGGAGCTGGGTGGGGATCGAACTCCCAACCATAACCTATGGTTGGGAGAAGAGGGACTTGACCGCTAGGGTAAGTCCACAACCTCAGGGAGTACTTGTTATTGAGTGATTTCAAAAGTATCATACTCCAAATAATTTGTCATTTCTCGAAATATTTATGCAAGTTAGAATTATGTTATTAATAATTGAATATAAGATTAGTGAAGAATCATTTTGTTTTTTGGCTACATAGCCAGCAACGCCGGGGAAAAATGAAGAATTATTTTGTTGATTATTACTAACAATTATAATAATAAGTTAGTTTGGTAAAGCAGTAGCCATGATGGAAATTAATGGGTTATACAAATAGTAGGCTGAAAATAATATTTTCTTAAAAAAACTAAATTACAAATGAATTTTTGAATTTGATTGTTTTATGGAAAACTTGACCATTTTATGGTCTTGATTTTGATTTGTAGTAGTTATTTTTTTGGAAGAGGATTTGTAGTAGTTAGAGAGATTTTGTGCTTATAAATTATTTTTAAGAAGTCCCATTACATCCTGAAAGATCTGTTATGTTTGAAGAGGGATTTGTTGGTATCCCTGGTGCTCTTAATCAACCCTTAAAATTAAAAAGATTGAGTTATTTTAAAAAGGGACAATACAGTCTGTATATGCCAAAAAGTTTTCAGGATTTATTATATTGATTAAAATTTTTATTTATTCTATTGATTGAGGATAATATTTTAGGCTCATATTTACATATAATCAATATAAATATTTGAAAATATAAATATTCAATTAAATGATTTATAATATATTGGTTTTACTAAATTGTCATAAACATCAAATATATTATAATTTGTTTCCAATATATATATTTTTAAAATATATGAAAAAATTTCTCAATATTTTCATATACTAATAAATAGATTTATTATCTAAATAAAAGATTTAAAAGGTTGATGATGTGGCAAGGATGATGATTCAGCGGTGACGTGCAAATGACTGTACTTTTCTTGATGATTAATCAGCGCCTACGTGGAAACCTAGGGCATAATTACTGTTTAACCCTTAAAATTAAAAAAAATGATGAAGTATATTAATAAGGGCAATAAAGTCTGAACATGCCAATAAATTATTTTGTGCCTATAAATTATTTTCAAGAAGTCCCATTACATCCTGAAAGATCTGTTATGTTTGAAGGGGGATTTGTTGGTATCCTCTGTGCTCTTAATCAACCCTTAAAATTAAAAAGATTGAGTTATTTTAAAAAAAGGACAATACGGTATGCATATGCCAAAAAATTTTCAGAATTTATTATATTGATTAAATTTTTTATTTATTCTATTGATTGAGGATAATATTTTAGGCTCATATTTACATATAATCAATATAAATATTCAATTAAATGATTTATAATATATTGGTTTTACTAAATTTGTCATAAACATCAAATATATTATAATGTGTTTCCAATATATATATTTTTTAAATATATGAAAAGATTTCTCAAGATTTTCATATACTAATAAATATATTTATTATCTAAATAAAAGATTTTAAAGGTTGATGATGTGGCAATGATGATGATTCAGCGGTGACGTGCAAATGACTGTACTTTTCTGGATGATTAATCAGCGCCTACGTGGAAACCTATGGCATAATTACTGTTTAACCCTTAAAATTAAAAAAAATGATGAAGTATATTAATAAAGTCAATACAGTCTGAACATGCCAAAAAATATTTAGGATTTATTATATAGATTTGGTATGTTTTAAGCAAGCCATTCTCGGTTTTGGATTCATTAAAAACATTGATTTTAATGTGATTTAAATAGCCGGTTAAACACAAGTAGTTCTTTAAGCATTTGTGAACTGATTCAAATTTGATTTATTAATAATAAAAGCTCGATATGATATTAATATGTGATTGAGCTTTTAATCAAATGAAGTTGAGCTCGAAATTCTTGGCAAATATCTTGGTTCTTTAACTGCTTGGGTCGATTACCCTTGATAGATTATTTTTATGAAAGCTAATTACATGTTTACTTTAAATGATTATGACGTTTGATTAATCAAGGCTCGTTGTAATTATGCTAATATGGATAAATAGCCTCATCTCTCACCTAATTAGGAGAGATTAATTTATCCAGAATATTTTATTAATTAATCAATCCTATCATACAAAGTAAACATGGCCTTTATGTATCTTATCTTCATTTTTCCCGGTACAAAGAGAAGTCAGGAAGCTTTTCTAGAATAAAAAAGACACCTTGCCAATTCCTTGTTCTGTAGGCCTCATTTTGTCTGGTCTGATCTGATTTGAATTTTTCTGGTCTGGTTTCTTCTTCTGGTCTGATCTGATTCAATCTGTTCTGGTCTGGTCTGATTTTATTCAATTCCCTGCTTCCTTTGATGTTGAAATCAAACAAGCTCACAAGCAAACTTTGGTAAGCCCACTCTCAAATAAATGTTGGATTTATACACTCAGTTTTACTACATATATATCAATAACATACTCCATTATTCACAGGTTCCTGTTGATTTTTGGCGTCGCCACCGTCTGCATTCAAACCACAGGGTGTACATCAGGTTTGGTAATGCTTCCACATCATTCGTAATAAATCTCAAGTATACACACGAATACCGCCGGGGCTTTAGCGACTCCTTGAAGCTAACCACCGGCTGGCCCAATTTCTTAGCCCACTGCCATATGTTAATGAAAGAAATTTGGACATTCACTATTCTCTCCAAGAAAATAATGGGCGCCCAATTAAATGTAAGAAAAATACAAAAACAGTGTACGTCCTAAATAATTCAATCCCAAGGAAATAACGGGCGCCCAATTAAATGTAAGAAAAATACAAAAACAAAAGCCTAGCAAATGTAAGAAATAAAGGGACACCCAATTACAGTGACAACGAGAATTTAATTCCACGGGCAGTTGTATATCCAAAATACGTTGTGACTTTACTAGTACTACTATAATAGGCAGATTATTACAACAGCCTTCTTCAAACCCCTTCCGAATAGCGACTAGCGAGGGAGCTACTACTGTCTCACAACTCTCTCTCAAGGTACTGTTCTCTCAAAGACGACCTCTCACAAATGGACACTCAAACCCGCCCGCTGTCACCTATACAGGGCCGGTCCTAGGCTTTGAAGGGTCCGGTGCAAAAAAATTTTGGGGCCCTTCATATTTCATTACAACCAAAAAATAACTGCGCATATCAAAATAAATATTTAAACACCTGAATGAATAGTAATATTTCCATTATCATAGTAAAAGAAAAGAAAACAAATACTAGTAACACTATACATGAAAAACTGATCTTCTCGCATTTTTATCTGCAAAGTCATCGATCAATCTTTCATAATCAAGTTTCTCCAAAAATTCACTCTCTATTGATATCAATGCTAATGAGTTTAGTCTTGTTTGAGTCACAATAATTCTTCCATCTTTTTCCTTCTTTTACGTTTTTCATTTCCAGAAAGATATTTTCTAGGAGGCATATTCAATTTTCTACAAATAAAACAAAGAAATATAATAAAAAATCATACCTAAATTTCTGAATATAAACAACAATAGTGACTATAACAATAAAAAAGAAGGAAGAGTTAAAAAATAAAACTTACTGGAAATTTTAAAGGACTTTTGATGACTTCCTATTATTTTTTCCACAACAAACCCTTTTGCCTTCACCCTTTTATTGCCTCTTTAACCTTCTCACTTTCCAGATCTGCTCGGCTGATGGAAGTGATCAATTGACCATGAAAAGAGAACTGTAACACTTTAATTATGGGTTGGGGTGGGGGTGGATGTGGGGGAAACCAAAAACGGAGGGACGAATAATATCAGAAGCGGTTGGGAAGAAACAATGAATAGGGGAGCTCACTTTACAGCCGTAGGTTGAGAAGAAAGAGACCAAAACACACCCTAATTGTTTAATATATACTACTTTATATTCTGGGCCTCACTTAAAAATTAACATGGCAGCTAAAGGCCCATTTTTATACCCAAAAGATTGCAAGTTGATGATCATTTTTATTTTTTATTTGACTTAAAAATAATAACCATAAAATAATATAGTCAACTACTTAAAAATTTAGGGGCTCCAAAAACCTGGGGCCTGGTGCAAATGCACCACTTTGCCCACCCCAGGGCCGCTTCTGCACCTATATATGGACAACCACTCAGGAACAGGATGGAATTATCGAAGAGAGGAGAGAGAACAAGATGATGTTGTAATCCTAAGCAGCAACGCACAATGTTTTGACTTGAGAATGAGGAGGGAATTTATTATTATTATTATTATTATTATTATTATTATTATTATTATTATTATTATTTTTTTTTTTTTTTTTTTTTTTTTTTTTTTTCTGCCCATGATAATAATACTTATAAATCATTATAAGTCTCAACATTTAATCCATCATGGGCTGGAGGTGTGGGCTGAATTTAGGGGTTAAAAGGGTCACACCTACATTTATTAAGATCTTGATCCTAATCTTTTAATCTTACAATTTTATGATATACCTCTTTAAAAAAATCCGATGTTTGTAAAATCTTCAAAATTATTAATTTGGATAACATCCCAATCCTGATATTAAAATATTACGATTTTATATATAATCATACTCCCTTAAATACTTACTTATAAAATCTTACGATCATACCCCCTTAAACGCATAAGATCTACAGTATGATTTTACGATGATTTGGGATCAAAGTAACTTTTTTACTTTAATTTTAAACTTATGAACTTTTAAGTTCTTATATATGATGTGTAAAGAAAAACACAATATGCAAGATACATAAGATCTTGCATTGTACATTAATTACCTTGCAAAATTCATAAATACACGAATTATTACTTTTACTTGTTAGTATGCACGATTGATTTCATTCATTTTTGCAATTTTATAAGATATTAGGATCTCAATTCAATCCTACGATTTTGATCCCATATTGCATCTCGATGCTGACAACCTTGGCCACACCACACCAACAATACTATCCATTGCATATGCGTACATCACCTAATAAAACATATGTATATATATATGTACAATATGAAGAAGCAAATTTATAAATAATATAATACTGCATGCAATTAAGTCTGTAATGTATACAGTATATTACATTCTTTTTTGGATGGTAATTTAGGATGATCACTGAATACCATTGAATTGAAGTATTTACAGTATGAAGTATTTAACGACATGGATTGAATTAGTGTGCACGCATGCATGCGTGTCCTTAATTAAATTCAAAGCGAAATTGAGAAATTAAAATCTCAAATTAAACTGGATTCCTTCTTCGATCCATAATCCATACACGATCAGTTGCTGCATCACACGAGGCGATCGAGGACTGTCTAATTTTGGACCACTTTCCACTTATATACTGATATATATATATATATTCTACTAGCTATATATGATACTTAAGGAGATAATAATCACAATATTAGTACAAAATTATAGTATTAGTGAATTAGGTTGAGATATGATGATGACTGCACACACTACTTGTTTTGGCGAAAAGGGACCACTTAACTGAATATATGCTCCAACCAACATATGCCCTTAAATCATTGGAGATTATATATGTCCTAATTAAATCCTATAATTATATCTTCCTTCATCCCATATCATGGTTTATCTCCTCAAAATTCATAAACAAATAGTAATTCCTAGCTAATTAAATCAAATCAAGTGGCAATTCCATTGAAATGGGTGCAGATATGAGTTGTTATTTTAGGGATGTATGCAGCTCGCTCCAGATTCTTCATATTTAGCCTTGGTTCCAGAGCGACTAACTTTAATTTGTTGACCTCCATCTATCCTTCTTTCGAGATTTACTTAATTGTTTTTTTTATACAAAACCCATTAATTATATTGAGCTAGGATTAATTATTAATTATTAGTACTATTGTTCTTATTATTGTGTATGTATGGTGTAATGTAATTACCACCTTGGACTGTGCTAGATCGACCAACACACGTGTTGCCGAGTGGCGGTACGATGAACATTAATCAATATCACATGGTCTGACACGTGGAATTTCACATATCATATATTATTTTTATTTTTAGCATAAATACGCATGTATACGGAGTATTTAATTTGTTGTATACTTATATATAGTATCGCATACATTAAACAATAAAAGAAAATTAAATAAGAATTTAAAAAAGGAAGGAATGGGAGGATGGACAAGTTCACGTGTATGGGAGAGCTCCCAACTTGAGCAAATAGTGTTTTCATGGATTTAAATGTTCGAAACATACCTACACACCACCTACCTATACATACATACATCCTCCCTCCCATTAAAAGTGGTCCCTTTTGAATTTTGACACTGTTCATTGTTTAACTTTGACTCAATTTTATTGTATCGATACAAGAAGAGAAACATAGTCAAGTGTGATCTTGTTAGAATTGTCTAATTGTATAGTTTTAAAATATACATTTTATATAATTTTTACTTATACTGATTTTGAGATATAAAGCGTTTAACAATTGCATTGGATTTTGTGCAGAAAAGAAAGTGACCACTTTTAATGGGACGGAGGGAGTACATACATAAATATTTATATTATTATAAATAAAGCTCGATTAGATGATCCACTGACTTCTCATCAGTTCATTTAAAAATAGTACTCCCTCCGTCCCACTAAGTTTGTCCCATATTCCTTTTTGGAATGTCCCACGAAGTTTGATCACTTTCCCTTTTTAGAAAAATTAAATTAATATAAGTTTGATTAGAAACTTAATTGTTGTCAAATCACACTAAAAATACTTACTTTTACTATTCTGCATAAATTCCAATGCATTTTTACTTTCCTATATAAAGTCCCTTATATTTCTTTAATTCTTAATATTAAAAAATTAATACAAATAAAAATTGTATAAAATATATATTCTAAAACTACACGATTAGACGATTCTAACAAGAGCACACTTGAATATTTTTCTCTAATTACATCATTACGATAATATTAAATAAAAGTTAAACAATAAACAGTATCAAAATCCATTAGAATCTTAAATACAAATACTCACACCATTTAATTACTAAACTCCACCACTTAAATTACCGTGCCCAAAGAAAGAGTTCAATCTTCGCGGGACGGAGGGAGTATTTATTTATGCATGAAGTATACAATCATTAAATCTACCAAAAACCTACCCATAAATAACTTAACCTAACCCCAAAATTTTACAGGGGTGCTAACCCTAACTGTTTTGAATATATACAAAATAAATTTATTTATATGAAGACTATGGAACCCTGAAGAATATGGGGCAGGTTTTGGAGTATTATATATGCGCAGAAAGTGATATACAGATACATGTGGAGTGGTTTGCATGAGCTTAAAAAATGATCAGTTTTGTATGTCATTTAGCATTTTGTTGTGTGTGGGGATGTGAAGTAGACGACATACACACCCTTCATCTTGCTTTTTAATATCTCTATACTTTATTATATTCACTGCAATAATATTACTACTTTCCAGACATTGAGGATACAGCTTCTCATCTTTGGCAACTTTTGAGAATTGAGGATCCATCATCAACCATGAGATGAATAATATTCCATTACACATTTCTTAATTATTATTGATATGTTTAATTATATACTCCCTCCGTATGTAAAAGATATTAACGTTTGCATAGTAAACACTATTCATTGAGTAACTTTGATTCGATATTTTAATACAGTTATATAAGATAAAACATAGTCAAGTGAGATCTTGTTAATTAGATTCGTCTAATCACATAGTTTTATAATTTTAAATTAAGTTTTATAATTTTTTATTTTTATAAAATTTGAGATATTACTCTTTAAAAATGTATATTGGATTGTGTGAAAATATGAAATGTTAAGATTTTTTTAATACTAAGGAAGTATTATTCAATTTATAAAAGGGTTTTTATTGTTTTGATCCTTTACATGTAAAGTGGACACATGCATGTATGTTGGATATAATAGAGGCATGCGAACTATATTTGTGTCATAGTACATGTTTTCATATAGGTCAAATTAAATATTCAATTTAATGTTTAAATAATATGTACAGGTTAAGTGTAATATGTATAATGTATAATGATGGAATAATTAATGGAATCATGTAATTAAAATTTAAAAGTGAAAAATGTAAGCATTTCTTGTCTAGACTTAAGTATGTTATATGTTGTGTGTTAAAAAATACATTGTAATAAAATCTCTTAGTTTATGGTATGGACTCCCATCATCCGTGTGGTATTGATTCTCATCATCCGTTTTCTAGTATGTAAAATAATGTGTTTTGCATGAATCGTGGACCATTACCACATGCAGACAATGAATGAATTTGCCGACATTGCAAAATACTCCCTCCGTCCCATCTAAAGCGTCCTGTTTGACTTTTTGACATTATTCATTGTTCAACTCTGACTTAATATTATTGTAGGTATATATTTGAAAAAATTAATCGAGTCCGGTCTTGTTAGATTCGTTTAAATGTGTAGTTTTAGAATATATATTTTACATAATTTTTAGTTGTATATATTTTAAGATATTAACGATTAAAAAGGTGCATTGAATTGTGTGCAGAATTCAAACAAAACATTTTAAGTGGGACGGAGGGAGTAAATTTTTTTCGATACTATGATGTGTTTTGCATGAAGTCTGTGAGTTTGTTGTAATCTTAGATTTTATATCAAAATAAGAATCTTTCCTTATGTCAGTTTTTAAAGGTTGTTGCTTTGAAAAGAAACTATGCAAACAAAAGCTACAAGTGGTAGTTTTTTAGGGTTTTAGAAACTACTTTTCAATTTAATTAATTTTTTAAAACTAACAAAAGCTCCCAATTATGGTTTTTGGGAGCTTTCGATACTACCTATTTTCCAATTTAATTAATTTTAACTATTTTAAATACTACAAGCTAAGCTTTTAAAAGTTGTAGATGTGAAAGGAAACTAAACATACAAAGCTATTATTTGTATCTTCTGGAAACTCTTGAAGGCTATTTTTCAATTTAATTATTTTTAAATTAATTTCAAAATCGCAACTATTTCTAAAAAAAAGTATTATATAAAATTTAAAACTTCAATCCCTCAAATTCCACATTTTCTTAAGCTCAAACTCTCAACCGCTCCTAAAACTATATACAACTAATTGTGTGTGTATATATATAGTGCCTCAAACGCCAGAGAATATATATCCCAAATAAAAATCAAATTTGATTATTATTTAAATTATTTAAATAATAGTGTTAAGTTGGAAAGGTTGGGTGAGTAAGGGACATCCCCATGGAAATAATTTCCCTGCATTTTTTTTCATTAATTTATGTTGTAGGCGGCCAATTGGATTGATGGGCTTAATTACAGACTTTGGTAATTTAGTGCCTAATAATGCATGCAATACACATAAGTACATATGGCACACGTATAAGAAAATTTATTTTTTAATGTAAGTATAATATATACATTAAAGATATACTTACATATGTATGCATGCACAGTGACTGTTAGGTCCGTTTGCGTGGATAACCAATTAAGTAGTCCTGAAAGCTAGTTCAAGCACCTTTCGTGGACACGTTAAACAGTTTACGAAATTAAGCAGCGGAAAGTAAATAAACTGTGAAAATAAAGAACTCAAGGTTTGTTGACCCAGTTCGGCACAAGCCTACATCTGGGGGATACCAATCCAGGAGATTCACTAATTGTTTTGGTTTGATCCTCGATCTCAACAATAGTGAATTGTTTCGCCCAACTCCAATCACCAAGCGGACTGAATTGTCAAACCAAGACACTCCCCCTGTCTTGGTGAAGATCTCCCCGACCTTGCTTCAATCCCTTGAAGGCTCCTCCTTCAAGTTTGCCCTTGGTCGAAACCTGTTGGCGACTCTCCTTGATCTTTTCAATTAAGCTCTTGAGTTTGACGCTTTCCTCGAAACCCTTGATTGAATATGTCAACTTCAATCAAGCTCTCAGTAACACTGTCGATCAATCCACCCGAGGAAGTGTTGATCGAATTTCTTCATTCGAAATGATAACTCGCGAACACGGAAGGAATATGATTCTCTTCTTCACAATATCCTCTCAATTACTCAAATGTGTAAGTCAATTGTTCAGCGTGCGGATCTATTCCTTGGCCGCCCTATTTGAAGAGAATTACCTTGTCTCTATTCTAAGGTAGAAGATCTTCTTTCCATAAATGCGCGGATCCTTAGAATAGAGTTGCCCGTATTAAAAGATTGTAGTTTCCATACTTCGTGTGCAAGATCCGGGCATAAGATCAGCTAGCCGTTGTGGAATATTTCTGAGTATATTCGCCAGCTCTTCTTCCTTTGCTTAGTTTGTCTGCAGTTGACGAGGTTGGTCCAACAAAGTAGTTCAGACATCGGTTGTGAACACATTTGCTCAAAACTGGTTCCCAACAATCTCCCCCTTTTTGGCAGAATGTGGGCCAGTATAAGAGTTGATTCAACCGATGTCCAAACAATTGACACATGAACAAAGATGTAGAAATACTTCCCATTGAGACCCAACCACCAATTACAATGATTCCCAAACACAAGACAAACTATACTAATGCTCCGTACAAGATAACCTATCACATATTCTAGGAGCATTCACATCAAAAGTAAGCACATGGCAATAGTCATAAAATAAAACATGTAAGATCACAATTCAATTATTACAGGCCATTGTGCAGTTGTTCAGCAAAAACAGTAGTTCACAAAAGTAGTTCAAAAAAAAAAAATTTACCCTTCTTCAGCAGAGACTTTCTTCCACCAGGCTACCCTATGTCGATTGTAGTGCATACCAGAGGAACCGATCAACGGCTACATCAACTTAACTCCCCCTCTGGCGCACATTGTGCCCAAAAAGGGCATGTTACTCAGACTCCTCAGAGGAATCCTCATCCGAGTCACTGGACTCCTCAGCTGGATTGGTATCCAAATCCTGTTCATCATTAGACCAAACATCAGGAAGCTGTCGGAACAGCTTTTCAGCAGCTTGGACACGGCTGTGCACTTGAGCCTCCAGCACTTTGAGGTGATTGATGTGGTCTGTGAGTTCATCTTGGAGCATGGAGAATGCATCTTTAGTAGGGATCCTGCCTCCTGGTCCAGCCAAGTCTGGCTTCTTCTTTGCTAGGTTGGAGGAAAGTTTGAAGTCGGCAATGTCCTCAGGACGATCATGCTTGCTCCCAAGAATGTGGAGATGCTTCAGGTACTCGGATATGAGCCCAGGAAAGGGAAGAGTGGTGTTGTATTTCCTCTTGATTGTGCCCGCGAACGCCAGCATTTGTTCGAGCACAAGGGCTCCATAGTTGATCTCGTATTTCTGGTCTATGGCAAACAATAATTTACACATGCTTTTTGACACAACAGAATGGTTAGCAGTGGGCATGATGTTGTGTGCACATAATTTGTAAAGCAGTGAAAACTTTTGAGTTAGGACACCAGCACTTAACCCTTTTCCTTGAAATTTCCTCCCTTCTACTCCAGTGAGAGTCTCAGCAATAGTATTCATGGGGAACTTGGCACTTCGAGAATAAACAGATTTCAGATGAGTTCGGGGTACCTGGAGAAAACGGTTCAGTGCTCGAGCTTTGAGTTCAAACAGTTGGCCATGTGCATAACTGAGTTCGAACCAGGGGCTTTTGGAGTTCAGGACTTCAGAGCTCAGGTTTGCATAGAAATGCCTAACTAGCTGTCCCTTATATTGCTTGATCTCCGTTCCCCAGAATAAAAGAGATCTGTCCTCCAGGTATTTGTGCCATCCCATTTCCTCATATCGCACAGCTGCAAATCTGACTTCAGGGTGCACCTTCATCTTTTCCAGAACTGTTGAGAAGTATTGTTCGGACACTACATAGTAGAAGGCCGTGGATATTGCATTTCCAGCATCAATGATCTCTGGCTCATGTTCTTCAGACGAGGATAGGACACTCTTTCTCTTCTTGGATCCAGTGGCCTTGGAAGACTCTTCAGGTTCAGATCGAGTCCGCTTTTTGGGTTCAGACTCCTGCGATGAACTCCTGGCAAGTGGAGTTGGCTCTCTGGTTTCTGGCTGAGTCACCATTTTCTCCACAGTGACTGGATCAGTGGTGATTTCGACTCGTTCTTCAGATTCTTCCTCTTCGGAGCTTTCCTCATCGGATTCTTCCGCCTCGCTTTGAGTGTCTTGAGACCCCAACTCCTCGGACTGGTTGTCAGTGGGATTCTCCCCCTCAAGTGGTTCCTGGGCATCGGTTTGAGGGTGCTCAGAGTCTCCTCCGGACTCATCATCCTGGTCGTCATCCGAGTCTGATGAATTTTCGTCTTCTTCGTCTTCTCCCTGTTCAATTTCAGTTTGAACTGTTTCTTTGACAGGTACAGTCTCTTCAGGTTCTGGTCTCAACATATGCTTTCGCTTTTGACTGGCAGTCTAGGCAATTTCTTCAGTGATCAGGTTCACAGCATAGTCCCTTTCATCATCACTTATGTCGATCATTGATTCATCTCCAGAGCTTTCATCAGCATCCTCTAGAACATAGTCTGAGTCGAGTTCTTCCTCATCAAGGTGTTCAGTGCCAGGTTCAGACGCCTTTGGTGAACTGGTTTGGGTCGCTGTAGTAGTGATCTGCAGAGGCTCTTCAGGGGTTGATTCAACAGTGGAGACTGGTGCTGGATTGGTAGGAACACTTGGCACAGATGCTACCTTCTTCGCAGGGGTTTTCTTCTTTGGCTTTTCAGTGGACACCTTTGGTGCATCTTTTGATGCAAGTTCAGCGGGCTTGATTGACACTCCTGTCTCTGTCAAATTGTCAGCCCCCAAGTTGGGAAGGTTAGCTAAGATATGGGTTCTAGTGCCATGGCCAGGTCTGCTTCAACACGTTCACTGATCGAGGCATTCTTCCTTGCAACCGCCTTCTCACGAGTCTTTGAAGTGGAAACTGCCTTTCCTTTAGCTTTCTGAACCTCTGCTTCTTTTTGCTTCAGTGCTTTGGCTCCGGCTACTTCTGTTCGAATGTCGAGAGGGTCTTGAACAACGCCAGTGGTTCCCTTTTCTCCGGCAGTGGATGGTGAAGAGGAAGGGAATGGAACAACAACCAAGGATGGTGTCTCCGAGATGGTTTGCTCCATGATGGCTTTCTGAACAGATTTGGCACGCCCTTTCGCACTGGATTCCTCAGGGAATATGGCTTTCTTGCTTCCTGCGGTTGATGAAGGAGTAGGGCCTTGAGTTTTGGAGCTCTGGCTTCCTCTTGTCTTCACCATGGTTTCTGAAAAAGAAAGGCTTTTGGCAAGAACAAGTGAAGAGGGATGTGTGTTTTAGAGAGAAAACTAGAGAGTATATGAGGTCGAGAGAGGGTGAATGCAAAAGGAAATCTGATCACTATCAAGTCTTATGGAGGAAGTAAACAATTTCCCTTAATTTAAAATATGGTAAGAAGATCACAACTTCCCATAACCGTAATCATCACGTTTTTGAATGGGGATATGCAAATAACCGTTCCCGCCTTGGCTCTTGACAGTTTGGGCTGTCACATCAATTTTGAATTTTGAAATTTTGAAGAATACCTTCCTTAGTGAAGAGATCCTGCGAATTATACTTAACAAGATAGTTAGAATAACATAATTAAGGTAATAAAATATAAAATTACACAAAATATGGAAATTGCAAAAATAAAAGCTTATTACACAATTTTCGGGATTTTTATGTGATTGTGCATAGGCCAAGATCTCTTCTCAATTTTTCAAATCTCTCTCGATCAAGAGCCTTAGTGAAGATATCTGCATGTTGCTCAGTAGTTCCGACATGTTGTATGGACACTATTCCTTCTTCAACAAGATCCCTTATGAAGTGGTGTCTAAGGTCAATGTGCTTAGTTCTCCCATGTTGAATTGGATTTTTTGAGATGTTGATCGCGCTCATGTTGTCACATAGTATAGTGAGGACTTCTTGATCAATACCATAGTCGAGCATCATTTGCTTCATCCATAGCAATTGTGCACAGCAACTTCCAGCTGCAATGTATTCAGCTTAGGCAGTTGATAGGGAAATGAAACTTTGTTTCTTGCTATACCAACTAACTAGGTTGGTTCCAATGTAAAAGCATCCTCCGGTTGTGCTTTTTCGATCATCCGCATCACCTGCCCAATCTGCATCACTATAACCAAGTAATGAAAGATTAGACTCTTTAGAGTACCAAATACCAAGATCACTGGTTCCTGAGATATATTTGATCACTCGTTTGGCAGCCTTTAGGTGTGATTCCTTGAGGTCGGCTTGGTAACGAGCACAAACACCTACTGCATAGCTTATGTCTGGTCTACTTGCAGCTAGATATAGAAGGCTTCCGATGATGCTTCGATAGAGTTTCTGATCAACACTTTGACCACTAGGATCTTTGCTCATTTTGTCATTAGTCCCTATAGGCGTTCGAGCTGGTTTGCTGGACTCCATGCCAAACTTTTTAACAATGTTTCGGGCATACTTGGTTTGGCTTAGAAATATTCCATCTTTCTTCTGAGCAACCTGCAAACCAAGAAAGTAAGTTAGTTCTCCTACCATGCTCATTTCAAACTCCTTACCCATTATTTCGATGAACTGGTCTTTGAGCACATGGTGTGTTGATCCAAAAACAATGTCATCGACGTAGACTTGAGCAATGAGGATCCCTTTGTTCTCTCTTTTGATAAAGAGAGTCTTGTCCAAGCTCCCTCTTTCGAATCCATGTTCAAGCAGGTATTTGGAGAGCCTTTCATACCAAGCCCTAGGAGCTTGTTTTAGCCCATAGAGTGCCTTGTTGAGCTTGTAGACATGTTGAGGATGATGGGGGTCTTCAAATCCTTTAGGCTGTTCTACGTATACTTCCTCATTCAGCCAACCATTTAGGAAGGCACTTTTGACATCCATTTGAAAAAGCTTGAATCCTAGCGAGCATGCGATCGATAGTAGTAGTCGGACAGCTTCAAGTCTTGCTACAGGTGCAAATGTTTCACTGAAGTCGACACCTTCGACTTGGGTGTAACCCTGAGCAACTAATCGAGCTTTGTTTCTAGTAATGTTCCCTTTTTCATCACTTTTGTTGCGAAAGATCCACTTGGTTCCGATTATGTTCTTGTCTTGAGGTCTTTCAACTAGAGTCCAGACTTCATTTCTTTCAAACTGGAGTAGTTCATCCTGCATAGCACTTATCCAGTGTTCATCTTGAAGTGCTTCTTCAACTCTTGAGGGTTCGATCTTTGAAGTATAGCAGTGCAAGCCTACAAGCTCTTTAAAGTCGATCTTTTTCCCTCGCGTCTTTCTCCTTTCATTTACATCACCAATAATGTCTTCAGGGTCATGATGCTTGTGAATGCGTCCATTTAGGTCCTTTTGAGGTTCTGCTTCTCGTGACGAGGTGTCCATGCTTGGCGTTTGGACTCGTTTGGTGAACTGTTCATCAGAAGTGGGTGGAGTTGTACTGTGTTGATCATCCTGACCACTGGGAGTTTCATCATCATGAGGAGGAACATCCTCTTTGCTGGTCACATCTTCTATGGTCACATTTGTGGACTCCAGTACTTTCCTTGTCTTAGGAAGATATACTCTATATGCACGACTTGTGGTAGAGTATCCCACAAATATTCCTTCATTGCTTTTTTTCTTGAAACTTCCCAACATGTTCCCTGTCATTTAGAACAAAACATTTGCTACCAAAAATATGAAAGTAAGTAATTGAGGTCTTTTTACCGTTCCAAATCTCATATGGAGTCATAAGAGAGTTTGGCCTTAAGTAGACTCGGTTTATGGTGTAGCATGCTGTGTTCACGGCTTCGGCCCAAAGAAATTCAGCCACTTTCTTTGAGTTGAGCATCACCCTAGACATTTCTTGTAGGGTTCGATTTCTTCTTTCGACTACTCCGTTTTGTTGAGGTGTTTTTGGCGCCGAATATTCATGCTTAATTCCATGTGTAGCACAGTATTCTTCAAAGGATTGATTTTCGAACTCTCGTCCATGATCACTTCGAATCCGTTTTACCTTGGTGTCCTTTTCGGTCATGAGTCGATTGCACAGCTTCTCGAAGGCTTTGAATGTGTCGCCTTTTTCCCTGAGAAAATCTATCCAAGTGTACCTGGAGTAATCATCAATACATACAAAAATATATTTTTTACCTCCCAAGCTTTCAACTTCCATTGGACCAATAAGATCCATGTGCAGTAGGTCAAGACACTTGGTTGATCCAGGGAGTTCAGATAGTTTGTGAGAACTCCTGTGCTGTTTGTTCTTGGCACACTCGTTGCAGAGAACTACACTCGATTTATTGAATTGAGGAAGACCTTTGACTGCCCCGGTTCTGCTGAGTTTGATAAGATCTTTAAAGTTAAGATGTCCAAGCTTTTCATGCCATAATGTGATCTTACCTGCAGCTGCACCAAAATTGCAAGTTTGAACAAGATGATAGCAATTATTTTTAGAGCGCAAACCTCTCATAATGCATTCTTGATCTTGATTGAGCACTTGACAATCTTTCTTGGTAAACTGCACCACAAGGTCCTCATCACACAATTGACTTATGCTTATCAAGTTAACTTGGAGTCCATCGACAAAGAAAACAGGTGACAGTTCCTTCGAGCCATTGTTCTCAATGGTCCCTTGACCAACTAGGGCACCCTTTTTTCCATCTCCAAAAACAACGAATCCTCCATCAATTTCTTTGTAGTGTTTGAGCAGACTCATTTCCACTGTCATGTGTTTGGAACATCCACTGTCGAAGTACCACACTTTGTCTGCAGCATTCTTCTTCTGTGAAAGAAAGGCAACGTGACATTTGTTCTGAATTTTAGGAACCCATTCGCACTTGATGGAGATCAGCTTCATCTTGATTTTGTCATTTGGCCAGATGATGGGTTTCCCTGTTTGTAGATCTTTTACCAAAATTCCACAGTTTTTGGTTTTGTGGCCTTCAAGCTTGCAATAATCGCATCTGAGTGGGATTGGAGGTGGAGGTCTCATTGTCCATTTGTTTCTTCCTACAGGATGGAACGATTTCTTGATAGTTCGGGGTTCACTTAGCATTCCTCCGGACACAAACTTGCTTTTCTTTTCTCCTCGTGAAGTTGAGGCTTGATATCCCAAGCCTTGTTTGTTGTTGCTCGGTCTTCCCATAGCAATTACATCATCTAACTTGGCTTTTCCTTTGTTTAGAGCCGCCAGAGAGCTTTCAGCCTTGGCAAGTTTCTCTTGAACTTCGGTGAGTTCTGTGTGAAGAGCGTCTTTCTTTCCAAGTATACTATAGTACCACAGTTTATAGTCAACTTTTTCAACCTCCAGTTCCTTGTTTTCTTTCTGAAGCTCAGCATTTTTCTCACGTAGTTCATTCACCAGTCCAGACAGCTCTGTGGACGCCTTTTCAAGCTCCTGATTTTTGCATGTGAGACTCTGGAGTTGTTCCTTTAGGCTTTCATTCTCGACATGTAATTCTACTGATTCAGCAATGGATATTTCCAGCTTCTCGAACGTTTCTTTGTAGAGATCATTGAGTTTACTGACGCTTTCATCTTGATTCCTAGCAAAAGAGTGAACCATGTTAGAGGAAACCATATTGACTGAGTTGGGACCCATACCTGTTTCGGGTTCATCATCACTGTCCGAATCCCATGTGCCGACGAAGGCTACTCCATAGTTTACAACATGTTCATCAGACCCCTTCTCATCTTCAGAGTCACTAAATGTTACTTGATAGGATTTGCTGGACTCCTTTGGTCTGAGATTGGCACAGTCTTTTTTCATATGGCCTCTTCCCCCACATTCAAAGCATATGATCTCCTTGTCATCCTCAATCCTTGAAGATTTTGGTTTATTTTTGTCGAGAGACTTCGAGCCTTTCTGAGTGGATTTAGAGTTTGATGTCCCGGCATCCTTCTTCATGGAGGAGTTGAATCTAGATCTACGGTTCTTGATGATCTGATTTAGTCTTTTGGACAACATGGCCAGTTCTTCTTCGTCACTGAAGTCATCATGATTTTCCATGGAGAAATCTTCCTTATCCTTGGTTGTGGATTTGAATGCCACTGGTTTACTTTTGGTCCTGGGACAGTGATCCATTTCCTATGATTGTAGGATTCCCATTAGTTCATCAACCTGCAATTTATCAAAGTCTTTGTATAGCTCAAGTGCTGCGACCTTTGCATTGAACCTTTCCGGAAGCGTCCCAATGATTTTTCCTACAATGTCCTGTTGAGAATACACTTTGCCAAGCTGAAGAGCTTGGTTGGTTAGATCTCGGATACGACCAATATATTGGCCGACAGACTCATTATCATCCATAGAAATCTTATGAAATTGTGCATCAAGAGTAATGATTCTAGATTTCTTTACCGGAGCCATACCCTCGTAGGTATTGGCTAAAGTAGTCCAGACATCGTATGCAATCTTACACCCAGCGATAAGTCTGTATTGATCCTTTGTGAGAGCATTGTGAATTGCATTCAGGGCTTTGGAGTTCTTTGAAGCGGCAAGCTTCTCAGCAGCAGTCCATTCACTCCTTGGTTTGATGGTTTTTACACCGTCTTCTTCTTTTATTGGTGGATGGTATTGATTTTCTACTGCATCCCAAGCCCCTTCGTCCAGAGCAATGAGGAAAGCCTCCATTTGATCTTTCCAATATGCATAGTTTGATCCATCGAGCAATGGTGGTCTGGTTACAGATCCGCCTTGGTTTTCCATGCCTTTTGTCTGGATCTCGCTTTCCAAAGCGTGTGCGCTTTGATACCAATTGTTAGGTCCGTTTGCGTGGATAACCAATTAAGTAGTCCTGAAAACTAGTTCAAGCACCTTTCGTGGACACGTTAAACAGTTTACGAAATTAAGCAGCGGAAAGTAAATAAACTGTGAAAATAAAGAACTCAAGGTTTGTTGACCCAGTTCGGCACAAGCCTACATCTGGGGGATACCAATCCAGGAGATTCACTAATTGTTTTGGTTTGATCCTCGATCTCAACAATAGTGAATTGTTTCGCCCAACTCCAATCACCAAGCGGACTGAATTGTCAAACCAAGACACTCCCCCTGTCTTGGTGAAGATCTCCCCGACCTTGCTTCAATCCCTTGAAGGCTCCTCCTTCAAGTTTGCCCTTGGTCGAAACCTGTTGGCGACTCTCCTTGATCTTTTCAATTAAGCTCTTGAGTTTGACGCTTTCCTCGAAACCCTTGATTGAATATGTCAACTTCAATCAAGCTCTCAGTAACATTGTCGATCAATCCACCCGAGGAAGTGTTGATCGAATTTCTTCCTTCGAAATGATAACTCGCGAACACGGAAGGAATATGATTCTCTTCTTCACAATATCCTCTCAATTACTCAAATGTGTAAGTCAATTGTTCAGCGTGCGGATCTATTCCTTGGCCGCCCTATTTGAAGAGAATTACCTTGTCTCTATTCTAAGGTAGAAGGTCTTCTTTCCATAAATGCGCGGATCCTTAGAATAGAGTTGCCCGTATTAAAAGATTGTAGTTTCCATACTTCGTGTGCAAGATCCGGGCATAAGATCAGCTAGCCGTTGTGGAATATTTCTGAGTATATTCGCCAGCTCTTCTTCCTTTGCTTAGTTTGTCTGCAGTTGACGAGGTTGGTCCAACAAAGTAGTTCAGACATCGGTTGTGAACACATTTGCTCAAAACTGGTTCCCAACAGTGACGGATCCAAGAATTTTGAAGATGTATGGCTCAATTTTTTCAGGAGGTGTTGCCAACGACGGGCGGAGAAAATAGGAGAAAAGACGGAAGATTTGAAGGCACCAAACCTGTGAAGAATGAAAGAAAAGAGAAGTATTTTATGCCATAATATTTTTTGGCGTATACCGGGTATCCCCAGGCCACATTGGGCCCATGACTAATCCCTCGAGGATCTGGTGGGCATCGAAGGGTTGCCTCTTCCAAAGCAGAATTCTGCATAGACAAAGGCTCGAACCCGAGACCTTTGCTTAAGCTGCCAGAGCCCCATACCACTAATGTCAACTGCGTTTGGTATTTAATGCCATAATATAATAGTATTAAATAATTATTTAATAATAATATATAATTATATTTTATTTTTTTGACCTAGCCTATACACCGCCCCTGTGCATGCATACATATATAGACACCCATTTTTCATTTTTTATTTTCTCTTTTCATATTTTTCCTCAAATTTTGAATTTATGGGGATGAGGACTTGTCCAAGTAGTTAAGTCCTTTCATTGCAATTTTATAATTAGAGATTCGATTCATAATGGATCTGGCCCACTATCCCTCCCTCTAGTCATTTGTAATTTGCGTGTCATATGTTCTCACCAACCTCTTTCTAGTTTCGACTTCATAGGAAAAAAAAAACAAAAAAAAAATCTTTAATTAATAATATTGTCACGTATTAATTGCGCACACGCACGTAATTATGAGTGGTACGTTTACCACCCTAGCTCGATCTCTAAATCAGTGCAGATAAAATATTGAAAGGAATATTCTTTTAAAAAATAATACTAAGAAGAAGAAATGAATGTTTGGAGTGAAGATGCTAAGGGAAAATAAAAAATAAATGTAGAAAGTTAAGTGCTAAAATTCGAGAAAGTAAAATGCGAAGAGGGGCGGTCAATGCAGGTCATGGCATTATAACCACCACTTGTCGTAGTAGTACACTGCACATATGTATGTACTATATATATATATGGTAGATCAATTTTAACATTTTATGCAAATTAAGTTTGTTATTGCCAAAATAGCTGTTGGATGGGCATGCATGCATCCCATTATTGGTGTCCTTGATGTTTCTTTTTTTTTTTTTTTTTTTCAAGTCACATGATGATCTCCATTATCAAATCAAAATTATTAATGCTTTTATTACTATTACTATTTCACGGTATCCTTTTCAATGTATATTTGTTAGAATAATTGAGGAGAACTGTCCGAATAAGAGCTAGCAGATTAAAGTTAGTTGACCAAATTTCAGGTTACTTGATTATTAATGGTGTTGGTGCATTCTTCATAGTACCATAGATATACCAAAACATGATGTTGTCACAGGCCCAGGCCAAGCTTTTTTTAAAAATAATAAAAATTTTTTTTAAAAAATTAAGATTTTGAAGAGAGTTTACGTACAAAGAAATGGGGTTTTAATTAAATTGTCTTTTTTTCGCTTATATCGGGTATGTCCAGACCACATTGGGCCTAAGACTAATCCCTCGATGATCTGGTGGGTATTGAAGGGTTGACTCTCCCAAAGCAGAATTCTGCATACACAAAGGCTCGAACCCGAGATATTTGCTTAAGCTTATAGGGCCCCATACCACTCAAGCCAACTGCGTTTGTTAATTAAATTGTCTTAGTACATTGCAATTGCGTTGGGCTATATTCTATACTGTAGAATTATTATAAATTGGTATAATTGCGTTTGGTCAATTAAATTGTCTTAGTACATTATGAAATGCAAGTACTTAAAAAGTAAGTACTACTTAATTTAACCATCTCTAGGTGGTTAATTTCTTCGTTTTGTCGATCTTTCTTATAATTTTATTGAACTTTTCCAGTCTATTTTCATATATAAATTTCAAGAAAATTCAAGGAATTATAATTTCCTTTCCACTAAAAGTATCTTTACACATATGTACATTTTTTTTGTCCATCTACTTTGGATGCTATATTCATCTTTTCAATTGATTAAAATGTCATATCAAAATTATCATAAGTATGTGTTTGATTTATATATGTGTGTAGACACAACAGGGATAGGTTAATTTTTTAGGTAAATACCAGGGTATCCCCAGGCCACATTGGGCCCAAGACTAATCCCTCGAGGATCTGCAAGGGCAATTAAGGGCGTCTCTCCCAAAGCAGTTTTTTGCATACACAAGGCTCGAACCCGAGACCTTGCTTAAGCGACTGGGATAGGTTAATTGTTTCTTATTTCATTATTACCTAAATAAACAATTTGTCAATTATTGTACTTAATTAGCAAGTAGTCTCTTGTCATATAGGTTGCAAATTATGTGAAACGAGTGTTATTTACAATTAGGAATGAACATCATTATACCTACATCTTAGTTCTTCGATTGCATACCACAAAATTTAAATTTAAATTTTATATATACGAAAATACCCTTTCAAGTTTCAACCAAATTTACACCAAGTAAAAACTCAAAAATCATTAAGTTAAGGACTTCATTTAAGAATGGGACTTGACCCTAGCGGTCATGTTCAGAGGCGGACCCAGGAAATATTTGGGGGAGTCATGGTTGGTTAATAGGATGTGCAATTCGTGCGCTTTTTCACCACTTTTCAATTTTTGAGGCCCCATTTTTTAAAATTTATTTAATTATTAATCTTTTTTAGCATTTTTATATTCATTAGTTTTTCTTTTGATATTTCGTACCTGCAGCATTTTTGTGCAAATCGACTCTTCTCTGCAAAGATTCCAATTTTAGTAGTTTTGTTTTTTGTTTAGAAATTTTTTACTCATTTATAAAACAACTACATAGGTGATGGATCTCTTTTGTTATATAGACAATTTTTTGGTGAGAAATACTTTTGAGTTATATAGACAATATTTTGAGTGCATGACTTAATATAAATATGGTTTTTTTTGGTGTTCAGAATATTTTATTATAGTGTTATATATGATTTATAGAGAAATTTAAAATTTATAATTATATTTTAAGATATTATAATGGCCTTATTTTTATCATAGAACATAGTTATAGAAAATGATTAAACAAGGATTGACTAGTCCGATAATTTTCACAATTGGAGAAAGAGAATTTACAACTAGATTTATAGGAGATTAAAGAAAATTTGGAAATACTTTATGAATTTTAACTTAAATTGAAGAACAAGAAAATAAATATGAGATAGTAAAATTTATGAAATATATAGGTATATATAAAATATAAATATACATATATATATATATATATATAACATTTAAAAAAAATGGTGGGGCCTGGGCCCCAGACCCCTTAACAGGTCCACCCCTGGTCATGTTCTCTGCCTTTCAACCATAGATTGGGGAGTCGATTCCTACTCGGCCCCCATCACTCCCCTTTATCCCCTTTATAATTTTATAATTTATATGGTTTGGGCTCTCACACATCTTTACCGACACATAAATATCAATGTTAAAAAAAAGGGTTAATGTTTTTAAAGACCATCAAAAGGAGGCTATTCCGCTTTTTAGCCACTAAAAGTTGCAATTATGAAAAAAGGCCATTATAAACACAGTTTTGAAAAATTCAGGCCAAAGGACCTATTTGAAATTAATAAATGATCCCAACAACTTTTCCTTTCTTTCACTTCAACCCCATAAAAGTTTGACCTTATTTACTTTAGTCATTTCTCTATCTACTTAATTTTTCATTATATAAAAAGTGCTTGAAAATTGGTATCAGAGCCTAGGTTTTATTGAAGAACATATTAATTATATTATTTATAATATTTTATTTCTTAATGGAGAAGATTTAATTATTTAATGGATTCAATTAATTTGAAACCCACGAGTTATTTCCAAATTTTGGAAATAAAAATAGAAAATTCCAAAGGAATTTCTTGAACTTGTCCATGGGACAAGATATTATCAAAATTAGTTTCTTTCTTTAAAATGAGAGGAACAGACTGGAAAGAAATTGAGCCGGATAGCTCTAAGTTCTCACAGGACTTAAGGGAAATCCAAAAAACGATTCAAGATTATGGTAACCAGGTATTAATTATACCTGGAAAAATAGATAACTTGAATCAGTCAACAGAGGAGATCTTGAAATTATTTCAAGATCTAAAGATCTAAAGATCTAAAGATCTTGAAATTATTTCAAGATCTAAAGATCTAAAGATCTTGAAATTATTTCAAGATCTAAAGAAAGAGATTTTGAATCTGAAATTTGACATTTCGGATATCAAGAAAAGGCAGAAGGATATTCCTGGATCTTCCAAGAATAACCAAGCCAATATTAGAGATGCATTTTGGACCAGTACAAGCTTTACACCAAAAAGGTAAAGCAACCATGGTTCCAAAGCAGAAATCACAAGAAGAGCTTATGATCGATCTCCTGAAAACAGTCGAATGAGTGTTTCCAGGGCAGATCTATCAGATCTACAAGAATTAGCAGAATCATTTTCCCAACTTGGGATTATGGATCTAGTCAATATAAAACCCAATGAAGTTCTTCAGCTGGGTTATGCGGAAGAATTAGGATCCAACGTGACCCACGATGGACCACCTGATGTCCCAATAAGAGAAAGTACAGACTTCCACATGAACAGGTATCCTGAGGTGCATCTCAATGCAAGACGAAACCCAGGACGGAACCCAAGTAGAGCACCAGAATCCACACCGTGGGCCAAGACGATGTTACAACCATTAAATCCATATGGCATAACACTGAACCTCGACGTTATCGACTTCCGAAACATCGAAGACCTGATCGACGAATGGGTAGCTTCAATGAAGATTGCAGCAACCACCCTGGATCTCGATAAAGAAAACTTTGTCCGATTAATAGAGCTAAGTCTCGAAGGATCGGCGAAGCTGGGCTGGAAAAACTCCACGACTGCTTTAAAGGAGCAAATACTCAAAGGAGAATCCAAAAGCACAATCTGCGAAAGGTTTGGCCTCTTATTCAAAACCCATTTTGTAGGAGATGGTTATTTTGAAGAACAGAGAACATAAAAAATCAAAGTCTATACCCAAGCACTGTTGGGTATAGAGTTAAGAAGTATTTGCGCAGTAGACGAATATATCTACTGGTTTCGTAAATACTATTTTCAGAGTGAAATGACAGCGGAAGTAGCATGTCCCATGTTCTTTGCAAAGATCTGCAGCCCATGGAGAGAAATGTTGATCCAATCGTACACAGTACCCCCTGGTACAGTGGACTCAATAGCTCGAAGAATGTCCTTCTTAAAGGATAAGCTCAGAGAATGGTGTCAACAGGCAGCAGCCCAAAAGAACATTAAGAGACTAAGAGGTAAAATAAAAAGAACTCCTCTTTGCTGTGAAAATAACGATTTTCCAACAATTATAGGAGAATCAGAAGAAAAGAGGAAAAAGAAGAAGAGTCGAGGCTCATACAGTAGGAGTTTTAGAAGACCTCCATTCCGAAGAAGAAGAGCATGGTGGTCCAAGGGCAAGGCCAGAACATACAAAACTGGACAAAGAACGGGAACGGCGAAGAGTTCATCCCAAGGTTCAACTAGCTCAGCAGCAAGGAGCACGGGGAGAACAACGTCCAAGAGAACATTCAGACGAGCCTATACCCGAGCCAACGAAAGTTTCAAGGACTGCAACTGTTGGAAGTGTGGAGCCAGAGGTCATATCTCACCCGATTGCCCTCAGAATCGTGAGGTACGAATGTACGAAGCCACGGAGGATATCGTGGAAGCGGTCTACCATGGAAAGCTGGTACCAGTCTATCAGTTTGAACACATCCCCTCGATGAAAGCATCTACGAGGAAGAATTAAGAAGTGACTCGGACTCATATTCAGATGGATCTTCAACCGAGTCTGACTGAAGAAGACATGATTCAGACCACTGAAAACCTGTCTGGATTCTTTTCAAGGATGACGATCTCGAATCGAACCATGGAAAGAATAATGCGACAAGATTCCAACCTCAGCCCATATGACGGATTCAGAATTGGCGGGATTGGACGAGTTCTTAACCAGATGGGATTCAACCAGAGAAGACATAACATCATCTACAAGGTAAGTGCAGGTGAGTTTGCAATTCCTATGGAACTTACTTGTAATGTTATGGATATGCAATTAATTCCTAAAGAAGAAATTCTTGAGGAATTAAGCAGAATGAAGGAGGAAATCGCCATTACTATGAAATGGATCCACATATGAGCCATTAAAGTAGTAATTAAGGCAACCTTCAAAGAAGGCATTGATTCTGAATTACATCTATCAGTCACTGATAGAAGAATCAATAACCTTAGAGATAGTCTTCTTGGGACTATGGTAGGAAATTTATATGCAGGGAAGCTAATGTTTGACATACATCCCAGAATTTCCTATAACTTAGCTGACCAAGATTTTAGTAGAGTTCTAACCCTTCATCAGGATTTTAAAAGAAAAGATCTGATGAAAGAAGGGAACATGCCATATTCTATAACTTATAGAATCTCTTATGCACTTTCCAATAGTCATCATTCTGACTTATTTCTCAGGAAAGAATATATAGAAATTCCTAGAATTTTCAAGGAATTTGCTAAAGTCATGACTCCAAATCCTACACAGATTCCAAGGTTAAGAGGAGTAGACATACAAATAAGAGATCACCCAATTCTAGACAGATCAACGAGTGCTAGAATTGAGTACGCAAGCCGTATGTCTTTCTCGGAAGACGGAATTATGGCATATAAAGGGAAGGAGTTCATCAAAGATCTAACTCCTCAATCTATTGGGGTAGATAATATAAAGATTAAATGCCCTGAAGGATGGAAAGAAATACGAGTAATATTTGACATCACTGAAAAGATTAACAGTTTTCCATGTGATGACTTATACTACTTGCAGCAGCCATCAATTGGAACCTACGAAGGAACAATTGAAATTGCAGGACACGAGATCAGAGTTTAGGCACAGCCGGAAAAGACAATGGGGTTATGATTTTGGGATTAAGTTTTCTCGAAAATCATAAACCATGGGTAAGAAAGGATAATGGTATGGAATTTAATCTGAAAGGTCACACCATCAGAATTAAATGACAAGTCCATTTTCCATTTATATCTCAGTAGGGATAATATATGAACAATATAAGTCAGAATATTTTGCAGCTTATATTGATTCAGGATCAGGTATTTGCACGGCAAAACCAGGACTTTTCCCTAGCGAAGCTATGGAATCATTACCCATTATTGCAGGAAGAGATTTTTCCCAAAAAATCTTAGTACTAAGTAAGGGTATTCGACAGGCCAATATCATGATCGGAGGCGCATTCGGTACACCTTGGTATAAGGTAAAAACGCCGCCTATTTACTTTCATGATACAGGAGCGGATATTTTGTTAGAGAATAATTTCATACAATCCTTTACAAAATATGTTCAAGATAACAAAAGAAATTTGTTAATATTTACCACAAGTTGTGGAAATGAGATACAGGTGTTGTGCAGAGAAAAGACATTCAACAGGTTAATGCCTATATTATTTCGCAGCAAACGTGGTGATAATGATACCAAACTAACCCATCCAAAAATGCAGGATAAAAGAAAGTTTGGTAAGGCTTTGTTGTCTTTTAGACAGCAAGGATTTGATGAAGCTTCTATTGAAGAAATTATAAACCTCAAAGAAGCAATGCAGGAAATGAAGTCATTAAATATAACTTCATTAGACATTGATGGGGAAACTAAATTGTCCCTCGAAAATGTCAAAAGACTGATCCAGAGAAACTTTAATGAGGATCCTCTGGCATGGTGGGATAAAAACAAGATCGAAGCTACTCTACAGGTAAAAGAACAATATAAATATGAGTATGTTCGATACAAACCCATCTTAATGAATATGCAGGATAAGAAAGATATGCAACAAATTATCAAGGAGCATATTGATCTTAAACTCATCGAGCCTGGAGTCTCAGCTTATAGTAGCCCTGGATTCTTGGTAAGAAACCACGGTGAAATAAAGAGAGGTAAACCCAGGTTGGTAATAAACTATCAAGGTATTAACAAAATAATACAGTTTGATGGTTATTACATTCCGAGTAGAGAACACTTAATTGATTGCATCAAAGGTGCTAAAGTGTTTTCTAAATTTGATTGCAAATCTGGTTTCTATCAGATTAAGATGGAGAATGAATTGAAGAAATTCACAGCATTCTCCACCCCACAAGGGCAATATATTTGGAATGTTATGCCAATGGGGCTTTCTAATGCCCCTCAGATATTCCAAAGAAAGATGGATAATCTATTTACGGATTATCTAGAGTTTATGTTTGTCTACATAGATGACATTCTGATTGCATCTCGAAATATTAAAGAACATATTAAACATCTTGAAATATTTTGTGATCCATGTCACAGGGAAGGTCTAGTTCGCTCTGAGAAAAAGGCCACTATCGCTGCTAACAAAATTGAATTCTTAGGAGTTCAAATTGATGAAGCAGGAATAGAGTTACAGGAACACATTGTAGAGAAAATCCGCAATTTTCCTGATATATTAAAAGACAAGAAACACCTTCAGAGTTTCTTAGGAGTTGTAAATTTTGCGGGTATATTTATTAAAGACCTTGCAAAATATAGAAAGGATTTTAGACCACTCCTGAAAGAGACTGAAAGCTCTAGATGGAAATTGGAAGAAATCCATACCAAGAGAATTCGTGAACTAAAGCAAGTCTGCAATAGCTTGCCAAAACTCGCGATACCTCAGGATGAGGATGAGCTGGTAGTCTACACAGACGCCAATGATTTTCGATGGGCAGGAGTGCTCATGAGAAAAACAACTACGGGTCAAGAACCTTGTAGATACATAGGAGGGGTGTTCACTGAACAACAAGCCAAACTTTGGCATATTAACGAGAAGGAATTCTTTGCAGTATGGAAAACATTTAAAAAATGGCCTTTATTCTTACTTGCAAAGAAATTTGCATTAAAAGTTGATAATACTAATGTTAGGGCTGTTTTAAAAAATAAACTTTAGTCAAAAATTGAAAAAGCTCGTATTATCAGATGTCAAGTTGAATGTCAATATTATACTTATGATATTGATGTTATAAAATCTCATGAAAATGTTCTTGCAGATTTCTTGACGAGAGATGGAACCATTTGAAGCTGATTCCATCATTACGAGATTCAGGCACCTCAGAGAAAACCTAGAGGAGCTATCAAAGCATTTTGGACAGCTCGAGATCAATGCACGAGCAGCTGGCCAAATACAACAGTGCGATGTGGACATTGTCCGCAACAATATACGAACCTCCCATATAGCAATGACAGCACTATGGGAAACAGTATTAGAGCCAATCAGGGAAGCGTCAGCTTCCCTGGTAAACAAAGAGAAATGTGCCCAAAAAGCTAAAGTGGTCACATATGAAGAAGCAGATTCAAGCACTGCTTCAAAGGAACCATTGTCGGATACCGACAAAAATGTTGAGCAAGAGGAAAGTCACATTTCCGAAAGTTCAAGTCAACCCACTGCCTCTGGGGTAAAAGAGGAAGAAATTAACCTTAGGCCAATGACAGGCACCTCTAAGGTTAATTCAGACAAGAAGGTCCTATCTACTGCCTGGCTGGACTACCAAGGAAAATGGGAACAACTGGTTTCCAAAAAGGGAATTAACCCTAGCAAAACAGTAATCGAGACATCCGGGAGATACAACAGGGTATGGATGCTCGAAGGATCGAAACCAGAAGAGGCTCGAAAGTGGTATGACTTTGGAGCATTAGCATCTGTTCATACTACATCACCAGGGTTTTCGGAAATTGAAAAACTTCCGGGATGGATAAGTAGTGCGGTGCACGAATCATGGCAGAACAACCCGCACCTGCAAAGAGGAGATATTCTGGAGCTTAAGTTCATTTCTGCGGCACCAGAGATAGTCGGAAAAGGTTCTTATCCGGTCTTTCAATTTATTAAATTACAGAGACCTGATATGATTGCCTTCAACAGAGTTAAGTCTATGGATGAGAAGGCACCATTGGTATCTTCAATCAGCGAAGATGAAATCTCCACCAGACGAGCATGGGGATTCTGGGCCTGTCTCACCGAGACAGAAAAAGTTAAATATCCGTTTAAAATATTCTCAAACAATTTAATGGATCGTTCCTGGTTAATTCTTTAACAGAGAAAAACACAGAGTTTGCGGAAACCTCATTCAAAAAGAAGAGGTTACTCATCTGGGAAAACAAGTTGCCAGCAACCGAGTCTACCAGAAAAAAGGCATGCAACATGATGCATGTTGGCCAATGGGATAACCACATATGCTCATATTGTGCAGAACAGGAGAAACCCCTATTCGGTACAAAGATCCGGGTAACCCAGAAAAAATCCGGACCCGAACAGGACAAAGGGAAGAAACGTCCAAAAAACTTTCACAAGCCAAAGTAAGATTAGCTGGATGTAAAAGAAAGAGAGGTGTCGGCAACACTCATAATTAAAAGCCGACAAAGAAGGGCAGAGTAGCTGGCAGAAAGTGGCCGACAAGAGAATGTGGAAAGTTGACAAAAAGCCACCTAACGCAATAATTCAAAAAGGACAATAATGTAGCCGGTGGAAATTAAGGCCAAGTGACGAACGCAGTGACGTCACAAGAATTTAGAGGAAGATTGGAATCCGGGGCTGAAGTCCGCGGGCGCCTATAAATAAAGGAGTTTGAAGCAGATGGAAGGCATCGAAAATTCCTCCCAACTCTTCAAAGTATTTGTAATATTTCTCTTTCTGCATATTTCCTTTCGAGTCTGTAAAAGCATGGGGTATTTCCCCAAGAGTCTTGTATCCTCCATAAGGAACTAAGTGTCTGTCTTCTCCGTTAGGGGAAATTATGTTTAAATAATATTTTTAATATTTTTTCAGTAAAATCCAGGCTTCCAAATATCCCAAATATCCCGATAATATAATTAAAACCCTTTATTCATATCTTGATACGTCCTAAGGTAGGAAACGAAATAGGACTGTGCTGTTTGTTGCTGAAGGAGCCAAGAATCGGTGAACCATCGGTCGCGACTGCGTGGTTGGAGGAAGTCCGTAAAATCCCGGAGCTTAGGAAACCCGGCAGCAAGGCGGTCAAAGCCAAGGTATGAAGCTTAGTGCTTAATTTAATTATCGGAAGCATGATGGGCTTTAATTGGACTATATTCAATGAAAAATATAAGATGGGGGTCAAAGTGTAATTGGGCAAAAGTTGAAGTCAACTGATGGGGTCAAAAATATAAATAGGCAAAAGTTGGTTGGGTCAAGTATAATTTCAAAAAGTCTGAATGGCCTAAAATTGAACAAAATCTGTTTGTAATGGCCGAAAATCATAATTCAAACTTATTATGGCCCAAAAACGGAAACCACTCCTTTTAGTGGCATAAAATTATCATTAACCCAAAAAAAAAAATGGTTTAGTACTTCATCTTCTTCTCTTGGATTTTTTAAGGATTCATTTGTTCTCCATATATAACGTGCACCTTAACAATTATACCCAAATTACAAGCATGGATTTTTTTATAAAATAAATAAAAGACTACGTTCAAGAAAGGCGGCAGGAGACAATTTTGGAACTTGAACATCCACCACTCATGCACACACCATACCACCTTGCCTAATTCAAATTTCCCCTTCTTCACTCACTATTCATTCCTCAATCCTCATTCATCCTATTTATACCTCTCTTCTCCCACCTCTTTTTGCTTGTGGGAATTTTTTTTTTTCTTTTTGTGTGCTACATTCATCCCCCTGTCCGCAATTCCTCACAAATAAATGAAGGTAATTTGCATCATATCATACTTTCTTACAACCGAGTAGTCAGTTTCTTGGCTTCTTCTTGTAATAACTGTTCCTGTTGCTTTTAGATCTTCAATTGGATGCGCGGCCGAAGAAATGGCAACGAAGGCAGCTGCAACAAGCCCTGCCCACAGTCCATTTCCCGTAAGTCTTTTTCACCAATGCCAAAAGATCAATATTTTAAGGACATGATAGTGTTGTAATAATATGACAATGGTTATGCAGACAATTCGACGAGGATGCATCCCTGTAATAATGACGAGTTCTCGGATTGGCCAAACGGGTTGCTTGCCATTGGCACATTTGGGAACGGCAATCTTAAAGGGGTCGAACATCCATCTAATATGGAGAAGAACGCAGCTCCAGAAGGCTCGGAAGAAGTCGACAAAGACGACATCAAAGCGCTGCTCAATAAATGCGTCGTCTTGGATGATTCAATCGACAAGTTCTTGGACAGCCTCCGTGGAGAGGAGACGACTACGTGTGATGATTTGGTCCATAGCGGATCCAAAGATGTCCGTAAGAATAATAAAAAGGGAGGCAGCATAAGTAAAAAGTCGTTTTCGTATCTTCTTAAAAAAGCATTCCTTTGCAAAGGTGGATTCGCGCCCACTCCCATAGTTAGGGATCTACTTCCCGACCCTAAACTGGATCCCTCAAGATTGGAAAAGGTTTGGAGTACTTAGGATGTTTTTAGGCTATTTAGACATGGCTACACTTGTTTATAAAAAAATGTTGTCTGATTACTGCAGATACTAAGAGCTATGCTGCACAAGAAGATATACCCTCAAAGGCCTAGTCGGACCGCCACACCTCAGAAAAAGTATTTGGATAAGCCAGAGATCGGTAGTTACGACAAAGAGCCAGATCGTGAAGAGACTAGTCCTAAAAGTAAATGGGACAAAACAGACTCGGAATGTGAGTACTATATGGAAAGGATTATTACATTTTTGTTAAATCTTGATGTAAGGGTTGTGCAAAGTTTAAGTTTTAACTTGGTTGCAGATATTGTCCTGGAGATATAACTTGAGATCGCCATGAATTCAGGGTAATGAAATGATTCTGCACACCCCTTCTCGAACATTTTTCCAATTGAGATTTCAAACAGTTAATTTGCTGGCTGATCTGATATGCTTGTTTCGTATGGATAGAGGCAGGATGTAATAACACGGTTCGGATCGAAGTGGTACACGTTCATGATGCCGAGGATGTGAATATTTTGTGTTTTCTTCTTTCTGTTCATGTTTCAAATGTTGGGAGTATAAAGGGCCAATGTAGATAGAAGCAAAGCGTTCGGTAATAATGCTCTTTCGATGATAGAGGGGCAATATATTTTTGCCATGGCTTGTTGTGCAGACAGCACAATGAAATCTGATTTTGCCATGGTTGGGATTGGATCATCATTTATGTAGCTACTCTTTGCTCGAACAAGAAAGGGATTTGTCTGAGTTTACAAATGTTTTTCTCCTAGGGTCATTTGATACTTCAACATGATTGAAAATGGTTTGACACTTAAAAGAGACCCTTAGGGGACAAATTCAACAACTCCCAAATTTTGTGAATGATCCCTAAGGTTTTCTTATGCCCAGGTAGTTTCCCTTAACTTTGTTCTTGATTCTAAAAGTTTATGATCATTGAGACATGGATGGCGTGGGCAATTTGTAATTCTTTCATTACTCAAATGTCAAAACCTATAATTAGGGTGTTATCGAGTCTCATCTGGAATAGTGGATACCCGAGCTTGACTCGACATCATTGTGGGCTATTTGATTTTGAGTTTGTATAGAGTTTCAGTTTGAGTTTGAGTAGCTTGTTTTCTTTCTTTTTTTTTTGTTCTTGTTTTTTCTTTGCTCAAGCTCGAATATCACCGAGTTCGAGCTCGAGTATCATGAGCTTGATTAAAGTTGAATTTCAATTTGATATTTAAATATTGTGGGTGATATTAGTTATTGCAAAATTAAGAATGAACCAAACTTCTTTAAAAATATACTCTGATTCTTTTTTTAATATATAATGTGATCATTTATCATTTTTTATATGTTTATAAATAAGTGAAGTATTTGTTTTTTTTTTGGTGAAATAAAGTGGGTGGTTAAGTAGGGAAATGACATACTGAAAGGGAAAATGGGAGGAACTAGAGGATTTTTAAAGAAACTTGTCAAAGTGAAAGTGGACAATAAATTAAAAAAATAAAAAGAGTAAGTATTAAAAATATAAAATATATGAAAAATTAAAAAAGGAGTCGAGTACTCAATACTCAACGAGTATCATATCTTTGCACTCGAGTTCGAGTTCGATACTCGATTTAATACTCGACCTGACTTGAATTTTTTGAGTTCGAGTCGAGTTCGAGTACGTACTCTGCTCATTAATCACTCCTAGTTTGGATAGATTTGATTTGATTGGGCGTGTATTTCAAATTTTCAATTTTGGATAGATAGATTGAAGTGGCTTTGATTAGGGGTGTTAATTTCAGGTTTCGGGTCGTGTTTGTGTCGTACTCGTGTCAAGTTGGTCGAGTTGTGTTTCAGGTTTCACAGGTGCGGATCGTATTCATGTCGAGTGTTGAGTAAGGGTATAATACAAAATTTATAATACTGAACACGATCCGAAACCCGAAATGAACCTGAAATACCAAACCCGAACAAGACCTGAAAATTTTTAGGTCGGATTTCGTGTCAACCTTGTTACAGAAATAAAAAAAATGACTAAACCCAAAACTGTAATATTTTCGTGTCGGTCGGGTGCGTGTTTTCGGGCCGTGTCTAAAATTGACACCCCTAGATTTGATCTGTAGTTGTGTGGGTAGGCTTGGGCACGATTTTGAGTAGAATTGTGAAGGGTAAATTTCATTTTTTTTTGAGGAGCCACTGAAGGCCTGGGAAAAGGTAAATTTCATTTGGGTAAGAGATTTCTAGCTGAGTGCATTCTTTTTTCTTTTCTTTTTTTTTTCGGGGTGTGTATACCGGGTGACATTGAAAGATTGCATATCTCAAAGCATACATAAGGGCTTGAACCCACGACCTTTGCTTAAACTGTCAGAGCCCAGTAGATAGATAATAGATAGATATCTAGAAAAAATAAAGGAATAGAGTTATGTAGAAATATCTATAAAAATATTTAAATATTTGTAATGTATTTTATTTCTAGAATTATGCCTTAACAATATTCAAGATACGTTGGCTATCCTATGAATAAGGGTGAGCACATATTCTAGAAAAAATAAAAGAATAGAGTTGTGTAGTAATATCCATAAAAATATTTAAATATTAAAATGTATTAATATTATTTCTAGAATTATGTATCAATAATATTGAAGATACATTGGCTATCCTATAAATAGGGCTAAGAGAGGGAGTAAGTGGTGTGGAAAAGTGAGAAAGAGTGCTAGGTGTGTACGCTAAAGAGGTAAAGAAAAATAGTACAACCTCCGATTTTTTTTAAGTGATCCATTAGCATAGTAGTTACTATTCATTAAGTAACTTTGATCAATTTTTTTTAGCATAGTTATATAAGATAAAACATAGTAAAGTGAGATCTTGTTAGATTCATATAATCACGTACTTTTATAATATTATTTTTTTATAATTTTTACTTATGTATAATTTGAGTTGACATTTAAAAATCTGTATTAGACTGCGTGACATGCATGATGGGTGCACTTAAAAAAGAACAAAGGAAGTAAGTGGGTACGGTGAACAATATAGTAATTCTATAGATATTAATAAAAGTTTTTTCTTTTTTTTTTTTTAAATTTTTCAGTTAAAACTTAGTTTGTTAAGTTCTTAGCACACTTGTGTTAATTTTACTATATGGTCGGCTTTGTGGTCTGACTAATATATGGTTAGTTATACCGCCTGAATGATATTTGGTTGGTACTGTCATCTAAGTATTATTGTGCACTAACAATTAATAACTTTATAAACTAACCAATATCAAAGAATTGATGTAGTTTGAGTAAATTGTCATAGCTCTATAGTGGGTGTGTTTTGCAGCATCGGGATTGATGTTGACGTCGACAAACTGTATGGACACCATGGCTTGTGCGTAAGGTGTTCAGTGGACCTCAAGCACTTTTCCAAACTCAGCGCACTAGAGTTGAATGATGGCAATGGGATGATCCTTTATGGGAACCAAATTGGGAAGCCATTCAGTGTCGAGGCCCACCAGAACTTTTCCGACGATGATAGAACTGTCGCACATAAAGTTGGATATCCAATGGTCAACATGAATCGCTTTCTTAGCCATTGTCACAAAAATTGGCCTATTGTAGAATGGCAGTGGCGGGTAAAATTGGCTCATTGAGAATTTGACAACGATTGAAAGAATCTCTAAAAATTTTCAATTATAATTATTATATATACATATAGAAGTTCCCATAGTTATCATTTAAATTTCGGAGATGTGAATAAGGTAACTTAATATAAATATAGTAATAATACCTTAATTAAGTGTTTGTTTGAAGATTAATTAGTTGTACTAGAGATAGTAAATTAGATTAGATTGTCATTAAAAAGGTATTCTCTGTCTATATAAAAGGAAGTTCATGATCAATCCTCCTTTTTCCTTTTTGTGAGTTTGCCGCTTTCGAATGCGAAGATATCTGTAAGATAATAATGATCACATCAGAAGTGTAGAGTGCAACTGAGATTTGTATCTTTCATTTGAAATATTGGCGAGCGACTTTCCCCTTATTTTTACACGTGGTTATTATTATTTGGACTAATTACTAAAATAGGCCATGAGAAGGCACCATTTCTAATTTTGGGCCATTAAAACTTCATTTTTGATTTTAAGCCATTAGAAACCAACTTTGACCAAATCAAGGCCATTAGACTTTTTCAAATTACCATTGACCCTAACAACTTTTGTTTTATTATACTTTAACCTCAACAGTTGACTTTCCAACTTTAGCCTTATTCCCCTTTGACCCCAACTTTAGATTTTTCATTTAATTTAGTCCAATAACAGCCATCATGCTTCCGATAATAAAATTAAGCACTAAACTCCATACCTTGGGTTTGACCGCCTTGCTGTCGGGTTTCTCAAGCTCCGGGATTTTACGGACTTTCTCCAACCACGCAGCCGCAACCGATGGTTCACCGATTCTTGTCTCCTTCAGCAGTAAACAACACAATCCTATTTCGTTTCCTACCTTAGGGTGTAACAAGGTTTGGGGTAAAGGGTTTTAACTATATATCGAAATATTTAGAAAATTTGGAAGCCTGAATTTTATTGAAGAATTATTAAAAAAATTATTCAAACATAATTTCCCCTAATGGAGAAGACAGACACTTAGCTCCTCATGGAGGAAGCAAGACTCTTGGGGATGCACCCCATACTATTACAGACACAAAAGGAAATTTGCAGAAAGAGAAATATTACAAATGTTTTGAAGAGTTGGGAGGATTTTTCGATGCCTTCCATCTGCTTCAAATGTCTCTATTTATAGGCGCCCGCGGACTTCAATTGCGGACTCCAAATTTTCTCTAATGCATTGTGATGTCACTGCGTTTGTCACACGCTTTGGATTCCAGCTGGTTACATTATTGATGAATTATTAATCTTGGGTGGCATCTTTTGTCAACTTTCCACCTTTTTTTGTCGGCCACTAACTGCCAACTACTCCATACTTGCTTTGTCGGCCTTTAATTATTGTGTATTGCCGACGCCCCTTTTTCTCTTACATCCAGCTGTTCTCACTTTGGTTTGTGAAAGTTTTTTGGATGTTTCTTCCCCTTTTCTTGTTCGGATCCGGATTTCTTCTAAGTTACCCAAATCTTTGTGCCGAATAGGGGTTTTTCCTGTTCTGCGCAATATGGGCATATACGGTTCTCCCATTGGCCAACATGCATCATATTGCATGCTTTTCTTCTGGTTGACTCTGTTGCTGGCAACTTATTTTCCTAGATGAGTAGTCTTTTCTTTTCGAAAGAGGTTTCCGCAAACTCCGTACTTTTCCCTGTTAAAGAATTAACCAGGAACGATCCATTTAAATTATTGGAAAAGATTTTAAATGGATATTTGACCTTTTCCATCTCTGTGAGACAAACAAAAAATCCCCATGCTCGTCTGGTGGAGATCTCATCTTCACTGATGGAAGATATCAATGGTGCCTTGTCATCAATGGACTTGGCTCTGTTGAACCCTATCATATCAGGCCTTTGTAATTTAATAAAATGAAAGACCGGGTATGAACCTTTTCCAATGATTTCTGGTGCTGCTGAGATAAACTTAAGTTCCAAAATATCTCCTCTTTGGAGTTGCGGGTTGTTCTGCCATGATTCATGCACCACACTACTTATCCATCCCGGGAGTTTTTCTATCTCCGGGAACCCTGGTGATGTAGTATGAACAGATGCCAATGAGCCAAAATCATACCACTTTCGAACCTCTTCTGGCTTTGATCCCTCGAGCATTCAGACCTTGTTGTATCTTCCGGATGTTTCGATCACCGTCTTGCTGGGGTTAATTCCCTTTTTGGAAACCAATTGTGCCCATTTTCCTTGGTAGTCCAGTCAGGATGTAGAAATGACCTTCTCTTCTGAATTAACCTTAGAGGTGCCTGTCATTGGCCTAAGGTTAATTTCTTCCTCTTTTACCCCAGAGGCAGTGGGTTGACTTGAACTTTTGGAAATGTGACTTTCCTCTTGCTCAACATTTTTGTCGATATCCGACGATGGTTCCTTTGAAGCAGTGCTTGAATCTGCTTCTTCATATGTGACCCACTTAGCTTTTTGGGCACATTTCTCTTTGTTTACCAGGGAGGCTGATGCCTTCCTGATTGGCTCTAATACTGTTTCCCATAGCGCTGTCCTTGCTATATGGGAGGTTCGTATATTGTTGCGGACCATGTCCACATCGCTCTGTTGTATTTGGCCAGCTATTCGTGCATTGATCTCGAGCTGTCCAAAATGCTTTGATAGCTCCTCTAGGTTTTCTCTGAGGTGCCTGAATCTCGTTATGATGGAATCTGCTTCAAATGCTTCCATCTCTCGTCAAGAAATCTTAACATTTTTTTTCTTCTCAAAAAAAAATATCATAAGTATAATATTGACATTCAGCTTGCCATCTGATAATACGAGCTTTTTCAATTTTTGATTCAAGTTTATTTTTTAAAAAAGCCTTAACATTAGTATTATCAACCTTTAATACAAATTTCTTTGCAAGTAAGAATAAAGGCCATTTTCTAAATGTTTTCCATACTGCAAAGAATTCCTTCTCGTTAATATGCCAAAGTTTCGCTTGTTGTTCAGTGAACAACCCTCCTGTGTATCTACAGGTTCTTGACCCGTAGTTGTTTTTCTCATGAGCACTCCTGCCAATCGAAAATCATTGGCGTCTGTGTAGACTACCAGCTCATCCTCATCTTGAGGTATCGCGAGTTTTGGCAAGCTATTGCAAACTTGCTTTAGTTCACGAATTCTCTGGGTATGGATTTCTTCCCATTTCCATCTAGAGCTTTCAGTCTCTTTCAGGAGTGATCTAAAATCCTTTTTATATTTTGCAAGGTCTTTTATAAACATACCTGCAAAATTTACAACTCCCAAGAAACTCTGAAGTTGTTTCTTATCTTTTAATATGTTAGGAAAATTGCGAATTTTCTCCACAATGTGTTCCTGTAATTCTATCCCTGCATCATCAATTTGAACTCCTAAGAATTCAATTTTGTTAGCAGCAATAGTAGCCTTTTTCTCAGAGAGAACAAGACCTTCCCTGTGACACGCATCTGAAAATATTTCAAGATGTTTAATATGTTCTTTAATATTTCGAGATGCAATCAGAATGTCATCTATGTAGACGAACATGAACTCTAGATAATCCTTAAATAGATTATCCATCTTTTTTTGGAATATCCGAGGGGCATTAGAAAGCCCCATTGGCATAACATTCCAAATATATTGCCCTTGTGGGGTGGAGAATGCTGTGAATTTCTTCGACTCATTCTCCATCTTAATCTGATAGAAACCAGATTTGCAATCAAATTTAGAAAACACTTTAGCACATTTGATGCAATCAATTAAGTGTTCTCTACTCGGAATGTAATAACCATCAAACTGTATTATTTTATTAATACCTTGATAGTTTATTACCAACCTGGGTTTACCTCTTTTTATTTCACCGTGGTTTCTTACCAAGAATCCAGGGCTACTATAAGCTGAGACTCCAGGCTCGATGAGTTTAAGATCGATATGCTCATTGATGATTTGCTGCATATCTTTCTTATCCTGCATATTCATTAAGATGGGTTTATATCGAACATACTCATATTTATATTGTTCTTTTACATGTAGAGTAGCTTCGATCTTATTTTTATCCCACCATGCCAGAGGATTCTCGTTAAAGTTTCTCTGGATAAGTCTTTTGACATTTTCGAGGGACAATTTAGTTTCCTCATCAATGTCTAATGAAGTTATATTTAATGACTTCATTTCCTGAATTGCTTCTTTGAGGTTTATAATTTCCTCAATAGAAGCTTTATCGAATCCTTGCTGTCTAAAAGACAACAAAGCCTTACCAAACTTTCTTTTATCCTGCATTTTTGGATGGGTTAGTTTGGCATCATTATCACCACGTTTGCTGCTAAATAATATAGGCATTAACCTGTTGAATGCCTTTTCTCTGCGCAACACCTGTATCTCATTTCCACAACTTGTGGTAAATATTAACAAATTTCTTTCGTTATCTTGAACGTATTTTGTAAGGGATTGTATGAAATTATTTCCTAACAAAATATCTGCTCCTGTATCATGAAAGTAAATAGGAGGCGTTTTAACCTTATACCAAGTGTACCAAATGCTTCTCCAATCATGATATTGGCCTGTCGAATACCCTTATTTAGTACCAAGATTTTTTGGGAAAAACCTCTTCCTGCAATGGTAATGATTCCATAGCTTCGCTAGGGAAAATTCCTGGTTTTGCCGTGCAAATACCTGATCCTGAATCAATATAAGCTGCAAAATATTCTGACTTATATTGTTCATATATTATCCATACCGAGATATAAATGGAAAATGGACTTGTCATTTAATTCTGATGGTGTGACCCTTCAGATTAAATTCTATACCATTATCCTTTCTTACCCATGGTTTTTGATTTTCAAGAAAACTTAATCCCAAAAACATAACCCCATTGTCTTTTCCGGCGGTGCCTAGGACTCTGATCTCGTGTCCTGCAATTTCAATTGTTGCTTCATAGGTTCCAATTGATGGCTGCTGCAAGTAGTATAAGTCATCACATGGAAAACGGTTAATCTTTTCAGTGATGTCGAAAATTACTCGTATTTCTTTCCATCCTTCAGGGCATTTAATCTTTATATTATCTACCCCAATGGATTGAGGAGTTAGATCTTTGATGAACTCCTTCCCTTTATATGCCATAATTCTGTCTTCCGAAAAAGACATACCATACTCAATTCTAGCACTCGTTGATCTGTCTAGAATTGGATGATCTCTTATCTGTATGTCTACTCCTCCTAACCTTGGAATCTGGGTAGGATTTGGAGTCATGACTTTAGCAAATTCCTTGAAAATTCTAGGAATTTCTATATATTCTTTCCTGAGAAATAAGTCAGAATGATGACTATTGGAAAGTGCATACGAGATTCTATAAGTTATGGAATATGGTCTGTTCCCTTCTTTCATCAGATCTTTTCTTTTGAAATCCTGATGAAGGATTAGCACTCTGCTAAAGTCTTGGTCGGCTAAGTTGTAGGAAATTCTGGGATGAATGTCAAACATTAACTTCCCTGCATATAAATTTCCTACCATAGTCCCAAGAAGACCATCTCTAAGGTTATTGATTCTTCTATCAGTGACTGATAGATGTAATCAGAATCAATGCCTTCTTTGAAGGTTGCCTTAATTACTACTTCGATGGCTCCTATGTGGATCCATTTCATAGTAATGAAAATTTCTCCCTTCATTTTGCTTAATTCCTCTAGAATTTCTTCTTTAGGAATTAATTGCATATCCATAATATTACAAGTAAGTTCCATAGGAATTGCAAACTCACCTGCACTTACCTTGTAGATGATGTTATGTCTTCGCTGGTTGAGTCCCATCTGGTTAAGAACTCGTCCAATCCCTCCAATTCTAAATCCGTCATATGGGCTGAGGTTGGAATCTTGTCGCATAATTCTTTCCATGGTTCGATTCGAGATCGTCATCCTTGAAAAGAATCCAGACAGGTTTTCAGTGGTCTGAATCCTGTCCTCTTCAGTCAGACTCGGTTGAAGATCCATCTGAATATGAGTCCGAGTCACTTCTTAATTCTTCCTCGTAGATGCTTTCATCCGAGGGGATGTCCTCAAACTGATAGGCTGGTACCAGCTTTCCATGGTAGACCGCTTCCACGATATCCTCCGTGGCTTCGTACATTCGTATCTCATGATTCTGAGGGCAATCGGGTGAGATATGACATTTGGCTCCACACTTCCAACAGTTGCAGTCCTTGAAACTTTCGTTGGCTCGGGTATGGGCTCGTCTGAACGTTCTTGGACGTCGTTCTTCCCGTGCTCCTTGTTGCTGAGCTAGTTGAACCTTGGGATGAACTCTTCGTCGTTCCCATTCTTTGTCCAGTTTTGTATGATCTGGCCTTGCCCTTGGACAACCATGCTCTTCTTCTTCGGAATGGAGGTCTTCTGAAACTCTTACTGTATGAGCCTCGACTCTTCTTCTTTCTTCTTTTTTCTTCTGATTCTCCTATAATTGTTGGAAAATCGTTATTTTCAAAGCAAATAGGGGTTCTATTTATTTTACCTCTTAGTCTCTTGATGTTCTTTTGGGCTGCTGCCTGTTGACACCATTCTCTGAGCTTATCCTTTAAGAAGGACATTCTCCGGGCTATTGAATCCACTGTACCAGGGGGAACTGTGTACGATTGGATCAACATCTCTCTCCATGGGCTGCAGATCTTTGCAAAGAACATGGGACATGCTACTTCAGCTGTCATCTTACTCCGAAAATAATATTTACGAAACCGGTAGATATATTCGTCTACTACGCAAATACTTCTTAACTCCATACCCAATAGTGCTTGGGTATAGACCCTGATTTTTTCGGTTCTCTATTCTTCAAAATAACCATCTCCTACAAAATGGGTTTTGAATAAGAGGCCAAATCTTTCGAAGATTGTGCTTTTGGATTCTCCCTCGAGTATTTGCTCCTTTATAGCAGCCGTGGAGTTTTTCCAGCCCAGCTTTGCCCATCCTTCGAGACTTAGCTCTATTAATCTGACAAAGTTTTCTTTATCGAGATCCAAGGTGGTTGCTGCAATCTTCATTGAAGATACCCATTCGTCGATCAGGTCTTCGATGTTTCGGAATTCGATAACGTCGAGGTTCAGTGTTATGCCATACGGATTTAATGGTTGTAACATCGTTTTAGCCCACGGTATGGATTCTGGTGCTCTACTTGGGTTCCGTCCTGGGTTTCGTCTTGCATTGAGATGCACCTCAGGATACCTGTTTATGTGGAAGTCTGTACTTTCTCTCATTGGGACATCAGGCGGTCTATCGTGGGTCACGTTGGATCCTGATTCTTCCGCATAACCCAGCTGAAGAACTTCATTGGATTTTATACTAACTAGATCCATAATCCCAAGTTGGGAAAATGATTATGCTAATTCTTGTAGATCTGATAGATCTGCCCTGGAAACACTCGTTCGACTGTTTTCAGGAGATCGATCATAAGCTCTTCTTGTGATTTCTGCTTTGGAACCATTGTTTCTTTACCTTTTTGGTGTAAAGCTTGTACTGGTTCAAATGCATCTCTAATATTGGCTTGGTTATTCTTGGAAGATCCATGAATATCCTTCTGTCTTTTCTTGATATCCGAAATGTCAAATTTCAGATTCAAAATCTCTTTCTTTATATCTTGAAATAATTTCAAGATCTCCTCTGTTGACTGATTCAAGTTATCTATTTTTCCAGGTATAATTAATACCCGGTTACCATAATCTTGAATCGTCTTTTGGATTTCTCTTAAGTCTTGTGAAAACTTAGAGCTATCCGGATCAATTTCTTTCTAGTCAGTTCCTCTCATTTTTATGAAAGAAATTTATTTTAATATTATCTTGTCTTATGGACAAGTTCAAGAATTTCCTTTGGAAATTTCTATTTTTTATTTCCAAATTTTGGAAATAACCCGTAGGTTTCAAATTGTTTGAATCCATAAAATAATTAAATCTTCACCATTAAGAGATAAAATATTATAAATAATATAATTAATATGTTCTTCAATAAAACCTAGGCTCTGATACCAATTTTCAAGCGCATTGGGTGTCATTTATATAATGAAAAATTAAGTATATTGAGGAAGGACTAAAGTAAATAAAGTCAAACTTTCTTGGGGTTTAAATGAAAGAAAGGGAAAGTTGTTTAGGGTTTTTTTTTTTTTTGAGGGAAAAGGATCTATTTCATTTATAATCCAATCCAAGAGTAATAGTACAAGTTCAAAAAGGAGTTGGACTCCATCAAAACAAAACCACAAAAGCAACAGTGACCCTCAAAATCAGACCTACTCATGGCCAACTAAAAACTTGCACACAGAGCACTGTAAACACACTCCGCAAGTAGCAGCAGCAGCAATCTGCAGCATCAGGCAGCACCTACGGCTTCCATGTAGCAGCAGTATCATCATGGAGCACCCACCACGCCAAGCAACAACAACAGCAAAGATTTTTACTATCTAACTTAAAGGTGCACAGATATTGTCTCATACACAGTCAGTATGCAATGAGCCACTTGAGAAACATTCATACTCACATCCAAACTTCGACCTCTCCTGCTACTACGCCCAATAGTCAGCTGCATTATTTCGTTCCCACAATATATGTTCGACTCTAACTGTTGCAACGGTATATGTCAGCGCATCCACGACTCGGGACTTCATTGATTTCCCATTATCACAATACTAGAACAATACATCTTTTTGTAGCATAATATCCCAAAACGCAGCGGCACCGACATTCTATAAAAACAAATATTACACGCGGCTCCATTCTCGAAGTCTTTTACAGCGCAATCTGGCAAGCAGATTCCCAATGTGCAAGACCCTCTCGTCCACTACAACAACTTAACAACGCTCCCAGTACCAACCAGACATCAAGAATTGTGGGTGCATTCCTTCGAGTAGAGACATAACAGTAGAGCTCGGAGGTGATGTATTCGTGAGACAGACTCAAAACTTGCTTCAAACTCACATCTCCCCTGCATAGTAACTCATCCATTGCATCGAATACTAGGGGTATGGACAATACTGAAGGCATAGCAAGATGATAGGTTAATAGGGACAACGCAAAAAGGGTAGTGAGTCTGTAATAATTTATGGGACCATCTATGCATTTCAAACCAATAAATACTTAACCGTGTTGCGGAGCCGATTCCTCCGTTGTCCCAAGTGACACGACCCCTAAAAGCAATCCTCCCATATAGTGCATAGAGCATAGCACTTATACACAACTCCCAAACGTACTATCTAATAACTTTCTAACAAAAACAACCTCTATATCTAAGCTCAAACCTCTTTATTTTATTCTGTTTTTTTTTTCAACATCCTTCCTGCAACATATTCTTTTTTCCGTGTTTTCTGCCTTTACTTCTTATTTTTTTTTCTTTTTTTTTTCAATAAATTTCGCCTGCCTTCTCAAAAGCATATGATAATGTCCTCCTCCCATTCCAAAATCGTTCCAAATACCCCAAGCAATCTCAGCTACTTACTAGCAACACCGGAAGAATTATTGCTGAAATGCATATCTAGTCCCAAAAACAAGAACAAGGGTATCTGTAATGGTATGACAGGGAGAAGAAAAAGGAGGTTATGGCTCATGTAGGATAGAAAAAACGTAGGGGGGATGAAGATCTGTTCACAATAGATTGAGTCACAAGTCTTGGTCAGGGTGAGCATGATCTCGGGAGAGAATTAAAGGGTGATACTCAAGAAAGTGCCCTAGTACCCATATCATCTCCGATGCACCCGAATGAACTACTGCAGGCTCAACATGAGAATTGAATCAAGTTCAAGACTTTCAGAATAAACATCACCTGTAGTCACATTCGAAGAAGCGTATGCTCGACTCTCCCAGATTCAATTGTCTGATGGCCTATCATATATATTGCAGGAGGTAGACATTCCCATGCATACGTCCCCACCAACTACAGCCAACCTTCACTCCCCATGAATACGTCCCCACCAACTACAGCCAACCTTCAATTTTGCCTTCCCCCGCCGCTCGTCTCCTTGCCCATAAATCCGCAAGCTCATTCCTTTCTCTCAAATGTGATTTACTTTAACTTCACCCACAAAATTTAGAATCGCCAGGACTGGCGCCAAGTACTTGGACAATCTGCATGGGGTTTTTTCCGACTCATTCAACCAACGAACCACATTTTGCGAATCGCATTCAAAGATAATTTTAGGGATAGGGAACCCTTGATCATAAAGAATCGCCTTGCAAACTCTATGTATAGCTGCCATCTCCGCTTCATTTGAGTCTTTACATCCAATATTGTCAGAAAGGATGTAAATCACATCACCCCTATCATTCCTTATAACCCCTCCAACTCCGGCCGGCCCCAGATTCCCCAGAGACGAGCCATCCGAATTTACTTTCCACCAACCAACCCCGGGCCTTTCCCATACCAATCCATTTCTGTGTGTTTCTATTCGTTTGCCGACCTGCCTTGACAGCCCTCTCAGTACACTTTCGTTCATATATGTCAAGTTGCCTTCCAATCCTCCTCCATATGCTTGTCACCACAGACCCAACCTCCATTTAACCTCATCTGCTACTATGTTTATGTCAAAAGGCACCCCTTTGAAAGCAGCCTCATTTCGCCACCTCCAAATGGATTATATAATAGCCATCCCAACCAATAGCCAAGTCTCCTTCTGCCCCTTTCTAAACTGTACCCCAAAGCACCACCTCAAAATATCATTCACCTTGCCCGGCCCTGCCCACCTCAAGCCAAACCACCTCACCCCCTCATACCATAACCCACTAGTTGCTACACACTTACAAAACAAATGATCTAATGACTCAATATCAACCCCACAGCATGGACACAATGCACTCGACCATTGGATGCAATTTCTAGATGCCAGTACCTCTCTGACTGGGATAGCTCCATGGAAGAGCTTCCAGACCAAAAAACTTTGCTTTAGCCGGGCATTTTAGCTTCCACAAACTATTCCAAGGTCCCTGAACTCCTGTCCCACCTGTTGCTGTTCTATGCTGCCAACTTGATCGGGTGGAAAATCTACCATTGTCTCCATCCAACCACCGAACACGATCATCCAAGTATCTGTTTAAAGTTTGAGTGCCAAGAACCTGCATGAAGTCATCCCACACCTCCTTCTCCCAATCAAAAAGCGGCCTCTTCAATTCAATATTCCACACCCATTCGAAGCCACACCATCGACCATACTCCATTATTCGGCCCTCTTTGTTCAATGCTAAAGCAAATAATCTTGGGAATGTATCCTCTCAACACCAATCTACAAAAAGGGAAAGGAAAATATTGTTGCAGACGCCCTATCCCGAAGAACAGCCTTGGCGGCCATTGCCACAACGCATTTGATAGGCTCCGAGCATATTAAGGATCAATATGCCACTGAACCTGACTTCAAGGAATTCTGGGCAGAAACCGAAAGGCACGGGTTCAAGGAGTTTTTTAAGCTCGATGGATTTCTATATTTCGAGTACCGGCTGTGCATTCCTAAGGGATCCGTTCGCGAGTTATTGATCAAAGAAGTTCACAACGGAGAACTTATGGGACATTTCGGGAGGATTGCCACTTTTGGTATTTTGAGCGAGCGATTTTATTGGCCGGGAATGAGAAAGGAAGTGGATGATCTGATATCCAAGTGCATCGTCTGTCTGAAGGCGAAATCCACTTCGAAGCCACATGGGTTGTACATGCCCCTACCAATTCCCGAGGGACCATGGATTGATCTTTCTATGGACTTCGTGCTAGGACTACCACGGACTGCTCGGAACAAGGATTCCATATTTGTAGTGGTAGGGCTCATTTTATCCCTTGCACGAAGACCAATGACGCCCACCACATCGCCAAATTATTCTTCAAGGAAGTGGTGCGTCTCCATGGGATCCCTAAGACGATCGTGTTGGACCGCGACACGAAATTTGTCAGCTACTTTTGGAAATCTCTGTGGCATGAGATTGGCACGAAGCTGTTGTTCTCCATAGCATATCACCCTCAAAGAGACGGGCAAACTGAAGCCGTCAACAGAGTGTTGGGTAATCTGCTGTGGATTATTACTGCTTCAAGCTACAAGAGCTGGGACGAGTGTCTGCCCTACATAGAGTTTGCATATAATAGACACGTCCACAGTGCCCTAACATGTCACCGTTTGAAATTGTCTATGGTTTCAACCCACTGACCCCTGTTGATTTGCTGCCATTGCCCCGCAATGAGCATTTTAATGTTAATGGCAGGGACAGGGCTCGGGCTATCCAAGAGCTTCACAAAAACATCCAGGAGAGCCTCAAGAAGGCCACAGAGACATACGTGAAATATGCCAACAGAGGACGAAAGAAGCTGCTATTAAAGCCCGGAGATTGGGTTTGGCTCCATATGAGAAAGGAGAGATTTCCACTGAAACGTCGCGACAAACTTTCCCCATGGGGGGACGGTCCATTCAGAGTGTTGGAGAAGATCAATGACAATGCATACAGGTTAGAACTGCCGCCTGAGTATGGAATTAATGCCACTTTTCATGTTGCAGATCTCGCCCTCTACGAGGAAGACAGGGAAGAGCTTGTTCAGTTGATGGCTCAACCTTCTCAAGCGGGAGGGGATGGCGTGGGAGCCAAATCTGCAGCATTAATTATTCCATCTGGACCATGCTCCAGGACCAGGACCCGGAAGTTCACGGACCAGATTGCCACCCTTCTCAAGACTGCAGAATTCTCGGATGAAATCAACAGAGAAGAAGGTAGCAGTCTGAAAGCATTGATCCTGATCTAGCTCGAAGAGGTCGGAGGATGGAATCTCCAATTTTGAAGAAATAAGCCATCGTCGTCGCCGGTGAGTCACCGGAGGATCACCGGAGAGGTCACCGGAGCACCGGAGCATCATCGGAGGTCAAAACGGAGCTCGCCGGAAAGTTGGCCGGAGGTCGGCTGGAACCACCGCCGGACGTCGGACAATTTTCGGACAAGTCGGAAGATGATCGGACATAATATTTTGTAATAGTGTAGGAATAAGGACACTCAATTTGGCTAAGGCATGAGAAGTGATGCAGTCTAAACCGCATCACCCTTGATGCGGTCTTTCCAACCGCATCGCATCACCCTCAGCCTTGCCAAAGTCGATGCGGTCTAATGCGATGCGGTCACTTTAAACCGCATCGCCTAAACCGCATTGCATCCCTTGTGCGTATTTCCAAGTCTCGAGCTCGATGCGGTTCCCCTCGATGCGGTCTCAAACCGCATCACATAAATCGCATTAGCTTGAGAGATGAAAGCAGAATCCGATGCAGTCTCTTTTGTCCGATGCGGTTTAAACCGCATCGCCCCCTTTTAAACTGCATCGCCTCATTTTGTAATAGATAGGTCCATTTACACTTGATGCGGTCTTTCTTACTCGATGCGGTATAAACCGCATCACTTCCGTTAAACCGCATCCGGTCTAGTCTTTGATGTATTTTTTTTCATTTCTTTTATTTCGCTTTGTTGTTTAATCCTTTCTAATGGTTGTTTAATGGGTTGGTCTATATATATGACATTCCCCTCATTTGTAAGACATTTTTTGCTGGAATGAAAATTATCCTTTCTCTTCAAAAGATCATTTGTGAGTTTACACACATTCTCACACACTCTTTGTATGTTTGCTTGGAAACATTCATCAATCTTGGATTGAAGCATCCTTGTTGATTACACAAACCGAGGCTCGAGTTGAAGGATTGGGTTGAGGTCAAGGTTTCTACACTTTGGTTCCTTTCCCTGACGGCCCTTGTTGCGGTTTTGTTTCCTTATCCCTTCATTTTCATTTCGGTTCTTGTTCATCTCCTTTCTTAATCTTCCGCATAATCTCTCTCTTAATCCTTTCTAATCAAGTTAGTAACCAAGAGATCCATGGCAGTTGGGCTACCCTTTTGCACCGCCAATGAGAAGCCGCCATTAATTCCTCCCCATTGCTGAAGAGGGGATTCGAACCTAGGTGAAGTGCATTTCTCACCCGCGCGCGTGCCATCCGGATACACAACTTTTCATGTTATCATATGCAATTTGTTAAATATATATAATATTTTTATATATAAATGTGTAAATTAATAACTTAAAGATTAATATAAAAATTGATATTAATTAAATAAATAATAGAATAATTTATTAATTAAATAAAATATAAAATTAAATTAAATGGGTAAAATTAATTAAAACACTAATGAAATGTAAGAAAACAGAAATTAATATGATTAAATATTAATTAAATTAAATTTTTTATAAAATACTAAATTCCATAATAAAAATTAAAAATAAAATATCCAAAATAAAATTCAATAATTAATATGAATAATTCGGTCGCTAATTCTATCGGTAATAGCGATCCAATATGTTCGATCGCAAATTTTATCGCTAAATTGACTTTTTCTTGTAGTTAATTAAATTAAAATATAAAATATAAATTAAAATTATATTAATTAAATAATAAAGAATTTATTAATTAAATAAAATATAAAATAAAATTAATTAAATCAAGAAAAATTAAAATCAATGAATTAATTAAAATAATAAAATTATTCAAAATTAAAACAAATGTAAATAATAACATAAATTTATTTTTTAATAAAAAATACTATGAGTCAAGAATTAAAAATAAATTAATTAAATAAATTATTGAATTCAATAATTAAATTAGTAAATAAATAAATAATTAAATTATAAAATAAATAATTAATTAATTTTCTCAAATAAATAAATAATTAAATTATACAAATAATCAAATAAATGTTGAATAAAAAAATAAAATAAATAATAAAATAATGAAAAAAATAATAAGAATTTAAAAAAAAACTGAAATAACTACAGACCCCAAATTGGGGTCGGTAATGGGGTCGGTAATTGTTACCGACCCCAAATCGGCTCGGTAATCGGGTCGGTAACGCCGGCCACATTAATTGTGGTCGGTGTTCTGGTTGTCAAATGCTCCGGGGTCACAATAACGGCTACATATTACCGACCTCATTTTGGGGTCGGTAATGGAGTCGGTAAATCCGACCCGGACTATGGTGGTCGGGAATTGGGGTCGGTAATTGGGTTTTTTCTTATAGTGCTAATCTACCCTTATATTAAATACTAACTATCACCACATAAAATACTATGCCCAAAAGTTTTGGGACACTTTTAACGACACGGATGGAGTATCAAATAGAACCAAGGAGTATGCTATTGAGTATTCAAAGCATCACTAGTTTCTCTTTCAAATTTTAATGGGTTGCCCTGTATCGGCCTTGGGTGCTTAGCTAGGGGCTTTTCTTATTGTTGCCAATTGATCACGCGTTTTAAGAAATTAACTAGTATTATCTCCACCCAAGTGGGTCGGCGGGATGGTAATTATGGTATATAATAAGATAGATAAAATATTTTATATAGTCTCATATAAAGATAATAAAACTATTGAAATGCAATATTGATCTATTGGCGAATACGAAATAAGACACACTCAAATGTGCTTGAATTTTGTATGAAATAATTATTATTCGCTAAAGTATTTCGTCCGGCAATTGTGTATATAATTAATTTACCAAAAATTAAAATATGAAATATTAATTGTTCAAATCTAGATAATTAAACTTAATATTTTTTTTTTATTTTGGATAAAATGTAATATCCCATAATTGATTTCTAATAATCAAAATAATTTATCTTTGATAAATTATTAAATAGAAATAATTAATTTTTTTTATCCTTGACACTCAACAAGTGTGTAAATAAATTCAACAAGGTGCTTGAATTGCATTTACTTTGAAAATTTATAGTTGGAAGATCCCATTACCTTATTAACTAGATCAAGCATGACAAAATCCATGTGAGGGTGGCATGCGCGATTGAGGGGCCTTGAATATGAGGGAATAGCATGCAATGTTTAGATTAGTGAGCAAGTAAGAATCTTTATATTTTTGGCATCTAAACTACCAAGGAAATACAATCAAACAAATCAACCAAATCTTGATATTTTGGTAAGGAAATGGACGGCAAAGAAGAGTACCAAATATTGGAAAATCCTCCATGATACACTCTCCATTATCTTCACCCCAACCTCCATAAAACCTGTCCTCCACAGCCATTCTTCTCCCTTTTCAAAAATCTTCGGCAAACGAGACTTCTTGGTGAGTGACTGTTTTTCGTGGGGAGGCGATTGCGGACTGAATTTTATTTGTTTCTACTTCAAGCTTAGAAGGTATAATTCACCCCTAATCTCTTTTTTCATACCTCTGGTCGGATTTGGTAGACGGAACCTAACATCGTCAACGTTTTTCCGAAGGACACAGCCACTTCGGAGGAGTAAGGGCTATCAGCGATTGTTCCTTCATAACTAGTGACCAAGTTTGTATTTTTCCAACCCCAAAGCTGGTGAAAGGTAAGACAACACACCCCTTACTAAGTTTGGGTCGAACTTGATTCATCTCTCGAACCGTAGAAATTGAATTAGGGTTTTTATAACTGCTGGCAGATTTGTTATTCCGAAAAGATCTTTGTTTTTCATATAGTTCCGTCGTGAATTGAGATTTTTGTTCTTCTACAAAGTAGTTTATTTACGTGTTAGGAAGACCTCTGTAAAATTTTAGAATTTTTGGGCGAATGATGAATTACCAGACTTTAAATCTTTAAAATGTGTTTTCCAAACTTGAGTTGACAGTTTTATGTATATACAAAGATTCTCGTTTTTCTGTTACTTCCATCGTGAATTAGGACTTGTATTCTTCTAAAAATTTGTTCATATATGTGTTAGGAAGGTCTCTGTCAAATTTTAGAATTTTTGGTCTGAGCAAATTCGCTTTTAAAATGTGTTCTGAGCCGCGAGTTTATCCCTACTATTCTGTTGAAGCCTTCGTTTCTCCTATCTCGAGCATGAATTAAACTTATCATTCTTCAAAAAGGTTGTTCCATATTGAATGTAGAATCTACTGTAAAATTTTCCGAAATTTTGGTTTGGTAGTTATTTAATGGGATATTTATTTCCGACGCTTGTCAGTAACAGCGAACTGTTTTTAAAATTTTAAGTTTCTACAAGCTAGATTGTGATAACTTACTTGATATGAAATCTTTTACGATTCAAGGAAAATATCTTGTGCATCTTGTATGAAGATGGCATGTTGTGATGTCTTTTGGTGGAAAAAAAAATTATCCTTGAAAAATCTAAATTAGTTTGAACATGTGTAATCTATTTGAAACCCATTGTGCATTAGATTTCGGGTGGTATGCCCACATTTAGGCTCCGGAGGGAGAGTGCACTAGGGATGAGCCATGCGTGGCCGCCCCCTCTTATGATAATTATTGTGATTGTGTCTATATCCCTAAATAATACTTGCGAGTGTTATTTATGGGCCCCGTGTAATACCCGAGAATTTTGCAACATAAAATAAATAAATAAAATAAATAAATAAATAAAACAATAAACAAAATAATACCAATAAATAAATATAATAAATGAATAAACATAATACATAGATAAGGAAATGAGACATGGAATTTAATTTAAGAAGGAATTAAATTTCCAATACCCGTAAAGCCAAAGATAAATTAATCAAATAAATTGTACAAGTGTGACCGACACTAATGGACTCAAGAATTCGAGACCAATATTAAATCTAGACCCGAGTAAGAATTCAGATAGGGAATAGGAGCCCGGAAATATCCCGGAAATCCGAATCCGAGAACATAGAGGGATAGAAATCCGAAAGAGAGGAGGAAATGTCCGACGGATCGCACGACCCGCCCAGACCGAAGTCCAGGCGTGGGCCGCGTGGTGGCCGCGTGGTGTTTGCCTAAACGGCGTGCCAAGTCCGCGCCAATGGATAGATTCGCCCGTTGCGAGATTTACTCGCCCGAATCCGGATTTTTCGACTTCGGTTGTATTCCTTTCGGCTCAAGACTCATCAAGGCCGACCTTGGACGTCCCTAGGTCGTGTCTATCTATAAATAACCCCTCTTGACAGCCCCGAACACTTTTCAAAACATCCATACTCTCTATACGTTCGAAAACCCTAATCCCGGAGTCTTCGGAGGCACGAAACCAAGGCGAGGACAGTCGTGAACGAATTCGGAAGACCTCAAACATTGTGGTAAGTACTGATCCGTTCGTTCCTTTACAATCTTGATTCGAAAACGAATCCTAACTTAATCTTTTTCCTTTCGACACCCCGAATTGGATCTAGAACGAAGAACCCGACGAACCGAGGAGATAAATGGTGGACTGGAAGCCATGCCTCCGAATCGACGATCCTGGACGCCCAAAGATCTGTAAGTTAATCTTACTATGGTTTTTGGCAGGATTTAAAATGCACTTGATCTAAAGATTTAAACCAAGAACGTAAAATCTGTCAAAACGAAATCTTTAACGGTGCAGCGTTTTTGCATGATTTTTCCAAACCCTTAAACCTGTCCAAACGAGAAAACTTAAAACATAAAAAACGTGCCTAAGACGTGGATTTAGCTACTCTAAAAATTTCATAATTTTTCGTTAAGTTTTGATATCTGAAATTGATCTCAAACCGAGCTGTTCTAAATTAGATCTTGAAATCTTGACAGAATTTTTGTCCGAACTTATAGACGTTTTTGACAATAGATCTAGACCGATTTAGAACTTTAATTGAACATGAAAGTTGTAGATATATGTCTTAGGTATCTCTCTGTAAAATTTCATCAAATTTGGAGTTAGTTTGCTATGGCAGATATTGAAATCTTGAAACTGGTGTTGAAATTTTCGGATAGATTATCATCCTGTTAAAAATTGACGTCTTTCACTTACTTCCGTATCTCGGATCAAAAAACCTAAAACATAAAACTTGTTCATCTCTGTGTTTTCGAGTTACCGGTCAAATTGTAGAATTTTTGGAGTTAAACATGATTTTTAGTAAATTTTGAAGTAAACTGTGGTTGACCAAGTCAAATCTTGATATCTCGTTGAAACGGTCAAATTAGCCTTTAAGGGTTAAATGAATTGAAAAGCCTTTTGAAGCAAATACATGAAATCTGAAATTAGGAAATCCCCTTACAAATTTGATCCTTTCAAATTAGGGGGTGAGTGCTCTGCAGGGTGCCCTCCTAAAGATTCACTTCGTGCCTTTATGGACGATGGTGATCCGCGCGAAATTTTGAGATATGTTGCCAAAACAGCATGAGATATATCGCCTACACTCTCGTGAATATACATATGGGTTTCCCGAGGCTCCAGAGTGGTACTGGGTATGGCAGATACGGCTGCGGCCGCCGGGCTACCAGCTAAACTTGATGAGATTGCGATGCAATCGTGAAATACTTGAAATACTAAATCTTAGGTGTAATGGGGATAGTTAAAATATTTATTTATTGTCCATTTAAATTTATTTAATGCTTTGTTTAAATTAATTATGGCTTTTATTTAAATTATGCTAAATGTATTATTAGTGCCATGAATTAATTATGCAAATTGGTTGGATAATTAAATTGAATTATTTATGGTTTATTATTATCATGCTTTTATTTAAATATTAATGAATGACTTTGAAACCCCACGATCATGTCTGTATTAACTTACTCAACAAGTTGTGCTGACCGAACCATTTTATTTATTTTCGTTACAGAGTATGTGGAATGAGCATGAGCACTATATGCATGGGATTTATGGGAACATTTAATATTTTGGTTTTTGCATTAGACTATAGTATAAAGGGCCTGTTTATCCCGTGTTTTGGCCATGTTGGCCCTATTTACATTTTCCGCTGCAATACTTATACTTAGATACTATTATTCCGCTGCATTAATATTTATTTTGAATTATATATTGAATGGGCTACTTGAATGGTTTTAAATATTTTAAATACTGCAATACCTAGCCTTGCATCTCTTTAGTAAGCTCGGAGAAACCGTTTCATACTAGGGAGGTGTGGCGGTGACATCCCGACTTGGGTGACCAAAAACCGGGGTGTTACAAGTTGGTATCAGAGCCCGGATATTTTTAAACTATTATTTTTAAACTACTAGATTATTATTTTTAAACCATGATCATTTTTAAATTATTATTATGATAGAAGCCCAAATTATTATTTTTAAAATTTCCTAGCACAAAATTATTTTTGAGCCCAAATTATAATTATTTTTGACCCAATATAGAGGTCCAGGGATTTTAAATATTATTTTAAATTTTAAAGCATTAATTCCATTGATTAAATTTTTATTTTTAAAACCCATGGAAAATATATATATATATATAGTGCATGAATTATTTTTGGGGGGAAATCATCATTTGCATGTGCATACTGCATTGCCTAAACTTAGAGAACCTAGAAGCGTGATACATTCAAACTTAGATCTTTTGCTTGCGCTAGATGGCTAGTCAAGATATGATGAACTTGATGATCAAAATGATGAACGCTCACCTTGACTCCCAACAAACCATAGAACAAATGAAACATCGTATGGCTCAATTGGAGGCAAATCTGCACCACATGAGCAACTTAAGAGAGGCGGACCACCACCGCACAAACCAACTCGAACGCCAAGTCCAAACCCTCACTACACAAAACCTAATACTGAAGGAACACGTCGATGCTCATGGACAGGACTTGAACACCATCTTTGACGACTTATTGCCGCCAAGTTCGGAGGAGGAAGACCCGGAGGAGGATCCCGCTACCCCGCCGGAGGACGTCTTGAGACGCTAGGGATTCTATTTATAGTGGATACTATTTTTGCTAAGAAAACATTGCTATTTTTGTACATCCTCCTACTTGTATTAAAAGCTTCTTTTAAGGGAATAAAATACAAGATTCATTCATTTAAACAACATAAAACAAAACCTTGCGTTGTTTTTAAGCCCAATCAAGCATTATGTACAAGCACATTCATAGTGGCTTGCCTAGACAATATATTACGTTCTAATTTACACTGTTTGTAACAGAATGGCACCACGAGGTAGATCAAGAACCCAACCTGCTCCCCAAACTACTTCTGAAGTGCCACCAAATGACACCGAACCTGCTCAACCCGTAGGAGAGCAACCCCAAGGTGCGCAGGACGCCCCCGCACCGAACAATGTGGGCGATCGTCTTCGGACGATAGAAGAGGTCTTGATTGCGCTAGGGAATGCGCAAGTCAACCAGGGCCAAGCTGCGGCGGTACCTCCGCCCCAAGCTCGCCCCAACTACCTGGCAATGGTGAATCCCTACCAGCCACCCCACTGTGCTGGTGAGGAGGATCCAGCCAAACTGGAGGAATGGATCCAGACTTTTGACAAGCTGCTGGGCGCGGTCAAGTGTCCGGAAGGAGAGAGAGTGCACGTCGCTTCGTACAACTTGGGAGGCGAAGCAGACGACTGGTGGCAGGCGACTCAAGCCAAGCTGACTGAGGATGATGAGCCCTAATCTTGGGCAGAAATGATGGAGTTGCTCAGGGATAGATTCTATCCCTTGAGTACTAAGGCAGTGATGTACGAAGAGTTTCTATCACTGAGACAAGGAAGCCAGACCGTGCAAGAATACTACACTAGGTTCAAGGAGTTTGTGAGGTTCGCACCAAGATTAGTACCCACGGATGCGGAGAAAGCTCAAAAGTTCGAGATGGGACTGAACCTGGCAGTACGCGAGGTGATCGCAGGGGTGAACTACCCTGATCTGCAAGCAGTGTACGATTGCGCTGTGGCAGTGCCGTGAGTACAGCAACTGAAAAGGAGAGTGAGTGGGGAGTCCAACCGGGGTCCCCAAGATAAGAGGAACCGGGACGCAAGAGCCGAGAACAACTCGGGAAGGAATGAACAGCGGAGAGGGTCGAATAGGCCACAACAAACCAATAATGGAAGGAGGTTTAACCAAGAAGAACCGGTACCACCTTGCCCGAGGTGTGGGCGACCCCATCTGGCGAGGGGATGCCCTCAGCAGGGCGCATGCTTTCGGTGTGGTCGCATGGGCCACATACGTCGGGAGTGCCGAACAAGGCTTGAAAACATAACGAAAAGGGAAGACTTGGTCACGGGGCAAGGACAACCTCAAAATCAAAACGGACGGAACGGCAACAATCAGGGGTATAGACCCCCTCAAAATCAATTTAGGTAGCCGAATCAAAATCAGAACCAACGTCCTCAACCACCTCAGAACCAAAATCAACAGCAAGATCAGCAACCGAATCCGAACCAGCAAGGCCATCAAGGACGCCCTATGGGAAGACTTGACGTGGTTAACCAAGCAGACGTGCCTGCACAAGGAGAAGTGATGGCAGGTACATTTCATGTCTTGAATACACCCCTTAGAGTCTTATTTGATTCTGGAGCTAGTTGCTCAATCATAGCATCAAGGATAGTGCCTGAGTTAGATCTACCTAAGTGCGAAATAATTAGCTTAGGAATTCAACTGCCCTCAGGAGAAGTGGTAGCTTGCTCTAAACGATATAACGGAATTCCTATAGTGATCAAGAACGTAGAATTCTTCGCAAACTTAGTAGAATTTAACTTAAGGGACTTTGACATTATACTGGGGATGGACTGGTTGTCCCAGTATAAAGCGGTGATCGAATGCCAAAAACAAAAGATCACCCTGTCGAAAAGTAGGGGAAAGAGAGTTATCTTTTATTCTCAGCCCCCTAAGAGGAGCAACAAAATCGTTAGTGCCCTCAAACTAAGTAACTTGATGCGTAAGGGGTATGAGCTATATGCGTGCTACGTGCACAACCTTGAGGCGGAAGAGAACAAGGTTGACAGCATACCAGTGGTAAGAGAATACCCGGATGTGTTTCCTGAAGACATTCCGGGCATGCCACCTGAGCGAGATCTTGAATTCACGATAGATCTCATTCCGGGGACCGAGCCTGTCTTAAAAGCTCCGTACCGGATGGCACCACTGGAAATGAATGAGTTAAAGGAACAACTCGAGGAGCTACTGCAGAAAGGATACATAAGACCGAGTACTTCCCCATGGGGAGCACCGGTTTTATTTGTTAAGAAGAAAGACGGAGGATTACGTCTTTGCATAGACTATCGGGGATTGAACCAAGTGACCATCAAGAATAAGTACCATCTACCGAGAATTGAGCATCTATTTGATCAACTGAAGGGAGCTTCAGTATTCTCGAAGATCGACTTACGATCTGTGTATCACCAGTTGAGAATCGCCGAGAAGGACATTCCGAAGACGGCGTTCCGAACTCGATATGGCCACTACGAGTTCACAGTGTTATCCTTTGGGTTAACAAATGCTCCAGCAATGTTCATGAACCTCATGAACAATGTATTTCGAGAACTGTTAGATCAGTGTGTAGTGGTGTTCATTGATAACATCATGATCTACTCGAAAAGCGAGGATGAGCGTGCCCAACACTTGCACCAAGTGTTAGGGACCTTACAAAAGAATCAACTGTACGGCAAATTGTCCAAATGCGATTTTTGGTTGAAGGAGGTAGCATTTCTTGGACACATAGTATCCGCTGATGGAGTTTCAATGGATCCGGCAAAAGTTTCTGCCGTGACAGAGTGGGCAGCCCCAAAGAGCCCAACTGAGATAAGGAGTTTCCTTGGATTAGCCGGGTATTATAGACGGTTCGTGAAGGATTTTTTGAAAATCGCACGACCTTTGACCCAGCTACTGAAGAAGGGAGTAAAATACGTGTGGACAGAGGCGTGTGAGGCAGCGTTTCAAGAGCTGAAGAAACGACTCACAACGACACCCGTATTGACGCTACCATCAGAGAATGGTGACTTCGAAGTTTACAGCGATGCTTCGAATGAAGGTTTAGGTTGTGTCTTGATGCAAGACTCGAAGCTCGTTGCGTATGCATCACGCCAACTGAAACTTCACGAGGAAAATTATCCGACACACGACCTGGAGTTGGCAGCGGTCGTTTTCACTCTAAAGATATGGAGACATTATCTTTATGGGCGGAAGTGTCGAATGTTCACCGACCACAAGAGCTTGAAATATATATTCACTCAGAAGGAGGTGAATTTGAGACAGCGAAGGTGGTTGGAACTTATTAAGGATTATGATTTGGAGATATCCTACCATGAGGGGAAGGCGAATGTGGTAGCCGATGCCCTAAGCCGGAAAACCCAACACGTGACAAACTCGTTGGTAATTCCGCCGGCATTGTACATGGATTTGGCAAGGTTGGATTTGGAACTTGTGCATCCGGGCACAGTCAGTGACACGATCAATGCCATGATCGTAGAAACTCCAATATTGGACGAGATTAGGCTCGCTCAACCGGGCGACGCGAAATTGGAGAGGATAAAGGAGTATATTGCCGAGGGTAAGTCAATAGGATTTGCTATCCATGAGGATGGAAGCATTCGCTTCAAAGGGAGATGGTGTGTGCCACAAAAGTGTGTCGAGTTGAAGCAAAGGTTGATGAATGAAGGTCACAATACACCATATTCAGTGCATCCCGGAGGTGACAAACTTTACAAAGACCTGAAGAAGATCTACTGGTGGCCGGGAATGAAAAAAGGAAGTGGCAGACTTCGTGGCGAAATGCCTCACCTGCCAAAGGGTTAAGGCAGTGAGACATAAACCCTTAGGACTGATGCAACCACTAGAGATTCCAAGTTGGAAGTGGGATAGCATCTCGATGGACTTTGTCTCGGGATTGCCCCGATCACCTAAAGGCGTGAACAAGATTTGGGTGATTGTGGATAGGCTAACGAAGACGGCCATATTTATCCCGATGAAGGACACGTGGACTATGGACCAATTGGCCCAAGCCTACATTGATAATGTGGTACGACGACATGGGGTACCACATGACATCATTTCTGACAGAGACAGTAGATTTGTCTCTCATTTTTGGACGGAGTTACAAAAAGCTCTCGGTACTCAAATCAAAATGAGCACCGCATTCCACCCAATGACGGATGGACAAACCGAGAGGACGATCCAAACACTAGAAGATATGCTTATAGCATGTGTGTTGGAGTTTAAGGGAAATTGGGAAGCTCATTTACCCTTAATTGAGTTTTCCTACAACAATAGCTACCATGCTAGCATCGGCATGGCACCTTTCGAGGCGTTGTATGGACAAAAGTGCCAAAGCCCGTTGACTGGGAAGAAAGCGATAAGTCTGTGATGGTGGGACCACAACTTGTCGAAGAAAATGGCTCAACAGATAAAGGTGATTCAAGGGAAAATGAAAGCCGCTCAAGACCGTCAGAAAGGTTATGCTGACGTGAGACGACGAGACCTAGAATTTCAAGTGGGAGATAGGGTCATGCTAAAGATATCACCCATGAAGGGGGTGATGCACTTTGGCAAATGAGGGAAGTTGAGTCCTCGATACATAGGACCTTACGAGATTCTAGAACGAGTCGAAAATTTGGCCTACCGACTGGCTTTACCGCCACAATTAGATCGAGTTCATAATGTCTTCCATGTCTCACAACTAAAGAAATATGTGCCAGACCCGACACATGTACTTCAACCGGAAGTAATCGAACTCGATGAGGATTTGACTTATGAAGAAGTCCCAGTGCGAATTCTAGACGCTAAGGAGCGAGTAACGAGGAATAAAACTGTCAAGATGGTCAAGGTTCTTTGGTCGAACCATGAAAGCGAGACAGCAACATGGGAGTTAGAATCGGACATGAGGGAACGCTATCCAACACTGTTCCAAACCGACACCGACACAGTTATGGGGACATAACTGCAATCTTAAGGGGGAGAGGATGTGACATCATGCATTTTCCGTACATTTTTGTAACCAAAAAAATTCAAATTGTTTTGAACTACGTTATGGCTTGATCCCTTCACAGGGTACGTAGGCAACTTAGAAGTTTTAATTCTAAGTTCAGTCACAAAATAATAAAACAAACAAAAATTCCTCAGCATGAGAAAAGCCGAAACACAACTTCGAGGACGAAGTTGATTCTTAAGGTGAGTAGACTGTAATACTCGAGAATTTTGCAACATAAAATACATAAATAAAATAAATAAATAAAATAAATAAATAAATAAACAATAAACAAAACAATACCAATAAATAAATATAATAAATGAATAAACATAATACATAGATAAGGAAATGAGAAATGAGATTTAATTTAAGAAGGAATTAAATTTCCAATACCCGTAAAGCCAAAGATAAATTAATCAAATAAATTGTACAAGTGTACCCGACACTAATGGACTCGAGAATTCGAGACCAATATTAAATCTAGACCCGAGTAAGAATTTAGATAGGGAATAGGAGCCCGGAAATATCCCGGAAATCCGAATCCGAGAACATAGAGGGATAGAAGTCCGAAAGAGATGAGGAAATGCCCGACGGATCGCATGACCCGCCCGGACTGAAGTCCAGGCGTCGGCCGCGCGGTGTTTGCCTAAACGGTGCGCCAAGTCCGCGCCAATGGACAGATTCGCCCGTTGCGAGATTTACTCGCCCGAATCCGGATTTTTCAACTTCGGTTGTATTCCTTTCGGCTCAAGACTCACCAAGGCCGACCTTGGACGTTCCTAGGTCATGTCTATCTATAAATAACCCCTCTTGACAGCCTCGAACACTTTTCAAAACATCCATACTCTCTATACATTCGAAAACCCTAATCCCGGAGTCGTCAGAGGCACGAAACCAAGGCGAGGACAATCGTGGACGAATTCCAAGACCTCTAACATTGTGGTAAGCTCTGATCCGTTCGTTTCTTTACAATCTTGATTCGAAAACGAATCCTAACTTAATCTTTTTCCTTTCGACACCCCGAATCGGATCTAGAACGAAGAACCCGACGAACCAAGGAGATAAACGGTGGACTGGAAGCCACGCCTCCGAATCGACGATCCCGGACGCCCAAAGATCTGTAAGTTAATCTTACTATGGTTTTGGGAGGATTTAAAATGCACTTGATCTAAAGATTTAAACCAAGAACGTAAAATCTGTCAAAACGAAATCTTTAACGGCACATCGTTTTTGCATGATTTTTTCCGAACCCTTAAACCTGTCCAAACGAGAAAACTTAAAACACAAAAAACGTTTCTAAGACGTAGATTTAGCTACTGTAAAAATTTCATAATTTTTTGTTAAGTTTTTATATTTGAAATCAATCTCAAACCGAGCTGTTCTAAATTAGATCTTGAAATCTTGACAGAATTTTTGTCCGAACTTGTAGACGTTTTTGACAATAGATCTAGACCGATTTAGAACTTTTGTTGAACATTAAAGATTTAGATATATGTCTTAGATTTCTCTCTGTAAAATTTCATCAAATTTGGAGTTAGTTTGCTATGGCAGATCTTGAAATCTTGAAACTTGTGTTGGAATTTTCGGACAGATTATCATCCTGTTAAAAATTGACGTCTTTCACTTACTTCCGTATCTCGGATCGAAAAACTTAAAACATGAAACTTGTTCAACTCTATGTTTTCGAGTTACCGGTCAAATTTTAGAATTTTCGGAGTTAAACATGATTTTTAGTAAAATTTGAAATAAACTGTGGTTGACCAAGTCAAATCTTGATATCTTGTTGAAACGGTCAAATTAGCCTTTAAGGGTTAAATGAATTGAAAAGCCTTTTGAAACAAATACATGAAATCTGAAATTAGGAAATCCCCTTACAAACTTGATCCTTTAAAATTAGGGGGTGAGTGCTCTGCAGGGTGCCCTCCTAACGATTCACTTCGTGCCTTTATGGACGATGGTGACCCGCGCGAAATTTTGAGATATGTTGCCAAAATGGCATGAGATATATGGCCTACACTCTCGTGAATATCTATATGAGTTTCCCGAGGCTCCGGAGTGGTACTGGGTATGGCAGATACGGCTGGGGCCGCCGGGCTACCGGCTAAACTTGACGAGATTGTGATGCAATCGTGAAATACTTGAAATACTAAATCTTGGGTGTAATGGGGATAGTTAAAATATTTATTTATTGTCCATTTAAATTTATTTAATGCTTTGTTTAAATTAATTATGGCTTTTATTTAAATTATGCTAAATGTATTATTAGTGCCATGAATTAATTATGCAAATTGGTTGGATAATTAATTTGAATTATTTATGGTTTATTATTATCATGCTTTTATTTAAATATTAATGTATGACTTTGAAACCCCACGATCGTGTCTGTATTAACTTACTCAGCAAGTTGTGCTGACCAAACCATTTTATTTCTTTTCCTTACAGAGTATGTGGAATGAGCATGAGCACTACATGCATGGGATTTATGGGAACATTTAATATTTTGGTTTTTGCATTAGACTATAGTATAAACGGGTCTGTTTAACCCGTGTTTTGGCCATGTTGGCCCTATTTACATTTTCCGCTGCAATACTTATACTTAGATATTATTATTCCGCTGCATTATAATATTTATTTTGAATTATATATAGAATGGGCTACTTGAATGGTTTTAAATATTTTAAATACAGCAATATCTAGCTTTGCATCTCTTTAGTAGAATCGGAGAAACCGTGTCTTACTAGGGAGGTGTGGCGGTGACATCCCGACCTGGGTGACCAAAAACGGGGTGTTACACCCCATGAGCGTGTCGATATAGATAAGCCGTTGGCATTGTTGAGGGATGAATTCCCACTATGTTTGGAGCTCTTTGGATGGTGAAAATGTACTTTATTTATATGTTAGTCGAATTGGTTAAATAGTTTTAAACGTTTAAATTAGTGTTCTTAAAAATAAATTTTAAGTCAATCCATTTTAAAACCCCATAACTTAATATGGAATGTGTTGGCTTACTCAGTATTTTCATACTGACGTGTGTTGTTTATTTCTTTTCATACAGAGTTTGACGAGCATATGTGAGCATGCAGCATTCATGTGAGCATGCAGCATTCTTGTATGTGATGCGATTCGAGCCTTAGCATTCCTTGGGTAAGGTTGCATTCGACATGCTTAAACAAGGAATGTGGCGGTAACATCCTGGTCCTTTTGGAGTTTGAAAACCGGGGTGTTACATAAAAGAACACCAAAGATTAAACCGAATAGTTTAAACAGTAGTGCATCAGTTAAATGTGTATAATATCCATTCAATATTTGTCCCAAATAATAATGTATTTAAGTTTGAAAAAAAAAATTATGACATAATTGAATTAAATTATCACGTAATTTTTTTAAAACAATATATATTTAGAAAAAAGTGTCGTTAAGCCAACAAAATAATAGTAAATAAAATCACAATTGCTAATTTTTTTCTTTAAATTTACTTAAAAATATTCTAAGTAAATGAATTAATCATATTACATAATATAATAGACAATATTTATTACTAAAATATCAATATAAAAATATCAAAATTATTAAACAATGTAAATATTTTTTTCTAGAACAACTTTCACATTATTTTCTTGATCCAAAAAACTTTCACATATTTTTTAATTGATAATATTTTTTAAAATATTTTATATATAAATATATTTAATATTTTATATATAAATATATTTAAATTAATTTTAATGAAAAATAATTAATGTGTATTATTCTATTTTTAACAAAGAATATGTATATTTCTCTATAGTATTTTAATAAAATATATTTATTAAATTAAAAGACTAAATTATTATGTAATGCCCAAAAATTTGTATATAATTATTATTTCTTTTAGCCAGATTGTATATAATTAGTTGTGTGAATTTAATTATTTATGTAAGATATTAGAAGATGATTTAAATTTTTTGGCTAATATAATTGATTTGTCTAAATTTATGTAATATATATTTATAGAAGTATATATTATATCAATAAAGGAAAGAGGAAATCTCATCAGGGAACTTGGTCAAATAATCCATCCTGTATTTGCAATTGATTTCCGTAGCCCAACAAATTCCCAAATTTTAATCTTATGATCGTGGTGTCCAGTATGTGTTATGAGTTGTGGATTCAAAAATATAGTTTGTATATGGTTGTCTCTATGTGCAATTTTGGTGAGTTGCTTCCAATTCTTTTATATAAGTAGGGCCGACTGAATTATTGTTTCTCTTGACTTTCTATACCAACCTTGCAGCTTTAATTTATTTTGAGAACCTACCCAATCCTAGTGGTCTATTAATGTGTGTATGCCAAAGTGTTCCCTGCAACCAAAATAATAATAATAATTTCATTGTTATGGAAAATAATAATTCTGTCTGTATATGTAAATGGAAGTATATATATATAAATTTATTTATAATAATGGTTGTAGAGTATATTAAATGAAAAGAAAGGAGAAATTGAAGAGAGAAGACAGATTTGTGAGAGACAGATATTAAACGTAAATGTGACAATGAAAGAAGTGATTGTTTGAATGAATTTCTTATCACATATAATGATTACACAATGTAAGTATATATACACCCGTTGGCACACAAAAGTTGAATTAGGAATATGACTTTTCAAAGATAAATCTACTATAAGATATCGAAGTCCACTACTGCGGTTCCATTAGTCAGAAAACGGCTCCATTAATGCATGGATTCGGTACACAATTAATTTGCGGCAAGACATTCAATTTAGACTTTTCAATACTCCCCCTTTGAATGTCTTCAATACAAAGAATATGTGTAACACCCCGGATTTGATTTCCCAGGCCAGGGCATTACCGCCACACTTTTCTAAACAAGACCCGACCCAAGTCGAGCTCATCTAGAAAAATGCTAAGGCTAAGTTGTATCAATTTTTCAAAACAATTTAAAAACCATTCAATCATGCCCGAACTAAAATCAGAGTATCTCATGCATCACAGTAATAATCAGTGCGGAAGCTAAAAACAAATAAAAACGTGGGCCAAACAGACGGCCAAAACCAAAGTCCAAAGTCCAGTGCAGAAATTTAAAACAACAGTAAAATGCGACAAGTCTTTATTTTTGAGAATCCCATCCCAGTGCGCCATCACTTACTCTGCGAAAAAGAGAGACAACAATATTTTTATCAGTACAAACGGTACTGAGTAAGTTAATGTATAGCATGACAAAATTTAAAGATTTAGAAGAGTAATAAAAAGTTGGGAATTTATTATAACAACGAGTAAAAATAATTTACGGGGATTTCTTTATACGCTTTACCACACCAATGTTCATTTTGATCGAGGACATCCAAACATTACCCGCTTGGGCGCTTATGTCCACAAGCTGCCGGTATCGACGATCCAGGGCCTTAGCCGTTTTGGGATCAATTACCCGCTTGGGCGCTTATGTCCACAAGCCGACGGTATCCACAATGTGAGAGCAGCGGACCCTATACAGACACACTCCGGAGCCCTAGGTAACCCCTACGGATACACCTAGGAGTATAGACTCATACAATCACGCAACATAATAATATTTCCTTGGCGCCGTTTTGGCCACCAAAAAGAGGGGGCGGCCCAACGAGCCCACGCCAAGTGCACTTACCCTCCAAATTGAACATCTAACTCGATCAAAACTCACAAAGTTTCAAAAATCACATTTTAATCATTACAACATATATCTACATTTCCAGAATTCATAGGATTCATCAAAGAGTAGCAATCGACTCAATAACCATCAAAGCGTACGAAAACAAGACTTACCGGTAAGACTACACTGTGGCAGTTTTCAAAATCATCGTAGGAAATGTAGTAAAACTTTGTGGAAAATTCTGAAAATTTTACAGGTGCTAGGAGACATCAAAATAAACATTTTTCTCAGAAATAGGCCTTAGCAAATTCGGACTCTAAGTTGCTCAAAAAAAATCATTTCAGAAACTTGTTTTCAAAAGGGTGCATAGGTCACTGTTCATCCGACCACAGATTACTTAAAAATCCATAACAATTCGAAGGTTGCTCCAAAAATTCTGAAATTTCACAGGAGTAAACTAGACACATAGATGAACAATTTCCATGAAGAAGTCGACCATTAAAAACGACCGTAGACAGGAGAAATATGAACGACAAAACTGAACATGCTAGAAATTGAAATCTGTCAACATGTACAACAGAAAATACCAGATCTGTTTTCGACGACCAAATCAATTCCAAAAATTCTGAAAATTTACAGAGACCATATTTAAAGTGTTAGGAACATTTTTCATTAGACAAGTTCTTCCAAAAACGAAGGGATCTTGATGAAAAACGCTGAACAATTAAAACTATTCGGATAGAAACCCTAATTGACAGTTTTAGCGTAGGATGGAAATCGAACTCTAACTCAACGAATACTCAACCAAAAACTCTAAAAATTGGTATGCACATCATTAACTTACTTCTCAAGAGTATAGTGTCGAAATCCTCTTTGGTTATACTCCCAAATTCGTCCGGAACAGCCTCTCACCTCCAAGATCTACCGAATGAATCCTAATTTGAGGTGTTTGGAGAAAAACTTGATGTTAGGGCCTAGAATCTGAAGTAAAGAGCAAGGGATTGGTATAGAAACCTTACCTAGACGTAGGAGAAGAGATTGGAATGCTTCCAACTCGTCCAAGAACTCAGGAACAAGAAGAACACTCTCAAAGAACTCTCAACTCTCCAAGGAAGTCTGATTTTCGGAATGGTGCAAATGGGAAGGTTTGGGGGTTGAATGAGGCCTATTAGGGCTGTGCTACCACTTCCAAAGAACTCATAATGGACCTAGGGAAAGTAGGGAATGAGTTAATGGTGGTCTACCTCGAAAATATGCAGCCATCACCCCTCCAAACTCAATCCATTCACCTAACACTACTTATCCAATAAGTTCATGTATTCCTCTTCACTTCCAGCAATGTAGGGATTATAGAAGCTTTTAGGTTCGCCCAATGGTGTCTCAATACATTCACAAACATTTGGGAAGAAGTTGGGATAGATTCAAAGCATCCAAAATCGAACTAAATGCCATATCAAGCTTGAAACGCGTAGCAGCGTTTTGAAACGCTGCTACTGGGGTGGTGGCGCGCCACCGCGCGACCACCGCGCCACCCCAGGTAGCGAATTTCTTCCCTTTTTTTTATATAATATGATTTTTGATCTTTTAAAAATCATATTGGATTATCCGATTGTTGGATACTCCGATAACTCTCTTCGAGTTACTATCGTCCGAAAATATTTAATTCCGCTCTCCCGGAATTATTTCGATTGCGATAGTTAAATCCAATTAATTAATTTAATTAATTAATTTTTTTCGGATTTAATAATCGATGTTGATTTCTCGGGTATTACAGTCTACCCTCCTTAGAAATCAACTTCGTCCTCGAAGTTGGGTCGCACTTCGAAAAAAAAATAATAATAATTGGCGCAGGAATTATTGAGGCTTGCAATTTAAAATTCTTACCTCAGCTCGCGACGACTTTGCGCGGGGTGTCACATCCTCTCCCCCTTAGGACTGCAGTTATGCCCCCATAACTGCTCCTGAGTCGCTTCGGAAAAGGTTGGGATATCTCTGCTTCATATCCGCTTCCAATTCCCACGTTGCTTCCTCGGTGCCATGATTTGACCATAGGATCTTCACCATCCTCACAGTCTTGTTTCTTGTGATCCTTTCCTTGACATCAAGTACCTCGATCGGATACTCCTCGTATGTCAAGTCATCATCTAGCTCAATCACGTCGGGTTGCAACACGTGAGTTGGGTCGTGCACATATTTCTTTAATTGAGAAACGTGAAATACGTTGTGCACTCGCGACAACTCTGGTGGAAGTGCCAAACGATAAGCTAAAGTACCTACGCGATCCAGAATCTCGTACGGACCAATGTAGCGAGGACTTAGCTTTCCTCGTTTACCGAATCGCATCACCCCCTTCATGGGCGACACCTTCAGCATGACCTTATCTCCCACCTCGAATTCCAGCTCTTGCCGCCTAGTGTCGGCGTAACTCTTCTGTCTGTCTTGTGCGGCTTTCATTTTCTGTTGAACCACCTTGATCTTGCTGTTCATATCCTCAATGAGCTGCGGTCCAACAACTACCGAATCATCATCCTTTGTCCAGCACAACGGACTACGACACTTCCGTCCGTAAAGCGCTTCGAACGGTGCCATGCCTATGCTAGCGTGATGACTGTTGTTGTACGAGAATTCAATCAACGGCAAGTGGTCTTCCCAACTTCCCTTGAATTCGAGTACGCACGCTCTTAGCATGTCTTCGAGCGTCTGAATCGTGCGCTCAGTCTGACCGTCCGTCATTGGATGAAAAGCTGTGCTCATCTTGATTTGGGTTCCTAAGGCTTCTTGTAATTTAGTCCAGAAGTTGGAGACGAATCTACTATCCCGGTCTGAGATAATATCATGCGGTACTCCGTGCCTTCGGACCACGTTCTCGATGTATGCCTTAGCTAGTTGATCCATCGACCAATTTTCCTTCATTGGTATGAAAATTGCGGTCTTTGTTAACCGGTCAACTATTACCCAAATCTTATTCATTCCTCGGGGAGATCTTGGCAACCCCGAAACAAAATCCATGGAGATGCTGTCCCACTTCCAGCTTGGGATCTCCAATGGCTTTACCAACCCTAATGGTTTTTGCCTCACTGCCTTCACCTTCTGGCAGGTTATACACTTGGCCACAAAGTCGGCAACATCCTTCTTCATCCGCGGCCACCAATAGATTTTCTTTAAGTCTTTGTACAACTTATCCCCACCAGGGTGGACTGAATAAGGTGTACTGTGGCCTTCTTCCATGAGTTTCCTCTTCAATTCCTCGCACTTATGAGGAACGCACCATCTTCCTTTAAAACGGATACTTCCGTCTTCATGGATCGTGAATCCTACCGCCTTTCCTTCACCTATCTTTCCTTTGATCCTCTGGAGATTCTCGTCGTCCGGTTGGGCTTCTCGAATCTCGTCAAATACGGTAGATTCAACTGTTATGGCGTTCACTGTCTCCACCACGGTTCCATAATGGACTACTTCAGTATCTAACTTAGCTAGGTCCATATACAGTCCCGAAGGTAGAATGAGTGGGTTCGCCGTGTGCCTCGTCTTGCGACTTAACGCATCCGCTACGACGTTCGCCTTGCCTTCATGGTAGGCTATATCCAGATCGTAATCCTTGATCAGCTCGAGCCATCTCCTCTGCCTCATATTTAACTCTTTCTGAGTAAATATATACTTGAGGCTCTTGTGATTTGTAAACATCCGACAAGTTCGTCCATATAGATAGTGTCGCCAGATCTTAAGAGCGAACACTACCGCTGCTAGTTCCAGATCATGTGTCGGGTAGTTTACCTCGTGCGTCTTGAGTTGCCTTGATGCATAAGCAATTACCCTTTGGTTTTGCATTAACACGCAACCAGGACCTTCTTTTGAGGCGTCACTATACACCTCATAATCCTCAGCTTCTGATGGCAATGCTAAGACCGGTGCTGATGTGAGTCTCCCCTTAAGCTCACGGAATGATTGCTCACACTCAGCTGTCCAATCAAACTTCAATCCTTTCTTCAGCAGTTGGGTCATTGGTCTCGCAATTTTAGAAAAGTCCTTCACGAATCTTCGGTAGTATCCGGCTAGACCTAGGAAACTTCTTACCTCGGTCTGGTTTGTTGGTGCCGGCCAATCAGACACTGCTGATATCTTCGCCGGGTCGACTGATACTCCTTTAGCCGATACTATATGACCTAGAAAAGCGACTTCATTCTTCCAAAACTCGCACTTAGACAGCTTCGCGTAGAGTTGATTCTTCCTCAAAAGTCCGAGTACTTGGTGCAAATGACTACTATGCTCTTCCTCATTCCTCGAGTAAACTAGGATGTCGTCGATGAATACGACTACACATGTGTCTAGTAACTCTCGGAAAACGCTATTCATGAGGTTCATGAATACTGCGGGAGCATTGGTCAGACCGAAGGACATTACGGTGAATTCGTAGTGTCCATATCTTGTTCGGAATGCTGTCTTGGGTATATCGTTCTCGGCGATACGCAATTGGTGGTATCCCGACCTTAGATCAACCTTTGAAAATACCGACGCTCCTTTCAGTTGATCGAAGAGATCTTCGATCCAAGGTAGCGGGTACTTGTTCTTAATCGTCACTTGATTAAGACCTCGGTAGTCGATGCACAATCGGAGTCCGCCGTCCTTCTTTTTCACGAACAGGACTGGAGCTCCCCATGGTGATGTGCTCGGCCGAATATACCCCTTTGATAACAACTCCTCGAGTTGTTCTTTCAGCTCCTTCATCTCAGCAGGCGCCATGCGATATGGTGCCTTTGACACCGGTTCGATTCCGGGCACGAGATCGATCGTGAACTCTACTTCTCGCTCAGGAGGCATTCCTGGGATATCTTCGGGGAAGACATCTGGGTATTCGTTCACGACGGGGATATTATCGATCTTGTTCTCCTCGCCTTCCAGATTATGCACGTAGCACGCGTACAGTTGGTATCCCTTCTGCATGAGATTGCAGAACTTTAATGCATTTACTATCTTGGCACCCTTCTTCTGAGGCTGCATATAGTAAATGACCTTCTTTCCGCGACTCTTCGCCAGCGAGATCTTCTGCTTCTGGCACTCGATGATAGCCTTGTACCTCGTCAACCAGTCCATTCCCAAAATGATGTCGAAATCCTTAAGGTCAAATTCTATGAGATTCGCAAAGAATTCAGTGTTCTTGATTACTATCGGGATCCCGTCATATCGTTTGGAACACGATACTACCTTACCCGATGGTAATTGGATTCCTAAGTTAATGTTATTCGGAGCTGGTAGATCTAACGCAGATACAATTCTCGTGGAAATCAAAGAACAACTCGCTCCTGAGTCAAATAAGACCTTGACAGGTACGCTTAAAGCAGTAAACGTACCTTCGATCACATCGCCTTGAGCAGCTAAGTCAGCTTGATTTATCACGTTCGGGCGTCCTACTGGCCTCCCTTGATTTCCATGCTGGTTTGGATTCTGAGGTGGTCTCTGTGCCTGCGGGAATCTTTGCCCTTGGTTGTCCTGCTGGTTTGGCCCGGCTGGCCTGTTGCCCTGAGGACGGTTTATCAGGTCCAATCTCTTGTCAATGCGGTCCTCCCTCGTCCGGCATTCCTTTTTCATGTGACCTTCTCGGCCACACCGGTAGCAATGCCCCGGTCTTGGGCATTCACGCACCAAGTGCGGAATGTTGCATTCCCGGCATCTGGGTATGAAGGCGCCCTGGTTATCCGGCCTCCAACCTCCTTGGCCTCCTCGGTTGAGCTCTCTGTTGTCGGGCTTCCTATGACCATCATTCCTCCCTTGGTCATTCCCCCTTCTGAAGTGATTTCCAGAGTTGTTGTTCCGGTTCTTTTTATCGAAATTGTTTAGGCTCTTGCTCGCCTCTCCATGGTCCTTGCGCTTCAGCTGCTGTACTCGTGCAATTGCCACTGCACGATCGTAAACAGCCTGCAGAGTAGTGTGCTGTCCGCCAACCAAGATCTCTCGGATGCTAAGATTCAGCCCCATCTCGAACTTCTGGGCTTTATCAGCATCGGTTGGTACCAGCCTTGGAGCGAATCGGACGAGCTCTTTAAACTTCACATAGTATTCTTGAACTGTCTGGGTGCCTTGTCGGAGATTTATGAATTCCTCATATTTAGCAGTCTTTGTGCTGAGGGGATAGAACCTTTCCCTCATCATCTCCTTAAACTCTTCCCAGAAGTAGGCATGTTCACCATCAGCAAGTCCTTCTTGGTGGTTTTGCCACCATTCATCAGCTTCTCCCCTCAAGTAGTACACAGCCACGCCAACCTTCTCATTCGCGGGACACCTGATGGCGGTAAGCAGTTTGTCAAAAGTCCTTAACCAATCCTCCAACTTCGCGGGATCCTCCTGTCCCTCGTAATGTGGCGGCTGGTAAGGGTTTACCATCGCCAGATAATTTATTCGAGCTGCTGGGGGTGGTACTGCTGCTTGAGCTCGGTTGACTTCAGCGTTTCCTAGAGCAACGAGGACTTGCTCAACTGTCCTCAACCTCTCATCAAGTGCGTTGGGAACAGGGTTAGCTTGAACTCCTGGATTCGGCGGGTTCGCATCGGCTGGGGCATTAACGTTCTCATTCACTGGGATCTCAGCTCTGGGTCTCCCTCTGGGCGGCATTCTGATGATCAAGCACGCAGAGGTTAGATTCGCGGTTAGATGAAAGTTAATAGCCGAGTTAGACTATGGTTAGAACTCAATCTCATAGGTTCTAAGTGCTAAAGACCACTGAAATGGGCAAGGAAGGAAAGAGGAATACTAAATACAAAATTCCACTAGATAAAATGCTTAACAGCAAGGGTTACATCATGATATACTTACTAAGTTATCACTACGTAAAATGTGATAACTATATGGTAACAAAATGTGAATATACGAATACGCAATAATCAGAAAACTAGCTAAAGCAAGTAACGGAGTCCAACACAGAAACCACACGCAACCCCTAAAGCAAATAGTCCGGAGAGTAGCCGAGCATCCTACGGTCGGCTTCTACCTCCTCGTCGGTATCAAGAGGCAGTGGAGGGTTCTCCACAACCTCCTCGGGGTCCTCTTCTTCTTCAACGTTGATGAACTCATCGGGGTCAAACTCTTCCTCCTCTTCCATCTCTGGCTCGGGGTTAAGCTGGTTTTGCAGCCCAACAATGACCTCCTCCAACGCAAATATACGTCCCTGCAGCATATGCACGTGGTGTCGGCAATCCTCGAACTCGGCTGCAAGAGCATCATGGCGAGCAGCCATCTGGGTACTCCTAATGGTCATAGCCTCCATCCTCTTCTCTATAGCCACAATCCTATTTCTATCGTTTGCGGCATCCCTAGAGATATGGCGAAGTTCGTGCGTGATATCCGACATAGAGCACAATAACCGCATGATGGAATCTTGTAACCTCGGGTCGGCCATCTAATCATGCAAATTTTACATTAAGCGATATGCAACACATCAAGAATAATTTGTTAATGCACATGCTTCCCCCAAAAATAGTACTAAGTTTTTAAGACTTGTCGAATTTGCAAGATATACTTTTCCATGGGTTTTTAAAATAAAATTCCCTTTTTCCATGGAAATAATACTCAAAATGCTTAAAAATAATATTAAATAGTTTGGGCCTCTATAGTGGGCCGAAAAATAATAGCTTTAAAATTTTCGGGCTCTGATACCACTTTGTAACACCCCGGATTTGATTTCCCAGGCCAGGGCATTACCGCCACACTTTTCTAAACAAGACCCGACCCAAGTCGAGCTCATCTAGAAAAATGCTAAGGCTAAGTTGTATCAATTTTTCAAAACAATTTAAAAACCATTCAATCATGCCCGAACTAAAATCAGAGTATCTCATGCATCACAGTAATAATCAGTGCGGAAGCTAAAAACAAATAAAAACGTGGGCCAAACAGACGGCCAAAACCAAAGTCCAAAGTCCAGTGTCAAAGTCCAGTGCAGAAATTTAAAACAACAGTAAAATGCGACAAGTCTTTATTTTTGAGAATCCCATCCCAGTGCGCCATCACTTACTCTGCGAAAAAGAGAGACAACAATATTTTTATCAGTACAAACGGTACTGAGTAAGTTAATGTATAGCATGACAAAATTTAAAGATTTAGAAGAGTAATAAAAAGTTGGGAATTTATTATAACCACGAGTAAAAATAATTTACGGGGATTTCTTTATACGCTTTACCACACCAATGTTCATTTTGATCGAGGACATCCAAACATTACCCGCTTGGGCGCTTATGTCCACAAGCTGCCGGTATCGACAATCCAGGGCCTTAGCCGTTTTGGGATCAATTACCCGCTTGGGCGCTTATGTCCACAAGCCGACGGTATCCACAATGTGAGAGCAGCGGACCCTATACAGACACACTCCGGAGCCCTAGGTAACCCCTACGGATACACCTAGGAGTATAGACTCATACAATCACGCAACATAATAATATTTCCTTGGCGCCGTTTTGGCCACCAAAAAGAGGGGGCGGCCCAACGAGCCCACGCCAAGTGCACTTACCCTCCAAATTGAACATCTAACTCGATCAAAACTCACAAAGTTTCAAAAATCACATTTTAATCATTACAACATATATCTACATTTCCAGAATTCATAGGATTCATCAAAGAGTAGCAATCGACTCAATAACCGTCAAAGCGTACGAAAACAAGACTTACCGGTAAGACTACACTGTGGCAGTTTTCAAAATCATCGTAGGAAATGTAGTAAAACTTTGTGGAAAATTCTGAAAATTTTACAGGTGCTAGGAGACATCAAAATAAACATTTTTCTCAGAAATAGGCCTTAGCAAATTCGGACTCTAAGTTGCTCAAAAAAAAAATCATTTCAGAAACTTGTTTTCAAAAGGGTGCATAGGTCACTGTTCATCCGACCACAGATTACTTAAAAATCCATAACAATTAGAAGGTTGCTCCAAAAATTCTGAAATTTCACAGGAGTAAACTAGACACATAGATGAACAATTTCCATGCAGAAGTCGACCATTAAAAACGACCGTAGACAGGAGAAATATGAACGACAAAACTGAACATGCTAGAAATTGAAATCTGTCAACATGTACAGCAGAAAATACCAGATCTGTTTTCGACGACCAAATCAATTCCAAAAATTCTGAAAATTTACAGAGACCATATTTAAAGTGTTTTTTTTTTGGATGAGCAGACCATATTTAAAGTGTTAGGAACATTTTTCATTTAGACAAGTTCTTCCAAAAACGAAGGGATCTTGATGAAAAACGCTGAACAATTAAAACTATTCGGATAGAAACCCTAATTGACAGTTTTAGCGTAGGATGGAAATCGAACTCTAACTCAACGAATACTCAACCAAAAACTCAAAAAATTGGTATGCACATCATTAACTTACTTCTCAAGAGTATAGTGTCGAAATCCTCTTTGGTTATACTCCCAAATTCGTCCGGAACAGCCTCTCACCTCCAAGATCTACCGAATGAATCCTAATTTGAGGTGTTTGGAGAAAAACTTGATGTTAGGGCCTAGAATCCGAAGTAAAGAGCAAGGGATTGGTATAGAAACCTTACCTAGACGTAGGAGAAGAGATTGGAATGCTTCCAACTCGTCCAAGAACTCAGGAACAAGAAGAACACTCTCAAAGAACTCTCAACTCTCCAAGGAAGTCTGATTTTCGGAATGGTGCAAATGGGAAGGTTTGGGGGTTGAATGAGGCCTATTAGGGCTGTGCTACCACTTCCAAAGAACTCATAATGGACCTAGGGAAAGTAGGGAATGAGTTAATGGTGGTCTACCTCGAAAATATGCAGCCATCACCCCTCCAAACTCAATCCATTCACCTAACACTACTTATCCAATAAGTTCATGTATTCCTCTTCACTTCCAGCAATGTAGGGATTCTAGAAGCTTTTAGGTTCGCCCAATGGTGTCTCAATACATTCACAAACATTTGGGAAGAAGTTGGGATAGATTCAAAGCATCCAAAATCGAACTAAATGCCATATCAAGCTTGAAACGCGTAGCAGCGTTTTGAAACGCTGCTACTGGGGTGGTGGCGCGCCACCGCGCGACCACCGCGCCACCCCAGGTAGCGAATTTCTTCCCTTTTTTTTTATATAATATGATTTTTGATCTTTTAAAAATCATATTGGATTATCCGATTGTTGGATACTCCGATAACTCTCTTCGAGTTACTATCGTCCGAAAATATTTAATTCCGCTCTCCCGGAATTATTTCGATTGCGATAGTTAAATTCAATTAATTAATTTAATTAATTAATTTTTTTCGGATTTAATAATCGATGTTGATTTCTCGGGTATTACAGTCTACCCTCCTTAGAAATCAACTTCGTCCTCGAAGTTGGGTCGCACTTCGAAAAAAAAATAATAATAATTGGCGCAGGAATTATTGAGGCTTGCAATTTAAAATTCTTACCTCAGCTCGCGACGACTTTGCGCGGGGTGTCACATCCTCTCCCCCTTAGGACTGCAGTTATGCCCCCATAACTGCTCCTGAGTCGCTTCGGAAAAGGTTGGGATATCTCTGCTTCATATCCGCTTCCAATTCCCACGTTGCTTCCTCGGTGCCATGATTTGACCATAGGATCTTCACCATCCTCACAGTCTTGTTTCTTGTGATCCTTTCCTTGACATCAAGTACCTCGATCGGATACTCCTCGTATGTCAAGTCATCATCTAGCTCAATCACGTCGGGTTGCAACACGTGAGTTGGGTCGTGCACATATTTCTTTAATTGAGAAACGTGAAATACATTGTGCACTCGCGACAACTCTGGTGGAAGTGCCAAACGATAAGCTAAAGTACCTACGCGATCCAGAATCTCGTACGGACCAATGTAGCGAGGACTTAGCTTTCCTCGTTTACCGAATCGCATCACCCCCTTCATGGGCGACACCTTCAGCATGACCTTATCTCCCACCTCGAATTCCAGCTCTTGCCGCCTAGTGTCGGCGTAACTCTTCTGTCTGTCTTGTGCGGCTTTCATTTTCTGTTGAACCACCTTGATCTTGCTGTTCATATCCTCAATGAGCTGCGGTCCAACAACTACCGAATCATCATCCTTTGTCCAGCACAACGGACTACGACACTTCTGTCCGTAAAGCGCTTCGAACGGTGCCATGCCTATGCTAGCGTGATGACTGTTGTTGTACGAGAATTCAATCTACGGCAAGTGGTCTTCCCAACTTCCCTTGAATTCGAGTACGCACGCTCTTAGCATGTCTTCGAGTGTCTGAATCGTGCGCTCAGTCTGACCGTCCGTCATTGGATGAAAAGCTGTGCTCATCTTGATTTGGGTTCCTAAGGCTTCTTGTAATTTAGTCCAGAAGTTGGAGACGAATCTACTATCCCGGTCTGAGATAATATCATGCGGTACTCCGTGCCTTCGGACCACGTTCTCGATGTATGCCTTAGCTAGTTGATCCATCGACCAATTTTCCTTCATTGGTATGAGAATTGAAACGCTGCTACTGGGGTGGTGGCGCGCCACCGCGCGGCCACCGCGCCACCCCAGGTAGCGAATTTCTTCCCTTTTTTTTATATAATATGATTTTTGATCTTTTAAAAATCATATTGGATTATCCTATTGTTGGATACTCCGATAACTCTCTTCGAGTTACTATCGTCCGAAAATATTTAATTCCGCTCTCCCGGAATTATTTCGATTGCGATAGTTAAATCCAATTAATTAATTTAATTAATTAATTTTTTTCGGATTTAATAATCGATGTTGATTTCTCGGGTATTACAATATGCCTCGTTAAAACCTTACTAGGAAAAAACCCAGTGGGGAAAAAAAATCCTAGTGAAGGAAAAAGAGTACAGTATTCTTGTATTCGGTGCTCCCCCTAATTTGGACATCATTTTAAATCTCGAAGCCGCTGCATTCCAATTTTCTTCACGAGCTTCTCGAACGTTGCAGTCGGCAATGCCTTGGTAAATAGATCCGCTAAATTATTTTCCGACCGATTTGTTGCACATCAATTTCACCATTCTTTTGGAGATCGTGAGTGTAGAAAAATTTTGGTGAACTATGCTTCGTTCTATCTCCTTTAATATAACCCCCTTTCAACTGGGCTATGCAAGCTGAATTATCTTCAAATAAAATTGTTGGGGGTATTCGTGGTTCAATGATTAAACCACAATTCTTCAATATATGTTGAGTCATTGATCTTAACCAAACGCATTCTCGACTTGCCTCATGGATTGCTAATATTTTGGCATGATTGGATGAAGTTTCCATTAACGTTTGCTTCATTGACCTCCAAGAGATGGCAGTTTCGCCACAAGTAAAGACATAGCCTGTCTGAGATTTGGCTTTGTGTGGGTCTGATAAATAACCCGCATCGGCATAGCCGATTAATTCATGTCGAGAATCTTTTGGGTAGAACAACCCAAGATCAATGGTTCCTTGGAGATAATGAAAGATGTGCTTTATGCCTTTCCAATGTCGTTGAGTAGGGCAAGAACTAAATCTTGCAAGTAAATTGACTGCAAACGCGATATCAGTTCGCGTGTTATTTGCAAGATACATCAATGCGCCAATTGCGCTTAAATAAGGCATTTCTGGGCCAAGTTGCTCTTCATTATCTTCTTTTGGTCGAAATGGATCCTTTGCAAGATCAAGTACCCGAATGACCATTGGATTACTTAGAGGATGTGCATAATTCATTCGAAATTGCTTCAATACCTTTTGGGTATAAGCTGATTGATGAACAAATATGCCCTTTCCCAAATGCTCAATTAGTAGGCCAAGGCAAAATTTTGTTTTCCTGAAATCCTTGATTTCGAGCTCCTTTTCAGATAGTCAACTGCCTTTTTCAACTCTTCAGGAGTTCCAATTAGATTTAAATCGTCAACATAGACAACAACGATTACAAATTCTGACCCATTTTTCTTTATAAATACACAAGGACTGATAGGGTCATTTGTATAACATTCCTTTATCAAACTTTCACTTAGGCGGTTATACCACATTCGGCCAGATTGCTTGAGCCCATACAATGATTTTTGCAATTTGATGGAATAAGTTTTTCTGGGTTTTGAGTTGCAAGACTCAGGTAACTTAAACCCTTCAGGTATTTTCATATAAATATCATTTTCCAATGAGCCATATAAATATGCAGTAACAACATCCATCAGCCTCATTTCAAGATTTTCTCGTACTGCTAGGCTCATTAGATACCTGAATGTTATTCCATCCATAACTGGGGAATATGTTTCCTCAAAGTCAATTCCCGGTCGTTGGGAAAAACCTTGGGCTACAAGCCTTGCCTTATATTTGGCAATTTCATTATTTTCATTTCTTTTTCTCACAAACACCCATCTGTAGCCTATAGGCTTCACATTTTTCGGTGTTTGGACAATAGGGCCGAATACTTTTCGTTTATTCAGTGAATCTAGTTCAGACTGAATCGCATCTTTCCATTTCGACCAATCATTTCTTTTCCGACATTCTTCAACTGATCTTGGTTCAGGATCCTCGTTATTTTCCATTACATCGAGTGCAACGTTGTATGCAAAAGCATTATCAACGTTTGTTTCTTTTCCGTTCCAACATTTCCCAGTATTGATATAATTGAAAGAAGTTTCAATAACTTCATTTTCATCTGGGTGAATATTTTCAGGTTCAACTTTTTCGGCGGTTGAATCAATTTCTCTTTCGAGAGTATCATCGGTGATTGATTTATCATCTATATGGATAATTTTCCTCTTTCGTGGATTTTTTATCCTTGGAACCCAAAGGCCTACCGCGCTTCAGACGTGCAGTAGGTTCATTTGCACTCGGAATATGCCCATCTGGGACATTTATATTAGCTGGTGCATTTGTTGCATCATTTATATATGATTTTGTGACTTTAGCAGCATCATTAAAAACATCGGGTAATTGATTTGTAATTCCCTGCAAATGCACAATTCTTTGAACTTCAAGTTCGCATTGCCTTGTACGAGGATCAAGGAAATCAAATGGACTTTGCCAAGATATTTCCTTTTTCAGTTGATATTTTCCTCCCCCTAATGTCGGGAATTGAGTTTCATCAAAATGACAGTCTGCAAATCTTGCAGTAAATAAATCACCCGTTGTTGGTTCAAGATATTTAATAATTGAGGGTGATTCATACCCGACATATATGCCCAACCTTCTTTGAAGTCCCATTTTTGTACGTTGGGGTGGCGCAATTGGTACATAAACCGCACACCCAAAAATTCGCAAGTGAGATATATTGGGCTCCTTTCCAAACACAATTTGTGTAAGGGAGTAGCTATGATAGCTTGTCGGCCTTATTTTCACAAGTGCTGCTGCATGCAATATAGCATGTCCCCAAGTAGAAACAGGGAGTTTTGATTTCATTAACAAGGGCCTTGCAATTAATTGCAATCGTTTAATAAATGATTCTGCCAGACCATTTTGCGTGTGCACATGAGGCACAGGATGTTCAACTATAATTCCAATCGACATGCAGAAATCATCAAATGCATGTGATGTATATTCTCCAGCATTATCAAGGCGTATTTTCATTATCGGGTGATCTGGAAATTGTGCTCGCAATTTTATAATTTGTGCAAGTAATCTTGCGAATGCCAAATTACGAGTTGATAATAAACAAACGTGTGACCAGCGTGATGACGCATCAATTAGTACCATAAAGTACTTGAAAGGTCCACACGGTGGATCAATAGGTCCACATATATCGCCTTGAATTCTTTCTAGGAATGTAGGGGATTCAATTCCCACTTTTACTGGAGATGGTCTGGTTATCAATTTCCCTTGTGAACAGGCTGCACAATTGAACTCATTTGGCAATTTTATGTATTTCTGCAACACATATTTTTGTATAGTATAAGCCAGAAGAGTAACATGGCAATTTTTCATTCACAATTTTTTTGCCATTTTCAATTCGAGTTATCAAAAGATACTCGTGATCTGCCTCTTTTGAAGTTTCAATGTGATATCCATTTTTTCGAATATCATTGAAGCTCAGTAAATTTCTTCGAGCTTTGCGTGAGAACAAGGCGTTTTCAATCACCATTTTTGTCCCTTCAGGGAAAAATATAATAGCTCTACCGGAGCCTTCAATGCATTTTGCATTACCGCTTATAGTTTTCACTGCGGTCTTTTCCAATTTTAAATTGGAGATATAGCTTTTGCTTTTCAAAATGCTATGCGTTGTTGCACTGTCAATGAGGCAGATATCATCTCTGACTTTTGAATTTTCAGCATCCATTTCTTTACAAGAATATAATAAGGTAATCAAATATCAATATAAATATCATTAATGCAAAACATATTTATATTATACATGGGTAATAAAAGAGAAGTACAACATATCATTATTTATAATAAACAAGAATTATAAAAGATAAGTACAAAATATATATAACTATATAATATATTATTTAGCAACATTATCTGGCTCAACAACATCCTCAGCTTCAAGGTGCGTGATATCATCATTTAATATATCATCATAAGTATCATCGTGGGCATTATGGTGTGCTTCAACACCTTGTCTTTCTTTTCTTTTCATTTCGAGGCCTGATACAATTCAGCTAAGTGTTTAGCTGTGTGGCATGTTTGAGCCGGATGACCTTTAATTCCACAACGATCACAAATTTCATCATTTTGTTTGTGCTTTCTTGCATAATTTATTTGTTGTGATTTGTAAGGCCTTCTGGTATCATATTTGCGATTTTGCTCAAATCGAGGCTTATTTTTATAATTATTTTGACGAGATGATTCACCTCTGTCTCGATTGTCATACCGATTTTGGCCACGATCATCACTTTGATTTTTAAAGTGCCCACGATCACGCACATATTTCGCTGATTGAGCCGCGTTCACCTCAGGGAACGGTTTTGCACCTGCGGGACTAGATTCATGATTTCTCAACAGCAATAGGTTGTTTTATTCAGCCAATAATAAGCAGGTGATAAGATCAGAATATCTCTGGAAACCTTTTCGACGATATTGCTCACTCAATACTGAGTTTTTAGCATGAAACGTAGAATACGTTTTTTCAAGCATTTCTTCTTCAGAAATCTTTTGCCCACAGAATTGCAATTGGGCCGTAATTTTGAATACAGCGGAATTATATTCACGGACTGTTTTGAAGTCCTGAAGCCTCAGGTTTGTCCAGTCATCACGGGCTTTTGGAAGCACCGTCTTTTTTTATTATCATATCTTTCTTTCAACTTTTCCCACAATGCCAGTGGAGATTCCACAGTCACGTACTCCATTTTAAGTGCCTCTTCAATATGATGGCACAAGAAAATCATGGTTTTTGCCTGATTCTGATGGCTGGGATTTTTGCCTTCAGCAATAATATCTTCTAGACCCATTGAAGTAAGATGCATTTTCACATCTCGGGCCCAAGACATATAATGGCTTCCTTCAACGGTTAAGGGAGCAAATTCCTACTTTGCAATGTTAGCCATAATCTTATTGAAAATTTTGGAATAAAAATTATACCTCAAATTCTGGTAACTTGGGCAGAGTCTATTCGTGCCGATAACGTGTTATGGAAAATAATAATTCTGTCTGTATATGTAAATGGAAGTCTATATATATATATATTTATTTATAATAATGGTTGTAGAGTATATTAAATGAAAAGAAAGGAGAAATTGAAGAGAGAAGACAGATTTGTGAGAGACAGATATTAAACGTAAATGGGACAATGAGAGAAGTGATTGTCTGAATGAATTTCTTATCACATATAATGATTACACAATGTAAGTATATATACACCCGTTGGCACACAAAAATTGAATTAGGAATATGACTTTTCAAAGATAAATCTACTATAAGATATCAAAGTCCACTACTTTGGTTCCATTAGTCAGAAAACGACTTCATTAATGCATGGATTCGGTACACAATTAATTTGCGGCAAGACATTCAATTTAGACTTTTCAACATTCATGACTTTTAATCCATTAATTGTGGCATTTACGTACATGTGTTGGAATTTTATATTAGTATAGTAGCAAATGTGTTGTGTATCCTCCTGACAAAAGATTTAATGATCCTAGCTACTGAAACAACTTGTTGTTTAATGGGTTACTGTGTATTTTTTTAATATATAGATGATGATGATGATGATGATGATGATGATGATGATGATGATGATGATGATGATGATGATGATGATGATGATGATGATGATGATGATGATAATAATAATAATAATAATAATAGTAATAATAATAATTATAATAATAATAATAATAATAATAATAATAATAATAATAATAATAATAATAATAATAATAATAATAATAATAATCGGAATCAAGAGAAGACTAATAAACTTTAAGGCCAATTCAAACTTGAACCAAGTGGTTCAGATTTTAGATTTTAAGAGTGTTCTTGAAGACTAATATCATACACATAATGTCCTCTCCGATCAACTTCCATAGATTTTAGCTTTTAAGAGCGTTCTTGAAGATTTTGTGGAGATTTAACCAAGGGGTGACAAATCTGAAGTGCATTACACGGAGTTTTGGTGGTAAGGAATGATATAGATCTATTTTTCTTAATAGTAAGTCGTATGGAATGATCTAACTTTAGGTGATGCTCTATGCAAAGTTATCAAAATCTAGATCTAGATCTTAGGATCTTACGATCCTACGATCCCACAAAACCAAAACGATCAAGATCTGTATGAGATCTAAATTAGGGTAAGATCTGGATAAAATCTATAGGATCTATACAAGATCTTAAAAACTTTGAACGATCCGATCCCACCCCCTCTTATTTTTCATCTCATTTTTTTGCTTTTCAGTCCTCCATTCTTTTCCAAAATCCAGATCTAGGGATTTTTGTTTGTATCTCCATCTTCCTCGCATCCCCTTCATCTTCCTCTTCCAACAGTCGTCGTTGTATCTCCTTCATCTTCTTGTTGTTGTCGTCGCCGTCGTATCCCCCTTTCTCTTCATATCGTCGCCCTCGCACCCCCTTCCTCTTTCTACCGCTGCCCTTGCCGTAACATCCCCTTCTGGCACCCCTGCTGATGGAGATCTTAGTCCTAAACCCCCTGTTCAGATGGATGATGATGAATCCAATGAGACAATGGTTGAGACTGACGAAAATGTGAAAAATTCTAATGACAAATCTAACCCAGCTCAAGCATCATGTCTTAAATGCTCAATTATTATATTTATTTTGCTAAACAAATTATTGTCTATTGATATTGGTTATTGTAATTTGTTAATATGCAATATGAATATATCTTTTTTTGGTCCTAATTTCATAGGATCTTAGGATCTGAATACGATCCTACGATCCCGATCTTGCAAATGGAAAAACGATCCTACATAAGATCTAGATCTTGATAACCTTGGCTCTATGTTCTTGTTTCATGGCCAAAAAGAGGAGGAGTTGTTGTGATTCAAGCGTTTCCGTAACCTACCAAGAGTCCATCGATCGGCCCTACGACCCTAACACTCATCTTAAGTAAGTTAATTCTTACCATTCCGGTTTTCGGACATTCTAGTCGAATGGTTTAAGAGCTCGAATTAAAACACGTAAATTTGTCACCAAAACCTCTTTTTCGCGCTTTTCTGAAATCCAAGTTGTTAGACCTTTTCGAGCGCTCAAACTGAAAAACTTAAAACTACAAAGTTATTCCTAAAATCTTGAAGAATGTTGTGATAAAATTTCATGAATTTTGGTCGATATTTGAACCCTCAAATCAGATCTGGTATTCTCTGCAATTTTATTTCGTTTCCCAAAAACTGACAGATTGCATGTCCGAATTTGATGAACGTTTTTCTGAATGATCCAGTCAGATTCAGACTTTATGATACCGACAAAACTTGTAGATAATTATGTCTAGTATCTACCTGTAAATTTTCATAATTTTTTAACCCCATTTCTATGTCAAATACAAATTATAAGACGATTTGTCAAATCTGAAATTCTGACAGCATGCGTTCTTGCAAAGAACTCAATTTTTGACTTATATCCATCCGTTATTTTGAAAAACATAGAACACAAAAGTTGTTCGTTAAGGTGTCGTGGGTTTACTGTATAAATTTCATAATGTTCGCCTTAAAAATGGATTTTTAGAGCCAAAAGACGTAAACTGTGAAATGAAAACTTGTTATAACTTGTTGAAGTGGAATTTTGGCGAAACTTATGACTGAAATTCTTGTTGAGATGGTAATAATTACTTTAAAACCCGTTATACTAAATTTGAGTTAGATTCCACCTATGAATTAGGGGGTGAGTGCTCTGCAGGGTGCCCCTCTGACTATGTCACGTCGTGCCTAAACGGGCAATGGTGATTTTGTGATTGCATGCCAAAGCGGCATTTGAAATGCGAGTCTGCACTCTTAGTTGTATCCGTATGACTTACCCGAGCCTCCGGAGTGTGTGTGTATGGCGGATACCCGGATTGCTTCGGCAATCTGAAACTTGATACTTGATACTTGAGAAACTTGATACCGAAACATGGCGTCCTCCTTTTTAGTATGACGGGAATTAAAAGAATTAAATGCGATCTTTATTTATTTAGATTACATACATACTTTTAAAAATTCATGTCTGTGTTTTTATTAAATTTTATATTAATGTGTATAGGTATTTTGTACGCCTCTTTAAATTAAAGATATGCCCTTTTAAATTATGCTCTTAAATTCCTGGTTATTATTTTTGCCGAATTACATTTTATTTTAAATTTGAGCTTGGTAAAGAGAGAATTTTTAATTTAATTTAATCTAATTAAATTTTTAAAACCATTATTGTTATGTTAAGGATTAATTTAATCAGTATTTTATATATTGATAAAACCCGTTGTTTATTTTCCTTTCATAGTGCGAAGACACGTGACACGTGCATACATTGGGCCGGGGAAAAGGCATTTGAATAAATTATTTCACTTTACTTTTGTCAGACTTATATTTTCGCTGCATTTTGGCAATGACGGCCCAGACTTTACTTTATTTACTTTAAAATGCATGGATGCTAGACTATTATTTCAATTTAATCTATTGGGCTTGATTTTTAAATTATATTCTGAAAAACCTCAGCCTTAGCATCTTCCAAGTGAGTTCGAGCGAATTCGTGTCTTACTTGGAAGATGTGGCGGTAGCATTCCGGCATGGGTTATCAATTCGGGGTGTTACAAGGTGGTATCAGAGCATTTTTTTTAAAGCCCAACTAAATTTTTAAAGCCCGATATTTTTGAGCCCCAAATTTTGAAATCCAAATTTTTAGAGCCCAAAATTTTAGAAGACCAAATATTTTTAATCCCAAGTTTTTAAAATCCCAAATTTTTAAATCCTTGTATTTCTAAGAGCCCAAAAATTTATTATATATTTTTTCGGCCCATTATACAGATTCAAAAATTAAAGATTATTTTTAAGAATATTATTTCCATAGAAAGAAACAAAAAAAAATTAAAAAGAAAACCCATGGAAAATGTTAGATTAATTTTTTTAAAAAAAAATTATTTTGGCAATTGAGCTCAGACAAATTGCATGAAAATTGTTTCGAGGGGGATTCATAGGCATACATACATGAATATTTGTGCCTAAGGAAGTAACATATCCTTAGAATGGAATCTTATCTCTACGTACTTTATAACAGAATGGCACCGAGAGGGAGACCTCGAAACCAACCCGATCCGACTAACAATAACGGTGCACCAGAAAACAATGATGCACCAAGGCAAGAGAGTGAAACTTTTGACAATTTTCCACACACGAGTATTTTCTGAAAATTAATAATCCCGGTTTAATTTTATTTAATGAAACCAAATTATGAAGATGGAGTTGGGATTAGGGATATGTTTATAGGTTGTCACGTTTTTATATACTCATGTAGGAAACTGTGGCCCGAAAGCGCACGGTGTCAAAAATTGCAGTAATTTATAGTAAGACCAGATCGTTCACTGGAGGAAGTGCGATAGAAGCAGGGCCACGTCGTTTACTAAGATTTTCCACTCGGTTACTCGTTTCAGGTTTTGTATTGGTTTCTAACAACTACTTGACATAATTTAAACTAGACTATGAAAGCAATAAAAGTTACACTACAAAGCATAGTAAAGTTAATCTAAAAAGCAATTAAATTTATTCTAAGGAAGCAATAAAATTATGCTAAGAAAGCGGATAAAATTATTCTATGAAAGCAGATTTAAAATGTGACAGAAGGGACAGGAAGGAAATAATAAAGATTGGACAAGATTTCAGATGAGACACAAGTAAACTTCCATTTTAATACACAGATCTTTGCTTGGGATAGTTCATCAGTTAGCTAACTCTCATGCTTTCTAGACTATGTTCCCTTTAACAGACAGGTACTTACAGTTAGAATTTACATGCTCTTAAGACCTCAACCTCTAAGATACCACAGATTAATAACTGCCCCTGCCGAGGTATGTTATTCCTCCATGGTGGATAAGCAACACCTAACACATCATTAGTTGACATGCCAAGTACTCCTATCATCCCCCTTGTCACACCCAAAGTCCTAATTAATTCCCGAACTAATCAATAACTCTTAAACCTTGCAACCGGCGGCCAACCTCTAATTCTTCCGAGTGAACTCTATGAAAGCATTTTAAAGAAAGCGGTAAAGAAAGCAATAAAGAAAGCATTTAAAAACCTATCACTCGGAAGTCTCAAAAGCTATCTCATTTCGTTAGTATAAAAGAGCCCCTAGTCTTGGTGACCAGATGCAGATTTAGAACTTCCCAAATATCAGTAAGCCACAGGGCTTATAACATCCGGTTAGTTATGAGATACAAACTGAGTGGAACAGACGTGTGAAGATCTATTCCGAATGTACTCACTCAAGACTCAATTCTAGGCTTTGGCGGGAGAAGACAGTAGTTGAAAGAATACTCAACCCTATCTTAGAAATTAACCAAGGCCTATATGTTGTTCATCTAGTATTATTTATCACATCTTATCCGAATCCAAGTGGACACTGATTTGATGCAATACTTAATAGAAGATTTCCAACACACATTACTTTTGAGAAAACAATAGATATTTGAAAATCATTCCCTAAACAGGTACTAACTCTAAATTAAAACACAGATCCTTTCAGTCTAGGAGAGACCTAATCGCTGACTCTGCTTCTAAGTTCTCAAAATCAACCCCCAGTAGAATATGAGTTAGTCATAACTGTCGAATTTATCCCTTACTCAGATCCGGATTTTATAGTGATTTTTGTGGAAATTTATTATGCAGCATCTGACTAAGATCAAGACTTCTGTGTCCAAGGAGAAGGATCTCCAAAATATTATAGACCACAGTATCTACATAATAATATCATGCATACATGTATATGAGATGAAAAATAAAATACCCCAAAATATATGGTGGGATTAGACAGAATTTGTTAGACAGAGAGGGCTTAGCCTGAGATAAGAAGAATTTGGCCAAAAAGAGTGCCAGAAATACTTGAGGTTATCCGGGCTGCAAACATCTGATATCCGGTTCCCAAGTGTTCCAGATGGAATGATTTTAGATAGTGAGAAACCCTTAATGACAGTGATCGCTACCATCAAGAGTCCTACTATCCATGAGAGAGGAAAAACCCACACGTTTTCTTACTACAGTGATGCTATAACAATGTTGATCGACACTGTCTAACAATACTGTAACTCGAAATTCGGGTTTGAAATTAAGATAAAGAAGAGAAAACTGTATCTAATTAGGAGTTGGCTGAGTGGCTAATCGTTATCCCCGTGAAGGGACCTGTTTGCCGAAGCTTCCACCAACCACTAATCAGATCATGCAAAATAACGAGTAATAATTAATACACAGAAGACGAGCTAATCGTTATCCCGGTGAAGGGACCTTTTTGCCAACATTGATCTGCGATATTCCTTATTACTCATTCATACACACAATAAACGGAGAAGATGAATTAACAAAATATTTTTGGTATTGTGTGGGTGTTAATCACACAATAATTAAGACACTAATGTGTTGAGATGTGTAATGGATAAAATTAGGTGTAATGGGCCTAAGCCCAATACACCCATGCAGCTTACACAAATCAAGAAATAAAATATTTTTGAAGTTCTAAAAATAGAAGGAAGAATTCGGTCTACCAGGTAAGGTGCAAAACAGACCGAATTGAGGATGCATGAAGGATGAAGCATTACCTTACCCAATTAATCCTTGCAAAGATATGAAACATCATCTAATTCGAATTGTCGAAGCAATTCGGTCTAAACCGAATTGGACAATTCGAATTGATGAAGTCATTCCCTAACTCAAATTTGGACAAGGAATTTACTCCAAAATGAGGGTAATTCGAATTGCCAAGTCAATTCGGTCTAGACCGAATTGGCAATTCGAATTGGTAAGACAATGAAATTAAACTAAGGCATGAGGGGATGGAACAATTCGGTTTAAACCGAATTGCATAGGCCGAATTGCTTGTGCACCATATGAGAACATTTTTGCTATGTAATTCAGTCTCATGGGCAAACAATGTTTTAACAAACAATGTGCACCATATAAGGAATTTAACAAACAATGTTTTACCATGCACTTCCACTTTCATGGGCAATTCGTTTTAGACCGAATTGCCTAAATCGAATTGCAAGCCATTTTTTACACAAGTGTATTTTTGTGCTCACAAGTACAGGTTCGGTTTGCACTGTGCGGTTTATGATGGATGAGATTTACCAAATTCTTCATTTCACATCAGTGTCAACTCATAGCCACACTAGTAGCATTTTAAGGAAATATAACAAGGTACGTGTTCAGTGGGCATTAGTGTGAATTAAACCCTAATCCTACAAACAAGAAATTCAAAGATTAAAGAACCTAAAACACTAAGAAATTAAGAACTACATGAATAAAAATAAGAACACTTACATTATCTAAGGCAACAATAAACTAAAATGTAAAGGACAAAAACAGAAATAAAACATTAAGACTAATTCTAACAAACCCTAAAATTGTCTAAAACCTAAGAACACTCATTTGAAGCTTTAAGACATAAAAAACATACCAAAAACCCACTTAACATGCATTTATTGAGAATGTAAGTCAACTAGTACATAATAAATGTAACCTAGTTGAAACAAACATACATTCTAACATTTATTGCTAAGGAAAGCATTAAAGGGGTGTCAAACACATGAAATAAAACTCATTTCTGGAATTTCTTCTTGTATTGGCACTTGAAGGCAAATAAATAACCCAAAACCATCATTAACTTGAAGGTAGGGTTTATTCTAACTACAAAGCATGTAAAATGTATGGAAATGCCTACTCTAAAGGTAGTAACAAGCTTCTACAAAAATAAACTAAGATTAAAACATTAAAACTAAGCTACACACATGAAAATAAACTAACTAAACTAAACTACCTACCTAACCCTTAAGGGGTGAAGAACAGCTCCTGCTACTTCTTTTTGTCCCCAGCCGAATCTCTTGTAAAGTGTAGAATAGGATTTTTTCATGTGTTGAGGAAGGTCAGCTTTTATACTCCTTATTCGAAACCCTAGGCCCATCAGGGCCCATCGACAGTGTCATGCATTTCCCACGTGCTCCACAGCTTCAATTGTATGCAATTTTGAATGTAATTCGGTCTCCTCATGCAATTCGGTTTAGACTGAATTGGTGCAATTCGAATTGCACGAGGTCTTCCTTCTTGATCTTGAGCTGGAATGTGGTATTCATTTATCAATTCGGTCTATGTGTAGACCGAATTGGCCTTTTCGAATTGATGATGGCTCCTGTTTGGCTTCCTTTTGAGGCAATTCGGTCTATGCGAGTAATTCGGTCTAGACCGAATTGCATAGATCGAATTGCATCTCTCCTTTATCTTCAGGGTCTTTTTCCTTCCATAGTGCAATTCGGTCTAGGGGTCAATTCGGTTTAGACCGAATTGCCACAGACCGAATTGGGTAATCTGCTTCTCTTCTTCAACACTTGTCCATTTTTCTTCTTCTTCTCTTCAGCAATTCGGTCTAATGAGCAATTCGGTTTAGACCGAATTGCGTAGACCGAATTGATTTCCAACACTTAGCCAAAATTTCAGTTTGTGGGATTTTCATTCTTTTTCCCATCTTTTTGATTTTTGTGGGCTATTTTATTCTTTTGCCCATCTTTTCATTCCTTTTTCTTTTCTTTTTCTTTTTTTCATATTTTTGGATTTTTCTAACATAAATACAATTAAAATTGCATATTTTTGTGTTTTTCATTACCAGCTTATTATTCTTACGAACTTGCATTAATCTGTCGAATTCAACTGCATTCTTATTAAAATAAGATGGAATTACGATCAAAATGTCCGTCTCAGACACGGAAATGGATTGGAAATAATGGACAAGTTTGGCCATTATCAACATCCTCACATTTAGTACTGATCGTCCCCGAGCAGCCAGAGTCTGTGCTCCTAAGAGCATGGACTCTGCACATTTAATCCATTTGCGTGGCTTCAAAAATTTCATTCTTTTTATATTGGGATAAGACAATCAAAATTACAAGTATTAAACTCTCTTGATTGCAGTATTTAATGAAATGATACTTCTCACTTGAATAGGCATAGAAACCAATCATTATTGTTAATTCTTCTTGAATATATGTATAGAAAATTTCATTGGTTTAATTCTTGAATTCAAGCATGACATGAACATTAATCAATCAAAATAGAGCCTCACATATAGTAGAATCGGAAAGTTCACTCACTCTCAAAGTTGGCTTTTAGACAATACGCTCATAATCAAATTCAAATAAATTCTCCCATAAGCTTGCAATTAGACCAACTCGCCACCCACTCATTTCTTCAAATCGAGATCCCGAGGTCTTATTTAAGGTATATCGGGGCATACGGTTGTAACATTTGGTAAGGAAGGACATTATTGGGCTAAAAGTGACACGAATCCATTCCACTATGACTTGGCATATTTTTATTTAAAATCTATGATCATCAACAATTCTTTCTTTTGTTTTTCTTTTTTATTGTATAGACATTAGACTATGTCTAATTTGCTTTGTCAATTGCAATTCATTTCTGTTGAATGAATCTCAACATTTTTCTCTTTTTCTTTTTCTTTTTCTTTTCTTCTTCTTCTTTTTCTATTTTTTTTGATCGGTCTATGGATACCGATTGGTGTTTTTGATGATCATAAACTATAATGCCTTGATGGAATTGGTTCGTGTACACTTGAGTTTGATTTTCTTGGTCTTTTTATAAAGTTAGGAATAATATAGTGGCTTTAAAGAAAAATTAGGCTTAGAGGCTCAGAGTGGTTAATCCTAAAGGGAAAATATTTTTGGGTTCGGATTTCAAACAAAGGCCAAAAATTTGGATTTTTCTAAGTGCCTCGATCATATGCTCGATTTCGGAAATATGGCATGGTCTTGAATCGGTCCCAATTGCAAGTTCTAGTGTCCTTTAATCGAATTGATTTTCACACAACAAAGAAATAATGAGTGAAAGTGACTCGGCTCAGATCTCACAAGGTATGGTTTGATCATGTCATGCATTTATTCTTAAATTTAGCCTTTAAAAAATTCTTGCAATTTATTCAATCAAATTCTCAACATGAAAGTTTATTTTTCTTCCAAGTGATCATATCATTGGATTTTTATAACCTCAAAAATTTATATCATGCATATTTTTAATTGTTTTATCCCAATTTAATAGTTTGAAAATTTCATCCTTAGCCTAAATTCAACATGTGAATTTAGGTGACAGATTTTATGCTCGTTTTATGCTGGTTATTTAATTGAAAGCAGTAAAGAGATACTATAACATGCAAGCATGTTACAACTTTGTTTTTGGCATGACAGTCACTTATTCATCTTGGACTGCCACACATTTTTTCAAAATATTTTGAGAACTCAAGACGAAATTCTCTTTGTGAAAAGCAATAAATACATCAGTTACAACAGATTTCCACAGTATGAACGAGAGTGCACTGAGTGAATAGAAAATCTAATGCATGATGTTTACATTGAAGCTCGCATGAATGTGATCGTGTTGGCTCAGTCTTTCTTCTCTGAATGCTGCTTGGAGGGTCTGGTGTCATCTCTTGGAGGTGAGGGTAGCTTCCTGAGTATGGTCTGCATCATGTCAGCTTGTTTGGTGAACATCATTTCAAACATTTTTCTTGTCTTTTCTTCGCTCTCTAGTCTTTCCTGATGCTGCCTTGCCTCTCGTTCAGCCGCTTTCTTTTTGAACTCTTCTTCTCTCTCAAGCATTCTCAGCCTGAACTCTTCCTCTTTTTGCATCTGCTTATCTTGAGTTGAAATGATGACATCGGCCAAGGATTTGACACTCTGCATCATTGACTCTCCCATTCTGCTCACTGCTTCCAGAGTTTGAGAGTCAGCTGGATACTGAGATACATCTTGGCTTCTGCGAGAGGGTCGGACTGGATGTCTTCTTGATTGGCTCGGAGTGGAGGCATCAGTTTCAGGATGACTTGGAGTGGGAGCATCACCAAGAGGATGTTCTTCTGCATGCTCTGTTGGGAGGACTCCAGCTTCTTCTGTTGAAGGCACCGCTTCAGTACGGGCCTTCTTCTTGCGTGACTGGCGCTTAGCTGGTTGCCCAGGAGTGTATCTGGACTGGGCATCTAATTCGTCTGGCATAGCATATACAACCGGATCAGTTACCCGAGTCCTTGGGACTGGAATAGGAGGATTCATTTGAATGAGATCACTCCCCATGAAAATCGATAGATCCACTCCTTGAGCTTCGCAGATCCTCCTGATGAGGTTAGGATAGCAGAGAGCAGCTGCCCTTCCGGAAGTTCTTGTAGTCATAATGTGGAAAATATGCTCTCCCACGTTGATCTTCAATCCATGCCAAATTTTTGCGAAACCCTTCAACATTCGACCAGATGTCTCATGTGCGTGCGGGTTTGGCCTAATCTTTGACATGTAGAAATCATACGAGGGTTGGAACTCCAGCTTCAAGTGCTCTGATTGGAACGAAAATTCTCCTGTGTAGCTCTCGGCAATGAGGGATCTTGTGATGTTATCATAATACTGCCTCTCAGCTGCCTTGCATGCTCCTTTTTCAAAATGCTCAGTTGTTGGGAATTCTGACTTCCAGTTGGGTGTGCCGAGGAAGCGGTTCAGATATTCTCCAGATATATTTACATCCACTCCTCGCACCCAACTCTTATTGTGAGCGACGTTAATATTGCAATAGAATTCCCTAACCAGCTCTGCTATCCCGGGTTCATCGTGATGTGTGAGGAATTCAGTCCATCTATGGTTTTCTTGCAGAGTGACTAGCGTTGGATGATTCACCATTTCCGGACTGAATCCTTTGTCGGGTATGAACAGCCCAGATAGTGCCATGTAGCGCCCCGCATTTTGTTCATTCCCGTTGAACCTCCTCATAATATCAGCGTCATCCTTGATTGGGAATTTCTTGTACTTCTTGGTGGACACTCCCAATCTTCCCTTTGAGGTAGAAGTCGCCCAATAGCCAGCATATCGAACTGACCCCGTTGATTCTTGGGTTCCCCGAGAGTGAGCCTGCTCCCAATCGGAATCCGACTTCTCCTCCATCTGTTTATGTTGTTCATGATGTTCACCCACCAATTGATGCTCTGTTTCAACCAATGTATCTGGTTGCAGCTCTCCCTCAATTTGTTGTTCATCTTCTGCTTGCTCCCCTCCTTGAGATGTTCCCTGTTCATACGAATTACAAGGAAATTCATGAAGTACAGCATTGAGAAAATCATCGGGAGAGAAGGGATCAACAACATGTTGATATTCTTTTTGAGATACCTCCTCGTCCCTCCCTTTGTTTAATTCTCCAAGTTGTTCTATCATGTTATTTCCTTGATCTTCAGTAATGTCAAAATCGCCTTGGAGGATTTGTTGGTAGGTCTTGTCCTTGAAAAGGTCCTCCATGGTTTCCAATTCAGCCTGCTCGTTACCCCCACTGCTCTCATCTCTTAGCGTTTCTTGCACTGCGGGTTGAGGTTGAGCAGCAGTGGCGGCCATCGTTTGTACAGCAACTTGGTCAAATCCGCTCATTAGCTCAGCAGTCTTTCTTTTCGACTCTTCGAATCGGACATTGCTGTCGTGCACCATTTCCTCCATTTCTTCCGTGGGTTTCAGTCTTTCAACGATTTTGTCCATTTTCTCCTCGATCCCACTCTTCTTAGCAGCCATCTGCTTTTGCTGCTTCTTTTCATCCTTAGCCCATTCAGCCGGCTCTGCTTTCACTTTAATAGGCACGATGTTGGTTCCGCTGATTATTTGACAATCATCGTCCCCAACATCGGCCTCTTTTGTGGCCTCTTTCGTCTTCTTCTTCTCTAGCTCGGCTTGAAATTTCTCAGCAGCTTTTCTGTTTTCCTCTTCAGCTCGGGCCTTTCTTACATTCTCCTCCGTTTCAGCTTTCTTGGCCTCTTCCTCAGCCTTCTTGGCCATCTCTTCCTTCCATAGTCTGTTTTTCTCGGCCCTCTCTGCTTCTCATTGCTACCTCCACTCTTCTTTTTCTTTGGCCATTTCTTTTTCGGCTTCCTCCTTCTCCCGCCTTTCTCTCTCAAGCTTTCGGGCCTCATACTCAGCGATTCTCCTCTCTTCGGCCCTGTCTATCTCAGCTTCCTCCTGGACCTTCCTTGCCAATTCTGCATCAGCTTCTTCTTGGGCCTTCTTCGCCATTTCTGCATCAAATTGTTCTTGGGCTTGACGCTGTTGTTCTTTCTTAGATAGCTCAACGGCCTGCTTCTTGCCTTTGTCTTTTGGCTTGGAGGGCTTGCCATCAAATTTGGGCACTGGTGGAATAGTCCTTGGCTGACTGGGAGGTTCTTGAATTTCGATTTGAGGCTCAGCAGGTCTTCCAGCCTTCTCTTTCTCAGCCAGTTTTATAAATTTTCTCTTTTTCTTCGGCGGCTCCGGCTCGGTTTCAATTGGACGGGTCTCCGATTCGAATGACTGGTGGGATTCAGGAGATGGGTCCACGTAATCATCGATCATTCTCTCATCTGCTTCGGTCCATAACCCGAACTCTGGCCCTTTGATCTTCAGGTATTTCGTTATAAAATTGGGCTCGGTCATAGCTGTAAGCTGGGCGGTCCATTTGGCCGTGAAATATCTACCCAAAACACCTTGGAACCCCACGTCATAACGCAATCGCCCTCCTCTGTTTTCCTGGCAGTACCTCAGGCCTTCCCTGTCCATTTCTTGTAATAGGTCAAAGAACCTACTCTTCATATCAGCATAGAGGGTATCCATAATATCTGCCTCCTCCTCTTTTAATTTTGACAAATCCCGGACCGGTGGGATGTTCAAGAAGTCCAAGCATTTATTTTCGCCCATCAATGGTATCTGCTTTTTTCGTCTGCCCATCCTGTCCCAGTTTCTGCCCCAGATCATTGCGGAGCATTCGACTCTGATTAGCGCAAAGTTAGGCATCCCAACCATCGTAGCTTCTCGGGGCTCAACCGCCGGGAATCTTGTCGGTAAAAATTTCGGAATGATCTCCTCATTCCCCGGGGGTATCACCACCCCTGGATTTAAAACAGAGACTGTGATGTCTTTCTCCCAACTCCCCCATGCTTCCATGTATTCTTCCCACAACTTCCGTATTGCTTTTGTCTTTTCTATGATCGAGTCCAGCATCGGAGTGTGGTGGGCTGTTCCATAATTCAGCACGGGTTGAAGGGATTCCCAGAAGTTGTATGCCATCTCAGTATGGCGTGCCTTGGCGTGCTTTGTGAGCCACAGTTGCTCTTCCGGTCCGCAGACGCCACTTGTTGTACTGGGGGAATTTTTCTGGCATAGTAACTCTTGGTCTCTTTTGTGATGGCCGGTTGAATGGGGATTGGCTCGAACGCTGCTACTTTCTTATCTCCGAGGTGCTGTTCAAGCAATCTATTCCACCGGGCTTTGTGCTGGTTCATCCTCCAGACCATCCTCTCGTAATGAACTCTTGGATCTTCGAACCTTTGGTCATATCTTGCCTGATCGAATTTGTTATTCCAGAAGTTCCACATGTGCTTGCAAAGGTCTCTTTCAAGCCCCGTAGCTTTATAGTTTCTCTCATCTTCTGGAATATCTCTCTACCAGTGCTCTTTCATTTCGAATCTCCATTCAATCTGGTGGTCCATGTTTAAATGGAATTCGTCCCTTATGGCCCGTCTATTATCTTCTATTTCTCCCTTCATCCTTTCGATTTCCAAAAGGGCAAGGTCTGGAGTGGTCTTTGGAAGGCCCATTATGGAGTCTATGATGTATTGGTCCCTGAAGAAGAGAAGTTGAAACTATTTTTAACAAATTTTTGATAAAAAAATATCCAAGTTGAAAATCAACATCCTCACATTTTGAGCTATGCTCTAAATGTGAGTTAATTGGTTTTGCTTGAATTTATTGAGTTATACTACATATTATAGGACATGAGGTTAGATTATTGAATTTAACAATTATTGCAACTAAAAAGTGAGAAAATGAGGGAAATAAGGGTCTTGGACCCTTACATTTTTTTTCTTAGACCAAAAATAGTCTAAAGATTTTTGAATGGTCAAAGGGACCAAAAGATAGAATTTTTATAGGCTAATGAGCCTACAAAAGAAAAGTTTATTTTTGATCACTATAAACGTGATTGAAATCATATGAAATTGGAAGATGGATATTCAATAATGAAGAATCAACACACATGATGAGTTATGCAATTACTAGCACAAGGTGATGGACTAAGGAAAATAAAAATAAGAAAAAAGGCACACACACACACAAAGGCTATTTTTGGATTTTATGGAAAGTGTTGACTTGTTTATTTAACAAAGTTGGGGGTGTGAGTGGTCCCCCATTTGGATTTTTTATTTTGGGAAATGGGTATTAATGAGTGAGCAAAGTTGCTACACTTGTTTATTCCCCACATGTCCCAAGAATTAACATGTCAAACACTTAATAAAAACAAAATCCTACCACTTTTTGTCTTTTTAAACATAAGTGTCATGCCAACAGTGTTTGGAAAACACATGTCAGGAAAAATTTTGGCATGGTTTCGTCTGTAATACCATGTTTCCAGTGTATACAAACATCAACTTTTCAGTTGAGTTTGCAAGGTGTGGTAAACAGGTACCCCACAAAGGCATTTATTAGTAAGGTTCCCACAACACAGTAGCATGCAAACACAAAACAAACATACAAAAACAGTCCATTCACACCAAAAACATGCAAAATTTGCCACAAATTCATACTTCAAAATGCATCAACACAGATTAGGCAATCTCATTAACATGCATATCCAACAACATTATCAAGTATCCAATAAACAAAATAACACAGTGGTTTAAAGGGAAAATAAACCCCAGTGTTCACCCATTTTCACAGTGTTCAAAGAACAAACATAGGCAACACAGTTTATGCACAAACAACAACAATGGCAACAAATATTCACATAAAAGACAAAACATGGATTTTTAGGGTTTTGAAACCCAATTTTTTTTTAAAAAAAAAAACAAGCATCCCCTACACCACAGAAACTTGAACAAATAATAATGGAAGTTCGAACAGAACACAGTAAGCCCTAGGTTCCACCATTACTGTTCTACCCTATTTCCGACCATGCCCATCCTTTTCCGACCACATTCCGACCACCCCCAACACGAAAACAGGTTCCCATTCCCCTCCCATCACCTATTTCGCAAAAATGAAGAAAATATAAAACTGGAACTCGCGAAAACAGGGTGCGGAAATAAAATCAGAGAACTTACCCTTTACTCCCACTAGGATTGGATGATGAAGACGCCATTTTTAAACACTTTGGTCGGAGTAAAGCTTGGATAGGAGGTCTGGTTTCGCGAGGGAGAAGATGTTCGCGAGAGGGGGTTCGGGAAAAATTCTAAGTGTGGGAAAGTGAAAATGAGAGGGAAGAGGGGAAAAGAAAATATATAGGGTGAGGGACAGAAGGAAATTCGGTCTATTAGAGACCGAATCGATGTGGTCTCCAAGTGCTTGTGAGAGATTCGGTCTCTAGGTCAATTCGGTTTAGACTGAATTGGCATGGAGACCGAATTAAGGAGAAATAACACAAGCAACTCACACACAAGGAAGAATTTGAAGTCAATTCGGTCTAGACCGAATTGACTCCTAATTCGAATTCGGGGGGATAGACCGAATTGGATACTTGGGAAAATAATGGGGGGTGCTTTTGTGAGTCAATTCAATCTATATGGGCAATTCGGTCTAGACCGAATTGCCTTGTAGATCGAATTGCTCACTTGCGAAAATAAGAATGAAATAATGCCTTTTGTAGATCAATTCGGTCTATTTAAAATCAATTCGGTCTAGACCGAATTGTTTAGACCGAATTGCTACTTGGCCATATTTACGCAAGGATTGAAACATGTGCCTTGGAAGATCAATTCGGTCTCTTAGGCCAATTCGGTCTAGACCGAATTGGCTTGGAGACCGAATTGGTAAAAATTACCAAGACAACACCTCCGATGCGATCTGTTTCAAACAATTCGATTTAGACCGAATTGAATTGAAGTGCAAATTAGACCGCATTCAACACTTATAAAAATTTTGGAAATTTTCCAGTTTTTATCATTTATGAAATTATGCATTTTCTTTAAAATTAACATACTGAAATAAGCATATTTAAACAGAAATATTACTCTCTAATAAATTGCTTGCATAAATTAGGTTGGATTAACACCCTTATTTTATGGATTTATTCCGGATTTTAAATTTCTCTAGATTTCAAAATTAATTTCCATTAAATTTAGTATTAATCCAACCGGGAACCTGGTTTTTGAAGCTTTAGTTTTCTTTTTTGTTGGTTCCATGAATTCCTGCAAGGCAAACATAAGAAAATTATTAGATTTTCTCCAAATATCAACATCCTCACATTTAGAGTCTTAGTACTCTAAATGTTTAATTGATTTTTGGATACTTATTGTCCGAGAAAATGAATATGTTATGTAATAATTAATTATATAAGTATATATATATATATATATTTTTTTATTGAACATAGGCCGGCTCTGATATCGTGTGAACTTCTTTTTCGAGGTCGAACTGTCTGAGGTATTCCTTCAGTCTCTGTCCATTCACCACCAGCTCTCCCTTGTCAGTTCGAATCCTGACAGCTCCACTTTCAAACACGTGCACCACTTCGTATGGCCCTTCTCATCTGGATTTAAGCTTTCCGGGGAACAGCTTCAACCTAGAATTGAATAACAAGACATTTTGGCCAACATAGAAGTGTTTAGACTTTATATGACGATCGTGTAACTTCTGGGTCCGCTCTTTGTAAATCCTCGAGCTTTCATACGCTTGCGCACGTATTTCCTCAATTTCATTGAGGTCCAACTTGCGCTTACTCTGAGCAACTCGTGGGTCAAAATTAAGCGTTTTTACGGCCCAGTAAGCCTTGTGCTCTAGTTCTACGGGCAAATGACAGGCTTTTCCAAAGATAAGCCTGTATGGAGACATCCCGATGGGAATCTTGAATGCAGTGCGATATGCCCATAGAGCATCATTGAGCTTACGTGACCAATCTTTGGGGGTTATCCTCACAGTGGCCTCGAGTATATGTTTGATTTCGCGGTTTGATACCTCGACTTGGCCACTGGTTTGGGGATGATAAGGCGTGCCTATCTTGTGGAGAATCCCACTTTTGCTCATAAAATTTGCAAAACCTTTGTTAACAAAATGGGTTCCTCCATCAGATATGATTACCCTAGGTACACCAAATCTATTGAAAACGTTATTTTTCAAAAATTTGATGACTTGGTTACCATCATTTGTTGGCAGCGCAACCGCCTCAACCCACTTGGACACGTAATCGACAGCTACCAAGATGTAGCGATTCCCATCAGATGTCGGGAATGGTCCCATGAAGTCAATACCACATACATCGAAAATCTCAAGGGTGAGAATTCCTTTTTGAGGCATTTCATCCCTCTTGGAGATATTCCCTAATCTTTGGCATCTGTTGCAAGCCTTAACAAACGCCCTGCAATCCTCGTAAATGGTAGGCCAATAGAAACCACACTCGAGCACCTTGTGAGCTGTTCGAGTGGGGCCATGGTGACCTCCATATTCCAATTCATGACATTTTTTAGCGATTTGATAAGCCTCGTGCTCAGTTACACATCGTCTAATACTCGAATCTGCACAATGCTTGAAGAGATAAGAATCTTCCCAGAAGTAGTCAATTACATCTCGGTTGAACCTTGCTTTTTGGCTCTTGTGCTGGAATGGTGGGATTATTCCACATGCTAAAAAGTTAGCAATGTCGGAAAACCATGGACAAGCTTGATCATGAAGGTGCAATGCAAACAGTTGCTCGTCCGGTAAATTTTCATTGACGGCTATCTCATTTTTATCATTTTCTATTCGAGACAAATGGTCAGCATCACATTGTCTCTGCCTTTTCTATCTTTTATTATGATATCAAATTCCTGCAACAAAAGTACCCACCTGATTAATCGAGGTTTGGCATCTTGTTTGCTGAACAAGTATCTCAGTGCAGAGTGATCTGTGTATACTATGGTTTTCGTACCAATGAAGTATTGCCTGAATTAAACGTGAAAACCACAGCATACATCTCTTTCTCTGTGGTGGTGTAATTGATTTGAGCTTCAGTCAGGGCATGACTTGCGTAATGAATCACGCAGTGTCTTTCTTCCTTATGTTGCCCAAGAACTGCACCCACGGCGAGATCACTTGCATCGCACATTACCTCGAAAGGTATTGACCAATCGGGTGGTTGCACTATTGGAGCAGAAATCAACATCTTCTTGAGCGTGTCAAAGGCTTGAACATACGCTTCATTTATTACGAAAGAATTTTCTTTACAAAGCAAATTAGTGAGCGGCTTGGCAATTTTAGAAAAATCTTTAATAAATCTCCTGTAAAAACCGGCATGCCCTAAGAAGCTCCTAACTGCATTTATTGAGTTTGGTAATGGAAGGTTGGATATGACTGAGACTTTGGCCCTATCGACTTTGATGCCTGCGCGCGAGATGCGGTGACCCAGCACTATTCCTTCGGTGACCATGAAATGACACTTTTCCCAGTTCAAAACTAGGTTAGTGTCCTCGCATCTCTTTAAAATTTTTGCAAGATTAGTCAAACATTCATCAAAAGTATCTCCATACACAGAGAAGTCATCCACGAAAACTTCAATGCATTTTTTGATAAATTCTGAGAAGATAGACATCGTGCATCGCTGAAAAGTGGCAGGCGCATTGCAAAGTCCAAAAGGCATGCGTCTGTACGCAAAAGTTCCATATGGGCACGTGAAAGTGGTCTTATCATGATCTTCACTAGCTATTACAATTTGATTGTAGCCTGAGTACCCATCCAAAAAGCAGTAATACTCCCTCCCGGCCAACCTCTCCAGCATCTGATCAATGAATGGCAAGGGAAATTGATCCTTCCGCGTAGCGGTGTTAAGCTTCCGGTAGTCGATGCAAACTCTCCAACCGGTCACTGGACGTGTCGCCACTTCTTCTCCTTGCTCATTAGTCGTTATGCACATCCCCCCCACGCTTAGGTACTACCTGCACTGGGCTAACCCATTTGCTGTCAGATATAGGATAGATGATACCAGCATCTAAGAGCTTGATAACTTCTTTCCTTACCACTTCTTGCATGTGGGGGTTCAGACGCCTTTGTGGTTGCCTAGAGGGCTTGTACTCATCTTCCATTAAAATTATGTGGATGCAAACAGAGGGGCTTATTCCTTTTATATCAGAAATGGTCCATCCAATTGCATGTACATATTTCTTTAGAATGTCTACCAGAGCTTTTTCTTGTTCTTGTGTCAGCTTGGCTGACACAATTACCGGTAATCTTTTATGTTCAGCGAGAAAAACATACTTAAGATGATCCGGAAGTATTTTAAGTTCAAGCTCTGGCGGACATTCAACGGAAGACAGTAATTTGCGAGAAATGGATGGGGGTGAAAGATCGGATTTTCCTTCAGGACCCTGTGTCAGTACAGGGTCCATTTCCTCTTCCGTGGTGCTCTCCTCCTCCTCCGGAGTAAATTCAACACCGTCAAATTCTTCAAGATCCCCAGTGATAGGGTCCTCGAAGTGGACAGCGTTGCAGCTTCTTTGTTGCTCGGCACCTTCAAACGTCAGTACCTGTTTTGAAACTTTGTCCGTCATCACAGTCATAGAGTCTATGCTCTCATCCTCACACCTACCTTCTATTAAATCAAACATGGAACAAGATCCATCATTCGGGAACTTCTGCAGCTGCTCCATGTCAAAGGAGATTTCTCTGTCATCGACCCTCAATGTGACTCTTCCAGATGTAGCATCAATCAATGCACCGCCAGTGGCCAGAAACGGGCGTCCCAAGATAAGTGGCATTTCAGAGTCCTCTTCAATGTCAAGGATGATGAAGTCAACCGGGAAAAGAATTTGGCCGGTTTTGACTACCACGTCCTTGAGGATTCCTACGGGTTTGGTGATTGATCTGTCTGCCAGTTGCAGTTTCATCTTGACTGGTTCAATCTCTCCGAGCCTTAGGCGAACTGCCATGGCTAGAGGCATTGCGTTGATGCTGGATCCTAGATCACATAACCCCATGCTCACTTTGGCATTTCCAATTTGTACTGGCAGCGTGCAACATCCAGGGTCTTCTTTCTTTTCGGGCAGTTTCCTCTGAACTATGGCACTGCATGTGCTGTTGAGAACAATTACCTCCTCCTGCTCTACCTGCCTTTTCCCTGAAATCAATTCTTTCAAGAACTTAGCATAGGTGGGCATTTCTGAAATCATTTCCACGAGAGGAATGGTTATCTCTACAGACTTTAATCATTCCAGAAATTTCTTGAATTTAAGGTCATGTTCCTTATTTTTAAGACGTGCAGGGTATGGCACCCTTGGCATGTACTTATTATTATCAATTTTTGGTGTGAAAAGGTTTTGTCGTGCAATCGTTGAAATATTTTCCAACCAATATATGAGATCTCCTAATCCGAATGATGTTGCTAGACTACTATATATTGGTAAACAACGTGGATTTCCAGGGATGTTAGCTCTCTAGATTGCATGTATTGGAGGTGGAAAAATTGTCCAACTGCTTGGGCAGGGCAATATGCGGGACGTAGTGGAAAACCGACAATAATCCTTGAAATTATTGCTGACTACGATCTTTGGAGATGGCATGCGTACTTTGGTATACCAGGATCCAATAATGATATAAATGTTTTGGAAAGATCTCATCTTTTTGCAGATCTGACTAGAGGCATCGCTCCACCAGCACAATATGTCATACAAGGAAAAGTGTACGATATGGGTTATTACCTCGCGGATGGAATATATCCAAAGTGGGCAACACTTGTTCAAACTATTCACGATCCTCGCACAGAAAAAACCTTCACCCATACCCTTTTCAGCTTCAATTGCAGCTTCAGCCTGCGGATTAGCTGCATCTGATTTGTCCTTTACCAGTTCAACACTTTCATCTCCTTCAATCTTTTCATGTTCCTTCTCAACCTCCACTTATTCTTTTCCTTTCACAGCTTTCTTCTTCCCGGATCCAACATTTCCTTTCAGAGTTTTGCCTCCCTGCAATGTGATTGCTTTGCATTGCGAGTTGGTTTCAGTGCTGCTTGGTAGTGTTCCCTTCCCCCTGTTTTGCAACTCCTTAGCCAACTGGGTGACCTGCGTCTCCACATTTTTGATCGATGACCGCAATTGCTGGTTTATCTCCCTTTGATTGGAAATAAACTCGGTCATCAGATTCTCTAGGCGGGATGGTGGCTTTTGGTTGTATTCCTGATTCTGGTCAGGTTGGGCTTGGAAGTTTTGGAAATTCTGGCCTTGGTTTTGGTTGGGCCTCTGTTGGATATGGGGTTGAAAGTTCTGATTCTGATTCTGGAAGTTCTGTACTCTCTGCTGAACGAATCCTTAGTTCTGAGGTCTGAAGTTCTGCTGAGGATTTTGGTTTGCAAACTGGGTAGGCAGATTTGGCTGTGACAACAAATGCGCATTAAGTGCATTGTTGTTGGAATAGGAGAGGTTGGGGTGGCGATTCTGGTAGTTTCCGACGTAGTTGCAGCTTTCGGTAGCTATTTGTTGGCACGTGTCAGTTGGATGTGGTCCCTGACACAGCCCACAAATTACTCCCGATTGTTGTGTTTGCACTTGGCTAGATGAGGCTCCTGCCTGAGAATTGCCTGCTCCCTTTCCTTTTTCCTGACCTAGCTGTATCGCAGCCACCTGTTCCTGCAATTTTTCAAAATCTGTCTTTCCTTCACTCACAGCAAAAACTTTCTAGGAGGGTCCACTTTCCTCTCATCAGTGTTCAATACAGATCTATTGAAAGACATTGTCTCAATCTTTTCCCAGGCTTGGTCCATGGGCAAATGGAGTAAATGTCGTCCGCCTGCAGCGTCCAACATCGTTCTCCATGGATGGGTGAGCCCTCCGTAGAATTTCCTCAGTTGCTCCCATGGCTGATATCCGTGTTGGGGGCATCGCCTCAAGAGGCTGGAAAACCTCTCTTTTGCGTCATACAATGACTCGTTCGGCTTCATCTTGAATTCTCCAATCTTGGCTCGTCCTTCTTTTATCTTTGATTCAGGAAAATACTTCAACAGAAAACTCCTTACCAAATCTGCCCATGTGCTCCTCTGATTTATAGGCAATGATTTATACCAATCCCTGGCACCACTAAACAAAGAAAAAAGAAACAACATCAGTCTTATAGCATCAGGTGAGACTCCCTGATTTTTTATTGTATCGCAGAGTTCCAGGAAGGTTTGGAGATGGTCATGAGGATCCTCATGATTTGCACCGCAGAATTGGTTGTTTTGCACCAAATTAATGAGTGCCGGTTTGAGCTCGAAATTGCGTGCAGGAAATTGTGCTCTTCCAGGCCTATCCAGATAAGGCTCCACGATGGGCTGCATAAAATCAGCTGCTGCCTGCTGCTGTTGATTTCCTTGTTCTGCTTGGTTTTGGTACTGCTGGTGGTAATTGGGATTCTGCTGGAACATATTTTCAGGATCATGAGGGTTGTTTTGAAACTGGTCTTGATTGAAGGCTTGATTCTGGTACTGCTGGTTTGGAATATTTTGGTTTTGGTGGTTAAATTAGTTAAGAGGTGGTGGCGGTTGTTGGTGGAATTGCTGATAATGTTGCTGATTTGGATTAGGTAGATTTTCCTCCTCGTTGACACGATTCGGGATTCTACCATACCCCCATCAGCTCCATTACCAGGGTTATTGGGTGGTTGGTCGATTGGTAAGATCGGGGGAATGTCCTGGTTTTTTGCATGTCAGATAGTTCACTGCTTGTAGTTTCGGGTGAGGTACAAGTCCGTGCTTCTTGCTCTTTCCTTCGTCTGGCTTGTGCCCTCAGTTGGCGAGCGGTCCTTTCTATTTCTAGATCGAACGGTAGCTCAGGCAATGTGTCCTTTCTCCGTTGCATAAGCAGTTTGTATCACGATTTGACAGCACCTGCACAACCCCCAGGTTAGTAATGGTTCAAGAATATATACAAAAACTATCTATGAGTAAATCAGGAGTGTAATTCTCTTAATAAACAGCGCTGCATCCTCCCCGGCAACGGCGCCATGAAACTTTTGACAATTTCATGGTGTTGCCGGGGTAAACAATTCAATCTTAACAGACATCAGTGTTCAATACTTAATATAGTATTATTTATTACAACTGTCTGCATCTTCCCCGGCAACGGCGCCATGAAACTTTTGACAATTTCCCACACACGAGTATTTTCTGAAAATTAATAATCCCGGTTTAATTTTATTTAATGAAACCAAATTATGAAGATGGAGTTGGGATTAGGGATATGTTTATAGGTTGTCACGTTTTTATATACTCATGTAGGAAACTGTGGCCCGAAAGCACACAGTGTCAAAAATTGCAGTAATTTATAGTAAGACCGGATCGTTCACTGGAGGATGTGCGATAGAAGCAGGGCCCACGTCGTTTACTAAGATTTTCCACTCGGTTACTCGTTTCAGGTTTTGTATTGGTTTCTAACAACTACTTGACATAATTTAAACTAGACTATGAAAGCAATAAAAGTTACACTACAAAGCATAGTAAAGTTATTCTAAAAAGCAATTAAATTTATTCTAAGGAAGCAATAAAATTATGCTAAGAAAGCGGATAAAATTATTCTATGAAAGCAGATTTAAAATGTGACAGAAGGGACAGGAAGGAAATAATAAAGATTGGACAAGATTTCAGATGAGACACAAGTAAACTTCCATTTTAATACACAGATCTTTGCTTGGGATAGTTCATCAGTTAGCTAACTCTCATGCTTTCTAGACTATGTTCCCTTTAACAGACAGGTACTTACAGTCAGAATTTACATGCTCATAAGACCTCAACCTCTAAGATGCCACAGATTAATAACTGCCCCTGCCGAGGTATGTTATTCCTCCATAGTGGATAAGCAACACCTAACACATCATTAGTTGACATGCCAAGTACTCCTATCATCCCCCTTGTCACACCCAAAGTCCAAATTAATTCCCGAACTAATCCATAACTCTTAAACCTTGCAACCGGCGGCCAACCTCTAATTCTTCCGAGTGACCTCTATGAAAGCATTTTAAAGAAAGCAGTAAAGAAAGCAATAAAGAAAGCATTTAAAAACCTATCACTCGGAAGTCTCAAAATCTATCTCATTCCGTTAGTATAAAATAGCCCATAGTCTTGGTGACCAGATGCAGATTTAGAACTTCCCAAATATCAGTAAGCCACAGGGCTTATAACATCCGGTTAATTATGAGATACAAACTGAGTGGAACAGACCTGTGAAGATCTATTCCGAATGTACTCACTCAAGACTCAATTCTAGGCTTTGGCGGGAGAAGACAGTAGTTGAAAGAATACTCAACCCTACCTTAGAAATTAACCAAGGCCTATATGTTGTTCCTCTAGTATTATTTATCACATCTTATCCGAATCCAAGTGGACACTGATTCGATGCAATACTTAATAGAAAATTTCCAACACACAATACTTTTGAGAAAACAATAGATATTTGAAAATCATTCCCTAAACAGGTACTAAACTCTCAATTAAAACACAGATCCTTTCAGTCTAGGAGAGACATAATCGCTGACTCTGCTTCTAAGTTCTCAACATCAACCCCCAGTAGACTATGAGTTAGTCATAACTGTCGAATTTATCCCTTACTCAGATCCGGATTTTATAAAGTGATTTTTGTGGAAATTTATTATGCAGCATCTGATTAAGATCAAGACTTCTGCGTCCAAGGAGAAGGATCTCCAAAATATTATAGACCACAGTATCTACATAATAATATCATGCATACATGTATATGAGAAGTAAAATAAAATACCCCAAAATATATGGTGGGATTAGACAGAATTTGTTACAGAAAAAGGGTTTAGCCTGAGATAAGAAGAATTTGGCCAAAAAGAGTGCCAGAAATACTTGAGGTTATCCGGGCTGCAAATATCTGCTATCCGGTTCCCAAGTGTTCAAGATGGAATGATTTTAGACAGTGAGAAACCCACACGTTTTCTTACTAAAGTGATGCTATAACAATGTTGATCGACACTGTCTAACAGTACTGTAACTCGAAATTCGGGTTTGAAATTAAGATAAAGAATAGAAAACTGTATCTAATTAGGAGTTGGCTGAGTGGCTAATCGTTATCCCCGTGAAGGGACCTTTTTGCCGAAGCTTCCACCAACCACTAATCAGATCATGCAAAATAACGAGTAATAATTAATACACAGAAGACGAGCTAATCGTTATCCCGGTGAAGGGACCTTTTTGCCAACATTGATCTGTGATATTCCTTGTTACTCATTCATACACACAATAAACGGAGAAGATGAATTTAACAAAATATTTTTGGTATTGTGTGGGTGTTAATCACACAATAATTAAGACACTAATGTGTTGAGATGTGTAATGGATAAAATTAGGTGTAATGGGCCTAAGCCCAATACACCCATGCAACTTACACAAATCAAGAAATAAAATATTTTTGAAGTTTTAAAAATAGAAGGAAGAATTCAATTCGGTCTACCAGGTAAGGTGCAAAACAGACCGAATTGAGGATGCATGAAGGATGAAGCATTACCTTACCCAATTAATCCTTGCAAAGATATGAAACATCATCTAATTCGAATTGTCGAAGCAATTCGGTCTAAACCGAATTGGACAATTCGAATTGATGAAGTCATTCGCTAACTCAAATTTGGACAAGGCATTTACTCCAAAATGAGGGTAATTCGAATTGCCAAGTCAATTCGGTCTAGACCGAATTGGCAATTTGAATTGGTAAGACAATGAAATTAAACTGAGGCATGAGGGGATGGAATGCATACAATATGGTGTACAAGGTCAATTCGGTCTAATGGAGCAATTCGGTTTAAACCGAATTGCATAGGCCGAATTGCTTGTGCACCATATGAGAACAATTTTTGCTATGTAATTCAGTCTCATGGGCAATTCGGTTTGCCTAGACTGAATTGCATACAAATTTTTATATAAGGAATTTAACAAACAATGTTTTACCATGCACTTCCACTTTCATGGGCAATTCGGTTTAGACTGAATTGCCTCAAATCGAATTGCATGCCATTTTTTACACAAGTGTATTTTTGTGCTCACAAGTACAGGTTCGGTTTCCACTGTGCGGTTTATGATGGATGAGATTTACCAAATCCTTCATTTCACATCAGTGTCACCTCACAGCCACACTAGTGAGCATTTTAAGGAAATATAACAAGGTACGTGTTCAGTGGGCATTGGTGTGAATTAAACCCTAATCCTACAAACAAGAAATTCAAAGATTAAAGAACCTAAAACACTAAGAAATTAAGAACTACATGTATAAAAATAAGAACACCTACATTATCTAAGGCAACAATAAACTAAAATGTAAAGGACAAAAACAGTGAAATAAAACATTAAGACTAATTCTAACAAACCCTAAAATTGTCTAAAACCTAAGAACACTCATTTGAAGCTCTAAGGCATAAAAAACATACCAAAAACCCACTAAACATGCATTTATTGAGAATTTAAGTCAACTAGTACATAATAAATGTAACCTAGTTGAAATAAACACACATTCTAACATTTATTGCTAAGGAAAGCATTAAAGGGGTGTCAAACACATGAAATAAAACTCATTTCTGGAATTTCTTCTTGTATTGGCACTTGAAGGCAAATAAATAACCCAAAACCATCATTAACTTGAAGGTAGGGTTTATTCTAACTACAAAGCATGTAAAATGTATGGAAATGGCTACTCTAAATGTAGTAACAAGCTTCTACAAAAATAAACTAAGATTAAAACATTAAAACTAAGCTACACACATGAAAATAAACTAACTAAACTAAACTACCTACCTAACCCTTAAGGGGTGAAGAACAGCTCCTGCTACTTCTTTTTGTCCCCAGCCGAATCTCTTGTAAAGTGAATAATAGAATTTTTTCATGTGTTGAGGAAGGCCAGCTTTTATACTCGAAACCCTAGGCCCATCAGGGCCCATCGACAGTGTCATGCATTTCCCACGTGCTCCACAGTTTCAATTGGATGCAATTTTGAATGTAATTCGGTCTCCTCATGCAATTCGGTTTAGACCGAATTGGTGCAATTTGAATTGCACGAGGTCTTCCTTCTTTCTCTTGAGCTGGAATGTGGTATTCATTTATCAATTCGGTCTATGTGTAGATCGAATTGGCCTTTTCGAATTGATGATGGCTCCTGTTTGGCTTCCTTTTGAGGCAATTCGGTCTATGCGAGTAATTCGGTCTAGACCGAATTGCATAGATCGAATTGCATCTCTCCTTTATCTTCAGGGTCTTTCCTTCCATAGTGCAATTCGGTCTAGGGTTCAATTCGGTTTAGACCGAATTGCCACAGACCGAATTGGGTAATCTGCTTCTCTTCTTCAACACTTGTCCATTTTTCTTCTTCTTCTCTTCAGCAATTCGGTCTAATGAGCAATTCGGTTTAGACCGAATTGCGTAGACCGAATTGATTTCCAACACTTCTTCTCTTCAGTTTGTGTGATTTTCATTCTTTTTCCCATCTTTTTGATTTTTGTGGGCTATTTTATTCTTTTGCCCATCTTTTCATTCCTTTTTCTTTTCTTATTCCTTTTTTTCATATTTTTTGATTTTTCTAACACAAATACAATTAAAATTGCATATTTTTGTGTTTTTCATTACCAGCTTATTATTCTTACAAACTTGCATTAATCTGTCGAATTCAACTGCATTCTTATTAAAATAAGATGGAATTACGATCAAAATGTCCGTCTCAGACACGGAAATAGATTGGAAATAATGAACAAGTTTGGCCATTATCAGAGAGCGTGCCAAATCAAGGAAGGCAAGCGCCTCGTATCCCAAACATTGTAGACTACCGCTTGAGGACAGTCGAGGACCTATTGATTGCTTTAGGAAATGCCCAACTTAACCGAGGACAAACTGCAATAAAAGTGGGTGTACCTCCACCTGAAGCTCGCATTAACTATTTGGCTATGGTAAACCCATACCAACCCCCACATTATGCGGGCCAGGAAGACCCTGCCAAGTTGGAAGAGTGGATTAGAACATTTGACAAACTATTGAACGATGTTAAGTGCCCAGAGGACGAGAAAGTGCATATAGCATCCTATTATTTGAGTGGCGAAGCCGATGATTGATGGCAAGCTACCCAAGGGAAGTTAGAGGATAAAGACAAACCCTACTCATGGAATGAGTTTATGGAAACATTAAGGGATTGTTTTTACCCTTTGAGTACAAAAGCAGCAATGTACGAGGAGTTCCTATCTTTAAAGCAATGAGGTCAAACAGTGCAGAATACTATAATTGATTTAAGGAACTAGTTAGGTTCGCGCCGAGACTAGTGCCTACTGATGTTGAGAAGGCACAAAAATTTGAGATGGGGCTGAACCTATCAATCACGGAGGTGATCACTGGTGTTCACTACCCTGATCTGCAAGCTGTCTATGACCGTGCTACGACAGTCGCACGAGTTCAACAACTAAAGAGGAAGATTGTAGGAGAGTCTAGCAGGGGCCAGAAAGGCAAGATAAGAGGAATAAGGACTACAGAGCTGATAATAACTCAGGAAAAAATAATTTTCATGGAGGCCCAAATAGACCAACTCAAGGAGGAAACAATGGGAGGGTCTTCATACGTGGAGACTATGTGCCGCAATGTCCAAAGTGTGGCAAACCACACCTGGCAAGAGGATGCCCTCCACCTGGCGCGTGCTTTTGATGTGGTCGACATGATCATCGGCTGAGTGAGTGTCGGACTCGGATAGAAAACATTCACAAGAGAGAGGACTTGATTACTAGTCCTAACCAGCCACATAACCAGGGTGGCCGAAATGGTAACGATTAAGGACCAAGACCTCCACCGAATCAGCAGCATCGCCCACAACAGAATCAGCGCCCTCAACAGAACCAGAACCAAAATACGAATCAGAATTAACACGGAATCAAGGGAGGTCCATGGAACGGCTGAATGTGATCAATCAAGCAGACATACCTGCGCAAGGTGACGTGATGGCAGGTACATTCCCTATTTTAAGTACACCAGTTGAAGTTCTGTTTGATTCTGGAGCAAGCTGTTCAATTATATCATCAAAAATCTTGTCTGAACTTGAACTACCTAAGCATGAGATGATTAGCTTAGGAATTCAACTACCTTCGGGAGAAGTAGTATCATGCTCTAAACGATATAACGGAATTACTGTAGTAATCAAGAACGTAGAATTCTTTGCAAATTTAGTGGAGTTTGACTTGAAGGACTTTGACGTTATACTGGGAATGGATTGGTTGACCCGGTATAAAGCGGTGATCGAATGCCAAAAACACATCACCTTGTCAAAGAGTAGGGAAAGAGAGTAATCTTCTATTCTCAACCCCCTAAGAAAAGCAACAAGATAGTTAATGCCCTCAAGCTGTGTAGTTTGATGCGTAAGGGGTACGCGTTGTATGCATGCTATATTCACAATCTTGAGGCAGAGGGAAATGAGGTTGATGACATCCCAATGGTAAAAGAATACCCGGATGTATTTCCTGAGGATGTTCCTGGCATGCCACCCGAACGAGATATTGAATTTACCATAGATCTCATCCCTGGAACGGAACCTGTATCAAAGGCTCCTTACTATATGGCACCATTAGAGATGAAAGAGCTAAAGGAGCAACTCGAGGAGCTCTTAGAGAAAGGATATATAAGACCCAGTACTTCTCCGTGGGGAGCACCAGTCTTATTTGTCAAAAAGAAAGACGGAGGATTACGTCTATGCATTGATTATAGAGGACTATATCAAGTCACCATAAAAAAAACAAGTACCCGTTACCAAGAATTGAGGATCTATTTGATCAGTCGAAGGGAGCTTCGGTGTTCTCAAAGATCGACTTGCGATCGGGTTATCATCAGTTAAGAATCGCAGAGAATGATATCCCGAAGACGGCATTCCGAACTCGTTATGGTCACTATGAGTTCATGGTATTGCCCTGTGGGTTAACAAACGCCCCTGCAATGTTCAGGAACCTCATGAACAATGTATTTCGAGAGTTGCTAGATCAGTGCGTTGTAGTGTTCATTGATGATATTCTGATCTACTCAAGGAGTGAGGAGGAGCATTCCGAACACTTGTATCAAGTGTTAGGAATCTTGCGCAAGAATCAAGTTTACGGAAAGTTGTCCAAATGTGACTTTTGGTTGAAGGAAGTGGCATTCCTTGGACACATTATATTCGCCGATGGAGTTTCAGTAGATCCGGCAAAGGTCTCGGCAATGACGGAGTGGGTACCTCCGACAAGTCCAATGGAAGTGAGAAGTTTCCTTGGATTGGCTGGATATTGTAGGCGGTTTGTGAAGGATTTCTCAAAAATCGCACGCCCCTTAACCCAGCTATTGAAAAAAGGAGCAAAATACGAGTGGACTAGTGAATGTGACCGCGCTTCAAGAGCTGAAGAAACGACTCACGACGACACCGGTTTTAGCTCTACCATCAGAAAATGTTGATTTTGAGGTATACAGTGATGCTTCAAAGGAAGGTTTGGGATGTGTTCTAATGCAAAACCAGAGGGTCATTCCATACGCATCACGACAATTAAAACCTCACGAGGAGAACTACCCGACACAGAACTTGGAGTTGGCAGCGGTCAAGTTCACTCTAAAGATATGGAGACATTACCTCTATGGGTGAAAGTTTCAGATGTTTACCGATCATAAAAAGCCTCAAATACATACTCACTCAAAAGGAGTTAAATTTGAGGCAAAGGAGATGGTTAGAACTGATCAAGGACTATGACCTGGAGCTTTCCTACCATGAAGGAAAAGCCAATGTAGTGGCTGACTCATTAAGTCGGAAGACCCAACACGTGGCAAATTCCCTTATGATACCGCCAATACATGGACTTGGCAAGGTTGAACATAGAGCTAGTACATTTTGGCAAAGTGAGATGAGTCATTAATGTTATGGTAGTAGGGACTACCATATTCGATGAGATAAGACTCGCCCAACCGGGCGATGTGAAGTTGGAGAGGATTAAGAAGAGCATTGCCAATGGAAAGGGAATAGGATTTGCTATCCATGAAGACGGAAGTATTCGCTTCAAGGGAATGTGGTGTGTGCCACAGAAATGTGTTGACCTGAAGCAAAGACTGATGGAAGAAGGTCATAACACCCCATATTCGGTTCATCCCGGGAGTGACAAGCTTTATAAGGATCTGAAGAAGATTTACTGGTGGCCAAAGATGATGAAGGAGGTAGCGGAGTTTGTGGCTAGATGCCTGACTTGCCAAAAGGTCAAGGCAGTACGTCAAAAACCCTAGGATTAATGCAACCATTGGAAATCCTAAGTTGGAAATGGGATAGTGTATCAATGGATTTTATTTCAGGATTACCACGATCACCTAAAGGGATGGATAAGATCTAGGTGATTGTTGATAGATAGACGAAGACTGCCATATTTATTCCAATGAAGGATGCCTGGTCTATGGATCACTTAGCAAGAACTTATATTGACAATGTGGTTAGACGACATGGAGTACCACATGACATTATTTCTGATAGAGACAGTAGGTTTGTCTCTCATTTTTTGGACTAAGCTGCAAGAAGCTCTCGGTACACAGATTAAGATGAGTACCGCATTTCACCCGATGACGGATGGACAAACAGAAAGGACAATCCAGACGTTGGAGGACATGCATAGGGCATGTGTCCTGGAATTTAAGGGGAGCTGGGAAAATCATCTGCCATTGATTGAATTTCCTATAATAATAGCTACCATGCTAGTATTGGCATGGCCCCATTTGAGGCACTATATGGACGCAAGTGCCGAAGTCCGTTGAGTTGGGAAGAGAATGATAACACTGTGGTGGTAGGACTACAACTTATTGAAGATATGGCCCAACAAATCAAGGTGATCCAAGGAAAGATGAAAGCTGCACAAGACCGACAGAAAAGTTATGCCGAAGTGAGGCGGCAAGACTTAGAGTTTCAAGTTGGAGATAAGGTTATGCTAAAGATATCACCAATAAAGAGAGTGATGCGCTTTGGCAACGATCACCATTAAGTCCTCCGTACATAGGACCTTATGAAATTTTACAACGAGTCGGGAATCTAGCATATCGACTAGCCCTACCACCACAATTGTCTCGGGTGCATAACGTATTTCATGTTTCATAATTGAAGAGGTATGTGCCCGACCCGACGCATGTACTTCATCCAGAAGTAATTGAGCTGGATGATGACTTGACCTACGAAGAGGTTCCAGTGCAAATACTAGACGTCAAGGAAAGAGTGATAAGGAATAAGACCGTGAGGATGGTCAAAGTCCTATGGTCTAATCATGAAGTTGAAGAAGCAACATGGGAGCTGGAGTATGACATGAAGCAATGCTACTCTAACATTTTTCAGAGCAAACCAACTACAGTTATGGGAACATAATTGTAAGCTTAAATGGAGTAGGATGTAACGACCCATCAAGAAATACCTTAGTCAAGGTACGCTCGTAATTGTTAAGCTCGCAACTAATTCTTTACGTTTTCGCTCATTTTAGTTGAAAGCTCCAACTTCGATGACGAAGTTGATTTTTAAGGAGGGTAGATTTTAATGCCCAAAATTTGTATATAATTATTATTTCTTTTAGCCAGATTGTATATAATTAGTTGTGTGAATTTAATTATTTATGATGATTTAAATTTTTTGGCTAATTTAATTGATTTGTCTAAGTTTATGTAATATATATTTATAGAAGTAGATATTATATCAATAAAGGAAAGAGGAAATCTCATCAAGGGACTTGGTCAAATAATCCATCCTGTATTTGCAATTGATTTCCGTAGCCCAACAAATTTCCAAATTTTAATCTCATGATCGTGATGTCCAGTATGTGTTCTGAGTTGTGGATTCAAACATATAGGTTGTATATGGTTCTCTCTATATGCGATTTTGGTGAGTTGCTTCCAATTCTTTTATATAAGTAGAGCCGACTGAATTATTGCTTCTCTTGACTTTTCTATACCTACCTTGCAGCTTTAATTTATTTTGAGAACCTACCCAATCCTAGTGGTCTATTAATGTGTGTATGCCAAAGTGTTCCCTGCAACCAAAATAATAATAATAATAATTTCATGACTTTTAATCCGTTGATTGTGGCATTTACGTACATGTGTTGGAATTTTATATTAGTATAGTAGCAAATGTGTTGTGTATCCTCCTGACAAAAGATTTAATGATCCTAGCTACTGAAACAACTTGTTGTTTAATGGGTTACTGTGTATTTTTTAATATATATATATAGATAATAATAATAATAATAATAATAATAATAATAATAATAATAATAATAATAATAATAATAATAATAATAATTGGAATCAAGAGAAGACTAATCAACTTTAAGGCCAATTCAAATCTGAACCCAAATATTTTCAAACAATCTTATCTTATTAAATCATTTCCATCATCATGTTATAAAACCCATTTCACTCTAGTCTTCCCTCACTGCTCGTTGTTTCCAAACATTGGTTTTGGTGTTGGGTATTGTGTGAATCTCCCAGCATTTACGGCATGTTCCTTCCTTCACTATATTCTCTCATATCATACACATGATGTCCTCTCCGATCAACTTCCATATATTTTAGATTTTAAGAGTGTTCTTGAAGATTTTGTGGAGATCTAACCAAGGGGTGACAAATCTGAAGTGCATTACACGGAGGTTTGGTGGTAAGGAATGATATAGATATATTTTTCTTAATAGTAAGTCGTATGGAATGATCTAACCTTAGGTGATGCTCTATGTTCTTGTTTCATGGCCAAAAAGAGGAGGAGGAGTTGTGATTCAAGCGTTTCCGTAACCTACCAAGAGTCCGTCGATCTGCCCTACGACCCTAACACTCATCTTAAGTAAGTTAATTCTTACCATACCGGTTTTGAGACGTTCTATTCGAATGGTTTAAGAGCTCGAATTAAAACACGTAAATTTGTCACCAAAACCTCTTTTTCGCGCAATTTCTGAAATCCAATTTGTTAGACCTTTTTGAGCGTTCAAACTGAAAAATTTAAAACTACAAAGTTATTCCTAACATCTTGAAGAGTGTTATGTTAAAATTTCGTGAATTTTGGTCCATGTTTGGACCCTCAAATTAGATCTGGTATTCTCTACAATTTTATTTCGTTTCCGAAAAACTGACAGATTGCATGTCCGAACTTGATGAACGTTTTTCTAAATGATCCACTCAGATTCAGACTTTGTGATACAAACAAAACTTGTAGATAATTATGTTTAGTATCTACCTGTAAATTTTTATATTTTTTGAACCCCATTTGCTATGTCAAATACTCATTATAAGACGATTTGTCAAATCTAAAATTCTGACAGCATGCGTTCTGTGCGAAGAACTCAATTTTTGACTTAGATCCATCCATTATTTTGAAAAACATAGAACACAAAAGTTGTTTGTTAGGGAGTCATGGATTTACTGTATAAATTTCATATCGTTCGCCTTAAAAATGGATTTTTAGAGCCAAAAGGCGTAAACTATGACATGGAGACTTGTTATAACTTGTTGAAGTGGAATTTTGGCGAAACTTATGATTGAAACTCTTGTTGAGATGTTAATAATTACTTAAAAACCCGTTATACTAAATTTGAGTTAGATTCCACCTATGAATTAGGGGGTGAGTACTCTGCAGGGTGCGCATCTGACTATGTCACGTCGTGCCTAAACGAGCAATGGTGATTTTGTGATTGCATGCCAAAACGGCATTTGAAATACGAGTCTGCACTCTTGGGTGTATCCGTATGGATTACCCGAGGCTCCGGAGTGTGTCTGTGTATGGCGGATACCTGGATTGCTTCGGCAGTCCTGAAACTTGATACTTGAGAAACTTGATACCGAAACATGACGTCCTCCTTTTTAGTATGACGCGAATTAAAAGAATTAAATGCGATCTTTATTTATTTAGATTATATACATGCTTTTAAGTATTAATGTCTGCGCTTTTATTAAATTTTTATATTAATGTGTATATTTATTTTGTACGCCTCTTTAAATTAAAGATATGCCCTTTTAATATGCTCTTAAATTCCTGGTTATTATTTTTGCCGAATTACATTTTATTTTAAATTTGAGCTTGGTAAAGAGAGAAATTTTTTTATTTAATTTAATCTAATTAAAATTTTTAAAACCCATAATTGTTATGTTAAGGATTAACTTACTCAGTATTTTATATACTGATAAAACCCGTTGTTTATTTTCCTTTTAGAGTACGAAGACATGTGAGTATGTGCATACATTGGGCTGGGGAAAAGGCATTTGAATAAATTATTGCACTTTACTTTTGTCAGACTTATATTTCCGCTGCATTTTGGCTATGACGGCCCAGACTTTATTTTATTTACTTTAACATGCATGGATGCTAGACTATTATTTCAATTTAATCTACTGGGCTTGATTTTTAAATTATATTCTGAAAAACCTTAGCCTTAGCATCCCGGCATGGGTTATCAATCACGGGGTGTTACATATTAATAAACAAATAATACCATATAAGTTACACTTTCCTCAAAGCTCAATTATGTCTCAAACTCAATAATTAATCTCAATTATTTTTAAAACTCATTGACCTGTTCATAAGATTACCATTAATAGCCATTACTATAAAATTTTTAAAACTCATTGATCTTATAGTTCCTTATTGTTCATAAGATTAAATTAGTATAAATTAAAATTTTGGTGAAAGAAGATTTATTTTTAGAAAACTACTATTTATAAAATAAAAAAAAAAGAGAAAAAAATATTATTCATAAGATCAACAACTTTTTTTTTTAACACAGCCTAAAAAGGCGAGCATAAGATCAACAACTTTAATATATTATAGATTATGGGAATGGATGCACAACTCAAAGTTTGTTTTGTTCGCAACGTTCTCACTGTGCTTTAAACTCCCAATTCTGGTTTATAGTAGAGGAGTATCTGATTGTTCTACAGTATTTGGTAAAATTGCTCGGCTACTCTTTTTCCCAGGAATAGATAGTATCTTAGTTTTTTATTTATCTTATAGTCCCCCTGTAATTTACTAGTGTTATCACCAAAAATATTATATTCGGAAAAATTGGGATTTAAGTAATTTAATATGGGCAATTTAGTTGGCCTGAAAAATTAAATTACTTGATTAATTGAATAAAAATATTTTAATGGCAAATAAAAAATATATATAATAAATATATAGGTTACTTGGCAAGGCAAAACAATTATCATACAGTCATCTCGGGTCGCCCGGACACCCAAAGGTATAGACTGGGGATAAGCTACATGCCAGGACCCCATGGGGGTCTTTGGTCGACCAAGAAGGGTGTCTTGGTCGACCACAAGCTATGCCATGGACATGGGAACTCCTCTTCGTTATTTAAGTGCTCTGAATGGGCCTAGAATGGCTAGAAAGAGGTTATACGACCCACCGGAAGCCTGGACAGGGGGAGGGACATGCCCACACCCCATGGAAGGGTCCATGGTTGACCAAGCGGCTGGAGTAGTCGACCAAGAGGAGTTCCAGGGGGAAATGTCTTTCTTTTCAGTGTTTAAGCGCTCCGAATGGGCCCGGAATGGCCTGAAAGGGGTTATACGACCTACCGGAAGCCTGGATAGGGGGTGAAACATGCCCACACCCCATGAAAGGGTCCATGATCGACCAAGGGGCTGTATTGGTTGACCAAGAGGGGTTCCAATGGGAAGGTCCTCCTTTTCAGTATTTAAGTGCTCCGAACGGGCCTGGGATGGCCAGAAAGGGGTTATACGACCTACCGGAAGCCTGGACAGGGGAGGAACATGCCCACACCCCATGGGAGGTTCCATGGTCGACCAAGGAGATGTAGGGGTCGACCAAGAGGGGTTCCAATAGGAAAAGTCCTCATTTTTAATGTTTAAGCGCCCCGAACGGGCCCGGGATGATTAGAAAGGGGTTATACGACCTACCGGAATCCTGAACAGGGAAGGAACATGCTCACACCCCGTGGTAGGGTCCATGGTATACCAAGGAGATGTAGGGGTCGACCAAGAGGAGTCACATGGGAAAGATCCTCCTTTTTAGTGTTTAAGTGCTCCGAACGGGCCCGGGATGGCCAGAAAGGGGTTATACGACCTACCGGAAGCCTGAACAGAGGGAGGAACATGCCCCCACCCCATGGGAGGGTCCATGGTCGACCAAGGAGATGTAGGGGTCAACCAAGAGGATTCCCATTGGAAAGGTCCTCCTTTTCAGTGTTTAAGTGCTCCGAACGGGCCCGGGATGGCCAGAAAGGGGTTATACGACCTACCGGAAGCCTGGACAGGGGAGGAACATGCCCACACCCCATGGGATAGTCCATGGTCGACCAAGGGGCTGTAGTGGTCGACCAACAGGAGTCCCATGGGAAAGGTCCTCCTTTTTAGTGTTTAAGTGCTCCGAACGGGCCCGGGATGGCCAGAAAGGTGTTATACGACCTACAGGAAGCCTGAACAGGGGGACGAACATGCCTACAACCCATGGGAGGGTCCATGGTCGACCAAGGTGCTGTAGAGGTCGACCAAGAGGAGTCGACCAAGAGGAGTCCCATGGGCAAATTCCTCCTTTTTAGTGTTTAAGCGCTCCAAACGGGCACGGGATGATTAGAAAGGGGTTATACGTCCTACCGGAAGCCTGAACAGAGGGAGGAACATGCCCACACCCCATGGGAGGGTCCATGGTCGACCAAGGAGATGTAGGGGTCGACCAAGAGGATTCCCATTGGAAAGGTCCTCCTTTTTAGTGTTTAAGTGCTCCGAACGGGCCCGGGATGGCCAGAAAGTGGTTATACGACCTACCGGAAACCTACAGGGGAGGAACATGCCCACACCCCATGGGATAGTCCATGGTCGACCAAGAGGAGTCCCATGGGAAAGGTCCTCCTTTTTAGTGTTTAAGTGCTCCAAACGGGCCCGGGATGGCCAGAAAGGTGTTATACGACCTACAGGAAGCCTGAACAGGGGAGGAACATGCCTACAACCCATGGGAGGGTCCATGGTCGACCAAGGTGCTGTAGGGGTCGACCAAGAGGAGTCCCATGGGAAAGATCCTCCTTTTTAGTGTTTAAGTGCTCCGAACGGGCCTAGGATGGCCAGAAAGTGGTTATAAGACCTACCGGAAGCCTGAACAGGAGAGGAACATGCCCAAACCCCATGGGAGGGTCCATGGTCGACCAAGGAGATATAGGGGTCGACCAAGAGGATTCCCATGGGAAAGGTCCTCCTTTTTTAGTGTTTAAGTGCTCCGAACGGGCCCGGGATGGCTAGAAAGGGGTTATACGACCTACCGGAAGCCTGGACAGGGGAGGAACATGCCCACACCCCATGGGAGAGTCCATGGTCGACCAAGGGGCTGTAGTGGTCGACCAAGAGGAGTTCCATGGGAAAGGTCCTCCTTTTTAGTGTTTAAGTGCTCTGAACGGGCACGTGATGGCCAAAAAGGTGTTATACGACCTACAGGAAGCCTGAACAGGGAGAGGAACATGCCCACACCACATGGAAGGGTCCATAGTCGACCAAGTGGATGTAGTGGTCGACCTAGAGGAGTCCCATGGGAAAGGTCCTCCTTTTTAATGTTTAAGTGCTCCGAACAGGCCCGGGATGGCCAGAAAGGGGTTATACGACCTACAAGAAGCATGGACAAGGGGAGGACTATGCCCACACCCTGTGGAAGGGTCCTTGGTCGACCAAGGGGTATAGTGGTCCACCAAGGGAACATGACTTGACCATCCCCTTGATATGCCCAAAGGATGCGCAACCGCCCAATATGCAAGACGAGCTATAACCAACCAAAGGCCAACTCAGACTTAGTTTCGAGCCTTGGAATAAAACAAGACAAATCAAGCCAGAGGGTTGTGGAAGAGAAAGCGAAGGCAAGTCATTGAACGGAGCAGTTATTTCCCACAGACGTGCTAGGGGAAGCGGTTACACAAAGCGTCTATAAATACAACCTTACTGCAGAATGAAAGGGACAATCAACACACAACTCAAACTCCTCAGGAGCCTTTATCTTTTCTTAGTTCGTAGAATTAGTTCATAGCTTTAGTTTCCGTAGTCTCCTTCGTAGTTGTAATAGCTAGTTCTTGTAATTCACAGTGGGCAAGAAATCCATTCTTGTTCATTGTTTTTAGTAATTGAAAGTCGCAATCTTACGGTAGAATTTATTCAGATTCAGCCGTCTTAGCCTGCAAAGGCTTACTATTTATTGTTTGTCGCATCCCAGCGATAACAGTTTGGCGACCACAGTGGGAGACGATTGAAACGTCTACCATAGATCAATTATCAAATTTGGAAAGTTTGGATAGCTTGGTGTTAAGATCACGAGTGATATCCCGGATAAATATGTCCACGCCAAGAACATCCACTTGCACTACTACTGGCGGAATCCCGCCACCACCTGTGCCGCCCACGACAGGGCATAATACTGCCAGTGCAAATGTTGTACCAATGGACTTAATACCAAATCTGATGAATCAATTTACAGAACTATTGGACAACCGTTTGGCAGCTATGCGGAATGAGTTATCTGCCCAAGCCTCACCTCAGGGATTTTTTGCTCAAGGGGCGTCTGCGGCCAACATGGGCAACTTCCCACCCAGAACAACAAATGGCCTACCCTTAGGGCAGGGCCAGATGCTCACTCCATTCCCAGTTTTGCCAACTTTTGGCATGGGAGAGGTGCAATCACAGAACTATGATAGGCCGGAAGCCAGTAATAACAGGGGCAAGCGGCCGGCGGCGACGTATCCCAACAATATCCCATTGGGAGGACAACCTGCTTTTGTCCCTACCAATGTGGAGAATTATCCAGTTGATACATCTCCAATCCGACCAATGGGTGAGCTAGGTGGAAATCAGGAACCATGGAGGCCACCTATGGCCAATCCGTCGGGTCCCAACAACCATTACGCACCTCCCATGGTATATACTCCCCAAAACCTAGGAATGCCTGTTGATGGCTATAATCCCAACCTTAATATGCCAGCCCCTCCACAAGGCCCTGCCATCGATCCTGATATTTTAGCATATATGTTACGAGATCAATTTGGCTTCACTGTAAGGCCGACCGGTCTAATGGCGTATCAAAAGCCTTACCCAGAGGCTATAACGCGTGACTACCCACTTCCTCGAGGATTCAGGGTCCCTGACTTCTCGACATTTTCTGGTGAAGATGATGCATCGACGATAGAGCACATAGGGCGATTTACTGCCCAGCTCGGGGAAAATGCCCGTAATCCATATTATAAAATGCAATTATTTTCCTTATCCGTAACCAAAATTGCTTTTTCATGGTTTGCTAACCTCCCTCCGGGACACTTTAGGATGTGGGAGGACATGGAGGCAGCATTCCACACACGTTTTTTTAATCCCGTACCAACAGTGTCAGTTACTGACATAGTGGATGCTAAACAACTGCCAAAGGAGTCCGTAATTGCGTTCATAGAACGTGTGAGGCGGTTAAAGTCTCGCTGCTCAACCGCTTTGAGTGATTCTGAATTGACCAAGATAGTGATCAGAAATATGGCTCCCACGTATAGGGCACAACTAACTGCCCACGATATCCCAGACCTCTCCGCATTGGCTTCCAAAGCCATTCGCCTCGAAACTCTATTTAAGGACGAAGGATCTGTGGCTAATCCCAAGAAATATCATCCTATAACTAGCGTAGAGGCAAACGAGTACGAATACTCAGATATGGAGACTGATAGTGAGGTTGCATGTATGAAGGTTCTCAACGGTGGAGAAGTTGCTGAGCAGGCGGTGGCGGAGTTGGTAAAAGGGAAACCGTTCCCTTGCCCTAAGTTGCAACCTAACGCCGCCAGGAGGATTGTAACTAGTGGTAAAATGCCCCAAAAAACGGGGGCTGATGAAGAACCACTTTTCAATGTTAGCAAGGCAGACGAGATCTTTGATGTTCTCTTGAAAGAAGGGCAATTGAGACTACCAAAAGGCCAACAATTGGCTACCGCCGAAGAAGTTAAGGGCCGGAATTATTGCAAAATGCATAATTCCTTTAACCACACGACATCCCAGTGTCGTCACTTCAAACTGGAAATCAACAAGGCCTTGCGTACTGGTCGGTTGAAGTTTTTTCAGATGGGAGTGGACGAAGAACCTTTTCCGCCAATCACCACAGCGATGGTGCAAGCAGGACCATCTGAAGCTGCCAGGCATGAACAAGGGCCATCAGGCACTAAACAAGCTCGCCCACAACAGGGTGAGAGTCATACACATCCTTCAGGGTACACCAGACGGTTTCCACCATTAAATAATGTGGTAGGGAAAAACCCCAGTGGTGATGAGCGAAATATTCGGCAATACCATGGGCCATCTAGGTGGCACGATCGTGGTCGTTCCGATAAAAGAGGCAGGGGAAGATACGGTTGGTCACATAGATATACCAGGAGCCGGACTCCACCTACCCTCCAGCCACATCGTGGACCAATTGCACAAACATGGACATACCCTGATGGAACCTACGAGGTTCAAATCATTAATGGGGCAATGGTTTGGAAAAAGCCCACACGAAGGCCACCTATGGCCTACGACAATACGTAGATAAACAATGCCCCTCCTCCTCCAGTGGATGTAGATCCCAGGTTCCCAGGAATGACGTGGACACAAATACGCAGGGCCAAAATGCAGTATGCGGCAACCCATAGGGGTAGCAGTAGTTCGACGATAAGTGTTCCTATACTCCCTACAAAGACCCCTTTGTCAATGTGGGGCCTAAATGGCCCATGTCGCAAGGAGAGAGATGCAAACGGAAAGGAAGTTGTTGCCAACAATGGCAAATCTACTTTGGTAGATAAATCTGATAAGGCGGGTGTCCAAGCCGAACCTCAAACGGCTGGTACTACGACCTCTGATCCTTCAGATGAACTTAAAGAAGGGGCATGGGTGACAGAAGGTCTCCAGTGTGCATATTGCCAAAGGGTGAACAAAGTCCCATACGATTTGGAGGACGACCTCGCCCAAACACAACTTGGGGATTTTACTCCTGAGGAATTAGATGCCTTAATGGTCGATGAGGGGCAGATTGGAAATACCGTCACGCAGGAAGACCATGAGTCGCCCAAAAAACAGAAATGCGACGAATCCACACCAAATGCATTGGGGCAGGAAAATGAGGCATCTAAAGACGATACTGTCATGGAAATGACCATTAACATGGTACAGGTTAATGTACCAGAACTGGAGGTTGAACAGGACAATGCCAGTGTCAAGTCTTTAGAAGAACCGGTGTGGGCTTACATCCATGCGGCATATGATGATGAAGAACCAGAGGTAATGTGTGAGAACGTTCCTCCCATAATCTTTGAACCACTACCCATAGATGCTCCATGACATCTCAAACCATTGTACGTCCAAGCCCACATCAACGGGAGAAGGTTCAACAGGGTGTTCGTGGACAATGGGGCGGTTTACAACATCATACCACTTACCATGCTCAAGAAGATCGGGAAGACCAAAGAGGACCTAGTGGAAGCTGATTTAGAGTTGGCAGGGTTCAATGGGCACACTACCAAACCATTGGGCATGCTGACTGCACAAATTGGCGTCGGGCCCAAGATCGTATCAACTGTTCTGTTCGTAGTGGATACCCCCACCACGTATTCGGCACTACTTGGTCGTGACTGGATTCACACTGCTAAGTGCGTCCCCTCCACCCTACACCAAAAACTCTTGTTCTGGGAGGGCTCAGAAGTGATCACCGTCAATGTTCATCAGAATCCATTCCAGGGATACATCGGCAACAGTACAGGCGATGTCGTACTCTATGAATCTGCTATACCACCAATTAACATGAGTGGTATCGTCAGTGCATGCCCCATGCCTAACTGCAAGTTAACAAGGCAGGGGTATGTTTTCTATTAGTTAGTGTGATTTGTAAGTGGCTCGATAGCCAGAAATATTAATTTCTGCAAAAATAATTGTATATGTCGAGTCTAATTAATGAAGCTATTATTTCCAATTCATTGCCAGTTATTTCTTTAAATTCATGCCAAGAAGGGACTGAACCTAAAAACTATGTGTATGAATGGCCAGAGTTATTAGAGAAACCTGAGCCAACAGTGTATGCGCAAGACCCATTGGTTGAGTTTAATATTGGCAATGAGGAGAAACAACGACCAATAATGGTCAGTGGTTTACTGACAAGAGACCAACAAGATGAGTTGGCACAATTAGTGACAAAACACCAGGATTGCCTTGCTTGGGATTATACTGATATGCCAGGGTTGGATAGGAAACTAATAAAACATCGTCTACCTATTAAGCCCAATTATCGACCGGTAAAACAAGCTCCTAGACGTTTTAACCCCGAATTAATGCCTAAGATTACTGAAGAAATTAAAAAGTTGTTGGATGCCAAATTCATCCGGCCTTGTAGATATGCCGAGTGGCTGTCTAATATCGTCCCTGTTACCAAGAAGAATGGTAAAATGAGAGTTTGTATAGACTTTAGGGACTTGAACTTGGCCACACCCAAGGACGAGTATACCATGCCCATTGCTGACATGTTGATTGATGCAGCAGCTGGCCATAAAATCCTTTCCTTAATGGACGGCTATGCTGGATATAATCAGATTAACCTGGCTGAAGAGGACACTGCCAAGACGACATTCAGATGTCCTGGAGCTATAGGAATATATGAGTGGGTGGTAATGCCTTTCGGTTTGAAAAATGCCGGAGCAACCTACCAAAGGGCAATGAACACCATATTCCATGATTTAATTGGCAAAACTTTGGAAGTATATACTAATGATGTAATCATCAAATCATCAGAGTTTAGCCAACATCTAGTAGACCTAGAGTAAGCATTTGTCAGAAGGAGGAAATATAACCTTAAAATGAACCCTACGAAATGTGCCTTTGGGCTGTCGGCTGGCAATTTCTTGGGTTTTCTCATTCATCAACGAGGGATAGAGGTTGATGCAAATAAAGCTAAGGCTATCATCAACATTCCTCCACCCCGAACAATTAAAGAAGTACAAAGCTTATTGGGAAATGTTAATTACCTCAGAAGGTTCATAGCCAACGCTGCTGGTAAAATGAAACCTCTAACAAAATTGCTTAAAGGAAAAACAGGACCTAACATTGAATGGGGTCCTGAGCAAGATGAAGCCCTAGAAGTGATCAAGACATCACTCATCAACCCTCCTGTTCTTGTACCGCCTAGGCCAGACAAAAGACTAAAAATTTATTTGGCTTCATCTGATGTAGCCATTGGCTGTTTATTGGCACAAGATTGGGATGATGGAAAAGAAAGGGCCATATATTATCTGAGCAAGACATTAGCAGGGCCCGAGTTGAATTATCATTTTTTGGAGAAACTATGTTTCTCCTTGGTGTATGCTTGCACAAAACTCGAACACTATATCCTGCCTAGGGACACTGACGTAGTGACCAAGCACAACATTATTAAATTTTTACTTAAGAGACCTCGAATGAAAGGTCGATTATTGGATTGGGCGGTGAAATTAACCCCATTTTCCTTAAATCACGTTCCTATCACAGTCATAAAGGGACAAGTGGTGGCAGAATTCTTGGCCGACCATTCCGTCGACCTCAATGAGGAATGGGATTTGGAAATTGAATGTGTAGGCACAGCACCATGGGTCTAATACTTCGATGGCTCTGCAACTAATACTCGACCAGGGGCTGGAGTTAGTATGTATGGTCCCAATCGACAAAAGATTAAAGTCTATATAGAATTGGGACCAATGACTAATAATTCAGTAGAATACGAAGCCCTCATTTTAGGGTTGGAAACATTGATTATGAGGAAGGCCCAAGCCGTGATTATTAAGGGAGATTCGCAATTAGTTATCAACCAAGTGCTCGGGGCCTATGGTTGTAAGAATTCCATCCTGATGGGATATCAAAACTGGGTTCATGACTTATTAGCTAAAATTGCGGACGTGACGTTCGAACAAATCTCACGTGACGAAAATGAAGAAGCCAATCGCTTGGCTCAGCTCGCCTCAAAATATCGCCCTAAGGGGGAGATCAACGAACTAACAACCTCCATACCTAGTGGTGAAAAACCCCACGAAGGGAATGACACACCTTGCGTAGAGGGAAACCAAAGGGAAGTAGATAGTCTCATGCCTGATGAGTCAGATAGTATGGCACCCGGGGAGGCAATACTACTTCCGCCACTAAATAACGACACTGTGGCACCCGGAGGGGCAACCCTACTTCCGCAACTAAATAATGATATTGCGGCACCCGGGGGGCAACCCTACTTCCGCCACTAAGCAATGACGCTATGGCATTGCTGCCATCTGACTGGAGATCAGAGATCATTGCTTATTTTAAAAATCCCCAGACTGATGATAAGAAACTTAAGGCTAAGGCTTTAAGGTTTATCCTTATTGGGGAAGATTTATATAAGCGAACAATTGAAGATGTTCTTCTGTTATGTTTAGGGCCAACAGAAGCGAAGAAAGTTATGGCAGAGGTCCATGAGGGCATTTGCGGAGCTCATAGGGCAGGCCTGAACATGCGATGGACTATCCATAGGTATGGATATATTGGCCTACAATATATGAAGATTGTATTAAATATGCCCAAGGGTGTGAGGCATGCCAGAGGCATGCTAATCTTAGACACGTCCCTGTGTGTTACTTGAATTATATGATCAAACCATGGCCCTTTAAATCTTGGGCCATGGACGTCATAGGGATGATCCATCCGCCCTCGAGCAAGGGACATAAGTTTATTATCGTAGCGGCAGATTATTTTACTAAGTGGGTGGAGGCTATTCCTTTGAAATCAGTAGCTCAGAAGGATGTTATTGATTTCATCGACTCACATATTATTCATCGGTATGAGATACCTCACACTATCACCACAGATAGGGGGACAGTGTTTGTTGGGGAGCAATTCATTGATTACTTAGCTTCATTTAAGATCAAGCTTTACCACTCATCCCCCTACTATCCTCAAGCAAATGGCCAGGCTGAATCAGCCAATAAAATTTTAATTACTGCCACAGGATTCACAGCGTTATGGGCCTAGGAAATGATTGAGGACAAGCCTAGGAAATGGAATGAGAATTTGTCCACAGCGTTATGGGCCTGTCGAAATACCAAAAGTACTGCCACAGGATTCACTCCATATAGGCTAACTTATGGCCAAGATGCAGTGCTGCCCATGGAAATCACGGTGCCCAATATTCGTACAATAAATGTGGGGACAATTCCAAGTGATGTCCATGAGACTATGCTTATGAGGGAATTAGAACAAACTAGCTCTGACCGATTAAAGGCAATTGATAATATGGAAAGAGAAGCCCAACGAAGGGCTCGTTATTACAATAAGTGGGTTAGAGCCAATCCATTTCATGTTGGTGATTTAGTTTGGAAAACTGTTTTGCCATTACAAAAGAAAAATGATGAATTTGGGAAATGGTCTCTCAACTGGGAAGGACATTACATTATTCAGACAGATCTTGGAAACGGTGCATTTACACTTATTGACAAAGATGGAAAGCAAAAGCACGAGAGTGTAAATGCTCGTTATTTGAAAAATACTTCCCATCATATTGGGAAGAGAATGCAGAATGACTCGATCAACGGAACTAGCGAACAACCCTGGGAATGGGATTTTCGTCGGTCAGAGCCTAAGCTGTGGAAGCAAGTCCTCCCAATTTGTTTGGAATTCCTTTACCTCGCCTTGGTACGTAAGACGTTGTTGTGAGAGGTCCTCGAGCACTTCATTGAGGGTGTTTTGAAAATCCAAGAAAGGTCGTAGATGAACGCCCAAATCTTCGTGCTCATCAAAGTAGCCTATGATGTCCTCTAATTGACGTTTCTGTTGATAGAGCAGATGCTCAGCTTCGTTGCATCTATCGACGTCCTCCACTGCCCGAGTATAGTCTAGCTGAAGCCGCTCCAAGTAGTCCAAACATCGGTCCAGGGTCCGCTTCCCTCGGATGGAAAATGACAAACTGATAACCATATCAGAAAGAAGGATTTCTAGGTCATCTGCGTTATCTCTATCAGGGTGATTGCCCACAAGGAATGGTTGGAGTTGTCCCAACCAATTATCAGGGGTAACTTCTTGTGGCACCGTAGACATGCCCTACAGGTAGTGGCAAAGTATTGATTGTGGGAGACGTTGAAATGGGATGATACCGCTAGAGGAAATAAGTCGCCTTTTATTGGGGAGATACAACAAGAGCCGAAAGTCCTTCAAACCCTAACCATTTGGCCGACTAAAACATGGTCAAGCATGAAGTTAGGAAGAGATATTTTAGTTTGCAGGTTGAAGTGTATGTGGCTTATGAAATTGTAAATTTGATTAAGCCAGATTTGTTTTATTAATAAAGTTATTTATTTCTGTGTGAAGATGCAAGAGTTTGAATGCAGGATCTTATGTGACCACACTTGTTGAAGAAGAACAAGCTCTCTTGGGCGCCTGATGAGAAGAAGAGGCGGCTAAAAAAAAAGATGCAGAAATCTGGCTAAAGCAAAAAATTGGGGATTTTATAGAACAATAAGATTTCCTAGGCTAGAGCCTGTTAGGGCTTAAATATTTTTATTCAATATTTAGATATGCCTGAATATTTGATACAAACATTTAAAATTTATTCAAATGCTTGAATCAGGGGGGCAAATTGTTATCACCAAAAATATTATATCCGGAAAAATTGGGATTTAAGTAATTTAATATGGGCAATTTAGTTGGCCTGAAAAATTAAATTACTTGATTAATTGAATAAAAATATTTTAATGGCAAATAAAAAAATATATATAATAAATATATAGGTTACTTGGCAAAGCAAAACAATTATCCTACAGTCATCTCAGGTCGCCCGGACACCCAGAGGTATAGACTGGGGATAAGCTACATGCCAGGACCCCACGGGGGTCTCTAGTCGACCAAGAAGGGTGACTTGGTCGACCACAAGATATGCCATGGACATGGGAACTCCTCTTCGTTGTTTATGTGCTCTGAATGGGCCTAGAATGGCTAGAAAGGGGTTATACGGCCCAACGGAAGCCTGGACAGGGGGAGGGACATGCCCACACCTCATGGAAGGGTCCATGGTTGACCAAGCGGCTGGAGTAGTCGACCAAGAGGAGTTCCAGGGGGAAATGTCTTCCTTTTCAGTGTTTAAGCGCTCCGAATGGGCCCGGAATGGCCTGAAAGGGGTTATACGACCTACCGGAAGCCTGGATAGGGGGTGAAACATGCCCACACCCCATGGAAGGGTCCATGGTCGACCAAGGGGCTGTAGTGGTCGACCAAGAGGGCTTCCAACGGGAAGGTCCTCCTTTTCGGTATTTAAGTGCTCCGAACGGGCCTGGAATGGCCAGAAAGGGGTTATACGACCTACCGGAAGCTTGAACAGGGGAGGAACATGCCCACACCCCATGGGAGGGTCCATGGTCGACCAAGGAGATGTAGGGGTCGACCAAGAGGAGTCCCATGGGAAAGGTCCTCCTTTTTAGTGTTTAAGTGCTCCGAACGGGCCCGGGATGGCCAGAAAGGGGGTTATACGACCTACCGGACGCCTGGACAGGGGGAGGAACATGTCCACACCCAATGGGAGGGTCCATGGTCGACCAAGGGGCTGTAGGGGTTGACCAAGAGGAGTCCCATGGGAAAAGTCCTCCTCTTTAGTGTTTAAGCGCTCCGAACGGGCCCGTGATGATTAGAAAGGGGTTATACGACATACCGGAAGCCTGAACAAAGGAGGAACATGCCCACACCCCGTGGTAGGGTCCATGGTCGACCAAGGAGATGTAGGGGTCGACCAAGAGGAGTCCCATGAGAAAGGTCCTCCTTTTTAGTGTTTAAGTGCTCCGAACGGGCCCGGGATGGCCAGAAAGGGGTTATACGACCTACCGAAAGCCTGAACAGAGGGAGGAACATGCCCACACCCCATGGGAGTGTCCATGGTCGACCAAGGAGATGTAGGGATCGACCAAGAGGATTCCCATTGGAAAGGTTCTCCATTTTAGTGTTTAAGTGCTCCGAACGGGCCCGGGATGGCCAGAAAGGGGTTATATGACTTACCGGAAACCTGGACAGGGGGAGGACATGCCCACACCCCATGGGATAGTCCATGGTCGAACAAGAGGCTGTAGTGGTCGATCAAGAGGAGTCCCATGGGAAAGGTTCTCCTTTTTAGTGTTTAAGTGCTCCGAACGGGCCCGGGATGGCCAGAAAGGTGTTATACCTGGAAGCCTGAACAGGGGGAGGAACATGCCCACACCCCATGGGAGGGTCCATGGTCGACCAAGGTGCTGTAGGGGTCGACCAAAAGGAGTCCCATGGGAAAAGTCCTCCTTTTTAGTGTTTAAGTGCTCCGAACGGGCCCGGGATGATTAGAAAGGGGTTATACAAACCTACCGGAAGCCTGAACAGGGGAGGAACATGCCCACACCCCGTGGTAGGGTCCATGGTCGACCAAGGAGATGTAGGGGTCGACCAAGAGGAGTCCCATGGGAAAGGTCCTCCTTTTTAGTGTTTAAGTGCTCCGAACGGGCCCGGGATGGCCATAAAGCGGTTATACGACCTACCGGAAGCTTGAACAGAGGGAGGAACATGCCCAAACCCCATGGGAGTGTCCATGGTCGACCAAGGAGATGTAGGGATCGACCAAGAGGATTCCCATTGGAAAGGTCCTCCTTTTTAGTGTTTAAGTGCTCCGAACGGGCCCGGGATGGCTAGAAAGGGGTTATATGACCTACCGGAAGCCTGGAAAGGGGAGGAACATGCCCACACCCCATGGGATAGTCCATGGTCGAAAAAGGGGCTGTAGTGGTCGATCAAGAGGAGTCCAATGGGAAAGGTTCTCCTTTTTAGTGTTTAATTGCTCCGAACGGGCCCGGGATGGCCAGAAAGGTGTTGTACGACCTACTGAAAGCCTGAACAGGGGGAGGAACATGCCCACACCCCATGGGAGGGTCCATGGTCGACCAAGGTGCGGTAGTGGTCGACCAAGAGGAGTCCCATGGGAAAAGTACTCCTTTTTAGTGTTTAAGCGCTCCGAACGGGCGCGAGATGATTAGAAAGGGGTTATACGACCTACCGGAAGCCTGAACAGGGGGAGGAACATGCCCACACCCCATGGGAGGGTCCATGGTCGACCAAGGAGATGTAGGGGTCGACCAAGAGGAGTCCCATGGGAAAGGGCGTCCTTTTTAGTGTTTAAGTGCTCCGAACGGGCCCGGGATGGCCAGAAAGGGGTTATACGACCTACCGGAAGCCTGAACAGGGGAGGAACATGCCCACACCCCATGGGAGTGTCCATGGTCGACCAAGGAGATGTAGGGATCGACCAAGAGGATTCCCATTGGAAAGGTCCTCCTTTTTAGTGTTTAAGTGCTCCGAACGGGCCCGGGATGGCCAGAAAGGGGTTATATGACCTACCGGAAGCCTGGACAGGGGAGGAACATGCCCACACCCCATGGGAGAGTTCATGGTCGACCAAGGGGCTGTAGTGGTCGACCAAGAGGAGTCCCATGGGAAAGGTCCTCCTTTTTTAGTGTTTAAGTGCTCCGAACGGGCCCGGGATGGCTAGAAAGGGGTTATACGACCTACCGGAAGCCTGGACAGGGGAGGAACATGCCCACACCCAATGGGAGAGTCCATGGTCGACCAAGGGACTGTAGTGGTCGACCAAGAGGAGTCCATGGGAAAGGTCCTCCTTTTTAGTGTTTAAGTGCTCCGAACGGGCCCGGGATGGCCAAAAAGGTGTTATACGACCTACAGTAAGCCTGAACAGGGAGAGGAACATGCCCACACCCCATGGAAGGGTCCATGGTCGACCAAGGGGATGTAGTGGTCGACCAAGAGGAGTCCTATGGGAAAGGTCCTCCTTTTTAATGTTTAAGTGCTCCGAACAGGCCCGAGATGGCTAGAAAGGGGTTATACGACCTACAAGAAGCATGGACAAGGGGAGGACTATGCCCACACCCTGTGGAAGGCCTTGGTCGACCAAGGGGTATAGTGGTCGACCAAGGGAACATCACTTGACCATCCCCTTGATATGCCCAAAGGATGCGCAACCGCCCAATATGCAGGACGAGCTATAACCAACCAAAGGCCAGCTCAGACTTAGTTTCGAGCCTTGGAATGACACAAGACAAATCAAGCCACAAAGGAGACACCAGACAAGCCAGAGGGTTGTGGAAGAGAAAGCGAAGACAAGTCATTGAACGGAGCAGTTATTTCCCACAGACGTGCTAGGGGAAGCGGTTACACAAAGCGTTTATAAATACAACCTTACTGCAGAATGAAAGGGACAATCAACACACAACTCAAACTCCTCAGGAGCCTTTATCTTTTTCTTAGTTCGTAGAATTAGTTCGTAGCTTTAGTTTCCGTAGTCTCCTTCGTAGTTGTAATAGCTAGTTCTTGTAATTCGCAGTGGGCAAGAAATTCATTCTTGTTCATTGTTTTTAGTAATTGAAAGTCGCAATCTTACGGTAGAATTTATTCAGATTCAGCCGTCTTAGCCTGCAAAGGCTTACTATTTATTGTTATTCGCATCCAGCGATAACAACTAGTAGTACTAGGCATAGCCCAGTTTATGCTTTGATGGAGGATCGTTTTGGGCTTTCCCTTCGGCCTTTATGAAGTAGGCCCCGTCCCCTGTTAGCTACACTGCTGTCTGTCCAGTCTCACCTACAGCAGAACTACTACTACTACTATCCAAAATATGGCGTTTCCTATTCACGCGCCGAATTCCCCTCCAGTCCTCACTTCTCTTCGTACCCTATCTCTTCGCCACACGCCCCCGTTGCCATCGACCACCCTATCCAAACTCCGGCCCTTCCGCCGCCGAAGGCTCACCGTATCCGCTGCTTCCGTTCGCCAGGATACCACCGTCTGGACTCCTACGCCGCTGCTGGATATCTCTCCTGCCGCCGAATCGCTCTTCAATATCATCATCGACGTCTCCGAATCGCCCGAGGTCGCCGGTTCCTACACCAAACCCGGTCAGTATTTGCAGCTCCGCCTACAGGATAATAGTGCCAAGCCTTCCTTTCTCGCGATTGCATCGCCTCCGTCACTCGCCGCTTCGAAAGGCGTTTTCGAGTTTTTGGTAAATACAGTTGCTGGATCCACCGCTGAGCTTCTCTGCGGGCTTCAGAAAGGTGATGTTGTGGAGTTGACCTCCGCCATGGGCAAGGGCTTCGATATCGACCAAGTCTCCCCTGCCAACGACTATCCGACGGTGCTGCTTTTTGCCACTGGGTCTGGAATAAGGTAAACATACATCCAAATTAGGTTACCACAAATTCAATGTGCTACCAAAAATTTTCTTCTTGATTGATTATCTGCCTAGTGCTCAGCAAACCAATTTATTTGATTATCTTTCCATAATGTAACATTATTTAATGAGTAGTCAAGAAAACATTTCAACAGTTATCAAAGAGTCACTAGTTTCTCTTGAATGGCTTCCTGTATTTTGGCTTGGTAGCTTTAGGCCTTTTCTTATTTCCAATTGATCTCACTCTTATCAAAGTTAACAGTTTGAAGAAATTAATTATAGGGAATGGTTTGGCTTGGTAGCTTGGGAGGTTGTTTGCATTATTTTCGTTTCTTTGCACCTCCAATGTGGTATCTGATTATTCAATTTTCAGTCATCGGTGTTGAATTCTAAGTAGGGTTAGTCCGTATGCTCTTTTAGCTGGGTTTGATATAATCTCTTTGTGCTATTCCTTTAGTGTCTTATGAATCAGTCATTCACTTTTTCCCTCTAATGTACTCTGTACAGCCCAGTTCGTGCTTTGATTGAGGATGGTTTTGGGGCTATCGAAAGATCAGATGTGAGGCTGTATTTCGGTGCTAGAAATCTGACTCGTATGGCGTATCAGGAGAGGTTTAAAAATTGGAGATCTTCAGGGGTTGATATCGTGCCGGTGCTGTCCCAACCTGATGATGGTTGGACTGGGGAGCAAGGTTATGTACAGGCTGCCTTTGGCCGAGATAAAAGGTTGTCTGACCCTCAGGGCACTGGAGCGGTGCTTTGTGGTCAAAAACAAATGGCTGAGGAGATCACTTCCATTCTTTTAGCTGATGGAGTGTCGAGTGACAAGATTTTGAAGAATTTTTGACCTGGTTACTTATGTAAGTAGTTAGCTTGCTGTCTATGTTGTATTATTCTTTTGCTTACAGCCACATTCACCTATTTATTCCTTAATGCAACTGACCATATCAACTTACAAAATTATAATGAAATAATTACAATTGTCATATTGCGTGGATGCTGAATGTAGGACACTTAGTTTAGTAGTATTTTCTTTTGGCTTTTTAAGTTTTAATCCCCTACCCTTAATTGCTTCTTTTTGTAAGTAATTAACTCTTATATCTCTATATATCTTTATCTATGCATATATATGGTTTCCCTAATTTTCATTTAGGAACTATTTTTGTTTTATTATGAATTTTCTTTTATTTAGAAACTCGTGGAGTGGTCATCAAGCATATTTTATTGGATTGCACAACTGTAAAGATGTTCCATTTTTAAGTACTTAATATACTCAGTTTTTTTCTTTCATATATATATTTTTCATTCCTTAATTCGCTCCTTTTATGCTGGTTGAATTAATCGTTCAGTAAAGGTTAATTCAGCAATGTTATTTATAATAATATTTTCCAAGCAGCCCATGCTGGATGAAATTTATTGCAGTGGTTGTGAATGCTATCAACTTGTTAGGTTGATTGGAATAAGATTAATATGTTATATCTGATTTTCATATATTTTAAGAATTTCAGAAGGGAGAATATGTCTAGAAAATCCACTGTTTATGCCTATAATGCAATGATTCAATGTTATTTACGGTTGGGAGATTTGGAGCTCGATGAGGTACCGGACCTGCAGCATTTGAATTTATTACCAGGATGAAGAGGTTTGGACCATCTCCGAGTTTGCTTGGTTATCACAGAGTTTATTTATGTATGGGATTAATTTGGTTGGAAGCTTGAACATACAATGTTGGTCGTGGGAGAAATGGTTGCCAGTGGATTTTTACCATGGTAGACAGTAGTTAGTTCTGTTGAAATTGCTCAAGAAATTGAAATGAGGAAATCTGGAGGGAAGTGTTGGGATGTTCGACATGCAGAGGGCGTATTCTATATTCTCTGCAATTTCAGGGAGAGATGTTTATTCGCAAAAGAGAGCTTTACTATATATCATGGAATTAATACAACAAAATTGTGGAAGGATTGTGCAAGCTGAGGAGAGAAACATGGATAAAGCTGTAGGTTTGTTGGACGGTGTCGGGTGGCCTAACCGGGGACCTAATTTTCTTCTTGCAATTACAATACATCTTTAATTAGCATTGTAAACTGGGAATTTCATCTAATTTTCTTCTTGCAATTACAATACATCTTTAATTAGCATTGTAAACTGGGAATTTCATCGATGATTCAACAGATTTTTCAGCGGCATGGAAGATGAGAGAAGGTATCATCTGTGAACTTCCAAGGGGGTATGTGTATGTAGGTGGGGAGATTGAAGCCAGCTATTCCTATTCCTACAACTGCTGGGCATATATATATATATGAGACTAAGAGGGTGTTTGGATGTGCGTTTTAAAAAGTGCTGCAGTGTTTTGAAAACGGATAATCAGATAATTGCTGTAACAAAACGTGCTGTAGAAATTAAGTGTTTGGATGTGTTTCAAATCACAATAATCAGATAATCATTAAAAAGTGTTTGTGCGTTTGCGTTTTTCATTACCTCAAAAGGCAACAATATGGTAAAATCTATTTTTGGCTGAACGTAATTTTCTTGCAGCACCAAAATGTAGCTGCAAGAAAATAGCGTTTTCTTTCCCTCAAAACGCAAATAATAGATTATTGGAAGTTAGTACAGAAACAGGATTAACTGATTTTTTGCGTTTTGCAAACGCAATAATCACATAATCTGTCCCAATACGCACAAACAAACACCCTCTAACTGGGCCAAATTAACCCCTCAGTAATCATTCTTTTCTATTATGTGTTTTTCAAGATTCACCTCATTTTTAATTATTTATCATTTTTTTTAAAAAAATTATTAACGGCTTGATTTTGGTTACATGACAATCACTGATGCAACTACGTAGCCTCTCGACTGCCAAGCAGCCAAGGTCCATATTGCATTGCTGCGCCAAGACAAAAAGGCTTCTAATTTACTACTATAATTATACTCCTGTCTAGTAAAGCGACTAGTGAAGCTCATTCAATACAAATTACAAAGTGATACAAGCGAGGGATAAGGGTCGGTTGGGAATCGAATTTAGATTGGGAGTTGGGAGACTTCCCTAATACAGTACTATTCTGTGCCGCTAATTCTGTCTCACATTCCTTTTTGGTATATTCCAATACAATTGTTACATTTCACTTTTTAGAAAATTTTTATTCTATAACATCAACTAAACATCACATCAACTAATTACTTCACTTTTTTCTCAATCAAATAAGCATCACATCAACTAATTATTCTATTTTAACACAAGAATCCATTATATACCTAAAATACAGTGTCCAAAAGTTTTGGGACGGTAATCTACTATATTTATTTGTGATACATAATACTATATTAACGTATTCCTTCTATGTGCCTACATATATGTCGAGATGAATTAACTAGGCATTTTTTACCCCTTATTTTTATATGTTTATTTCATTCAGAGTGGATGAAGATATTACTGTAATATATAATACTCCATAGATATTATCTTCAATCAATGGTCCAAGGTGCATGGGTTGAGCACTTACCCTAATGGTTAAGTTCCCCGTCTCTCAACCATAGATTGGGGTAGAGGTGGCCGGTTCAACCGAACCGGCGGTTCCGGTTCGAACCGCCGAACGGTTCCGGTTCGAACCGCCGGTTCGGCGGTTGGGGTTTTGTCCCAACCATAACCGTGAACCAGCGGCAATTACGGTTAACCGGCGGTTATGGTCCGGTTAAACGGACCGGTTGGCCGGTTTACAGTTGAACCGGCCAACACAATTTTTTTTTTTTTTGTTCTTTTCTAAAAAAAGTTTAAAAAATAAAAGAAAATCGGTTTAAACCGGAGTAAACCGGCGGTGGCGGTTAACCGGATAAACCGACTTTCTTTTATTTTTTTATTATTTTTACAAATAATTTTAAGAATATATATAAAAAATTAAAAAAAAAAATAATAAATCTGGTTGGGGAAAACACCCAACCTTTTCCCCAACCGTAACCGGACCGGCTGGACCGGTTTCGGTTACGGTACCGGCTGGACCGGTTTCGGTTACGGTTTTTGACCCCAGTTACGGTTCAACCGGAACCGGGGTGAACCGGCGGTTCGAACCGACGGTTGAACCATCCATTTGGGCATGTCTATGTTGGGGGTTCGATCCTCACCCGACTCATTATCCCTCCCCTTTATCTCGTTTTGTTCTTTGTGTGGTTTGAGCTCCTACACACTATTGCCGACACATTAGTGTCACTGTTTACCTAAAACAAAATGGTCCAATATGAAAATATGTGTAATGTGGACAACATTCCCTTCATCGTGGGAAAATTCAAATAAAAAATTCATATGTTGGTATCATATACTAACAATTAAATAATACGGAATAATTATTAGTGATGTTGCGGAAGTGTACCCAAATTAGCCAAATGCAGCAAAATAAATAGGCACAGAGAATTTACGTGGTTCGGTCAAATCGACCTACATCCACAGGCAAAATGAGAAACAAATTTTACTATGAGGGGAAATATTACAAAAGGGTTTGGACAATAATTTCCGAACCACAAAAACCACTCAATTCAAATGTAGACTCCTCACAAAAGAAGCCTACCAAAACACCAGCTTAAGACTTTCTAAATTCAGCGGGCAGAAGAAGACATAAGCTTCTTTTGCTAATGCTTCTTTACTTTGCTGAATTGGTGCATTTCTTAAGGCACCCTGGGATGCCTATTTATAGGCAATTGAGGACTGTCAATCGATCTGGCATCGATGTGGGATTTAGGATGGTGGCTGTGCCACCTACCCCACCTACTAATGGCGCCACGTGCAGCACCACCTAACAAATCTCCACCCTGGTGCAAACAAATCAAAGTCGAATGATGAGAAGGCTCCACCTTAATCTTCCCTAACGATAAGTGCATCCCAAACCATGCACACGTATGTGTCAAACGGTACTCCAACTCTTCTTTTGCCTCCAAATTTCCCACCATGAGAAAACAAAATGCCTCAGAGAGGCAATCAACAGCTCAAAACATTTAGCAAGTCCAAGCAATGTCGAAACTTGTTATGAGGTACTGGCTTAGTGAACATATCTGCAGGATTATCTGCCGTAGCAATCTTTTGCACTTTGATCCAGGATTCTGATCTCAGAAAATGATATCTCACATCAATGTGTTTGGTTCTCTTATGATGAACATGATCCTTAGCCAAGCATATTGCACTGAGATTATCACAAAACACTACTGCTTGATCTTGATGTAGACCAAGGTCGCCAACCAGTCCTTTTAACCAAATTCCCTCTTTGGCAACCTCTGTCAATCTCATATATTCTGCCTCCGTAGTAGACAGTGTTACTGTAGCCTGCAAAGTTGCTTTCCAACTAACGACAAAGCCTCCAAGAGTGAAAACATAACCAGTCATTGATCTCCTGCTATCCACATCTCCAGCATAATCAGAATCAGAATACCCAACTACCGAACACTGCAAGTCACCTCCATAAATGAGACCAACATCAGATGTACCTCTCAAGTAGCAAAAAATTCACTTCACAGCGAGCCAATGTTCTTTTCCTGGGTTCGCCATGAATCAGCTAACCACGCTGACTGCCTGTGCCAAATCAGGTCTAGTGCACACCATGGCATACATCAAAATGCCCACTGCACTAGAATATGGAACCTTTGTCATATACTCCTTCTCAGCTTCAGATTTAGGTGCAAAGGTAGCTGAGAGTTGTGTATTAATAGCACATGGAGTATTCAAAGGTTTCACTGAAGACATTCCGAACTTTGACAGAACCTTCTGGATGTAGCTTTTCTGTGACAAGAAAAGCTTCTTCTGATCTCTATCTCGATAGATCTCCATCCCCAGAATTTTTTGCGCTGCACCCAAATCCTTCATGTCGAACTCTGCACTCAGTAGACCCTTCAATTTCTGAATATCGGCCTTGTTCCGTGCAGCAATGAGCATGTCATCTACATACAGAAGCAAATAGATGATCGAACCATCTTCCAACTTCTTGTGATAGACACAACAATCATATGGACTTCTCTTGTAGCCAAGCTCAACCATATATCTATCAAATCTTTTATACCACTGTCTCGGAGATTGCTTAAGACCATATAAAGGTTTCTTCAATTTGCAAACATGGTTTTCTTTTCCTGGTACAAGAAAACCTTCAGGCTGAGACATATAGATCTCCTCCTCTAATTCCCCATGAAGAAATGTTGTTTTCACATCTAGTTGTTCGAGCTCCAAATCCTGATGCGCTACCATAGCCAACAGGACACGAATGGAAGTGTGTCTGACCACAGGTGAGAAAATCTCATTGTAGTCAATTCCTTCCCTCTGAGTAAATCCTCTAGCAACTAGTCGGGCTTTATATCGTACGCCATCGGCTGGTGAAACACCTTCCTTTCTTTTGAAGATCCATTTGCAAGTAAAAATCTTCCTTTCAGGTGGTTGTTTGACTAGCTCCCAAGTGTCGTTCTTATGTAACGACTCCATTTCATCTCCCATTGCAGCAAGCCACTGTACAGACTCGCCACATGATACGGATTCTTTGTAAGTGGAGGGCTTAGAATAATTTAAATCTTCAGCTGTTTGTAGAGCATATCAGACAAAATCTTGATATCTGCTAGGAGGTTGGACACCCACCCTTCTAGCACGATCATAAGCAATTCCTTGCTTCTGCACATCAGCTGAACTCGATGGTAGGTTGGTTTCAGGTGGCTCAACTTCGGTTGATTGATTGGAATCCAAATGTACTTCCTGCTCTTGCTCACCCTCTCGTTGTTCATCTGAATCATCAGGTGAAAGTTGAAGCCCCACCTTACTGTCAGCACCCGAATTTTCTGACACATTCACCACCTTTGTAGGCAAATTGAGGATAGAATTTTCGTCAAGCACCACATTTCTCCTCAAGATAACTCTTTTCTCAGAAGGTGACCAAATTCTGAATCCTTTGACTCTGTCTCCATACCCTACGAAAACGCCCTTCTTTGCTCTGGGCTCTAATTTTCCCTCGTTTACGTGATAATAAGCCGCACATCCAAAAGACTTCAAATTCGAGTAATCATAGAAATTACCCGACCAAACCTCATAAGGAATCCGACAATCAATTCCTGTATGAGGTCCCCGATTGATCAGAAAGCAAGCAGTGTTAACTGCCTCTGCCCAAAAGCTCCTTGGCAATCCAGAATTTGAGAGCATGCAGCGTGCCCTCTCCAAAAGCGTCTGATTCATACGCTCTGCCACTCCATTTTGTTGTGGAGTGTTCCTGACTGTGTGATGCCGTGCAATTCCATTGTTCTTGCAGAACTCATTGAATTCCCTCGAACAGAATTCCAAACCATTATCAGTTCGAAGCCTTTTAATCTTTTTGTTGGTCTGGTTCTCTACAATGCCTTCCACTGCTTGAATCTCAAGAAAGCTTCGCCCTTTTCCTTCATCATGATTACCCAAGTCATCATTGAATAATCATCGATAATGGATAAGAAGTATCTGCTGCCCCCAAGCGACTCAACTCGTGAAGGACCCCAACAATTAGAATGAATGTAATCCAACGTCGACTTCATTCTATGAGTTGCCTTTCCAAATTTGGTACGATGTAATTTACCAAATGTGCAGTGCTCACAGAACCCGAACTCAGCTAACTTGTGACCTTCAAGAAGGCCACGACTTGACAGGATCTGCACTCCCCTCTGACTCATATGCCCAAGTCTAATATGCCATAGCTTGGACATATCAGAAGTATCAGCAACAGCAGCTACAGAATCTACTACAGTAGATCCCTGCACAACATACAGAGATCCATGCAAGACTCCTTTCAAAACCACGGACGATCCCTTCATGATGTAGAGTTCTCCATGCTCCCTTCGTATCTGAAACCTTTATTGTCAAGGACTCTTAATGATATCAGATTCTTTTTCAGCTAAGGAACATGTCTGACATCGTGCAGAGTTGCAATTTCACCGGCATATGTTCTAAGCTTGATAGAACCAATCCCAGCTGTCTTACAGACAGAATCATTTGCCATAAAAACATTTCCTCCATCGACTGGTTCGTAGCTCGAAAACCACTCTTTGTTAGGACATATGTGGTATGATGCTCCAGAATCAAGAACCCATACATCATCTTGCGATGGGTGCCCGCTTGTGACCAAAGCCAAATGATCCTCTGGATCTGTATCGTCGTTGACTGCAACAGAGACAGACTCCTGTTGCGTTCCCTGTTGTTGCTTCTTCATCATCTTGGGACACTGGGTCTTCCAATGTCCTTTCTCTTTACAATAGTTGCAGACATCACCTGGCTTGGAACCTTTAACAAAGACTTTTTCTTCTTTTGTTTTACAAATTTTCCAAGTCCCTTGCCACTGCTAACAATGAGCCCAGCTGCCTGATCATCTACATTACTCGAAGATGCCTTATGGCGCAATTCCCTACTATGCAGAGCAGCACGTACATCTTCTAAACTGATAGTATCTTTACCAACTATAAATGACTGTACAAAATTTTCAAATGATAGTGGTAAAGATACAAATAATATTAATGCGGCATCTTCATCCTCGATAGCCACATCAATATTACGCAACTGCAGCAAGATAGTGTTTAATCTATCGAGATGGTCTCGAAGAGATGTACCTTCCTGCATCCGTGGGCTGAACAAACGTTGCTTTAATAGCAACTTATTGGTTAAAGACTTCGTCATGTAAAGACTTTCGAGTTTTAACCATAAACCAGATGCCTTTGTTTCTGTTGCAACTTCGGTAATGACATCATCTACCAAGCACAGTAAGATGGTTGAATGAGCCTTCTCCTCCAGGCTCACCATCTCAGCATTATCTGGATCTACCTTTTCTTTCAATGGAGCCCACAGACCTTGTTGTTTTAACAAAGCCCGCATTTTGATTTGCCAAAGGCTAAAACTATTCCTCCCCGTGAACTTGTCAACCTTAATATTTATGGCCGACATTTTGCTAACAAGAGGCACAAACATGGCTTACAAAAGGGTAGTGATAATGGCCAAAATTGACCATTATTTTCAATCTATTTCCGTGTCTAATACGGACATTTGATCGCATTCCGGTCTTATTTAAATAAGAAAGCAGTTGAATTTAACAGATTTATGCAAGTTTGTATAAATAATAAGCTGGTATTGAAAAATACAAAAATATTGTTATTTTGTATTAATTTTATTTATAAAAATCCAAAAACATGATAAAAATATTAAAAATCCCACATTTGATAATTATGGTTTGTAGTGTTTGTTCGATTGAACACGGATTCATTAAATGGAACACAAACCAAATAATCAAATGGAAACAAATATATATATATTATTTTTATATTTGATGTATATATTCTTTATACTTATTATGTTTGTTTTTATTTCTGTTTTCTGCCATGATTTAAAAATTATTGATCCAACTAATCACTTTTAATTTTAATTAATTGCAAGAGAATTAAGTCAAGTTGGTCCAAGTGTTTTAGTCCATTCCAGTCCAGTCCAATTTGAACCCCAGTCCAGCAGGCCCAAACCCCTTAAGCCCATTACACCCATTTTCCTGAAGCCCAATAGCACAAAATTAGCCCAAGCCCACTGAAACCATCCCAAACCCTAACCCTAATTTTTTCCCTCTACCCGCTGCCGGCGCCGCCGCCGCCGGCCGGCGGCCTGCCACCAACACCACCATCAACCACCACCACAAGCAACGCCGCCCTCCATCACCTCCCTCAACAGCCCCCTTTTCCCACCATCCTCATCCATCGCCACCCTCAACAGCCGCCTCTCGCCGCCACCAACACTTCCATTTCCGGCGTCCGACCACCATCCTCTTCCGTCTCCGTCCGCATCCCTCGCGCCACCACCTCCGGCGAGAGCTCGCCACCCTTCATCATCCATTTTCCTCCTCTTTTTCGCCACCTCCTTCGCCCATCTCCACCATTTTCAAACTCCAAGCTTCCACCACCATCCTCCATCTTCTCCTCCACTTCCACAGCCCCCATCTCCGCCACCTCTCCAACCGCCGCCTGCAACCACCACTTGCAACCACAGCTTCCAAAACCCCAACTCGAGTATCCCTCCGTCTCCGACCAAGCAGCCCCTCACCACCGCCTGTCACTTGGAGATCCGGCCCGCACCACCAAAACAGCCGCCGTCGCCGCCGCACCCAGCCCAGCAGCAGCCGGCCACCATTTCTCCAAACGAGACTCTGGCCGTCTTCAAGCTTCCTCCAACGAGCGCCCGATTCAGACAAAACAGAGAAAAGATAAAGAAAACTGGGAAGAGAGGAAATGGGTGTAACACCCCGGTTTTTGGTAACCCAGGTCGGGATGTCACCGCCACATCTCCCTAGTAAGACACGGTTTCTCCGAGCTTACTAAAGAGATGCAAGGCTAGGTATTGCAGTGTTTAAAACATTTAAAGCATTCAAAATGGCCCATACAATATAATTCAAAATTAATAATAGCATAGCGCAGCGGAAATATTTAGTTTAGTACAGTATCGCAGAGGAAAATATAAAAAGGGCCGACATGGCCAAACACGGGTTAAACAGGCCCGTTCATAATGTAGTCTACGTACGAAATTTAAAAGCAAAATAAAAGTTCCCAAAATCCCATGCATGATTCGTGCTCACACATGCTCATTCCACATATTCTGTAAAGAAAGGAATAAAAATGGTTTTGATCAGCAAAATTGCTGAGTAAGTTAACACATGCATGATCGTAGGGTTTAAAAGCCATAACTTTAATAATTTATCAAAAGCATGATAATAACATAATATTTGATTTCATTTAATCCATATCATATAGCACAATCTATCTCAGGCTCTATTTAATAACACATATCACATGGTTTAATCATAAAAGCCATAATTTTAAATAAAGCATTTAAATAATTTAAGTGGACAACAATGTAATTTAGTCTAGTTTAATTTAATTTAGAATCCCCATTACATTCCCGATTTGGTATTTCAAAGTTTCACGATAGCATCGCGATGTCAACAAGTTTAGCCGGTAGCCCGGCGGCCGCAGCCGTATCAGCCATACCCAGTACCACTCCGGAGCCTCGGGAAACCCATACGGATATTCACGAGAGTGTAGGCTCTAAGTTTCGCCGTTTTGGCAATATCACATTTCAAGTATAGCGCGCGGGGTCACCATCGTCCATTACGGCACGAAGTGAATCGTTAGGGGGCACCCTGCAGAGCACTCACCCCTAATTTTAATTTATCAAGTTTGTAAGGGGATTAAGTTTTTAAAATCTGCCTTCCAATGTATTAATTTAGAAATAATATCTCAATTCGTTTCAACCCTAAAGGTTAATTCCATGTTTCAACAAGATTTCAAAATTTCGTTCGGTAAATCACAGTTTACTCCAAAATTCGTCTAAAATCAGATTTAATTCCAAAAATTCCAAAATTTCATATCTGACTCGAAAACATCAAGATCTACAACTTTCGTGTTTTAACGTTTTCAATTCGAGATACCTAATTAGGTCAAAAACGCCAATTTTCACATAAGAAGGAATCTGTCCGAGTTTAATACATCACAGCTCAAAGATTTCAATTTCTACCATATCAATTCAACTCCAAATTTAATGAAATTTGACAGGGATCATCTTAAGACATTTATCTACAACTTTCATGTTCGGCCAAAGATCTAAAACAGCCTAGATCCTATGTCAAAAACGTGATCAAGATCATTCCTAAGTTCTGTCCAAGATTTCAAGATCTAGAATCAAACAGTTCGGTTTCAACGGGTTTTCATATATCAAATCAACTCCAAAAATTCTCAAATTTTTACAGTAGCTAGGTCTAAGTCTTAGGAACGTTTTTCGTCTTTTAAGTTTTTCCGTTTGAGTTCGGTTTAAAAGTCGGAAAAATTCAACAATTCTGTTGCGTCGGTAGGAAAACAAAAGTGGACAGATTTATGATTCTTGTCAAATTATTTAGGTTTCGAATGTTTTAAAACCTCCCAAAACCATGTAAGGTTAACTTACAGTGTCTATGAACGTCGGGAATGTCCAATTCGGAGGCATGGCTTCCAGATCACCGTTTCTCCTCTCCGTTCGTCGGGTTCTACGATCTAGATTCGATACGGGGGTGTAGAAAGAAAAAGGAGATGATTAGGATTCGTTTTCGAATCGTTTATTGAATAAAGATTGGACCGAGACTTACCACGACTATGGAGATCTGTAGAGAAACTCGTCCCACAGCGTTCGTCTTGGTTTCGTGCCTCCGACGACTCCGGATTTAGGGTTTCGAACGTATAGAATGTTGTAGGGTTTTGTAAACTTGTTCGGGGCTCCCAAGGGGCTTATTTATAGAATTCTTAATTCCTAGGGCGTCCACAACCGACCTAGAAGTCTGGAGTCGAGAGTTGTTCAACCGAAAGTCGCAAAATCCGCGTTCGGGTGAGAGATTCACGCAACAAACAAATCTGTCATGTGGCGCGGTCGTGGCGCGGTTTTCCCCATTGGGCGCGCGGCCACCGCGCCGTCTTCGCCTGGACTTCGGTCCGGGCGGGTCGTGCGATCCGTCGTGCTTTTCCGCCTCTCTTTCGGGTTTCTATCCCTCTATGCTCCCGAATTCCGATTCCCGGGGTATATTCGGGTTCATACTTTCTCTCTAATTTTATTCTTAGTCTAGTTGGATGTTTTGGACTCGAATACTCGAGTTCATTAGTGTCGGGTTTTGGTGTACCATTTATCCATCCTTTTATTTAATTAAATTCCTTTAATTCCTTTTTTAGTAAAAGTCTCATTTCTCATTTCCTTATCTTTATTTATTTCTTTTATTTGCTGGATTTGTTCATTTATTTATTTATAGTATTTATTTTATTTATTATTTATTTATTTAATTATTGTTTTATTTTATGTTGGAAAATTCTCGGGTATTACAATGGGAGAATGAAGAAGAGAGCAGTAGAAACAAATGAACGAAGAAGAAGAAGATTAGAACTGGAAGGAGAGAAGAAAGAAAGAAAATGGGGAAAGAATGGAGAGAGAGGGAAGAGAAAAAGAATGGAGAGAGAAGAATACCCACCTACGGCGCTAAAGACCTGTTACGGCGCTATACCAGACAGAAAAAAGGAGCTACGACGCTATACAAAAGAGCTAAAATGCTAAAATCAAGCACTACGACACTATACAAAAGAGCTACGACGCTAAAGTATAGCGCCGTAAAAGAGGATAGCGTCGTAAATAGTATAGCGCCGTAGGCTCAATTGCTATTTTCCCCATGTGCGAAAAAAGCTGGAAGATCCCAGGACCTCAAGTCCTGCTGCACAAAAGTTTTTGTCTTTTCCTTCCGGACCTGCGCTCCCGTCCCCTGCTGCGAAAGTCCGAGTAGGCCCAAAGCCATTTGATTAGGGTTTTCTTTACCCCTATAAATAGCTGTTGTGCCCTCTTTGAACAGTAGCCTACACCCACTTTGAAGAATTATTTTGCTGTTCTTTAAGAGAGCAGTAGGCTCTAGCTCATAGGTAGATTAGGTAGATTATTTTTATGCAATGTAGTTTCTTTCTAGCTTTAGATTTAATTTCTTATGCTTAGTTTGTAAATGGGTTGTTAGATTTAGTTAGCCATATTTTCATATTTTTACAGTTTTTCCTTTGTATTTTTTTTGGGGTTTGAAACACTTAAACTAATGGGTGTTTGAACCATATTTTGGTTTTAATCAAGAAAATGTTCCCAAACATATGAGATGGAATTTACTCCATGGTTTTGTGGTTTTATTTTACTGTTTTGGTTTGGTTTTTGGGGTCTCTTGACCATTTTTTTAGTTTTTAGTATTAGATAGATTTTAATTGCTTTCTTAGTTTTAATAAGTGCACAAATACTAGATGTTCATCCCTTTTTAGATTTATTAGTGTAGTTTAGATTTTATTTTTGCTTAGTGTTGGTTTTTATTACTTTTTATTTTTATTTTGTTTTATTTTATTTTATTTTATTTTTAGTGTAGTTTAATAGATCTAAAATGTGGATGATGTTATTGTATTTGTGCATATTCAAAAACTAAAATAGGGTTTTGCAATCGCATAGATTGTATTACCCGATCAACAATTTTAGGGTTTGCAATCGCATAGATTGCATCACCCGAACAACAACATTCTGGGCTAGCTACGACGCTAACCGCCTTACGACGCTATCCTTGGATAGCGTCGTAGGTGAGGTTTAGCGCCGTAGTTATCCAGACTTAAACAAAAATTTGCCTTACGGCGCTAGACCAACGACGCTATCCTCGGATAGCGTCGTAATTTTTGTTTAGCGCCGTAGGACCCCAAAATACTTCATTTCTCATAAAAACCCACCTACGGCGCTATCCTCACGACGCTATCTTAGGATAGCGCCGTAATTTAATGCCTAGCGCCGTAGCATCCCTCCTTTTTCCAAAAACTTCTTTCTTCCCCAATTTCTCAAACCACTTACGACGCTACACCTACGACGCTATCCTAGTATAGCGCCGTAAATTAGTGTATAGCGTCGTACACACCCCTTCAACCCCAAAATTTCACATCTCTTTCACCAATCCACTACGGCGCTATACCTACGACGCTATCCTAGGATAGCGTCGTAAAATCCGCCTAGCGCCGTAATTGACATTTTTGCCAAATTTTCCATTTCTCCATTTTCCTCATTTAATTAATTGAACCTTTATATTAATATTTTGAGGTTGAAATCCAATGATCTCAACCCATGATTAATTTGATATAAAGAACTTTGTTCAATTTTCCATTAAAACACTTTTCTACAAAATAAAATAAAAAATTAAACTCTAATGACCTAAGTATATAATCCGGACTGTAATTAATTAATTAATTATGGAATGAGTGATTATTTAGACATAAAGAGTAAGTATGGATTTAATTCCATACCCTTGCATGAGAAACCAATGTCTCTCATACAAGATGACCCAAAAATATTTTCTTTTTTTATTTTGTTTTTTCCGTGCTGTGTGAAACAGCTAGTAAGAGATATAACAGACTAATGTTGGCGGGTATTCCCACACGGATAAACTAGCTCGTGGTCTGTATATTAATTACTAGATATTATTTTGCATGGTCCGGATAGTGGTCGGTGGAAGCCTTGGCGGTTCGTCCATCCGGGATTATAATAGCTGCTCAGCTGACTCCTATCCGGATACAGTTTTATTTTCTTTATCTTAATTTCAAAACCTGAATTCAAGTTGTAGTATTATTAAATGATGTCGACCATCATTATTTGAGAATTATTACAGCAAGAAAATATGTGGGTTTTTCTTCCATTCACAGACAAAAGGGAGCTGAATGACGGTGGTCACCGTCACTTGGAATTCCTTTCTGTCTAAAAAATCTTTCCATCTGGAATAATTGGGAACTGGATAGCAGATGTTTGCAGTCCAGATCACCCTAGTTATTTATGGCACTCTCTTTAGCCAAATTCTTCTCATCTCCGGCTATTTCATCCTTGTGTTCCAACTTCTGTCTAAACCCACATTATATTTTGGGTTAATTTAATTTTACACTTCCTTATAAAATTATGCATGATATTATTATGTAAATATTGTGGTCAATATTATTTTGGGATCCTTCCCTTGGACATAGAAGTCTTGATTTAAATCAGATGCCTCACAATAAATTTCCAACAAAAATTCTTTTATAAAATCCGGATCTGAGTAAGGGATAAATTCCACTGTTATGACTAATTCATATTCGACTGGGGATTGATTTTGGGAAATTAGAAGCAGAGTCAGCGATTAGGTCTCACCTAGACTGAAAGGGTCTGTGTTCTTATTGAGAGTCTAGTACCTGTTTAGGGAATGATTTTCACATCGATTATTTTCCGAAATTGATGTGTATTGGGAATCTAGTCTTAATTAACGCACCGAGATGGGATCCACTTGGATTCAAATACAGTGTGTTAGATAATTCTAGATGAACAATACATAGGCCTTGGTTATTTTCTAAGATAGGGTTGAGTATTCTTTCAACTGCTATCCTCTTCTGCCAGAGCCTATTTTTGAGTCCTGAGTAAGTGCATCCGGAACGAACTAATTTATAGTTCGTTTCATTAGTTTGTATCTCATAACCACCCGACGGGAAGTGAACACTGCGAGCGGTTCACCGAGAATAGGGAATTCTTGATCCACATCCGGTCATTCTGACTGGGGGCTTTCTTTTACTACCAGGGTCAGACTTTCAAAAACCTCCGAGTGATAGGATTTTAAATGCTTTCTTTACCGCTTTCTTTACCGCTTTCTTTTGATTGCTTTCTTTAGAGGTCACTCAGTTGTATTGAGAGTTGCGCAACTGCTACTAGGACTGAGAGTTAAGGGATAGTTCAGGGCTTAATTAGAATCTTCGGGCGTGACATGGGGGAATGATAGCGGTACTTGCCACTTCAATAAATGATTTGTCAGGTGTTGCTTGTCCACCACAGATGAATAACATGCCTCTACACGGCCGTGTGAGGGCAGTTGTGAGTCTGTGGTATCTTAGATTTTGCTGTCTTAAGAGCATGTAAACTCTTACTGTAAGTCCCTGTCTGTTAAAGGGAACATAGTATAGAGAGCATGAGAGTTAGCTAATTGAAAGGATTATCCCAAACAAAGATCTGTGTAACAAAATGGAAGTTTAAGTGTGTTTCATCTGAATCTTGTCCAATTTTTATTATTTTCTTCCTGTCCCTTCTGTCTCATTTTAAATCTGCTTTCTTAGAATAATTTTACCGCTTTCTTAGAATAATTTTATTGCTTTCTTAGATTAAACTTAATTCACTTTCCAGAATAACTTTATCTGCTTTAATTGTAATTGCTTTCATAGCTTAGTTTAAATTCTGTTAAGTAGTTGATAGTCAAAACACAAACTTGAATCGAGTAACCGAGTGGAAAATCTTAGTAAATGACGTGGGCCCTGCTTCTATCGCACATCCTCCAGTGAACGATCCGGTACTTACTATAAATACTGCAATTTTTGACTCCGTGCGCTTTCGGGGGCACAGTTTCTTAACACGAGTAATAAAAACGTGACAACCTATAATATATCCCTAATCCCAACTCCGCCATCATAAATTGGTTTCATTAAATAAAAAATTGAAAACCGGGATTATGATTTTTCAGGAAATACTCATGTAGTGGGAACTTGTCAAAAGTTTCATGGCAAGGATCTTCAAGGCACGAAATTGTCAAAGATTTCATGCCGGGGAGGTCCATAATGCCGTTTGAACTCAAAGTTTCCCCTCATAAGTAATAAAAAGTGAAATATATCCTTAAACCCATTTCCCGCAAATCATAACTCTTTTCATTTAATAAATTTAACCTGGGATATTTTAAAAATACTCGTGTGACGAAATTGTCAAAAGTTTCATGGCGCCGTTGCCGGGGAGGATGCAACGTCGTTTATTAAGAGAATTACACTCCTGATTACTCATAGTTAGTTTAGTGTTAGTTTAGTGTATTTATTTCAGAACAGAGAAGTACCCTCAAATCAATTAAACATTTAGAGTACTAAGACTCTAAATGTGAGGATGTTGATTTGAGGGGAAAACCTAACCAAATGGGTATTTTTGCTTGCAGGAATCATGGAGCCACAAAAATTGGTGAAAGGAGTTAAATGTGGAAGTGTAGCAGTGGGGCTGCACTAATTTGCAATTGTGAATTGCACAACACGCGAAACTCACGTGTTTGTCATCTCCACCATCTCCGCACTACGAAGCTCCACCACTGCTCCATCGCCCATCCACCTCATTACCACCACTGCGCTGAGGAGACCCTCATCACTGGTGAAACGACAAATGGAGCAGCAGACCTTCGGACTATAGGTTCTCGGTTAGATTAGTTCTGTAATTGACCGAAGATTATATCCGGAATTTAAAGAAATTTAAAATCCGGAATAATTTTCACAAGCACAGAATTAGTCCAACCTAAATTTCTGCAAGTCAAAGTCATATATATATATATATACATATATATATATTTATATATATAAACCTCTTGTGCATATTTTATTAAATAATTCGGGTATTAATCAATTAACTCACATTTAGAGTACTAAGACTCTAAATGTGAGGATGTTGATATTTTTGAGAAAACCCGATAACTTTTTCGGTGTTTGCTTTGCAGGAATTTGTGGAACTACAAAAAGAAATTTAAAGCTTCAAAAAGGTTCCCGGTTGGATTGATTCTGTGATTAATAAAAAAATATTCCTGAAATTTAAAGCAATTTAAGATCCGGACTAATTTTTATAAGAACAGAATTAATCCGACCTAATTTATGCAAGTAAATATGGTATATTAAATTTTATAAAATCCAAAAATGTGATTGAACAATTTTGATGAAAATCAGAATTTTTCTCAAGTATTGGGCATCGAACAATCGCCTTGTTCGACGAACCAAACTATAACACATAGCCAAAATCGTCGAACATTTAATTGGTTTGACGAAAAAGGCTATCGGAATTATTTTTCTATCTTTTATGTTAATATTTTCTCCCTCCCTCCCTCCTCTCTTATTTTATTTTGATTTTGATAATCTGTTTAAGTAGGAATTGATTTACTCACATTTCGAGCAAGGCTCAAAATGTGAGGATGTTGATTCTTCACTTAAATAAAAAAAAAGAGGAGTGTTATTTTTCTCTTTGTTTATTTTTATTATTTTATATATTTATACCCAGTGCAAAGCATGCATAACTCTGTCTAAGAATTCACATATTTGATTTTGGTTTATGATTAAATTTTCAAAATTTTAAATTGGGATAATATAATTGAAAACATGCATGATATAAATTTTTGAGGTTTTGAGCTATAAAAATTTAATGATATAATCATCTTGTTTGGTAATGAGTCCTCATGTTGAGAATTTAATTGAATAGATTGTAAGAATTTTCAAAAATTAAATTTAAGAATATTGTATGACATGAATGAACCATTCCATGTGAGATTTGAGCCATGAGTCATTTTTACTCATTCTTTTCTTTGATGTGTGAAAATCATTTTAATTAAAGGAAACTAGAACTTGCAATTGGGACCGATTCAAGACCATGCCATATTCCAAAAATCGAGCATATGATCGAGGCACCTAGAAAACCAAATTTTGGCCTTCTTTTGAAATCCAAACCCAAAAATATTTTCCCTTTAGGATTAACCATCTTGAGCCTTTAAGCCTAATTTTTCTTTGAAGCCCTCTATATTATTCCAAGCCTTCTAAAAAGACAAAAAAAAATTTAAACCCAAGTGTGTAAGAATGATATTTATCAAGGCATTACAATTTATGATCATTATAAATTTCAATCGGTATTCAAAAATCCAATCAAAAAAAAAAGAGAGAAAAATGTTGAGTCTCATTCAACACAAATAAATTGTAAATGACAAAGCAAATTAGACATAGTCTAATGTCATGCAAAAAAAATATATATATATATATATATTAATGATCATAAATTTTAAATAAAAATATGCCTTATTAAGATAGAATTACTTCTTGCCACTTCTCAGCCCAATAATTCCTTTCCACACCAAATGTTACAGCCGTATGCCCCATTATAACCCTTAAATAAGACCTCATGATCTCGATTTAATGAAATGAGCCGGTGGCGAGTTGGTCCAATTGCAAGCATATGGAATAATTTTATTAAATTTGATTATGAGTGCTCATTGATAAAACCCCTTTTTGAGAGTGAGTGAAATTTCCATTTCTACTATATGTGAGGCTCTGCTTTTAATTATGTTCATGTCATACTTTAATTCTAGAATTAAATCAATGGATTTTTCTAAACATGATATTCATGAAGAACTATCAATAATGACTGATTTGTAGGCCTGATTAAGTGAGAAGTATCATTTTATTAAACACTGCAATCAAGAGAATTTAATACTTGTAGTTTTTGATTGTCTTATCCCAATCTGAAAAGAATGAAATTTTTGAAGCCACGAAAATAGATTGAATATGCAGCGTCTATGCTCTTAGGAGCACTGACTCTGACTGCTCGGGGACGATCAGTATTAAATGTGAGGATGTGGTAGCTTAACCGAGATGCGTTTCTGATGTGGAAGATCAGATTAACTACGACGACAGAGCGTACTACGCAATCAGGGCTCTGATACCAGTTTGTTGCGGAAGTGTACCCAAATTAACCAAATGCAGCAAAATAAATAGACACAGAGAATTTACATGGTTCGGTCAAATCGACCTACATCCACAGGCAAAAGGAGAAACAAATTTTACTATGAGGGGAAATATTACAAAAGGGTTTGGACAATAATTTTCGAACCCACAAAAACCACTTAATTCAAATGTAGACTCCTCACAAAAGAAAAGCCTACCAAAACACCAGCCTAAGACTCTCTAAATTCAGCGGGCAGAAGAAGACATAAGCTGCTTTTGCTAATGCTTCTTTACTTTGCTGAATTGGTGCATTTCTTAAGGCATCCTGGTATGCCTATTTATAGGCAATTGAGGACTGCCAATTTATCTAGCATCGATGTGAGGTTTAGGATGGTGGCTGTGCCACCTACCCCACCTACTAATGGCGCCACGTGCAGCACCACCTAACAAGTGAGACCAATAAATAGGCCTAACGTTCAAAGGATAATATAATTAGTATAGATAAAATAATCTCGTAATAAAATGGAAAATGCAGATTGACAACCCTAAATCTGGATAGGGGTGAAGGAAAAATAAAATAAAATAAAAACCGAAATTGATGTTTTAAACCGGCCAATATAATCACTACAAGAAATTCGCGGCAAGGCGACGAATTTAGCGATGAAATTTTATTGAAGTAGTCGCCTGGTGGACTTCATCGCCTTGTTCGTCGCCTAAAGTGCTAGGCGACGAAATACTTTCGTCCCCTACCCGCAAAATTCTTGTAGTGAATTTAGACTGCGACTATCTACATACCTCATTTTTACTAAACACACATCATCTCGTAGGGTTCGATTTTTTTGGATTTTGTGTGAGCTATGTATTTAGTAAAGTTAGTAAGTTATGGTATGTAAGATAGATAATGAATATTGTTTATTTTTAATAAATAATTATAAGTATATAATAGTAAATGTTTATGGTGCATATTAGTTATTGTATGATTTTTTAAATTTGAGAATGGTGTATATTAAGTTAATGGTGTGTGTAGTAGAAAAGTGGTGTGTAGATAGCCGTGGTCTATAATTTATGTGATATACTCCCTTCGTGTTTTTATATTATTTTTCTACTTACCATATATTTTAACCATTAATTGCTCAAATTGTATAGAATTAAATATTATAAAAATTTGATATTCTAAAACTAGATTATTAGACGAATCAAACATCTCACTAGACTATATTTTTTCCTATATTACTCCGCTAAAATATTTAGTCAAAATTACTCAATTAACAATGGCAACTATGCAAAGTAACAAGAAATAGATCTAGATAGGGAGGGAATGTATATTTATGTTTCATACACAAAACCGCGAACTTAAGCTTTCAGAACCCTATACTACTCACACCAACTTTGTTTGGTATTGACCACCTTCTTTTGGATATGACGTTGTTATCGCAAGAATTTGGATAACAACAAACAGTAAGCCTCTTGCACGCTAAGACGGTATAATTTGAATAAAAACTCTTTCGTTGGATTGCACCTTCAAAAAAGTTTAAGAACAATGAACAGGAAACGAGTCCCTTGCCCACTGTTGATTACAAGAACTAAGTTTATCTACCAACTATGAACTACAGACTACAAACTACGCTAAAACTAGGATAAAATAAAAGAGCAGATTTGCTGTGTGGTGTTGATTGTCCATTTCCTCTGCAGCCTTGATCGGTATTATAGGAGGTGATGTAACCGCTGTAGAAGAACTGCTCCATGATCCAAGCCTTTAATAACTGTCCCGCTTGTACGCCTCAGCCTAAACTACTACGCGTGGTTGTTTGTGTCGCTTAATATGCTATCCTCCTTGGGGCCAATCGGTCTAGATGATACACTATCCCTTGGTCCTGGCATAGGTGATTGTCCCTTTGGTCTTGGACTAACGGGCAGATAGGTGACTGTCCCTTTGGCCTGACGGGCAGATAGGTGACTGCCTCTTTGGCCTGACAGGCAGATAGGTGATTGTCCCTTTGGTGTTGGCCTAAGGGGCAGACAGGTGACTGTCCCTTTGGCTTGACGAGCAGATAGGTGACTGTCCCTTTGGTTTTCCTTCTGCTCCAGCGTCTTCCCCTTCATCGGTTTTCGCTCAGAAAAATTTCAGGTACCGAAATCACAATCTACGCGTCGATCTTCATTCCCCCATCAGTTCCCACCATCTCGCACTTATCACGGGTAAGCTTTCTTAATCTTTTCATTCCCTCTCAAATGTATGATACGACGTCCCTGTATCTTTCACTCTGGAAATTTGATTGGAAATTTTAAAAGCAACGACATACTGTCTTGGAAATTTTGATTGGTGATCTCTTACCGCACTTATGAACCGTCACCATACTGTCTTAGTAATTTATTGATTTGAATCTCTTATTCCCTCCTACTTTGGACCTTGTTGCGCCCCCTTTTCTTTCAAAATTAATAGGCACTAAATTGTTTGTGAGATAATAGTTGCGGTGGAATGTGATAAAATTGAAGACCTCCTTGGTCTATAATTAATTTTTTGTCGTTGAAACCTTTTTAGATAGGCCATGGAATCAATTCCTACTTGATGAAACTGTCTACTAAGATCATAAAAAGAAAATTAGAAATTTATAAACCAGTCACTAGCATCACAATAGAGATGTATGATCTAGAAGAGCAATTAGTCTTAATATGTCATTGGCTATTTGGTAGCCATGATCGTTCAGGCCTAAAAGGTAAGCACAATATTTGTGATTTTTTATACTACTCTTTAATCCTATTTGATGTTATTTTTTACCACATTTGGTGAAGCTTGTACCTGAGATCGCCATGCAGTTGAATTGGACATTCTGTTAATCAATATATAACATTGGTCAAGCTAGAATAATTAGTCCTTGCCAATGTGAATAATTGCCCATCCTATCAAATGACCTGTAAATTGGAGATAATATATTACCAAATAATAATTGGTAAGTAGTCAATTGGCAATTACTAGTTGATAACAATTCCTAATGATAACTACTGCTCCTGGCCTCTTCATTCCATCCTACCCATTAAGCTCGTTGAGCATTCATTTAAAAAATAGTGAAGCCAAATGAACTCTGGTCTTATCCTTGTCACCAACTGTGATCACTATCCAAGAAATTCTTTTAATTAGCTCAATTTGGCTTTAGTATTTTTGTTCTAGGCGATGCTAAGCTCTTGCCAAAGTTGAATTTTCCAATTTACACTTTTTTCAGGCATTTGCTTAGTCTCGTTATAGCATCCTATAGACTGAAAGCCACGTCTTCTTTCTCTTTTTTGGCCGCCCATGATAACTTTTGAACATTTGCTTTGTTCTTGTGAGTAAACTTTTACCATGTGCTTCTATTATGTTTTTCATATAATTAGAATATTCAGGCATTGTTTACTTGACGGATAATATGTTATATTCAATGGTAATATTTTGAAGCTAACCAGTTCATAACATGGTCGAAATCTTAATAGGTATGGCTGACATCACTACTGCATCCGATCCAATATTTCCATTCGGGATTAATGTGGCCCCACAAAGGTCAGCCACAGCATTGTCATTATTGGGCAACACTCCTCCTGACCCACTTCTCCAGTGTTCAGGTTCTACCGTGCAGGTCCTCCGACCATTTTTCCTTACCCCTACTGATGCTGGAGAGGCACCTGGCTGTTTGTTGGGTCATGGGAAAAACATTTTGGCACATTACAAGGGACTTAAATTAGATTGTTTGAGGGTACGGATTCGATCTATGCCTTCTCTCCCTGATATGTACATTGATTGGTACAATAGGACTCGCCCATTTAAGGAGGAGCATTGGCGTAAGTATGGTATTGACCAATCCATTAAATCCTCCACACTATCCTTTGAGGCTAGGGAAGGTTTTTTGGCCACTATGATGTGCTTTTGGGATTTGTCAGTGAATGGCTTCCTATTTCCCCATGGCATGATGAGCCCTACTTTATTGGGCGTAGCCTTGCTTGCCCGACTTCCTATTGCTGGGAAGGACGTTGCCACTATCCGTGATGCCCCTTCATATAACATCCAATATCAGAAAGGGACGGCCATTTCATATAAATCATTTAACAACAGTAACCGAGGCGAGGAGGATTCGCCGGTTACTCTAGAAGAGCATGTGACTTTTCTCTTATGTTGGTTGAATAGATATATCTTTTGTGCTGGTAGCAAATATATCATCCTTCATCATATGGACTTGGCTTGCTTGTTGGCTGCAGGGGGTCGAGTAGCGTTGGGCACCATGTTTCTTGGCGGATCTGTATAGAGGTATCAACAAATTCACTGAAATGATTCGCACTGGTACTGCTCCCTCGTCCAGTATTAACGGTCCCAGTTGGTTTTTGGAAATTTGGTTCAGACTGTATTTCTCTATCGGGATGCCATATGGGCAACGGGTAGAATTTCCTAGGACTTCCACAGTTTTTCCTATAGCTAATGTGATAGCCTCCATCTCCCAATCCAATTCATTGATTGATTTGGTTCGTGAAGTTTTGTCTCGGGCTCGTAGTGATGATGTTTTTTTCCCGTATCAGCGCCACATGCATTTGGCGTCCTACCTCTTATGGAAGGATCCAGCCTTGCCATTCCCTTTCGATGATGACTCATTTACCAGAGATGATACGACCTCATGGGATTGCATCACCAGGCCCCGACATCTCTTGACCAGCAAGTTTTTACTCAAAAAGAAGGTTTGGATTACATCAGAGCCTTACATGCCACACTGTTTCGCCCGCCAAATGGGATGTTGTCAGGGCATCCCTAATGATCTTACCTTGGCCGGTCTTTCCCCTCAGAAGAACACTAGGGGTCTCATCATTGTTGAGCATGTGGCTTCTTATGCAGCCAAAATACAGTCTTACTTGGGCCATAGATCTATACTCCCTTTCAAGTTACAGGCATGTTCTCTCAGGACAACCCCAACCTGGTGGTCTACTTTCTGGAGTAAGTGTGGTCATTCTGTTGATCACTACCTCAAGTTCTTGGGTACGGATATAAAAATGGTGCCAAAGAATAGTAAGTCTAAAGCTTCTACCATTTTTACACCGCCTGGGAGTCCAACGAACACTGGAAGCCCTAGACCGCTTCGGTCTTCCAAGAAGCGAAAAAACCCTGGGAATACCCAACCGTCTTCTTCCAAAAACCGAGATGTCGGCTCCATTACAGACCCAGTTGTCTTCTCAGGCAAATGCACTAAACGACGAACTGTTTTAAGTTTGTTCATGTTTATTAGCTAATTTCCACATTTTTTCTTACAGGTAGGTACCTCCCTAGACCTTCTCATGGTCCTCTTACTTGGCCTCCCTTAGGCTCTGCTCCTTCTACTCGGCAGGTCAGTACACCTTATTTTTTACCGCTAGATATATACATATACATATATATATATCATATTTTTCATTTCTCAATGTGGATCAACAGTCATCTGCAGGCCAATCTCTCACCCATGATTCGGTCGCCTCAGTTCGGAGACTCTTTCAGATGATGAGGTATAGCCTTTGCTTTGTTAATATTTGGGTATCAACGACGTATGTAACTTTTTTTTCTTCCATTAAATCTTTTCATGTTCCCCAGGCCAATTCAGAGGGTCCTGAATGCTCAGCTTCCTCCGGCCCGGAGTTAGAGGTATGCTTATTTTATATCGAAAACTTCATCCACCATTGTTGTTGGTTTATATCGGTCTGTACGTTTACTATTCATACAGGATGACTCCTATGTTGTCGAAACGGGACGCAGGCTCAAACGTAAGCATGATACTTCATCAGTTGGCCGGTCTCGTCTTGGAGCTAGTTTGGATGGCCAAGTGACTGGCTCACCAATAAGAGATGTTTCCCCTCCCAACTCGGTATGCATGCCCTATCATATATATACATGTATGCATGTATTTTAGGCATGTATATATATATATATATATATATTTATTGTTTTGGGTAAGTAATTAGCCCTTTTGTTGCAGGCTGAGTTGAGGGAGATACAGCAGAAATCCAAGCATGGCCATGACCAAGTAGTAGGTCCCGCTATGATGGAGAGACGGTCTAAGCACGAAAATGATCGAGTGGTAAATCCAGTGGTGGACGCTCAACTTGGCCACCAAGGAAGTATTTCTCCATCTAAGCCAAGCATCCCTTTCCCTCACTCAGCTGTCGTGCTTATGGCTGATGCCGGGACGGCGTTAGAGACGGGCAACGATTCACTACCACTGGACATGTCCGATCCTGTTGCCAAGGTTGGCAACGATTCAGTGTCGCGGGTCGTATCTGACGCTCCCATCACATCGCTATACATCCACATATATATACTATATAATATTTATATTTTATGCCTGGAAGCCAAGTTTCAACATATTTCGCGGTCATCATTTGTAGGTGGTTTCTGCCGACACTGGTTCGATTGATGCTTCTCAAACAACCAATGGGGCTATTGGAGCTTTCACCTCCACTAATCCATTGCCCATAGGCAATATCCCTGGTTTGCCACCTGCTACTATGGCTCGTTCTAATCCTCCCATAGGAGTAGAGTTGACCAGCCAGGTAGGCAACTTTCATTTACGTTTATACAAGATAATCTAATTTCAACTAGATCTCACCATCATCCTTGTGATACAGCCCCCTACTCATGCTTCGGGTCCCATAGATAATACTCCTTCAGTGGTCACGACCAATGTAAGCTCGAAAATCCAGGTAGTGACCGCCTTCCTTTATTTTTTCACTAATTGGTTGGCTCATGGATTATGTTGATCATTATCACTGTATGATGTATGTAGGATGCTTCTGTCCATGTGCGCGTTGATGATGCTTGTCGGTGGCGGACTCCTAGCTTGTCCGAGCTTATTGAGCGTTTGACTGGGACTTTGGTACATGATGTGACATTTGATGATTTTTGTCAGGTGGAGATTGCACTGTCAGACTATTTAGTACCGGGCGTGATGGCTGATAGCAAGATCAAGTTGGTCGAAGGGGTCATGCGAGATATCGCTCATCTTCGTGTAATGGTGCCTCCGATCGCGGCGGAGTGTGACCGGGTGGACACTTTGGTTCCCCCTTCTCATCTTGCCACTTTGAAGAACGAACTTCAGGCCTCAACTTCTCGTGTCCAGGCATTGCGCCTTCAAGAAGCAGTAGTGGGAGAAAAGATTCAACAGAAAAAGAAGGAGTTGGAATTGTTGGAGGCTGAACAACAAGGGATTGTCGAGCAACGCCAGGAGGAAGAAGGAAAATCTACCATGTTAGCTGACAGTCTGGCCACTGAAGACAGGAGGTTTAAGTCCATCAAAAATACTTGTCAAGCCTCGGCATGGGAAAACATGAAAAGTCTTTCCAAGATATGGGATGATGTCATCGAGACCTTGAGGTCTTTGCCCCGATAGGCACTTTCTTTCCTTTGGTTTTTGGATATTTAGTTTTAGGTCTTTGTTCCGATGAACGTCTTTCTTTTGTTATTCTTTTCCCATTTTGACAATACTATATGGATATGCATATTTATTTACAGCTTATATACATATTTTTATATGCATCGTACATTTGACATCTTCATGAATAGTCTTTGTTAGCGCCAATTTTTTTTTTTAAAAAAAACAATAGAAAAAATAGTTGGCACCAATTAGACAATACATGCCCGATAAAACAGCTTAGATCTCAAATTCTGAGAAACGACAACCTGATTTTTATTTATTTGGCATACCACATGGCCAGATACTTCTCGTATAGTTCCAACCATAAAACCACATACTTGCTAGATAAGTTTTACCGGGCTTGTTCTCTCGTCCCTATATAAGGTCCCAACACAGGTCACAACTTGAAGTACTTTCAAACATTGCCATCTTCTCGACATGTCAAGCAGAATTAAGGTTGACAACTGGGCAGAAGTTCTCCAGCCCCTCTTAGTGAATCAACATCCTCGGGGTGATGATGCGCGGCGTCTTGAAGTCTTACTCATGGATATTGATGCCACCGTGAAGTTTTCACTTAAGGGAAAGAGAACTCTGGAAAGGGCGATCGACTTCTTAACTAGGGTGTGTGATGATTACCCTTTTCTTGAAACAACATTGGCCCATTACAAAGAGGCCGATGAAGAGTTGAAAAAGTCATCCGCCTCCCTAAATCGCTTCGTTCAAATTGTAGATTGGAGGGATAATAAATTAGGTCTCGATCTTGACCCGTATACCACCCTGCTTACATTGGCTGTTGAAAAGGATCTCCATGAGATCGCCACTTCCATAGGGACTAGTGAAGCAAACAAGCTTGAGTATCAGATCACTTGGGAAAAACTACTGCGCGGACTGGATGAATTATTCGAGGAAGAGCCAACAATGAAAACAGGACCAGGATCACTCCACTAGGCCCCATTTTGATTTTTCCTTTTGTCTTTATCTTTCTGTTAATGGCCTCTCTTTTGTACTCCGGCTTTTGGCAATTATATTTGATATTTACCATTATTCAATCTTGATTTATAATTTACCATTATTGTTCTTATACTCCAGGAACACGTTTATAGCTATTTTTAGCTTTAGAAAATATTCGAAAAAAAATCGAATTCATTATAAACAGAATGCAAATCTTGGCTTAATAAAAGTAACAATTCCATCAGCCATGTACATATCAATCTAACAGATCAAGAATTCAGTTCCTACTCACGCGCCCAACCATATATTGGTCAGCAATGTTGTTAGGGGTTGAAGGGATTTCGACATCGTCACGCAGCAAACTCCATATAAAAGGCGCACCACTACTTCTAGCAGTCTTACTCCACTCTATAGCCTTTGCTTTTCACTACTCAACACTACCTGTACGATCATGTCTACAGTGCCACAGACGATTACCCCTGATAATTGGTTGGGGCAACTCCAACCATTCCTTGTGGGCAATCATCCTGATGGAGATAACGCGGATGACCTAGAAATTCTTCTCTGTGATATGGTCACCAGTCTGTCATTTTCCATCCAAGGGAAGCGAACTCTGGATCGATGCTTGGACTACTTGGAACGGCTTCAGCTAGACTATACTCGGGCAGTGGAGGACGTCGAAAGATGCCACGAAGCTGAGCATCTGCTCCATCGACAAAAAGGTCAATTAGAGGACATCATAAGCTATCTTGATGAGCACGATGATCTGGGCGTTCTTCTTCGGCCTTTCTTGGACTTTCAAAACACCCTCAATGAAGTACTCGAGGATCTCATCCAACAACGTCATACATACCAAAGCGAGGTTAAGGAATTCCAGACAAACTGGGAGGACTTACTTCCGCAGCTTCAGGCTCTGATCGACGAACATCCTACTCCTAGGGTTGTTCGTCTGTTCCGTTGATCGCCATCATTTTGTATTCTCTTCCCAATACGATGGGAAGTACTTTTTCAAATAACGAGCATTTATGCTCTCATGTTTTTATTTTCCATCCTTGTTAATAAGTGCAAATGCTCCATTTCCAAGATCAGTTTGGATGATGTAAGGTCCTTCCCAATTGGGGGACCATTTCCCTAGTTCGTCGTTTTTCTTTTGTAATGCCAAAATCGTTTTCCAAACTAAATCACCAACATGAAATGGATTGGCTCTAACCCACTTATTGTAATACTGAGCCCTTCGTTGGGCTTCCCTTTCCATATTATCAATTGCTTTTAATCGGTCAGAACTAGTTTGTTCAAGTTCCCTCATAAGCATAGTTTCATGAACATCACTTTGAACCATCTCCACATTCATGGTACGGCTACTGGGCACTGTGACTTCCATGGATAGTACTGCATCTTGGCCATAAGTTAGCCTATATAGAGTGAATACCGTGGCAGTACTTTTGGTGTTTCGACTAGCCCATAATGCCATAGACAAATTTTCATGCCATTTCCTAGGCTTGTCTTCAATCATTTTTTTGATAATATTAAGTAAGATCTTGTTGGCCGACTCAGCCTGGCCATTTGCCTGGGGATAGTATGGAGACGAGTGGTACAGCTTGATTTTAAATGAGGATATGTAACTAGTGAATTGCTCTCCAACAAATACTGGTCCCCCTATCAGTGGTAATGGAGTGGGGTATCCCATACCGATGGATAATATTTGAGTCGATGAAATCAATAACATCCTTTTGAGCTACTGACTTCAAGGGAATGGCCTTCACCCACTTAGTAAAGTAATCTACAGCTACGATAATAAATTTATGCCCTTTGCTTGAGGGCGGATGGATCATCCCTAAGACGTCGATGGCCCAAGATTTAAAGGGCCATGGTTTGATCATGTAGTTTAAGTCACACACCGGGACATGTCTAAGGCTGGCGTGCCTCTGACATGCCTCACACCCTTGGCCATACTTAATGCAGTCCTCATATATGGTAGGCCAATAGTACCCATATCGGTGGATAGTCCATCGCATGTTCAGGCCTGCCCTATGAGCTCCGCAAATGCCTTCATGGACTTCCGCCATAACTTTCTTGGCTTCTATAGGTCCCAGGCATAGTAAGAGAACATCTTCGACTGTTCACTTATACAAATCATCCCCCATTAGGGTAAACCTTAAAGCCTTGGCTTTAAGCTTTCTATCATCAACTGGAGAATTTTAAAATATGCAATGATCTCTGATCGCCAGTCAGAGGGCCTTGGTGCCATAGTGTCATTGTTGCATGTCAAAGGCAGAGTTGGTCCCCGGAGTGTCGTATTAACTGATGTGTCGGGTATAGGATTATCCATTTTCTCCGGGCTCCCATCTTCCTGAGGTGTCTTATTCCCCACATAAGATTTCTCACCATCAGGTATGGGATTTTTTAGTTCATGAATCTCGCCCTTGGGGCGGTACTTAGAGGCCACCTGAGCCAAGCGATTGGCTTCTTCATTTTCGTCACGTGAAATTTGCTCAAACGTAACGTCAGCTATTTTGGCCAATAAGTCATGAACCCGATTTTGATATCCCATCATAATAGAGTTTTTGCAACCATAAGCCCCGAGCACTTGATTAATCACCGAGAGTCTCCTCTGATTATTACAGTTTGGACTCCTCTCATGACTAATGTCTCAAGCCCTAAGATCAAGGCTTCGAACTCAACAGAGTTGTTAGTTATTGGTCCTAGCTTTAGGTATAACCTAATCCTTTGGCCCTCCGGGCCCTCAATGCTGACCCCTGCTCCAGCCCTAGAGCTACAAGATGATCCGTCAAAGTGTAAGACCCATGGCACAGTCTCTACACTCTCAATCTCATAATCCTATTCATTATCCATACTCACTTCATGGTCAGCCAAGAACTCAGCTACTACCTGACCTTTAACTGCTGCAGTCGGGATGAAGTTTAATGAGAATGGAATCAACTTGACAGCCCAGTTCAACAATCAACGCTTCATCCTGGGTCGTTTGAGCATAAATTTCACCACGTTATATTTGGACACTACATCAGTGTCTCTAGGCAGGATGTAATGTTCCAGTTTGGTACATGCATACACCAAAGAAAAACATAATTTTTCTGCAAAGTGATAATTGAGCTCCCGGCCAGCTAGAGTTTTGCTTAGATAATAAACGGCCCTCTCTTTCCCGTCATCCCAGTCTTGAGTCAACAGACAACCGATTGCTACATCGGAAGAAGCTAGATATAGTTTTAACCTTTTGTCTGGCCTGGGTGGCACTAGCACTGGGGGGTTGGTCAAGGAATGCTTGATTACTTCTAAAGCTTCATCTTGCTCAGGCCCCAATTCTATGTCAGGCCCTATCTTCCCTTTAAGTAATTTAGTCAGAGGGTTCACTTGTCAGGTGCATTGGCAATAAACCTTCTAAGATAGTTAACCTTACCCAGTAGGCTTTGCACCTCTTTGACCGACCTTGGGGGCGTAATATTGATGATAGCCTTGGCTTTGTTGGCATCGACCTCTATCCCTTGTTGATGTATGAGGAACCCTAAAAAATTCCCGGCCGACACCCCAAAGGCACATTTTGCTGAATTCATTTTTAGGTTGTATTTCCTCATCCTAATGAAAGCTTGTTCGAAGTCTTGTAAGTGTTGGCAAAAAGTTGGGGACTTAACAATTACATCATCGATGTAAACCTCCAAAGTTTTGCCAATTAGGTCATGAAATATGGTGTTGATTGCCCGTTGATGAGTAGCGTCTGCATTTTTTAGGCCAAAAGGCACGACCACCCATTCGTAAATACCAATGGCTCCTGGACACCTAAAAGCAGTCTTAGAGATATCCTCCTCAGCCAAGTTGATTTGGTTATATCCTGCGTAACCATCCATTAGTGAGAGTATTTTGTGCCCGCAGCTGCATCGATTAACATATCAGCTATAGGCATAGTATACTCGTCCTTTGGTGTGGCAAGGTTAATGTCTCTGAAATCTATACAGATTCGCATTTTACCATTCTTTTTGGTAACCGGGACTATATTGGACAACCACTACGCATATTGGCATGGCCGGATGAATTTGGCGTCCAATAATTTTTTATTCTCTTCTGTAATTTTCGGTAATAACTCTGGGTTAAACCACCTTGGAGCCTGCTTTACAGGTCTATAGTTAGGCTTAATTGGCAACCGATGCTCAATCAGTTTTCTATCTAATCCTCGCATAACAGAATATTCCCAAGCAAGGCAATCCTGATGCTTTACCACTAGTTTGACTAAGTCATTCTGTTGGTCGGTTGGCCATAGTCCACTGACCATGATTGGTCTATGTGTCTTAGAATCACCAATATTAAACTCGACCAGTGGATCTTGAGCATAAACAGTTGGCTCATGCTTTTCTAATAATTCAGGTCATTCATAAGGAGGTTTCTTTACTTCATTTTCTACTTGGCCTACATCAGAACGAACCATAGACAAAGAATTTAAAGAACAACTTTCATTACTAGAACTTGACATTTATTCAATATTTCATCAGAAATTAATATTTCTGGCTATCTGAGCCAAGTCTTAAAGCAGAAACGTCTAGTAAAAAATATAACCCCTCCTAGTGAACCTGCAATTAGGCATGGGGTATGCACCAACTATCCCACTCATACTAAGGGGTGGGACTAAAGTTTCATAGAACATAGTGTCACTAGCACTGGCCCCGACAAGCCCTGAAATGGGTTTTGATGGGCCACCACATAGATCACCTTATCACCATCCCAAAAAGCTAGCTTTTGATGCAGATTCGACGGGACGTACTTGGCTGAATGGATCTAATCTCGTCCGAGAAGAGCAGAGTAGGTAGTAGTTGCATCCACTACGAACAAGACAGTGGACACCACTTTAGGGCCTACTCCAATTTGAACAGTCAACATACCCAAAGGTTTAGTGGCATGACCAGTGAAACCCGCCAACTCCAGATCTGACTCGGCAAGATCATCAACTGTTTTTCCTATCTTCTTGAGAGTGATGAGAGGGATCACATTATACACTGCTCCGTTGTCGATAAAAACTCGGTTGAACCTTTTCCCGTTGATGTAAGCTCAGACGTACAAGGGTTAGAGATGACGCGGGACATCTACAGATAGGGGCTCAAATACCACTGGTGGGATAATTCCATGATTTACATCGGGAACCTCCTCCTAAAAAGCTGCATGTACATACGCCCAAGCTGGTTCTTCAAAAGACTGGACACTGGCCACCTTATGCTTGGATCCAGATGCCTCTCCCTGCATTAGCGCATGTGTCATGTTAATAGGCATAGCGATCTTATCCGTTGTCCCATCAGGCACCTCATCATTCACAGATGACTCAATCGACTGGTCGGCCTCCACATTCTTCATCTTCTTTGGTGACTCTCGCTCATCGATTGGCATCTTTGAGCTGCCATTTTTGTCTTCATCGACCATGAGTGCCTCAAGCTCTTCTGTGGTGGAATCTCCGAACTGAGTTGGGGCAAGGTCATTGTCAAACTCATAAGCGACCTTGTTGACCCTTTGGCAATAGGCACACTTAAGACCTTCATCCACCCACTCTCCCTCTTTAAGTTCATCAACTGTCACATTAGGAAGGAAGTTTTGGGTTGTCTCAGTTTTCCCAGAGGTAACCACCTTGGTGTCCTTAGCAGGGTGTGACGGCCCATCACTGTTGGCATCTGTCTCCATTTCGTTACTTTCCTTTTGACAAGGACCTCCTAGATTCCACATTGACAGTGGAGCTTTTGTGGGTAGGATGGGTTCACTTCTCTTTGATTTTTCCCGTTGGGCAAAAGCATATTGCCTTTTGGCCCTGCGTATCTGTGTTCGGGTCATCCCTGAGAAACGGGGATCCATATCCACAGGCGGAGGTGGAGCATTTTGTACCCACTGCATCGGGTTGACCTGAGCCATTGGTAGGCGCCGGGTAGGCCTTCGCCAAATTATGGCTCCATTTCTTATTTGAACCTCATAGATTCCATCTGGATATGTCCAAGCCTGGGCTACTTGACCAGTATGTTGGTGAAGAACTGGGGAAGCCGATGGTCGGCCTTGATACCCCCTATTCCATCCGTCACGGTAACCACCCCTAATCCTTGCTAAAAGTTGTCCACGATCTGGATACCTTGTCGACCGAGGTGGTGGGCTAGAGCCCTGCCTCCTATCCTCCTCTTGATGAGCCCTTTGATGATGGGCCGTGGGTGGTAACGGATTCCTAGCGTAGGTTGAAGGTTGTTTTCTTTTGTCACCCTGGCGTGGGTAGTCTATACCTTTTCCCTTTGAATCCCTTTCAGGTGAGCGATCTGCACTCCTTTTTGTGGCTCCCTTTCCATCGACCCCGTCTACCTTGAAGGGCCTGCCTACATAGTAGCCATCGTGAGAGGTGGGAATGGCTCTTCGTCTACTCCCATCTAGAAAAACTTCAAGCGGCCAATGCGTAAGGCCTTGTTGATTTCAGCTTAAAGTGGTGGCATTGGGTTGTAGTATGTGTGAACGAGTTATGCATTTTGCAGTAACTTCTTCCCTTGATTTCTTCCGCAGTAGCCAAACGTTGGCCTCTAGGGAGCCGCATTTGTCCTTCTTTGAGGAGGACATAAAAAATCTCATCGACCTTACTCACATCAAACATTGGCTCCTCACTGGTGCCATTTTTCTGGGGCGGTTTTGCCTCTGAGATAGCCTTGGCGGCATTGGGTTGTAGTTTAGGGCAAGGGAAATGCTTCCCTTTCACTAGTTCTGCCACCGCTTGCTCAGCTACCTCCACACCAGCGATCTCCACACCAGACACCTCGCCGTCAATTTTCATATCTAAATATTCAAGTGCTTCGATATTCGAAATAGGTCGGTTGTATTTTCTAGGGTGATTTGCAGACTCCTCGTCCTTAAATAATGTTTCCATGCGAAACGCCTTTGAGGTTAGTGATGAAAGATCTGGGATATCGTGGGCAGTTAACTGCTTTCTATAAGTGGGTGCCATATTCCTGACCACGATCTTGGTCATTTCAGAATCATCTAATGCGGTTGAGCAACGTGACTTCAACCGTCTCACCCTTTCTATGAAAGCTATGACGGTTTCCTTGGGCAATTGTTTGGCATCCACTATGTCAGTAACTGACACTATTGGTACTGGGTTGAAGAAACGAGTGTGGAATGCCCCCTCCATGTCTTCCCACGTTCTGAAGTGGCCAGGAGGTAAGTTGGCAAACCACGAAAATGCGGTCTTAGTTAGTGATAAGGAGAATAACTGCATTTTGTAGTAGGGGTTTCTTGCATTTTCTCCTAACTGGGTTGTAAACCGCCGTATATGTTCAATAGTAGACGAGTCATCTTCACCTGAGAAGGTGGAAAAGTCAGGCGGCCTGAAACCCCTAGGAAGGGGATGATCACGAGTAATGGCCTCGGGGTATGGCTTCTGATATGCCATTCGACCCGTTGGCCTCACAGTGAAACCAAATTGATCCCGTAACATATCTACAAGGATATCAGGGTCGATGACGGGGCCTTGCGGAGGAGCTGGCATGTTAGGGTTGAGATTATAGCCATTAACTCGTATCCCTAGGTTTTGGGGAGTATGCACCATGGGAGGCGCGTAATGGTTATTGGGACCCGATGGATTGACCAAATGTGGCCTCCACGGTTCCTGATTTCCACCTAGCTCTCCCATTGGCCGTATTGGAGATATATCCACTGAATAATTCTCCACATTGGTAGGGACAAAAGCGAGTTGTCCTCCCAATGGGATATTGTTGGGGTACGTCGTTGCCGGCCGCTTGCCCTTGTTGTTACTTGCTTCTGGCCGATCATAATTCTGTGATTGCACCTCCCCCATGCCAAAAGTTGGTATAACTGGGAGTGGAGTGAGCATCTGGCCTTGCCCTAAGGGTAGGCCATTTGTTGTTCTGGGTGGGAAGTTGCCCATGTTGGCCACGGATGGCCCTTGAGCAAAAAATCCCTGGGGTGAGGCTTGTGCGGATAATTCATTCCGCATAGCCGCCAAACGGTTGTCCAATAATTCTGTAAATTGATTTATCAGATTTGGTATTAAGTCCATTGGTACAACATTTATACTGACAGTATTATGCCCTGTCGTGGGCGGTACAGGTGGTGGCGGTATTCCGCCAGTAGTAGTGCTAGTGGATGTTCTTGGCGTGGACGTATTTATCCGGGATATCACTCGTGACCTTAACACCAAGCTATCCAAACTCGGGATATTCTCCCACTGTGGTAGCCAATTTGTTATCGCAAGAATTTGGATAACAACAAACAGTAAGCCTCTTGCAGGCTAAGATGATAGAATTTGAATAAAAACTCTTTCGTTGGATTGCACCTTCAAAAAAGTTTAAGAACAATGAACATGAAACGAGTCCCTTGCCCGCCGTTGATTACAAGAACTAAGCTTATCTACCAACTATGAACTACAGACTACAAACTACACTAAAACTAGGATAAAATAAAAGAGCAGATTTGTTGTGTGGTGTTGATTGTCCCTTTCCTCTGCAGCCTTGATCGGTATTATAGGAGGTGATGTAACCGCTGTAGAAGAACTGCTCCATGATCCAAGCCTTTAATAACCGTCCCGACTGTACACCTCAGCCTAAACTACTCCACGTGGTTGTTTATGTCGCTTAATATGCTATCCTCCTTGGGGCCAATCGGTCTAGATGATACACTATCCCCTTGGTCCTAACATAGGTGATTGTCCCTTTGGTCTTGGCCTAACGGGCAGATAAATGACTGTCCCTTTGATCCTGGCCTGATGGACAGATAGGCTTAATTGATATGTTTATTTTATTTATTTATTTATTTTTTGGTTATAATAGATGTTTAATACAATTATGTAACTATGAATATTTTAAAATGTATATTATAAGTAAAAATTATATAAAATATTACTCCTTCCGTCCCAGCCAACTTGTCATGTTTGATTTTTTTGCACTGTTCATTGTTTAAGTTTGAATCCTTTTTATTGAAGTATATATTTGAAAAAAATAATCGAGTTGGGTCTTGTTAAATTCGTATAATCATGTAGTTTTAGAATATATATTTTACATTATTTTTTGGTACGTTATACATGTTTTGAGATATTAACGGTTGAAAAAGTGCATTGGATTGTATGCAGAAGTCAAGCAGGACAAGTTAAATGGGACAGATGGAGTATAATTTAACAATAAACAATGTCAGAAAATCAAACAAACCAATGTAAATTTGACAGAGGAAATATTTTTTTTTTATATGATTTCTATCTTTACTATGACGGATGCTCGGATGCTCTCATGGGGATGCGGGGAAAACTACAGGACCCAATGGGAATCCTCCTCGTTAAAATCTCCAATGGGGATCAGATATTTTTCGGGGACGATGTTTCAGATCAGTTTTGGAGACGGAAATTAATGATAGTCTCCCACTCCAAAACTATCGATCGGTTGTCATTCTTAAGTGTACGAAATGATAGTAATTTGGTTGGTGTATAAAACATTTATGTAATATGTACGTATACAGCTTCATTAGTAGTAACAATTAATTTGTTGATCAGGTGAGGACCATCCAATTCCTGCATTCGGGGGATTCGATCTTTTTTTATTTCCTCATCAAAATTCATGCATCGTAGCTGGACTGAATTGACATCATGTCATTAATTTCTAATACATACAGTATATATATAGAGGGGAGGGGACCCCGACTTGTCCCCCAATAATTAGTCATATAGGGAAGTACAGTAGTCAATGTATATAAAGACTATCATTAAGGCATGCAGCCGGATCAGCTTATTACATTTACGCAATTATATATGCCAAATATGTAACATGTTCCTAATTCTACCAATGTCGATAACATATACTACCGGTGTTATTTAATAACTACACAATTTTTGCATTTCACGCAATTCAATATACATTTTTAACTAATAATAATTTTATATAAGTAAAAATGATAAAAAAAAAATTAATATTCTAAAACTACGTGATTAGACGAATATAACAAGATCTCACTTGACTGTGTTTTATCTTATAGAACCATGTTAAAAAAATTAATCAAAGTTACTCAATTAATAGTTGTTACTACTATGCAAATAGAGCAGATATATGAGAACGGAGTAAGTATAATGTCTAGTTAGGATTTTGGGATTTGGATAGGTTGAATTAGTCCAAATTCATTGCTCTCGTATTGTTTAATAGGGATTTCAAAGTGGTTAAACATATGTATAATATAATCTCTTAGAATGAGTGATTGTTGGTATCCCAATGAGTGATTGTTGGTATCTCACATCGGTTGTGATGTGTCCCCTTTGCTACCTTATATGATTTGGGAGCAACTCCACCTATCACCAATTGGTTTTAAGTGGAAGCCTCTCATCCAATAATTTTCTACAGAGATGTATGAGATTATATTGAGTTTTGAAATGAGTCACTCTAATCTCCTCAGGGAGGATGTACCAATGTTTAATTTGGCTACATCAAAATATATATCACTCTCCTTCTGCACACTACTAGAAAAATTGTGGATTTGATATGTAAAACTGTAGCAGTTAACGAATTTTGATCGCTAAAGCTCTGGTAGCTATCGTATTTCAGTTGCAAATTTGGTCGCTAACCCTTTTAGTGATCAAATTTTATTAAAAATTTTCGGCCGCTATAACAAAAAATTCTTATAGTGGCAGGTTGGGGATTTTGTGTGGAAATTATATGTCAAGGGGAAAAGTTTACATTTGACATAATTTTGTTTTATACATTTTCAGCGACACGTAGATACACATTTCAGCGACATGTTGATATGCATTACAGCGACACACTGATATACATTTCGGCGACACTTGTACACCATTTCAGCGACAATCTAGCTATGAAGAAAACAGTCGCTCCGGATTTTAAAATCCTCGCTAAAATGATATTGTCCTCCGCTGAAATGTACATACTTTCTCGCTGAAATAGTATATTGACTCGTCGCTGAAATGCTCCTTCCTTGTCGCTGAAATGATTTGTTATTAAAATGAACTACTATTATGTTATGACAACTATACCTTTATTAATCTACAATCGTTGGATGCTTTTCAACGGCTATGATGCGTGCTTGGATGCATGTATTGTGTCTTTTAGCCACAGTACCGTAACCGAACCCTTTTAAATTAGGGGCATTCTTAATTTGAGACACTCAATAATGTGTAGCGGGGGCTTAGCTAGTACAATAAGAACAATACCATTTTAGAGTAGTAGTATTATTTTGGGAATCCATATTATATTGGGGGCACCGCGCTTCTCTAGTAGTAGATGATCCGCCAGTGGCGTGCTGCAGTGCCTGCATGCAGAGAGCTACTGAAATAAACGAGGAGCCTTGATTGAGCTCTGCTCGACTTATTAAAGTTCGATAGAATTTGTTGAGAATGTTTTTATTCGTCATTTTATTAAAATAAATTTCTTATAAATAATATAGTACAGTAGTACTTAAAAAGTTTGAACTCGATTTGTTGACAATCTTTTATGACAAACTGAGTTCAAGCTCAGTTTAAACAATGCTCGCTCAATAACCGTGCTCGTCAAGAACTCTAATAAACTCAAAAATTTAGAACTCGGTTTGGCTTATTTATGTGCAACTATGACCTAAGGAAGTAATTTTTTTTTGGTTTTTTTTAAAAAAAAAAATTGAAAATTTAAAGATTATAACGAAAGAATAATGCAAGTTTTTAGTTAAATTCAAATTTTGGAAATGCAATTAGGAGATCGACAATAATTTGGGTTTTGTTGGGTAGGGCTATACTCCCCCGGCCCTGCCATTATATAATTCTACCAATGTGGTAGTTTATTATCCACACAAAAGTAGTAGGTACTACTAGTATTTAATATTTAATATCCATTCCCAGTATCCAGTATAGTCACCAATCGATCGATCGATGTGGGATATCATCCTTATCCTTCCTTCCTTCTTCAATACAGATATTAATAAATGGACTGTGTCTTTGAGTTGGTCAATAATTGGAAATGGACATGAAAATTATATTTGGACATTGAATAATATCATTTGTTGGAGTCTATATAAATAATGCAAATACAAAGAGGAGAAGTTGCTATGAGCTAGCTAGCCTCGCCCTATATAGGTATAGTAGTAATAAGTAGTAAGTACTACATCATACTCTTTGGTGAAGAAAATGGTCGTCCAGACTTGGTCGGGTCTGCTTTGGCTGTTGTTCTCTACACTGCTCTCCCTCGATGATATTACGCCTCCCAATAATTACAAATCCATTACTACTACTACTACTACTACGGGTGACGACGATAATTATGCTGTGGTGTTCGATGCAGGAAGCACGGGCAGTAGGGTTCATGTCTTTCGTTTTAGCGAAAACATGAACCTCGTGCCCATGTCTTCCGCCTCCAATTCTACTATTGAGTACGAGTACTTTCTTGCGGTGCGTGATGTTCTTTACATACATATGTGTGACCATGCATTATTCTTAATATATATAATTAATCATAAAGCATTATTATATAATGATGGCCGTACACAATATATATATATATATATATATAGGTGAAGCCAGGGCTAAGCTCGTATGAAACGGACCCAAATGCGGCTGCATTGTCCCTCAAGCCCCTCCTCGACAAAGCCCAGAGTGTCATCCCCGACAACTTGCTTCCTACAACCCCTGTTAAACTCGGGGTATAATAATAATAATTATTACTTCATGTAATAAAGGAATTTCATTTTAATTTCTAAACACAATCCAAACTGTCGTTACACACATATATATATATATATATATATATATATATATATATATACAGGCAACAGCAGGGTTGCGGTTGCTTCCGGGGACGGAGGCGGAAGCCATACTGGAGGCTGTGAGAAATTTGCTGGAAGAAGATAGCAAGCTCTATTACAAACCTGAGTGGGTTGATTTTCTTACAGGAACAGATGAAGGTGCTTATATGTGGGTATGTACGTTATTCACCTATAATTAACTTTATAGTATTTCTTTTACTTCATTATTGCTTAATAAAATGTGGGTGCTGCTCATAACTTGTGTTCCAAATTATACCTAAAATGAAGTAAAATAACAATTGGTAAAGACGTGACCTAATGAAAATTCAAATGGTCAATTCTAAAATAAAATGTTAATTAAAAGAATATTTAATTAGTTACTAGGTAATGAGGTACTTCCTCTGTTTTTTTTATAATTGCTACGCATCCGCCCAGCACGCAGTCCACTGCATATTTTAAACCATTAATAACTCAACTCCGGTACAAGTAAAAATTCTAAAAGTTCAATATTAAAAAACTACACGACGAGACGAATCTAACAACATCTCACTTGGCTATATTTTAACTTGTATAAATATGATAAAACTTTAAGTCAAAGTGTTTGTGTGAACAGTGTCAAAATTCCACATGTTGCATTTATTCAAAAACGGAGTAAGTATAGTATTTTTCGTTTGCATATATGCATATCTTTTAACTTTTAATTTCCTGGCTAGTATTATTATAAAGAGGAGTCGCAAACAATATGAAATTAAAAATGGAAAAGAAAAAATCTTAAAAACGTTGCAAATTTTAGAATTTATAATTAATCATACTTTTAGCGTCTGAATTATTTTTGTGGATGGAAATTTGAAACATGACGGAAAAGACCGAAACTTTTATTTTTGGGTACATTATTGTTTAAAAATAGTTTTTTGGGTGAACTTGTTCAAAAATAATTGGTAGCGGAAGTTGGGACGAACAACACGTATCTGTCTATCTATATTTAATAAATTATAAACACAAACCAATTATTACTAAAATACAAAATTGAAAGTGAGTTTTTCCCGGCTCCCCATTTTTTTAAATATCCTCCGAAATCCCGAAATTTTGGGTTTCGTTAACACCTCGAAGCGAAATTTTATCTACAATATTTTTTACAAAATTTTCATCGAAATTTCGTCCGAAACTCGATATTTCCCGAAATTTGACCTAAATTTCCAAAATTTCCGAAATTTTTATTTTTTAAAGAAAATATATTTTTTCTAAATTTTAAAAATATCTTTTCTAAAAAAAATTAAAAAAACACACATTGATTATGTCATTGAATTTAAGTTTAAATCTTCTCATCAATTAATATGGTTCATGATATTAACAATATTATGAACATAGTATATCATGGAATGAATATTTTCAGCATATTACTAACAGATCAGAGAGGATGAAATTTGGAATATCTTTATTTTCATCCTCACTGGAACTCGATGTGGTTTTCTCAAAAAATTGCAAATATCTTTGAAATTTCCCCGAAATTTCAAATATTTATTTCAAATAAAGATATTCCAAATTTCATCCTCTCTGATCTGTTTGTAATATGATGAAAATACTCATTCCATGATATACTATATTCATAATATTGTTAATATCATGAACCATATTGATTGAGAAAATTTAAACTTAAATTCAATGACATAATCAATGTGTGTTTTTTTAATTTTTTTTAGAAAAGATATTTTTAAAATTTAGAAAAAATATATTTTCTTCAAAAAATAAAAATTTCAGAAATTTTGAAAATTTAGGTCAAATTTCGGGAAATATCGAGTTTCAGACGAAATACCGCTAGGGTAAGTTCCCAATCCCAAATAAGTATAATTTAGGTCTTAGATTTTTTATTATAAATTTTAAAACATATATTTTATTTAATTTTTATTTTTAAATATTATGAAATATTATTTCCTTTTTTTTTTTGGAGTAAAATGACCGTGCCGTTTATTCCAAAAATTATTGCGCCAAGCACTATTAAACATAAAAACAATAGAATTTCTTAATTAGCATCCTTGAGCGAGGGAGAAATAATATAATAACTCCAATAATGTTGGTGGCGACTGCCGACGCATGCAATCCATAAAATATCTGTATCCATTATCGTGAATCATACATTCAATTCCTTCATTATATAATATACAGTATATTAATTCACTGGATTGATGCAGTTTGTCCTTTAATTTGTCACCAGTGGTCCTCCAAATTTTAATAATATATCTTTCTGAAAAGAAACCAACCACACAACAAATAAAAAAAATCAAGTGCAGTATCTTCCACGTGATGAAAACCACAGCGGCACTCGAGAAGTATACAAACCGAATTCGTTCAACCGATGAATCGAATCGAAATCGAACCGAATTTCCGATTAACCGAAGACCCTGGAGTAAATACAAATATTATACTCTAGTATTCGTCCGGTTCAAATACAAATATAAATACTTTAATTTTTTCCCCCGGTTAACCGAACCATTCCGAATATATTTATTTTATTTTAAAAGTTATATATATATTGTAAATATTATAGACATTTGATGGTATAAAATTATATATATAATAGTATATCATTATTCATTTAATTATTAAGTATATAATAATAAAATAAATATAAAAAACTTAAGAGCTAATTATAAAAATATATTGATTTTTTTTTTTCTTTCAGAATACCATATTATTGAAATATACATCTACACTAAGATTTGTTACATATATTAACATATTTTGATAACATTGAAAAGAATCACTAAATTCCATAGGTATATATATAATTTTTATATAGTGTAATAACCTCGTCCGACCCTCTTAAAATGTATAATCAAGTTTTGATTTTTTTAATCTTTGAGTTTCGTAGATTTTAAATATTCGAACCGAATCGTTTAACCGCTGAATCGAATCGAAACCGAATCCCCGGTTAACCGATGACTCCGGTTACAAATACAAATATTGAAATGAAGTATTTGCCCGGTTCAAATACAAATACAAATACCTGAAAAATCAAGGTTAACCGAACCGTGTCCACCCCTAGCATGCATGCACCAATTTGCCCCAATTTATTTTTTACATTTTTTATATTCAAAATAACTACTCTTATAGTATGTACGTATTTTCTTTAATTGACCGGTTTGTTTTTACTTTTTTTTAAACAAAAACAAAAGTTAGTAGAAAAATGTGAAGGAGAGAGAATGAGAATTCAGAAGCAAAAATAGCCCAAATAATTATTTAAATAAATACTATTATTAAAGTTTTTTTTGTTTTTCAATGGAAATATATTTGGATGAGTTGTACAAAGAATGCCTTTTTATATATTAAAATTATTAAAAGAGACATAAATCTTATAAGAGTATTTACAATTTATTTTATCTCCTTGTTAGAAAATGATATATTTTTTTATTTTTATTTCTAAAATGACTTCTCTGTTTTGTTTTTTTTTTTTTTGAGCTAACCCTAACTACTTTGAAAAATATGAAAATTTTACCTTTTGCTTCTTTTTTCATTTTTAGAAAAGTCAAAATAAACAGTTAAAGAAATTAAAAATGATTTTAAATTAGGGTGAAGCAAAAGTAAAAGAAGAAGCTCTAAGTTATTTCTTATAATTTTTTTACATGTAAACCTATTTAATACTGTAGTGTTTAAAACTCACACCCAGCTTCTGTAACAAGTAATTTCAATTAACATTTATTAACGATGATGAAGTTCAATTATTAATGTGACATGACACAGATGACGATCAACTATTTATCAGAGAAATTAGGACATGGGTACACGGATACAGTGGGAGTTGTCGATCTGGGAGGAGGTTCAGTACAAATGGCCTACGCCATTTCAGACACATCTGCCACAAATGCTCCCCCAGCACCAGATGGAGACAACCCCTATGTTTTGGACAGGGTCATTATGGGATCAAAATACAATCTTTATGTGCACAGTTACCTCGGCTATGGATTGATGGCGGCACGTGCTAAGATCTTGAAACTGACATCAAGGATGAGTGGAGGAGAGGGGAATCCTTGCATAACAAATGGTTACAATGGAACCTACACGTACGGCGGCGTGGTGTACGACGCATCCCCGCCCGCCACCGGTACTGACCGGAAGCAGTGCATGGCGTTGGTACGCAAGGCGCTGAAATTGGACGCGCCCTGCCCCTACTCGGATGCACAGGGCGGGTGTTCTTTCAATGGCGTGTGGAGTGGGGGAGGCGGGGCGGGTCAGAAAGATCTTTATATCGCTTCGTATTTCTATGACATGGCGGCGCAGAGTGGGGTGGTGCCCCGCGATGCCAGGAGGGGATCCGTTCGCCCGATAGACTATTTGAAAGCCGCGAATAAGGCGTGTGTGGTGAACGTGGAGAATGCCAATTCGACGTTCCCATATACTGATTCGAGGGATGTGCCGTACCTATGCATGGATCTTGTGTACGAGTACACGTTGCTCGTCAACGGGTTTGGGATAAACCCGCTTAGAAGAATCACGGTGCTCAAAGAGGTTCGGTATAAAGGCACCGCGGTTGAGGCCGCCTGGCCGCTCGGTTGTGCTGTGGACCTCCTATCTTCGTTGAAATAATAATAATAATAATAATAATGTACCTATGTTCATCATCATCATCATGATGTTTGATCAATGTGGTGTGTGACTTGTGGATGTTTTCCAAATTCATAATAAATCCTGGATCATGATGCATAGTCTGGTCTGGGTTGTTAAGTAGTTTATGAGTTTTGGTATGTTTGGATTGAACTCAACATGTTTATCAGTGCAGCACTTATTGGGTTCTTATATCTCATCTCATCACTGGATCGGATATGCCCATTCACTCTATATATATACTACATATACACATATGATCGATGATGAGGAAAATTAATTAAAATGGTACCTTTTATTTCCAAAATTTCTAAATTAGTAATTTTTCTATTTTTTTCTCCTTTTGGTACTATGCGTTTAATAATTAAATGGGCACGGCTATTTGAACTCTACGTTTTGCTAAGTTCACCCCAAATCTAAATCCGCCCCGTTGAAAAAAATATAAAAAGTACCTAAAATCTAAGTCCACTCACCCCCAATTACTTAATTGCCCTTATCTACCCAAAAGATCAATAATTGAGCTACTTACTAAATTCACCCCAACCCAACTCACCCCACTTTCACTCTTTGTCTTCATCGTTCTTCCTCCCTCATCTTGTTCTTCACGGGGGTCTTCACGGTCAACCATAAGTAAGAAGGAATCAGAAGTCATACATCTCTCACCACTACACAAAAATGGATATATAGATTAAGAGATAGGATTTTTGTTTCAATTTTAACTAACCTATTTGAAGTAAATGTAAATTTTGTATGTCAGAAATATTAAATTCTGTATAGGAAGAGTGTAATAACATTTTTTGGTGATGAAATTATGCTTTGGGTTGAAAATTTCAAAAATCCATGGGTTGCTGGCACCAGGTCCGAACGGACCTGGTGCGCCGTGCACGTTTCTTCATGCACGACAAGGCACGCCGTGCAGTCAACGAAGCGCACGGCCAGACATGCCGTGCACCATGCACAGCGCACGGCCGCACGGCACCGTGCGGTCTGGATTAAGGGTCGACATGGCGTGTGTTTTGTGCACGGCCGGGTTGGCCGTGCACTGTGCTTTGTGCACGACAGAGTTGGTCATGCGCCGTGCTTGGTGCACGGCCGGGTTTGCCATGCGCTGTGTTACGTGCACGGTCGATCAGGTCCGAACAGTTATACGAAAAATAAAAATTTTCAGTATTTAAAAATCCTTATATTTACATTTCAAAGTACTTTTCCCTCTTCCATTTGTTTGGTAATAAGTTCAAACCACTTATTCTTTGATTTTTTATAATTATTTCATTTGTTTGTTGATTTTTTGTGGTGATAGGGTTTTTTGTATTTGTGTGATTTAGGGTTTTTTGTAGGTGATTCAGGGTTTTGATTTTGGTGATGTTGGAAAGGTTTAATGTTTGGGTTGGTTTGTAGAGTTTAGGGGTGGGGTGAATATAGTAAAAGGTAGAGTGTTTGAATTCTTTTTTTAGATGATATTGTTTAAGGGTATTTTGGGTATGAGAAAAAAGGGGTGGAGTGAGTTTAGTAAAAGGTAGAGTGAGAATAGTTGATCCCAAATTCAATCTGGTTCTAAAGCCACTCATCGAATATACTTTGATGACGTAGCATCCCAAGCCTTTAAATCTGTCCACCGTGGTGGCATAGTTGAAGATCCACCCATAATAAGTCGATCAATTTAAGTGACTTCTCACGCATTTTGTACCAAGGGGGACTCGAGTTTTTTCCCAAAATGGAAAAACAAAGAGTGATTTTGGAGAAGAAACGGAAGCCTTCTTAGTATAAAACGGTAGACCAATTTAAGCATTTGGGGTAACATGTCAGTTAAATCTATTGGATTAATGAATTTAGGACGAAATTAAATTTACTTAGTAAACCTAGAAGACCAAAAATAGACAATAAAAATAGAATAATTATTTATTTAAAAATTTTGAAAAGAAAATGGTCAATTTTATCTGGACCATTTTATCTATTTTTCCTATATATCATACATAATGGGTGGTGGTTCTACTTCTAAACCCCACAAAACTAAGGACATGATAAAATGGTTATAAATTGAAAAGTTATGAATCCACCCACCACATGGCCACATACATAAATACATAATAGTACTGTATACACATGGTTATTATGGTGTTTAATTTGTGTCCATGATGTAAAAGAACCAAGGTTCCAGTTCCACCATTCTGATGTCCATATCCCTTCTTCACGTACATTGTCTGCGGCAGAGAAAAAAAAAACGGTCCAATAATTTTTTTCAATTTCCAAAATCATCCCACAAATATCGAATTAGACAAACTCGGTTTTTTCGCTAATTTTCGCCGAACCGGTCCCATAACTATCCTAATGGAGGGATGGGTTCGGCGATGATTAGGGTAGTTATAGGACGGGTTCGGCGATTATTAGAAAAAAAAAACCAGGTTCATGGACGTGTTTGGTGAAAATTATGATAGTTATTGGACGGATTCGTCTAATTTAATATTTGTGGGACTGTTTCGAAAATTTTTTAAAATTGTGAGACGATGTAGGTTTTTTTCTTCCCTGCGGCAGATATGAAAGGTAAGGTAATAATAATGGACCTGATGTGGGTTTGGTCTACTGTTGGAAATTGCTGGGCATCATTGCAATCATGTGTGAATTTATATCATAATAAGAGGCATGAATGATTGAAAATTTGATCAATTAATTAATAGTATTACATTTAATGGCCCCATTAAAATTGATCAAATTACATACATTTAAATTAAATTTGTTTATTATTGGCTCAACGAATGATGCTATAATTAATTTATCGAATTACATCACATTCAATGGTGTCATTAAAATTGATTAAATTGCATTATGAAAATTAAAACTAATAGTTTTTGTCAAAACTAGTAAGTAACCCGTCGAGACTCGACGGGTATAATTATATATATTATATAGGATATTTATACTCATAAGATCCTATGAAGTGATAATAAATTCTATTTTGAGTAATAGAAAAATGTATAATGATTTTTTATATATTTAAAAGTGAGTGTATATGATAATATAATTTAATTATTTTTAAACCAACAAATAATTAAATTAAACTGTCTTCTTTTGTTTCTGCGGCTTGTTCGGTATATACCAAATATATCAGTAAAAATAAATATTAAATAATATTTTATTTAATCTGATTTATTTAAAATAAAATAAAATTAAATATAAGTATTAAGCATAATATGAAAATTTACTCACAATTTGCTGAAAATTTTATTGTGAGTAACATTTTATGTTGTATCTTGAGTTACTTGAGTTAATTTATATTCATTACATATTAATACTTTGACTTCCTTTTTGCTACGACACGAGATAAAGATATAGTTCATGGCTAAAAACTGGTTTCGGAAGATAAAGTTGCATTTTTTGAAGATTGACATATACTTTTGTTTATAATCATATCTAAACAAAACTGCGAGTGAGAATTGTCCCATCTGAAATCGAGTGTTGAATTTGATTAAATCAGATGGGCTTATAATCATTCTAGCAGTCAAGAATTTTCTACTTTCATGGTTTTTAGAATTAGTGTAGCCTTAATTATATGATTTCGTATCTTGGTTACTATTAACCTATTTCCATTGCATAACTTATTTGATGGATATTCCTATGAAGTATGACTATGCATCCCTCCTTCAATGTTATTTCATGACTCAATCCATAACACTTGATTATGTTTAGATATTACAGTAAAAATATTTAATCGTCATTATCTATATTTTCATATTCTTGACAAATATTGTTAGAACTAAGATATACGTTTTCATTTGTAGACATACCTTTCCGTAATGTAATCATTGATCGTAGTAACCATCTCATTGATAGGGGCTAGTATAACACTATATTTAAAAGTATCTGGATTTGAAGTAATGCAGTTTATATTTGTATATGTACTCTGAAAAATGCCGTTAGAGGATCACCCGTAGAGTTTATAAGAATATTATCTAGAAATTTTACATCTGATTGTACATCTCCAAGATTAATACCAACTTTACCACTACCAACATCAACTATCCATATGCAAATTGTAACACCCCCATTTTCTCTAAAGATGCAGCTGAAGGAAAGTGCACAAAACAATGGGTGGGGTGCTACCGCCACGTATCCCGGACCGCCCGAAATACGCTAAGGCTAATAATAATGGGTGCAGAACATCAGAGTTTAATGCATATGCTAACCACTTCCCGGGCAAGTTAGCATATACTCTGCACAAAAGCTTATAATACCGTAACAAGTATAAAATAAGCTTAATAAAAATGATTGGTATAGCGTAACCAAACGGAGGAACGCATTCCTCAAAGGAGCTCAATAATAGGAATGGAATAAATCCATGGAAATTTTTATTTTAAAAGAGGTTGTACCTCGCATTTCAAAAATATAATAATAAGGGGTTGTCTATCTCGCATTTCAAAACTAACACTGCTAAATGCAAGAATGCATCGTTTAAACAGTAGGGCACAACGTTTGCATAAACGGGATAAAACCCAAATGTTCATTCATGCTTGATAAATAATTTCCCATGCTTTATAAAAATTATCTTTGCCTCATAAAAGAATGATCGATCTATGCCAAGAAATAAGTTTCTTATCCCAAAGGGGATTCAAAATATACATTCTTTAAAATAATACCCCATACCGTGCCCGTGCAAAATATGCTCTATCGAACCTTGCAAATCTGAAACCTGAAAGGAAATGGTGACAAGTGTAGAGTCAGCGAAAACAATCGCTGAGTAAGTAGAAGTTTACTCCCGGAGGAGGTTGGGTAGCAGAAATAATTTAAAGACAACAGTTATGGTAATGGTATGCTAAAAACGAGAATAATTTGTACATAAAGTCAATATTAATCTAACCCGGGAATAGTTAATACAGCAATATGCGTTACCGAGATGTAAAATCCCAGCCACTGTGATGTGCAGGATCCCAGCGGGCTCAGACTGCACATACACGCAAGGGTGTGGGGGAGGTAAGAAATTTCCTCGAAACCCACCACTGGAATCAGATATGGAACCGCCTGGATAGCCCCAAGAGTCCCCGTGTGGCGATTAAGTGCACAACAACGCAGGAGTTGGGCAGCCAGCCCATACCCAGACCCAGCCCCCGTAACAATGAGCTCAAAAAAAAAATCCGTAGGATTTGAGAATAGTTGCGAACAGTATAAAGCACAGTAAAATGGCATACCAATAATCCAAAAGCAGTAGGGAGCTATAAGCATAAATTTAAAAATAAGAAAACGGTATTTAAAATTCATGCTTAAGCTAAATAAATTTGGCTTTTACTCCAAAGAGTAAAAATCTACTTACTGTCACCGAAGACGGGATGGGGAAGACACACGCACAGGCTACGAGCAGATAATCCTTTACAGCTACGTGACTAAGAAAAATACTCTAATATTAATTTATGTGCTATAATGGCTCTTTAACTAAAATAATAATAATAACTAAAATGATAGCTAAAATAATAACTAAAATACCCAACTTAAATAAATCTTACCGGAATACTCCTATTAAACTGGTTTTGCTAACAACCCTTGGTGGGACTAAGGAGCAGCAGCAAGAATGCAGGGGATTTAAAAGAATGAAAGAGCAACACCATAGAAGAGGGGATTAAAACAGACTTTGAGCAATTTAAAGAAGAAAAGAAAAGGGAATGGGACGTGAGTTTGAGGTGGGGAGGGGAGGATTTATATAGGTATTTTTGCTCCAAGCCTATATCCGGACAAAGCCCCCCCTTTCTTACTTTACTCCCTTTAACCCTACAGATACCCACATTTGCTGCTCTCTCCCCCTCATTTACGCCACCTCTCCATCAATCCCTCAATCTAGAAGTCACTCACCCCTTTACCCACAAGTTCACCCCCTTCCTCCCCCTTTTCCCTTCACTTCCTTTCTTTTCTTCTTCAACATCTTTCACTTCCCACATCTCCGGGGGCAGCGACTGCAGGCGGCGGACGGGTGGTGGCAGGGCGGCGGTGGAAGCGGCGGTCGGCGAACGACGGACGGCGACCGGCGGCGGCTCTCCCTGCCCCCGCATCTCTTTCTCTTGCTTCTCTCTCCCTTCATCTTGTTTTGATTTCTTATTTTGTGGTATTGGAAAAATAAGGGCTGAGATGGGGGGAAAGGTGGTGGTGATCCTTGGGAAGGGAGTGGCGGTGGCGGAAATGGCGAGGGAGGCCGGGAATGGCGAAATGGAGGAGGGGCGGAGATGAAGGACGAAGGGCGGCTTTGGTGGTGGTGCGGTGACGGGAAAGGGGAGGGGCTCGCGGTGGTGGTGGCGAGATGAGGGCGGAGACGGCTTGGTGGAGGAAAGGTCGGAGATGGAGGTTGGAGTGGCGAACGGCGGCCGCGGGTGGTGGTTCGTTGGTCGGAAAAGAAAAGAGGATGGGGAGATGGTTCGAAATCTGGGATTTGGGGCTCAACGGAGGTGTTGGCCGGAGATGGTGGACTGCCGGAGACTCGCCGGAATCTCGCCGGCGGCGAGGTCGGCGCCGGGAGAAGGGGCGGCGGCGGCAGCAAGTTTAGTTTAGGGTTAGGGTTTTTCCATTGGGCTTGGGTTAGGAATTGGGTCTAATTGCTTGGGCTCAATTTAATCTTGTTCTATTTGTATGTTGGATCACTTAATTCATTTGGGCCAATCCTTAATAAGGGACTTGAATAGCTATTAAACCTTGATCATGGACTTAATAATTGTAATAATCTCAGTTATATAATTTAGTGTGTTTGGACTTAATTGACTAATTAACTTACTTTATGGACCTAATGATGTAGCACTCATTTTTAATTAATGGACTTATTGGACTAAACTATTTAATTAAATTAGACTATGGACTTAATAATTTTAATAATCTCACATTTATATAATTTAATGTGTTGGATTTAATTAACTAATTAATCTGAGTTGTGGATTTAATAATTTATTTATCCGGTATAATTAGTCGAGTAATTTGGGACTCCATATCCTTCAATTCGGGACAATCGCAACTAATCGGTCGGATAATTCCTAATAATTAAATGGGTTTAGTGTTCTAATTTAATTACACGGACTTAATTTTATAGCTTAACTCATAAATTGTGTTATTTAATAGATTAGTCCATCTATTAATTTATCACCTTTAGTGAAATGATTCACCACTTCAAATTCCTCAATCCGGACCATTAATCGTTAAATGGGTCGCTAGATAATTTATTCAATTGGTCAAGTATTAATATTAATGATTAAATTTGTAATATAATTTGAGTCCAATTTCATTTAGTATAACATTAACTCAAAAATTCCTAACGTTTGCCCATTACGCGAATTTAGGATTTAAATTCTCATTCGTTATGAACTTAATTAATACTTTCTAGATTTAATATTTAGTCTTACTACCATAATCTTATTTAGTGGACTTATGGATTTAGATTATCTAGTAGTGGATTTCCTTGTCACAATAATCAAGTGCATTAATATTTAACCTAATTACTTATAAATCATTCAATGGGTTTAGTTTACTAGTAATTAGTTCCAGTAGGCAAATTGGTCGAGGTCTTGGGAGATAATAATTAAACATTTCGCTAATTAAAAACTGGTATGTCCTCTAGTTCCATAATTAAAGTAGCCAAGTATTTTATTCCGTCCGTGATTATTCATTTCATCACTTTACTCATGCCTAGTAATATTTATTTAGACTCTAATATTACATAAGCTCGTCTATTTTGGTCATTAAATTGTATTTCTATCCGGTACCCTCGTCGGATAATTTGGTTTAACTTCATTTGCCTTTAGCAATGTTTAATCCAGCTCGTATACATAAACTGGAGAACTTAATTAAATTTTTGATAATTTATAAATTAATACTTATACGCTAATTTAATAGTTTCATACTTAAAAGTTTTTAACTCCTAAAATTTAATTCTCAGCTAAGATTGATTTGAATAAATTCGCACTTTAAAAGTAAATATCTTTTCCTTTCATGTTCTAAATTTATTTATTTATTTTTTTTTCATGAGAAATTTTGAATATTTATTTATTAAAATTTAAATTTCTATTAAAAATTTTTTCGGAGTGTTATAGTCTACCCTCCTTAAAATAAGGCTTCGCCCTCGAAGCCTCTAGGCGGAACTAAGGTACAGTTATAACTAGAGGATATTTCCTAAATTTATATCCCTGTAGAAAAATATTCCAAGGTCCTATCATTTTTAATTCTCTTCAAACCGCTTCAGGTGTCTATCCTTGATATCCTCTTTCAACCTTTTATGTTAAATCCTTCACGTTACTGGTACCATCTTTTCCTTATTATCGAATTTTAATTCGTCATGAACCTAAATAATTTTTTTCCCTATGGTCCTCAGTCATTAACGCCCGTCGGTCCATTGTTATTCTTGTGTCGCTTCCCTTAGCGGAATGTACTAACCGCATTGTGCTTTACTATGTCATTTAATTATTCCTTGATTACTCACTTCTATTTCACCCTAAAGGGTTCAATGACTTAGTTAATCTTTCGGGCGTACTCTCAATCCTTAATAAATCCCACTTTTCTTGTTGGTACGATGTCGCTCTTAGGAAAAATCTATTTATTCGTGACGAAACACTTTGTCAATCTTGTTTTATATTTGGTTCAACAATTATTTATTATGCCTGAGGTGTTCTCAAATCCAAAAATACTGCGGTGAATTCTTCAAGCTCGATCTAATGAATTTTCTTTAATCCTTAGGATATCCCACTCAACTTGTTTTTCATATTACGCATGTCCTTTAGTCGGTTACCTACGAGAATTTTCCAATTATTATCATGCTCCTATATTACCTAGAGATTACCCATGTCTCTTTTTAAATTACTCATCCAAGGGTATGTCTATTTGAATTAGGTGTTTTTGTCGATATTTCTAAATGATTTTATGTGTTGGTTAAACATAGGTTGGTCCATTTTTCTTTCGACGCTTTCTCTAACGGGATATGCTAGCGACTACGTGATTTTATTCTTTTCATAGGAAGATGAAAATAGACATCTCATTTACCCGTTCCTTAATTCCTTGTATCTTACTATTCCTCAAAAGGTATTCGGGATAAGTTTTGGACAAAAATTCATTGGTTACGTTATTTTATTAAGACTTACGATAACTCGGTTAAACTGATGGGTTTCCTTTGAGTACCTTATCAATCCTCAATAAGTCCCGCTCTTCTTGTTCGTAAGGTGTCGCTATTAGGTAAAATTTATTTTCGAATCACTTTTGTTTGGTATTTGATCCATTAATTATTCATTATACTAGGAGTGTTCTTCAACCTTAAACGTAGTGTGGTGAGTTCCTCCTGTTCAATCCTAAGTAGATAAAATTTAAATCACTTGGAAAAATCCAACTCGGTTCATCCTTAATCCGGAAATAATTACGTATAAAGTTAACTACTAATCGTCGTTAGTCGTACCCATGAGAATCTTTTAATTATTTCAAAGTTTCCATCGTTTTGAGATTTCCAAATGCTAGTTAGTTATCCTCTATGCATACCCGACCAAGGGTTACACGAAAGTGGTTTAGGTTTAAATGCTTGGCCTATAAAATTTTATAAATATCCTCCTTTTTGATAGGTCATCTTAATGGATATTCATTATTTTCGAATGACAATAATTTTAACGAAGAATTTCCTTGCTTGGTGGGTTATCACCTTGATAACTTACATTTTCCACTAAGATTTATCCACCATATTTTGATAATTATGAATCTTATATTTTATTGGGTATGCAATCTTTCGTCCTCGATTATAAACTTCGTCCTTGGCGATCCATAATATTTAATCCATCGTATTATATTTCCTTGTATATTTTTATTTTATTTTATTTTATTTTATTTTATTTATTTATTTTTATTTTTATTTTTATTTTTTTTTATTATTATTTTTTTTTTGTTGTCGTCAATACTACTACTATTATTATTATTATTATTATTTGTGAAGGAGAATCCTTTTACAGAGCATATTTGGGAAAATATTTCTAACGATTCCATCGAGCCTTACTTAGCATATTATTTTAATCAAGGATTGGGTTCGGTTCCAAGTCCTTAAACCTAAAGGAATAGAATTTAATGACTTAAGTTGATCCTTTAAGTGGTCATTGAGGCAAATTGCTCCCTCAAGAATATTCTTGATAAATATTCAATTTCCCTTGCCAATCGGCATATAAATTTTTGGGGAACTTCGTAAATGTTTTATATATCTCGTGGTGAGTTTAAAATTCCTTTGGTGCTCTTGTTCGCGTCTTATCTTTAAGACCATATAATACTTCAGAAAAATTCATTCTCGGTTACTCGTGCGATTATCGTGGTTATCATATAAATCGTGTTCTCACAAGCCTAAGGCATAACCTTAATTAAGCTTATAAATACCGCTAAGGCAAAGCATAATAGTTGAAGTTCCGTCATATATCCGAATATGAAAATGGCTCAAGGCCGGTTCGATATAACGCCGTGATTTTGGTAGATCTACTGTTGGGGTAAACGTCCCCGAGATCTTACCGATGATAAAAGTAAAACTAAGTGCAAAATACCGTCATCTACTGTAGGCATCGTCTACATAATAGGTCCTAAATAAAGCGACTAGGTTCTGGGAACTAGATACTAAGGGAAAGCAGATAACGGCGACCGTGGCATCAATCCTCAGCTACGAGGTAAAACGGCTCCACACGCTGGGGCTCCCCAGCTTCAGCTGCAATGGGGGCCACGGGCGCGTTCCTCATGTCGTGGTAACGGTAGGTACGGGCCAACCCGGGAACCCGACGACGGGGCCCCCACTCATCCTCCAGGTGGTGAAGCTCCGTAAAGAGTGAGATGGTGTGCGTCTCCAGCGCAGCGATCCTCTGTCGCTGTCTCGCAATCTCTCCATCCTGTCGCTGAGCGACAGCCTTGATGCAGTCCTGCATCTGCACTCTCAGGCGAAACTCGGTCTCCGCCTGAGCTTCCACCTCTTTCAGCCTTGCCCTCATTTGGGCTTTCTTGGACTCAAGGCCGTGGACTTCGCGCTCAAGCCTGGCCACGTCCCTAGTCAAGTGGGCCACGGTGTCACTAAGTGCCGAAAGTGCCTGGTCCGACATCTGGGAAAAATCCTTGTCAGAATAACTTATAACAACCAAAATTCTGCTCGTGCCTATATGCATAATGTGTGTGTGTTCCCATCCCCAAATATAACTTTATAACTTTTAAAACACTTGGCATAGTCTTTCCAAAAATTATTTTAGTGCAAAAATTGCAATAATTTAAATGCACTACATCCTTGGGAAAAATGCTTCAAAAATAATTTCTTCGTGCACAAATTTTAAAAATTTTAAATGCACTACTAGCATAGCAATCATGCTTTAAAAATAATCCCTAATGTGCAAAAATTTAAGTAATTTAAATGCACATTTTTCCATCGCAAAAATACTTCCAATGCTTTTCGTGTAAAAGTTTAATAATTTTGAATACACTACTTGCATAGCCATAGAACTTTCAAAATAATTAATTTAAATTAATTTTTTTTTTTGGTGCATAAATTTTAAATAATTTAAATGCACAAATTCCAAGAGCAAAATGCTCTGATACCAAACTGTAACACCCCCATTTTCTCTAAAGATGCAGCGGAAGGAAAGTGCACAAAACAATGGGTGGGGTGCTACCGCCACGTATCCCGGACCGCCCGAAATACGCTAAGGCTAATAATAATGGGTGCAGAACATCAGAGTTTAATGCATATGCTAACCACTTCCCGGGCAAGTTAGCATATACTCTGCACAAAAGCTTATAATACCGTAACAAGTATAAAATAAGCTTAATAAAAATGATTGGTATAGCGTAACCAAACGGAGGAACGCATTCCTCAAAGGAGCTCAATAATAGGAATGGAATAAATCCATGGAAATTTTTATTTTAAAAGAGGTTGTACCTCGCATTTCAAAAATATAATAATAAGGGGTTGTCTATCTCGCATTTCAAAACTAACACTGCTAAATGCAAGAATGCATCGTTTAAACAGTAGGGCACAACGTTTGCATAAACGGGATAAAACCCAAATGTTCATTCATGCTTGATAAATAATTTCCCATGCTTTATAAAAATTATCTTTGCCTCATAAAAGAATGATCGATCTATGCCAAGAAATAAGTTTCTTATCCCAAAGGGGATTCAAAATATACATTCTTTAAAATAATACCCCATACCGTGCCCGTGCAAAATATGCTCTATCGAACCTTGCAAATCTGAAACCTGAAAGGAAATGGTGACAAGTGTAGAGTCAGCGAAAACAATCGCTGAGTAAGTAGAAGTTTACTCCCGGAGGAGGTTGGGTAGCAGAAATAATTTAAAGACAACAGTTATGGTAATGGTATGCTAAAAACGAGAATAATTTGTACATAAAGTCAATATTAATCTAACCCGGGAATAGTTAATACAGCAATATGCGTTACCGAGATGTAAAATCCCAGCCACTGTGATGTGCAGGATCCCAGCGGGCTCAGACTGCACATACACGCAAGGGTGTGGGGGAGGTAAGAAATTTCCTCGAAACCCACCACTGGAATCAGATATGGAACCGCCTGGATAGCCCCAAGAGTCCCCGTGTGGCGATTAAGTGCACAACAACGCAGGAGTTGGGCAGCCAGCCCATACCCAGACCCAGCCCCCGTAACAATGAGCTCAAAAAAAAAATCCGTAGGATTTGAGAATAGTTGCGAACAGTATAAAGCACAGTAAAATGGCATACCAATAATCCAAAAGCAGTAGGGAGCTATAAGCATAAATTTAAAAATAAGAAAACGGTATTTAAAATTCATGCTTAAGCTAAATAAATTTGGCTTTTACTCCAAAGAGTAAAAATCTACTTACTGTCACCGAAGACGGGATGGGGAAGACACACGCACAGGCTACGAGCAGATAATCCTTTACAGCTACGTGACTAAGAAAAATACTCTAATATTAATTTATGTGCTATAATGGCTCTTTAACTAAAATAATAATAATAACTAAAATGATAGCTAAAATAATAACTAAAATACCCAACTTAAATAAATCTTACCGGAATACTCCTATTAAACTGGTTTTGCTAACAACCCTTGGTGGGACTAAGGAGCAGCAGCAAGAATGCAGGGGATTTAAAAGAATGAAAGAGCAACACCATAGAAGAGGGGATTAAAACAGACTTTGAGCAATTTAAAGAAGAAAAGAAAAGGGAATGGGACGTGAGTTTGAGGTGGGGAGGGGAGGATTTATATAGGTATTTTTGCTCCAAGCCTATATCCGGACAAAGCCCCCCCTTTCTTACTTTACTCCCTTTAACCCTACAGATACCCACATTTGCTGCTCTCTCCCCCTCATTTACGCCACCTCTCCATCAATCCCTCAATCTAGAAGTCACTCACCCCTTTACCCACAAGTTCACCCCCTTCCTCCCCCTTTTCCCTTCACTTCCTTTCTTTTCTTCTTCAACATCTTTCACTTCCCACATCTCCGGGGGCAGCGACTGCAGGCGGCGGACGGGTGGTGGCAGGGCGGCGGTGGAAGCGGCGGTCGGCGAACGACGGACGGCGACCGGCGGCGGCTCTCCCTGCCCCCGCATCTCTTTCTCTTGCTTCTCTCTCCCTTCATCTTGTTTTGATTTCTTATTTTGTGGTATTGGAAAAATAAGGGCTGAGATGGGGGGAAAGGTGGTGGTGATCCTTGGGAAGGGAGTGGCGGTGGCGGAAATGGCGAGGGAGGCCGGGAATGGCGAAATGGAGGAGGGGCGGAGATGAAGGACGAAGGGCGGCTTTGGTGGTGGTGCGGTGACGGGAAAGGGGAGGGGCTCGCGGTGGTGGTGGCGAGATGAGGGCGGAGACGGCTTGGTGGAGGAAAGGTCGGAGATGGAGGTTGGAGTGGCGAACGGCGGCCGCGGGTGGTGGTTCGTTGGTCGGAAAAGAAAAGAGGATGGGGAGATGGTTCGAAATCTGGGATTTGGGGCTCAACGGAGGTGTTGGCCGGAGATGGTGGACTGCCGGAGACTCGCCGGAATCTCGCCGGCGGCGAGGTCGGCGCCGGGAGAAGGGGCGGCGGCGGCAGCAAGTTTAGTTTAGGGTTAGGGTTTTTCCATTGGGCTTGGGTTAGGAATTGGGTCTAATTGCTTGGGCTCAATTTAATCTTGTTCTATTTGTATGTTGGATCACTTAATTCATTTGGGCCAATCCTTAATAAGGGACTTGAATAGCTATTAAACCTTGATCATGGACTTAATAATTGTAATAATCTCAGTTATATAATTTAGTGTGTTTGGACTTAATTGACTAATTAACTTACTTTATGGACCTAATGATGTAGCACTCATTTTTAATTAATGGACTTATTGGACTAAACTATTTAATTAAATTAGACTATGGACTTAATAATTTTAATAATCTCACATTTATATAATTTAATGTGTTGGATTTAATTAACTAATTAATCTGAGTTGTGGATTTAATAATTTATTTATCCGGTATAATTAGTCGAGTAATTTGGGACTCCATATCCTTCAATTCGGGACAATCGCAACTAATCGGTCGGATAATTCCTAATAATTAAATGGGTTTAGTGTTCTAATTTAATTACACGGACTTAATTTTATAGCTTAACTCATAAATTGTGTTATTTAATAGATTAGTCCATCTATTAATTTATCACCTTTAGTGAAATGATTCACCACTTCAAATTCCTCAATCCGGACCATTAATCGTTAAATGGGTCGCTAGATAATTTATTCAATTGGTCAAGTATTAATATTAATGATTAAATTTGTAATATAATTTGAGTCCAATTTCATTTAGTATAACATTAACTCAAAAATTCCTAACGTTTGCCCATTACGCGAATTTAGGATTTAAATTCTCATTCGTTATGAACTTAATTAATACTTTCTAGATTTAATATTTAGTCTTACTACCATAATCTTATTTAGTGGACTTATGGATTTAGATTATCTAGTAGTGGATTTCCTTGTCACAATAATCAAGTGCATTAATATTTAACCTAATTACTTATAAATCATTCAATGGGTTTAGTTTACTAGTAATTAGTTCCAGTAGGCAAATTGGTCGAGGTCTTGGGAGATAATAATTAAACATTTCGCTAATTAAAAACTGGTATGTCCTCTAGTTCCATAATTAAAGTAGCCAAGTATTTTATTCCGTCCGTGATTATTCATTTCATCACTTTACTCATGCCTAGTAATATTTATTTAGACTCTAATATTACATAAGCTCGTCTATTTTGGTCATTAAATTGTATTTCTATCCGGTACCCTCGTCGGATAATTTGGTTTAACTTCATTTGCCTTTAGCAATGTTTAATCCAGCTCGTATACATAAACTGGAGAACTTAATTAAATTTTTGATAATTTATAAATTAATACTTATACGCTAATTTAATAGTTTCATACTTAAAAGTTTTTAACTCCTAAAATTTAATTCTCAGCTAAGATTGATTTGAATAAATTCGCACTTTAAAAGTAAATATCTTTTCCTTTCATGTTCTAAATTTATTTATTTATTTTTTTTTCATGAGAAATTTTGAATATTTATTTATTAAAATTTAAATTTCTATTAAAAATTTTTTCGGAGTGTTATACAAATTTTCTGTCGTATATAAATTTCATTGTATATAATATTTCTTGTGATATCTTGAGTTAAGCTATCTTGATTACATATTAATAATTTGAGTTACTTTTTGATAGTGACACGAACTATCGCAACATATAACTGTTCATGCTAAAAACTGATTTTGCAAGATAGAGTCCAACATTCTTTAAAAATTGGCCTTCAATTTTGTGTATAATCATAGCAAAATAAACCGCAAGTGAGAATTTTTCATTTGAAATCGAATGGGGACTAAATCCGATATACTCATAATCATTCTAGCAATAAAGAATTTTCTACTATCATGCTTTCCCGAAATTAGTTTAGCCTTAATCATATGGTTCTCATCTTGTTACTATCAACTTGCTTTCATTGTATAATTTATTTAATGGATCTATATTCATAAGATACATAACTATGCAACTCTCCTTCAACTTTATTTCATGATTTGGTAATTCGGAACACTTGATCGTGCTTAGATATTCCGGTGAAAATACTCATCGTTATTCTCTATACTTCATCCTATTCAGAAATATTGTTAGAACTAAAATATACTTTTATTTCATGACTGGATTGAAGACTAATAATTATATATATGTATATAAATATATACTGTTATTTATTTAATTTAGTTTTTACTATATATTATCAAGTTAATTTTCCATTAATATATTATCAAATCTATAAATATATTCAAGTGTATTTGAGACTATTGTAGTACTAATAAATAAATAGATATTGCACTATTTATTTAATTTAATTTTTAAATATATTATCAAATCTATACATATTTAATTCTATTTTATTGATAAAATATATATCTTGTGCCAACATTAAATTTATTGTTTATTCATCCATCTCCTCGACGTAATAAACATAATAATATCATCGGACTACAATACCTTCTAATAGTATTATTCCTATAATCCAATTCAATATTTGACACATAAATTCATTATTATAAAAAAAATATTATGTATAAGATATTGCTAATAGATGTATTGAACTATATTTGTTAAGATATTTATCGTTATACTATATTTTATTTTATTTCTACTTTGATACTACTTATGGCATATGCGAATGAATTGAAATCTTAAAATATTTTCCAAATCTTAAAAACATCAAAACTAATTAGTGGTTATTGGATTTGATTTGATTTCTAAATCTAAATTAATTAGTGTGATGGTGATATCATTTGAAAATTTGTGCTCATAGTTTTCTTTTTAGTTTTGTACTTTTTTTAAAAATAATTTTAAATTTTACTCCGAATATAAAATTATTGTTTTCCAATCATAAATATTAAAAAAATAAATTTAATAATCTTAGGTATTCAATACTTATGTAGATCCCCGAGCATATTTGAAAAGGTTAATGGAATTACACAAATTTTTTAGTTGAACAACCAAGAAAGAATTGCATGAGTTTGCATTATTCGCAATAAACAATTGAATAAAATTAAATGGCTTCGGCTTTTTTATCACAAAAACTAAAAAAACTAAAATAGAATAATAAATTGCTAAGAAAAACGAATTCTTTATTGTTCAATCCCAAAATGAAAAAACATAAGGACAAAAACAATATCTATATATATATTAAAGCATTAGTGAACAACCTATCCTAAATTTAATGTGGTGTCTCCATTTTCAATTCCTAATTTTTATAGATTTTTGCATTTTTAGTTTATTAATTTTAATTTTCGCACTTATTTATTAATTTATTAAAGATTTTCAGTTTTTGAAATATAAGAATTTCCAATTTATATGGAATTCTCATAATCTTCACTTTTAAATATATTTGAAAGATTTGAAATTTAAAATTTGTAACTTTTATTTTATCTATTTATTTTGCATTTTTGAATTTACTAATGTTAGATTTTCGCGTTTATTTATGTATTTATTCATTAGAGATTTATTCACTTCTAAAAAGATTTGAAAGATAAAATTTGAAAATTTGTATTTTGTATCTTATTTATTTTATATTTTATTATTCAACATTTTATTTATTTTAGATTTTATTGTTGTATTTATTATTTATTTATAGATTTTGAGTTTTTTACACCATAGGATTATTATGTCATGAATATGCATTTTCAGTTTTTGCACCATAGGATTATTAGGACGATGTTCTATACTGGCAACTAAGAATTATATTTCGTTTATGTTTCAATATGATGATCATATTGTAATGCCGATAATTTTGTGTAGGTTTAGTCACAATTTTGGTTATATTTTTTTGGTGTAGTAAATGATGTAATCAAAATGTACATTATACATCATATTTATTTATTCATATTAAAGATATATTAATGTGTATATGAAATCCCAATTTGTAGTTTTTAAAAGATATTTAATTTGTAATTTATATGGAATTCGCAGTGTATATATGAAATTTATTTTATTAAAAGATACATTAATGAATATATAGAAAAGATTTGTACATATTAATTAATGTATATATAGGCCATGTTTTTACAAAAATATGTCACTTCTCCTAAAATTAATATACAATTATATAATTGCTAATCTTTAAAAAATATACTTCCTCCGTTCCTAAATAAATGTCACGGACCCACATTTCACGCAATCCAATACACATTGTTAATCCGTAATAACTCAAATTCCATACAAGTAAAAATTATGAAAATTTTATATTCTAAATCTATGCGATTAGACGAATCCAACAAGATCTCACTTGATTATATTTTATCTTATATAATTGTATTAAAAAGTCGAGTCAAAGTTACTCAATGAACAGTGACAAAAGTCAAAATGTTACATTTAAAAAGGAACGGAGGTAGTATTTTATAATTATCTCAATCTAATTGTATATAAAAATATACTAAATAGTATAAATCTTATTTATATTTTATTATATTAAAAATAATACAAAAAATTATACTCTCTCCGTCCCGTTAAAAGCTTCTCAAAACTTTTGGGCACGATATTTTATGTGGGATAGTTAGTATTTAATGTAAGGGTAGATTAGTGTTAAAGTGGTGGTTAATTAGAAATTTATATGATGTGATTGTAATGAGTTTTGAATTGTTAATTGATTTATTTATGTGTGATATGATAGTTGTGTGTTTGAAATTTTAATATATTTATTTATTACTGTGATATAATGGGAGTGGTTTGTAGTTAATTATTTCCAAAAAGGGAATGAGACAATCGGAATAGGACGGACCAAAGACGAAAGTGAGACAGAAGTAATGGGACGGAGGGAGTAATTTTTAAGAGAATTTTGAAAACTCATATTCTATATATAATTGGTTTAGAGTAAATTAGTTATTTTCGTAAAGCATATTATAAATAAAAGAATTGGGTGTATAAAGAGTTATTGAGATACGAATAGATCCATCAATAAATAAAGAAGAAAAAGTTTTTTTTTTAAATCTATTTTTTAAGAAATACTTCATTAATCTATACTTCAATAGATTTGTAGTTAACGGAAGAACAAATATAAATCTAGCTTTGTTAAAATTGAAAGGCTAAATGCTGCAAACTCTATAAATTTAAAAAGTTTATCTGGAATGCCGGTACTGAATGAAGTTTTAACGTCTGAAACAAATAATCTATTGATACTAGAAGAGACATATTATAATAAGGAAAAAATGAAGGCGGGTTATTCTAAGCTATTACCTTTGTTGATTAATAAGTAAATGAATGTTTATAATAAAATCATGTATGTAGTTGATAATGACGAGGGTTAATTCTTTTTCTTTACGTGGTGGAACTGACAACACATTTATCAATAATTTATCTAGAAAATATTATGTTTAGCCCTTCGTGGGAGAAGTGATATTGTGTTGCATGGAGCATCCAGTGGAATAGCATCCCTACTCCTTTCAAAAGGTATGATTGTATATTCTGGATTTTGTATTCCACTAGAGTGTGACGAGAATTCTACCTGCAAAAAACTTATCCCAGAAAATTATTTGACCTCTCTTCTCATAAAAACAAAGCTCATTAGTTGGATAAAAAATTTTGATTGGTGGAATGATTATTAGCCCGTCTGAATTAACCAAAATCCTCATTCGATTTCAATGGAAAAAAGTCACACTTGCATTTTATTTTACTATGATTATAAAAAAAAAAGTCAATGTCATAAATCTTAAAAGAATGTGGACTCTATCTTAAAAAGTCAGTTTTTACCCATGTTAGTGATACGTTGCAATATATCGTGTCACTAGAAAGATTGTACTCCAAGTATTAATATGTAATTAAGATGAATTAACCCAAGATACTATAAGAAATGATGTTTACAATGAAAATTATATATGATAGAAATTTGCACAATGAATTCTTCATTGTAGGTGATGGTAATTTGTAACTCTGGTATTGATCTTGGAGATGTACAATTAGATGTGACATTTACAGATGATAATTTTATAAACTCTACGGGAGTTCCTATAGCAACAATTGTTGAGAGTACTTATACACATATAAACTGCACCATTTCAAATCAAGATATTTTTAAAGATATTGCTATACTAATCACTATTGATGAGATTGTTAATATAATTAACGATTAGATCATGGAATGTATGTCTGCAAATGAGAATGTATATGTATCAGTTCCTAACAATATTTGTCAAGATGATGAAAGCATAGATACTGCCAATGAATTATTTTTACTGAAATATCTAAACACGATCAATTATTCTGGATTACCGAATCATGAAATATAGTTGAATTAGGGTTGCATAGTCATGCTTATTAGGAATATAGATCCATCAAATAAAGTATGCAATGTTAATAGGTTGATAGTAACCAAGATGCGGAACCATATTATTGAGGTTAAACTAATTTTCAGGAAACTATGAAAGTAAAAAATTCTTGATTGGTAGAATGATTATGAGGGCATCTGATTTAACCATTCCTCATTCGATTTTAGATGAGAAAATTTCAACTTGTAGTTTGTTTTGCTATGATTATAAATAAAATTCAGTGCTAATCTTTAAAAAATGTTTGACTTTATCTTCCAAAACCAATTTTTAGCTATGAACAGTTATGTTGCAATATTTCGTGTCACTAGCAAGATGTGGCTCAAAGTATTAATATGCAATTAAGAATGATTAACTTAAGATATCATAAGAAATGTTGTTTATAACAAAATTTTTATATGACAGAAAATTTACAAAATGGTAACTCGATGTAGGTGATGGTAAGGCCGGTATTGATTTTGAAGATCTACAATCAGATGTGACATTTCCACATTGATATTCTCATAAATTATACGGGTGAGCCTATAGCGACAATTTTTAAGAGTACATATACAAATATAAACTGTACCACTTCAAATTCAGACATTTTTAAAGGGGAGAAGTTAGGGTGTGACTATGGGAAATGACATGATGTACTGCGGCATTCCTCAACCGTTGATTAACTTTTTCAATCAACGGTTGAGATGAACTGGAAGGGTAAAAAAGTAATTATGCCATATTACTCCAAAATATATTTTAATACATTTCAGCGACAAGGTATGTACTTTTCAGCGATTTTGTTGATTAATTTATTGTTTTCAGCTACATGCATTTGTTTTCAGCGCGCCTTCCGTGTATTTTCAGCGACGGAGTATAGTATATTTCAGCGACTCACTATAGTATATTTCAGCGACAAGCTATAGTATTTTTTAGCGACTTGATATTGTGCATTTAAGCGACTTCATAAAAGTTGAAACCCTAATTCTTTGGTTTAATATATTTCACCGACGCGCTATAGTATATTTCAGTGATGCAGTACAGTATATTTTAGCAACAAGCTATAGTATTTTTCAGTGACTTGATATTGTGCATTTCAGCAACTTCTTAAAAGTTGAAATCCTAATTCTTTGGTTTAATATATTTCAGCAACGCACTATAGTATATTTCAGCGACGAGCTGTGTGCATTTCAGCGACATACATAATGTTCTTCAGCGATGACCTTATGTGTATTTTTCAGCGACTTGACATTAAAAAAAAAATTTGGACAATTTTACCATTTTACATTTTGGACCGTTAGATCTTAAACGAACTGTTGTGATTGACGCCTTGATGTGCTGCGGGTTTTGGTGATTGCACCGTAACCAATCCCTTTTTAAAGATAGTAGTATATTAGCCCATACCAATGAGATTTTCAGGAATGAAAATTTTGTGAGGGAATTTTTCATACTATTATACTTAATACGTATATTTAAATTTTATTTTATTTTAATTTAAATTTCAAATTAAATAAAAATATTATTTTAATAATTATTTTTATTGATTTGTTAGGTTTGTACTGGATAGCCAAAGAAGCTAAAGAAAATGGTATAATATAATTTCTTAGAGGGTGTTTGTTTGTGTGTTTTGTGACAGATTATCTGATTATTGCGTTTGCAAAATGCAAATAATCAGATAATCCTTTTTGTGTACTAATTTCTAATAATCTATTATTTGCGTTATGAGGGAATGAAACTATTTTCTTGCAGCTACATTTTGGTGCTGCAAGAAAATTGCGTTTAGCCAAAAATATAGTTTTACTATTTTTGCCTTTTGAGGTAATGAAAAACGCAAATTCAAACACTTTTTAATGTTATCTGATTATTTGCGATTTGAAACAACATAAGCTCATCCAAACACTTAATTTTCTATAACACGTTTTGTTAATTATCCGATTATCCATTTTCTAAACGCTACAGCACTTTTTAAAAATACCCTCTTAGTTAGTTTTAAAAATAGTTAAATTATTATTATATACATCATCTTTTTCAAATAGATATAAAATCATGACATATTTTTCATTACTTAAAATATAATTTTTTTATTGTTTTATACAATATAAGTATAGATATTATATAAAATATATAATTATGCCCGTCGAGTCTCGACGGGTTACTTACTAGTTTATTATAATAATAACATGACCACTTTTTGTAAATCTTTGTAGATGAGGAGTGCACTTGATCTGCTTCATGCTGTTGACTCTTCATCTTGACTCCATTTTTTAGGAGTTGTATCTAGACATGTTGAATTAGAACATGATTTTTCATTTATTTGAGTAGATATCTGCAATAATGATATAATTGGTTTCTAAAGTTAAAAACAATCAAAATAAAAATTATTCAACCCATTGAGATAATACTATTTTTAAAATGTATTATTTTACCAGTTCTTTCTCATATGCCCCGCTGGAACTGCTACATTCTTTATGTTGTGAGGTCTTCCTTTTATCCTGATAATAGAAAAAGAGCAAGAAATAAAAATAATTTATTATGTAAAATTAAATGTTAAAATAAGGATAATAATTGAAAAAATGAATGAATAAGTTGTTGAACACACATACCTTATTATTGATCACGGATGAAAATGTAGCAATAATGTGTTCATCATCTGTTTCTTTTAACTGTAAAATCACGTTTGTCAAACCTTGTATTTACATCTACTTTAAAAAGATAATTATTTTCTAGCATTGTGGCTAATAGGTCTGGCATTTCATCCCTCCCACATGTCTATTAAAATAACAAATATGTATGAATTGATATATCTTTATGAAACAATAATCTTAAAATCCTAACAATAACAGCTTTATTCACAGTTTTGATATTGATAGAATTTAAGGGAATGATTTCTGCATCCATAATTATGTGTGCATAAATCAGTGAAATATGAAAATTGGAGGAGGAAAGACAAAGAAATCAATGAAAGATGAAAATTGAAGAAGGGTAAACAAAAATTGAAGTAGAAGAAGTGACGTATTTTTGTGAAAATATGGTCTATATATATGAATTAATATATACAAATCTTTTCTATATATTCATATCTTTTAATAATATAGCAAAAGTTGTTTGGAAATTCCATATCTTTTTCTTATATATTATATTCATATTAATTAATGCAATAACTAAATATAAAAATACAAAAATCTAGTTCAAATCTTTTAAAAACTAAAAATTGAAGGAATTCCATAAATTGAAAATTCCATATCTTTTAAAAATGGGAAATCTATAAATAAATAAATAATAAATGAAAAAAATCTAAAATTAATTAAAAAATGCAAAAAAATTATAAAAATTTAAAATTTGAAATAGAGACACCACGTTAAATGTTGACTAAGTTGACCACTAATGGTTTTAATAATATATAGATTAATGTGATGGCTATATATACGTAGTATATAGGTAAATTGTATGACCCCATTTTAAACCTGTATTATTGATACATTCATAATCCCCTATATATATACTCCTGCAATTAGCTCTTTAATTACAATCATAAGTGCATTTCACCTTTACATAATTCCCTTGGAAATAACTCTCCTATGCACCCTTCTATTGCATTCAACTATTGAAATTCATCTATACAGCCTAATGTTTGTTTTATTTTCCACGCAGGGTTGATTCATTGTCGATAATTTTTTTTGGCGAAGCCGGGGCTAAGAAATAACCGAAAATTCATTCTCGATAATTCATTTCGTATGTATGTAGCTTAATGTCGATCGTTTTCAACATAAAAATTAAAACTATAAAATAACTTGGGTGTATTTTTTATTAAAAAAAAAATGCTCTAAAAATCTAAAAGAAAAAACAAACCCCCCAACCCCCCCCCCCCCCCCCCCCCCTCCCCCCCAAAAAAAAACAAAAAACAAAAATAAGAAACAAAAAGGTGTTTAGCATTCAAATTAATTCCTATTCATTGTCCTTATCGTGTGTGGGGCATGGATTTGGGTTGGTGAATCACACTAGAGGATGTTACTATGATATTGAATGGTTATTGGTTACATACATATATACTCACTCCGTTTTTTTAAAATTCTGTAACATTTTTGCGTGTCACGTTATCCAATGCATATTTTTATCGCTTAATATCTCAAATTTTGTAAAAGTAAAAATTATAAAAATTTAATATTATAAAACTACCGATTAGACGAATCTAACAAGATCTCACTTGGCTATGTTTTATCTTGTATAACTGTGTTAAAAATTTGAATCAAAGTTATTCAATGAATAGTAACAACTATGCAAATGTTACCATTATTTCTAAACGGAGGAAGTACATGACTTGTTATAGTCTCTGTCTATAAATATTTCTCCAATGAAGACATTAAAAGAATGGAGGATCTGGTCAGATATAGTATTTAGTTAATCGGAAAAACAAAAAGGGAGGATCGGAGAGGTAGGTAGGGCGTAGGCAGAATAATGTATTTGGTTAAGCAGCTGCAGGTAGTGCAGAAGAAGTCGCCGGGACTGCTCTGGCTCTTCATCTCAACGCTCCTCTCCCTCCATGACCATGATCATAATAACAACACCACCACCCACGGCGATTATTACGCGGTGGTGTTCGACGCCGGAAGCACCGGGAGCAGGGTTCATGTCTTCCGTTTTGACAATGACATGGACCTCCTGCCCATCACCCCCAATTCTACTGATTACGAGTTCTTTCTCTCGGTACGCACTGCCCTACTACATACCAATAATTCTATATCTTAATCATAATAATTACTACTACCACATGAATTTTATGTGTACATATACTCATAAATTAAAAATTTTAAAAAAATATATATATATATTGTACGTCGTATAGATAAAACCAGGACTGAGTGCGTATGAGAGCGATCCAAATGGAGCTGCATTGTCCCTAAAGCCTCTTTTGGAGAAAGCCCAGGATGTCGTCCCTCAACAACTGCGTTCAACAACCCCTCTTAAACTTGGGGTATCTATGTCTTTTTTATTATTACTATATGTGTGATTTGTAATTAAATTAGATTCCTCTTTAATTTACTCCCCATATATACATATGAATTCATCATCAGGCAACAGCAGGGCTGCGGTTGCTTCCGGGCACGGCCTCAGAAGCCATATTGGAGGCTGTGAGAAATTTGTTCGAGACAGACAGCAGCCTTTATTACAAGCCCGACTCGGTTTCTGTTCTCAAGGGATCTGATGAAGGTGCTTATATGTGGGTACGTAACTACGTATTCACGCTAGGCATAGTAGCCCTCTTTCTATTCTGAAATTTTTTATTTTTTATTTTTTTTTTGTGGGACTGAAAAAAATTACTATATGGGTCTCTACTTTCTATTTTACACATTACTTTTTGAATTACTTACCTATTAGTACTGGTACTAGCTAGGGGTGTGCAAAATATTCGAACCGATTCGTTGAACCGCTGAATCGAATCGAAATCGAACCGAATTTCCGGTTAACTGAGGACCCCGGAGCAAATACAAATATCATATTTCAGTATTCGTCCGGTTCAAATACAAATACAAATACTTTAATTTTTTCCCCGGTTAACCGAACCGAACCGAATATATTTATTTTATTTTAAAAGTTATATATAGTGTAAATATTATAGATATTTGATGGTATAAAATTATATAGATAATATATATCATTATTTATTTAATTATTTAAGTATATAATAAGACATATATAAAAAACTAAAGAGCAAATTATCAAAATATATCACCATAATTAATAAGCTTATATTGATTTTTGTCTTTCAGAATACCCTATTATTAAAATATACCTTTACATTAAGATTTGTTACATATACTAACATATTTTGATTACATTGAAAAGAACCATTTGATTCCATAGTTATATGTATATTTTTTTTTCTGAGTGTAATAACCTCGTCCGACCCTCTTAAAATGTATAATCAAGTTTTCATTTCTTAAATCTTTGATTTTCGTATATTTTTAAATATTCGAACCGAATCGTTTAACCGCTAAATCTAATCGAAACCGAACCATCGGTTAACCGAGGACTCCGGTTACAAATACAAATACTAAAATGAAGTATTTGCCCGGTTCAAATACAAATACAAATACCTGAAAAATTCAGGTTAACCGAACCGTGCCCACCCTTAGTACTAGCTAGTATACTTTAATAGTAATTCAGAAGATTACAGTGCATCACTTCAATGATTTATGCCACTATAATGAGATGTGTTCCCAAATTATTTTTCACTAGCATGATTGTTAAACCAGCTAAAATGAAATTCGAATTGAAAGTTACGTTGTAGTAAATATTAAAATAAAAATATAATACTGTTGGAAAAGAGATCTGGCTTATTTTTTTTTAAAAAAAAATGTATTATTGTATTAGAGCCTATTTATTCTATTATTTGAATTGACTTTTAAAAATAACAAAAGTTGTTGTATTTTATGAAAATAAAAGATAAAGGAAATAAAGCGTGGCTAGCTACAGTAGAAAAATGCATGAGACAATGAATTTTTCGCCACATCTACAGAAAAAAAAAATAAAAATAAAAAAAAAGATGAAAATTAAGAGTACGATGAACAATTAATGTCACCATCGGAGTCATGAAATTATTGTCAACTGTGGAGGATTTTTTTTTTTTTTTTTGGTAATGCAATACACCTATAGCTAGCTAGACCATTAAATTGTAATAAATATTAAAATAAAAAATAATACTGTTGGAAAAGAGATCTGGCTTTTTTTTTAAAAAAAATGTATTATATTGTATTAGAGCCTATTTATTTATTTTATTATTTGAATTGACTTTTAAAAATAACAAAAATCTTGTTTTTCTATGAAAATAAAAGATTAAGGAAATAAAGCGTGGCTAGCTACAGTAGAAAAATGCATAATGCATGATCGAGACAATGAATTCTTCGCCATATATACATATAAAAAAAAAATTTTAAAAAAATACTATGAAAATTACGAGTACGATGAACCATTAATGTCACCATCGGAGTCATGAAATTATTGTCAACTGTGGAAGGGTTTTTTTTTTTTTTTTTTTTTGGTAATGCAATACACCTATAGCTAGCTAGATCATTAAATTGTATACTCCATCCGATCCGTCAAAGAAAAGATGTCTTGCTTGACTTTTTGTTACTGTTCATTGTTTAATTTTGACTTAATTTTAATACAAGTATATATTTGAAAAAAATAGTCGAGTTGGGTCTTGTTAGAATCATATAATGATATAGTTTTTTAGAAAATATATTTTACATAATTTTTTTTGTCATACATATTTTGATATATTAACGATTGAAAATGTGTATTGAATTGTGCGTAGAAATGGGACGGAGTGAGTATTTAATATTATAAATGAAGATTTTCATGATTTCTCCTTTTCCTTTTTTGTTTCTTTTTGATTTGTGGTTGCTAAAGCTCGACATGATGATGGATCGGACATCGGAGTATCTGTCGAAGAATTTGAAAAATAGCATGTTGTTTTAGTGTGTGTTTAATTTGTGCAGATGACTGTAAACTATTTATTAGGAAGATTGGGAGGAAACTACAAGAACACAGTTGCGGTGGTTGATCTTGGCGGAGGATCCGTGCAGATGGCCTACGCCATCTCCGATAAATCGGCGGCGAACGCTCCCCCGGCACCGGGCGACGGCCAAGAACCCTACGTGTTGGACAAGGTCATTCTGGGAAGTGAATACAACTTGTACGTGCACAGCTACCTGAATTATGGGCTAAAAGCAGGACGAGCGGAGGCCTTGAAGCTCTCCTCAAAATCAAAGTCGAATGATAATAATAATAATAATAATGGTGGGAACCCATGCATCACAAATGGTTACAAAGGAACGTACGACTACAACGGCGTGGTTTACGAGGTATCTTCTCCGGCGTCGGGGACGAACCTCCGGAAGTGCATGGGCTTGATAAGGAAGGCGTTGAGGGTGGACGAGCCTTGCCCTTACCGGAATTCGGAAGGTCGTGGGTGCTCCTTCAACGGCGTGTGGAATGGCGGGGGCGGTGCGGGTCAGGATAGCCTCTATATTTCTTCCTTCTTCTACGACACGGCGGCGGAGAGTGGGGTGTTGTTGAGCCCCGATGTGGATGTCGGGGGAGGCATGGCTCGCCCCATAGACTATTTAAAAGCAGCGAAAAAGGCGTGCGTTGCCAATGCGGACAACATCAATTCGACGTTCCCACTAATTGATGAAAGGGATGTGCCGTTTCTGTGTATGGATCTGGTGTACGAGTACACGTTGCTCGTCCAAGGGTTCGGGATACTTCCCCGTAGAAGAATCACGGTGCTCAAGGAAGTTCCGTACAAAGGCACCGCGCTTGGGACTGCTTGGCCACTTGGTTGCGCCGTCGACCTCCTCTCCTCCTCATCCAATTATGATTAATAATATTGTTTCTACCATCCTATGCTATCTATGTGGCCGGATCGGAGTACTATTTGAATTTGTATGCATGCGTTTTTAACTTTAAAAAAAAATGTTGAATTTGTAGCCACGCACTGTGTATGTGTCCCTTGAAAGAAATCCTTTAATTAAAAAATGAATGATCGATCATTATGCGTTAGTCAAACATGGATGGTTCACGTGACTCCATAACTACTACTATATGATTGATATGAGGGACCTAGCTCACAATAATTATTTATCTCAATCCTCATATATTGGAGGGCTGACGGGAATCAAAGGTGCAATAAAATTATGGTTCCTTATTTTTAATTTATTGTTAAATTTCCATTCTTACAGGGAGGGATATATACATGCTATTATAATAATTCAATTATCAGCAGGGAGGTTATTGTAGTAATTGTATTTTATTATGATGTTTTTCCCTCTTCCAAGTTCTGGAATCTAACCAACAAGCAACTTGTAGGAAGATTTATAGGCGGTTTGTTTTGCCTTTTTTCCTTCCTTTTGACTTCTGCTTATCTCAAAAGTTGTTTTTTTTTTTTAACTGTTTGTTTTGCCTTTTTAAAGTTAAAGGATAAGCAAAAGTTAAATTCTCTTTTTTAAAGTAGGGCGTTACTTTTTAAAAAAGGAGAAGTCATTTTAGGTATAAAAATACAAAACCCTATTTAATATGGAAATAATATAAATGATAAATATCCTTATAAGATTTATGCCCATTTTTGTAATTTTAATATATAAAATGTCCTTCGACGGATAATTCATCCAAGCATGTTTCCGTTGAAAAGCAACTTTAATAATATCCATCCAAACAATTATTTGGGCTGATTTTGCTTTTGAATTCGCCTTCTCTCTTCCTCTCCTTTTTTTTTTCCTGACTTCTCATTTTTCTAAAAGACAAAACAAGCAGGCCTTAACTTTCTTGCACAACTTCTTGGGTTTTTATATGCATATTTAAATTACAAGCTAGCGTACAGGTCATTTTACATATTCTGGACCTGCAGCCAGCCATGGTACAACAATGTACTGATGATGATAGATCATGGCACAAAATATGGAAAAAAGGATAAATATGTCCTTTTTCTTTTCAAAAAATTCAAATCAGTCCTTTTTCTATTTTATTACCAAAATAGTCCTCTACAAATGCTAATTATGTTCAAATCAGTCCTTTTTTCACTAATTACATTCTAATTGCTGACGTGGCAAGGGTTTTAATTTAAACCTGACACGTGTGCATAATATTAGTCCTTTTTCTTTTATCTTTTGCCAATTCAGTCCTAAACTTTTATTTTGTTCTATTTAGTCCTCTACCCCAATCACTCATTTTTATATTAATTGGTCGCAAACCTTTCAAATTATTTCATTTTAGGCCCAGAACCTTAAATTTTTTATTATTACTAATCCATTTATCAAATAAATGCACAACATACTTCCATAAATAAAATTAAACACCAAACCTCATATATTGGGTTCGACTGCTTTGTTATCGGGTCTTTCAAGTACCGGAATTTTACGGACTCTCTCTAATAACCACTCGACCGCAACCGATTGTTCATTGGTTTTGGTTTCCTTCAGTAACAATCAACAGAATCTTACTTTGCGTCCTACCTTAGGATGTAGCAATATTTGAGTAAATGATTTAACTTGAATTTTTGGAAGGTTATGGATACAGAAAGCCTTGGTTTTATTGAAAAATATTAATATTATTAAAAATATTAAAAAAATAGCCTGAATTTTATTGTCCACAAAGTATGATTGTGCTGATTGTTGCTGAAGGAAACCAGAACCAATGAACCATCGTTACGGTCGGGTGGTTAGAGAGAGTCCGTAAAATTCGGAACTTCGAAGACCCGGTAACAAGGCGGTCAAACCCAATGTATGAGGTTTGGTATTTAATTTTATTTACGGAAGTATGTTGGGCATTTATTTGATAAATGTATTAGTAATAATAAAAAAAATTAAGGTTCTGGGCCTAAAATGAAATAATTTGAAAGGTTTGAGGCCAATTAATATAAAAATGAGTGATTGGGGTAGAGGACTAAAAAGAACAAAATAAAAGTTTAGGACTGAATTGACAAAAGATAAAAGAAAAAGGACTAATATTATGCACACGTGTCAGGTTTAAATTAAAACCCTTGCCACGTCAGCAATTAGAATATAATTAGTGAAAAAAGGACTGATTTGAACATAATTAGCATTTGTAGAGGACTGTTTTGGTAATAAAATAGAAAAATGACTAATTTGAATTTTTTGAAAAGAAAAAGGACATATTTATCCTTTTTTCCCACAAAATATACCGTTACATAAAATGGCCTCCGTCATCGCATATTTAATCGCTGGCATCACACAATAATATATATATATATATATATATATATATATATATATATGTGATCACATGGATGGCCATGGCCCCCTGCAGGAACCATTTCCACTCCCTTTAAAATTAAACAAAACTCCCATAAATCTAATGAGCATCCCTTGCAATAATTGTGCCTTCACTTCACAAAATCTCTCAACAATTCACCGTGGACTGAAAGCCTGGAGACAAACACATAAACTTCATCACCAACAATGAATACAATCCTAAGTCCAATCAAATCAAATCAAATCAAAACCAAACAATTAGTAAATCCCATCAATGAATGAATGAATGAATGAATGAATGGATGTTCTAACATATCATACGTACCGAGAAAACATTGCAGTGTCCTGGATCGGCGAGGTGCGCCATGAGGTTCTCAATGGGGCCTTCTCCCGTGTAAACAGCCTGGAAGCAAAACCCCACAAAAGCCAGCATAGCAAGCCTCCCATTCTTGATCTCTTTCGTCCTCAGGACCATCACGGGTTCGGGCGATCCCCTGCCCCACATAAACGGGTCGAACCACAGCCCTCCCGGGTACCCTACATCCGGCTTTGGCTTAGTCTTGTGTGGCAGTGTCGGTTCAATGTCCACGCATCCCGGGTTCAACATATCCGCCCATCTCCGTCCCTCCACCCACCCCATCAGGATCATCTGCACCGCAAACAGCGTCGTGGGATCTGCAAAGTACTCCCTCGCCCCAGCATCATACCATGAAAAGTCTTGGATGAATCCCAGCCTTTCTAGCCACTCTGGAATCAGGATCCCCGCGACAGCCAGCATGGCCCACCGCCCGTGCATTAGCTCGGCTTGTGCAAACCAGTTTAAGAGCTCGGGGTCGGATCCTTTTTATGTTTAAATTAAACTCTCATTAGTTGTAGGAAGGAAACTTGAAACTTGTAGATATAGAAAGCCAAATTCATCTCATAGATTCTCCTCAAACCACATATGGTGTCCCTTCATTATTCATTATTCATTATATATATATATATGTATATCACAAATAATGCTACAAGTTCACTATTATTACCACAATCCATCCCAAGGCAGTTTCATAATTCACTATCTACTAGATTTATAATTTGCTTGCATGATGATGGTATCATAAGTTATTAGTGGGTACAAAAAAAAAAAATTAGTACAAGAATATGAAACATTAAGCAATGATAATTTATAGTTACATAATTGCATACCTAATCCAAGTGGATCGAAGCCAAAATCTCCCGGAAGACTGAAAAACCAGGAAAGAAGATCAAATTACAAGATTGGGCAAATGAAGATGTGTATGTATATAATGTAGGATTGAAAATAATCAATAATGAGTAACCTGCCATCAAGCCATTCAGGAGGAGAGCTTCCTGGGAACCACAAGGGCCTATCAGGAGGGAGCGGCACGCACACACTCGTCGGGCCTTTTGTCGCATTCAGACCAACTGATCTTGGAAGGCTTGTTGTACCAATCTTGTTCGGGGAAGACTTTCTTGGCAATTCCCTGCTGCTGGAAATTGGAATTAACAGGAATAAAGAGTTTTTTTTTTAGCAACAATTAAGAAAGATTGAAAGTATTGCAGCCAAGTTTCTGTAGATTTGGTGACCTGGTAGAGCAGGTTGATAACGTTGTAGCTGCAGCAATGGCTAGAGTAGCCATAGATGAATGAACAATGAATGCTTGGAATCTGTTTTCTTACAAGTGATGGGATATATTGTGCAGAGCCAAGTGGCTGCTTATCCAATTCTATCTTTAATTTTCTGTTATTGGGCCTGAAGAGTTTAATAGGGAGCACCTTGTTCCTTGGCCCACATTCGAATTATTTGGGCTTTCAATGAGTTCGGCTCAGCTAAGAACTCAATATGATCATTAGAATACAGTGTTTTTGTTGTTTAAACATAGCCAAAAAGTATCTAAACAAGAAACTATTTAAATGGGTTCTAAATTGGTTTACAGTCTTTTATTTATTTGACATGGAACAAGGGTTACAATTAATTAGTGTATTCTTAAATTAAATAATGTAGAAACATTTGTTGAACGATGGAGATTGGAGGGTTTAATGTGCACAGTTTGTTGAGCTGCCAACCACAATTGTTTTAAAAATAATGTGATTACTCCATGAATGTTATTGTTTACCTATTTCACTAACCCCCCATTTGCATCATCACCAACCCAATCCCAAATGCACACCTTTTTTCTTCATTGCAATCTATTACCACAATCATGTTGCCCTATGAAACTATGCTGCAATCAGTTTTGATTTTTTGTCCAAGAGGACAAAAGGACAGTTGACTTCTTGAGGATGACTTAACTTTGCCCAAAACAAAAAATAAAATAAAATAAAAATAAAAATAAAAAATTACAGAATTTTTTTCGGTTAACTAAAAAATTTGAGTACTAGTATAGTGGTTTAAGCTTCATACGTATATATCTCAAATATTAAATTTCAATTTTAGTTTAAAAATGATCCTCTATTAGCAACTATCATTGACGGAATAATGTGGTTATTACTTATTAGAATGAATGAATTTATATAAGTGGACTGGATTGGAAAAATATTCGCCTATTAAATATTTATATGGATAATGTAATTGACAACCCTACACAATAGAAAAAAATAATGGAATAATATATATATATATATATATATATATATATACTAGTGAGTGTGGTTGTGCGATGCACAACGTATTTAGGGTGTACAGCTGCCCATTGAGAAAAAAGAAATAATTTTAGGTACGCGTACGTGGTTTCCTTATATGATACTTGTTATGTTAAAAGAAATTTAATTATATTTAATTTGCAAGGCAAGTATGTAGGGCTAAGGAAGCAAAATCAAACAATATAAAATTTACTTAGAGATGAAATTTCTTAACACTCGTAAATTAATAAGAACAAATGCGAAACACACGAATCGTAAAAATATCTTCGATTTTAATTTAATAAGAATGGAGATTCAGCACAAGAAGTAGCAATATGGAGGAGATCAATGTGGTTCTTATTCCTTTTATTACATCCAAAAAGTATTAAGATAGCCAAAATCAAATTAGAAGACCACTTATCAATGTCATGTCTTGAAATTGACTTTAATCTATATATATATAAAAAATGTATAGGGAAAATTGTTCTAGCAAGTATTAGATATTATTTATTAGTAAGACTTACGAAACATGAAATAAATAATATCAGCAAATAATCCATTCGTGCAATTATAGCTGATTTAGTTGTAACTAATAATACAAAATAAATAATATCAGCAAAATAATTTACTTGTCTGTAGTTATAGCCAGTTTAGTTGTAGCTAATAAATATCATTTCCCATATGGAATCATCTTGAGCAAGTAAATCGCTTTGCACATCACCATCATAGTTTTTACAAGCCCACACATATCTCCCTTCGCTTTTCTCTGCATATGCTACCATGTCATCAATCAACACATGCTCATACCCAATCAGAATAAGAGAATGCTTAAATAAGTGTCAATGGAAAATATAAGCACGCATGTAAATGTACAAGACAGAGAATTAATAAAAACTATATTGAATTGTCTTGGAATTTTGCCCTCCATTTTTCTTCATATACATCCTGAAATATATCCTTGAACCTGCAAATGTTTAAAAGGCGAGCGCACGTTATGAGAAAGTCAGAGTATGTTATTCAAAATTTGCGATTTTGAATTTGGTTTCCTTATTTTTACTAAGGAATGTAGAATAATAATTTATATTTCTTTCCCATTATTTTAGTTGGTTTATTTTTTTAGTAACCTTTTTCAAGTTTTGTTGTAGTTGCCCACTAAAATTCTTTATTGGATTTTTTTAAAGTGGTATTGTGTTTACTAAGTGAATTATTAATATTTTAATGATATATTTGGTGATTAAGTTTGATCAATAATTTTAATTGAATATGAGGTATTTTAATTAAAAACTCATTAATTGACCAATAAAGGAAAAAAATCAGCAAAATCTTTCCATAAACATAAGCACAATTGGAGAGCACAGTAATGGAAATACTTGGATTTACAGCAAAGATTATTCAGCATATCTATTAAGTTCAACCGGTTCGCAAATAATGCTCTTGATAGCTTTTTTCTTTTTTTGATGAAATGTTCTTGATTGTTGATACCCCTTAATAATAAAAGAATCCATAACACGTTCAAAATCAAAATTTTCAATAAATTGAAACACAAAATTGCTAAGATTGCAACTAATTTCCAGTGAGATCATAAACACAAACAAAAACCTGACGATTTTCTATTATAAGCAAATCCCACAACATAAACAAGCTATTATAAGTTAATAAGTATTTTATTTAATACCAAGAAAATTGAAGAAATGAGAAAGGGCTTAGAACAAAACAAATGTGGTCTGAGATGAAATTGCAACGGCTAATCGGAGGATGCAGGACTCAGGCAACGATTCTGAGCAGTGATTTCTTTGTAGGCAAAAAACTGAAAACTAATTTCCAAAGGCCAAGGCCCAAAACTCAAAACGGATAACCAAGCTCAACAAGAAATTACGAAAATAAAAGGGAATATCTGAAACCAAGAAACTCACAAAAAATAATTTTCAGCATAACTGTGAAGGGAATACAGGAATGAATAACACATACCATTGGAATAGAGTTTGATTTATCTTATGATTAGTTGTAATACTTGTGTACTAAAAACTTAATACAAGAAGACCGATCTAAAGTATTTTCTAACATCGCTTAAAATAGCTTCATATTAAATGCAATACAGTAATGAAAAACTGCGTGTTACAATATTTTTCAACAACTGGAAAACCATACTCCAACACCGCTTCATATTGTAACCAGAGGTTCAGAGTCAAATTAGAAGGCATCCAGTTCAAAAGGTCAAGAATTGCCAAAAAAAACATTACACACTTACGACTATCGTCCTCCTACTCAATCCCAGAATGCAAAGGCATTATTTGGATCAATTCCAAACTTCTCTAGTATCTGCATTTAAAAACCAGGAAAGTGTTTTTTGTTTAATATCAAATGATTGATTAGACAAATCATAATCCACTTTGATATCCATAGCCATAAATCCATAATCACCCAAAAAAATAATATGGCATATAGATTTATGTGAAAATAGGACCACCATAGCACTACCGAAAAGAGATCATGGTTTAATACCATACTAGTATTACCCCCACCCGAATAGGTGGGGATTATATCTGATAACAATGAATATAATAGAGTTCATTTAAGATGATAATAAAATATTGAAATGTAATAATGATATGCTGACAAAATATTGTATTAAATATTGTATGAAATATGCTTTAATATGCTGACAAAATAACACACACCCAAATATGCTTTAATATTGTATGAAAAAATTATTATTCGACAAAATATTTTGCCCAACAATTGTATATATAATTAATTCACCAACAATTAACACAAGAAATATTAATTGTTCAAATCCATATTATTAACCCCAATAGTTTAAACAATAATTTTCATGTATATAAATATTCATCCAATATTTGACCTAAATAAGTTACCAAAAATTACGATATTACACAAATTAATTATCACACCATACTATTGATAATATTCTTTTATTAGAGGTAGATAATTAAATTAAATTTTTGAAATCCAGATTATTAACCCCAATAGTTTAAACAATAGTTCATTATTTAAATTTTAATGTATATAAATATTCATCCAATATTTGAACCAAATAAGTTACCAAAAATTACATATTACACAAATTAATTACCACACCGTATTATTGATAACATACTATTATTAGAGGTAGATAATTAAATTCAATATAAACATTGTTTACATTTATAAAATTATGTACATAATTTTTTAAAACAATGTATATAATATTTAGTAATTTATATTTTAATCCAAATTTTCAGAAAAAAGTATCTTTAGGCAAAAAAAAAAATCATAATTAAACAAAATAAATAGTAAATAAAATCAAAAATATTTTTTTTTCTTTAAACTTAGATAATTGATTAGACCATTTTTTTCTTTAAAATTATGTATAATTTTATGCATACCTTCCGCATAGATAATTTAACACAATAATATGAAGCAAATAAAACATTTAACTAAAAAATATTCTAAGTAAATATATATTTTTTTTGACAAGAGCTGAAGCCAGGAAATTTCTAAGTAAATCAATTAATTATATTACATAATATAATGCATAATATTTATTTCTCAATAAAGATTAATTGCTAAAATATCAAAATTTATTAAAAAAATGGAGTACAAAAGTTTTTTCCCGAACAACTTTCACATTATTTTTAATTAAATTACAATTTAAAAATATTATGTATACATATATTTAACTAATTTTAGTAAAAATAATTAGCTTGCACTATTATATTTTGAACCATGAATATGTATATTTTTAACTTATATATATATATATATATTCTATTAAAATGAACTTTTTGAAGTCTTTTTACATGAGTAATTTCAAGGCCCAATAGTAATTAATTATAAAAGGAAAGTCTAGGCACTATTCATAAGATCAATAGGTTTAATATATTATACTCCCTCCGTCCCAGGTAAGATGTCTCGTTTGACTTTTTGACACTGTTCATTGTTGAACTTTGACTTAATATTATTGTAAGTATATATTTGAAAAAAATAGTCGAGTTTGGTCTTGTTAGATTCGTCTAATCGTATAATTTTAGAATATATATTTTGCAAAAATTTTACTTGTATATATTTTGAGATATTAACTATTAAAAAAGTGCATTGGATTGTGTGCAGAAGTCCAACAGGACATCTTAGTTGGGACAGAGGGAGTAGATGGTATCAGTGAATAAAGGAGATGCCAACTCCAATGGAAGTGAAAATGTGTCTTCTTAGGTCAATCTTGTACAAAAATTTGTGCTCATATTTCTGATTTTACAAAAAAGTGGGACGAAAATGTTAGAACAGGCCGCAGGGTCAAATCAAAAGTTTGAAGAAGATGCAATATAGGTCATTGCCAAGTCATTAGAAATTAGATATTTGCAGAAGAGAAATGAAAATAAAACTTTCAATCTCTGATTTAATGGGGAACTGAGCCGTAGGCAAGAAAGGGAAGAAAGGCGGTGAGTCGGACATCCTTCTTGATGGAGGGTAGCTCAAAAACTGATTTAATTATGTACTTCTAAATCGTCCTTCTAAGAAGAATGTTTGATTTAATGGGAGCTAAGCCATAAGCAAGAAAGGCAGTGAATCTAAGATTGGTCCAGAAAGCCCAGGCAAGATAGTGTCACGCTTTCGGGTACGAAAACTATATTATTACTCAAATCTTTTGAGATTACTTCATTGGGAATTGGGAAGCAAGCAAAAATTACAAAAGCACAAACCTTCATGATGAGCGCGAACAAGCGCAAACCTCAACTTCTCCGGCCTCACCACCAGCCTTCTATAGTCCTTCGATGTCCAATAAAAACTTTTTGAGACACACTAAGTAGCTTCACCTAAAAAAATCCAACAAAAATATAAGTTTGAAGGCATTTTACTATCTCTTGATATCTCTTTTTAAGAAACTACAGTCCTACACCACCAATAGAAAGTCAAACTTATAACCTACATCCGCAAATATCAAATAAGGAAATCAAAAGGGCCACTCACATTGATGATTGCAGTGTTCTTGAACTTCTTCAATATTGTAGAGTCAAAATTGATGAAGCACTCCCCTTTGCTCTTAAACCTCAGCCTAAAACACTAAAATTGATCAAAATATGTTACAAAATGATGAACATGACAATACAACAGTTAATATGTATAGAGTGAAGAGCTTGCCCTCTTGATGTTGAATGTAGAAGAACACTCAAATTATGCTAATTGCAGAAGAATAACCCTAAACCGTAAACCCTTACAGATATTCAGAAGTATAATCTACATCTAAATTACAAGAAGTCCATGCAATGTAAATGTGCATCAAATTGTGCTTGCAGGAAGAAAGATACAAATTGTGTAATGTAAATATAGAAAAAGGTTAAGAGTATATAGAACCTCACCAAAAGCACATGTACATAATTGAAGTGCTTCTCTTAGTACTAAAATCATCCATTCTTGTTTAGAGCAATACAAATTGCTTGGAGTTCACTCAAATGGTCCAATCTGCAAAAAATAAATAATTAATAAAACAAAGCAACAATTGCATAGACGATTAGAATAATGTTCAACCAAACAAATTCAATGGTGGAACTATCACTTGCACAAGGTGTAAATTTTAGTAGATCAAACATAATTTAATATTGATCTTTGTTCCCTTTTCTTGTGTTAAATACAAATAGAATGAAATTCAAATCTGATGGTGCAGGCTATATTTGGGGTTTAAAGGGAACTCAACATTTGTGAAATTGTACATGGCACTTACACTTATTAATTAAAACTCAAAGGTATAGAAGAAGCAAGTGCAATACAAAACTAAATTAAAATTTGTCTAGATAAGATCTATCCAATATGACCTCGCCCAAAAAAGGTGACCACAATAAACCATCAACAATCCATGAAATGAAACAAACTCGAGAAGAAGGAAAACAAAACAAAACAAAACAAAACAAAAAAAAAAAACACCACTATGTCGATCTATAACAATAGATTTTCAACCCTAGAAAACAAGTCCTCAAAGCTAGCAGTAGCACATCCAAATTGCATCAAAAAATGTAACCCGAAACCCTATGTTTACGTAGAACAGAAGAATGATATCTCATATCTATCGCCGTTTGGTACTTTATTAGTAAAATGCACAAATTTTCACTGTTGAGTTCTCAATACTTCGAAAGTAATTCCCACACACACACACACAAACCAAAAAACTGATCACACTAAACAGACGCACACACAATTCAATAAAAAAAAAAGAGTTTACGGAGACCTAGCCCCAATTCGCAAGCAAAGAGAGACTAACAATAAATAAAGAAGAGGCATGCACAACGAACACCACAATTTAGAAAGTGTCAAAACCAGAATGGCTCTAGCAAACATTTGCCGCAGAAACAGCCAAAAAGGTTTTACAGTTGGGAAATACAGCCCACGACTTGTATTTAGGGAACAAATAACAGATCAATAATTGCTTAACTTCCATCCTCAACACAATTCAGTGAGAAATGATATGCAAGTAGCAATGAGTGCTTTTGGAACAACGGAAAATGAATCATGAGTAAACCTTCATAGCAGGAAAAACCACCAGTTGATCTCTTGAATTTTGACATCCCAAGTCTCCACGTTCAATTCACAATACACACACTGTTCTTAAATTTCCCTTCTACGTCTTTCAATTAAAGAAAATTATGGCCCATCTAACCATAAGAACAATGTAAAACCGTATCATACGAATGACTTGCAAAACACCATATTCTATTTCATTAAAACTATGCGTAACAGGCTTCAAAGTTATCAAGTTTGAAATCTACTTAGTAAAACAAACTCAACTAAAGCCAAATCCTTATATTCTCATTCGCACAACGCAAGTCAAATTTCCCAAATCATACCACTTGATAATACCTACGATAAGGAAAAGTCATTGCTGTAGTTATTGCCAGACTTGCTTCCCTTTTTTCAAAAGATACAACCATTTAGTTAATTATCCTTCAAGAGAGTAACCATGCGACTCCATTTTAGATTCTTAATAACTGCCAAACCTATTGAACTTGTCAAGGAGTCATTTTTTAAGTAATAGAAGAACATATCTCACCTGCTAAACAAGTATGCAGACAGAGCCGAGAGCAATGTCGAGGTGGGCTCGGTCAGGAGCAGGGGCACAAAGCAGTAGTGCCTGTACGACAGCTTCCGTGGGGGAAATAGGGAAAGCAATAATTAACATGTCCGACAAGAGGGAAGACAATGCCTAGCCATTTTTCTTAACAGATTACGATCAGCCAAAAAACACAAAAAAAAAACAATAAAAAACCCATGCCAAAGCGAACGGAGACGCGGATGCAGCGGACATGCGAGGCAGCATACGACGACGAGATAGGCTCCGAATCACGTCACCAAAATCACTTTTTTATCTGTGAAAGACCCTATGTTGCTCAGACTCGGGTACGGGTGTCCGACACCGGTGCGGGGATATGTGGCGGACACTTACCATTTTGGATTGTGCTCCAAAAGGACCATTTGATTGTGTCGTGTCCCACAAAAATACCAGTGTCAGTGTCGTGTCCGCAGGACACGGGTACTCTACCCTTTTAGAAGAGTCCGAGCAACACAGGAAAGACCAAATAAATGATAAAACCGCAGGAAGAAGAAAGAGCAAACCACAAAGAAGTAGCAATCACCTGCAAGTATGATGGGCAAAGATTCGCACACTCTGTCTACCCCCACGAACTGGGCAAGTACAGCTGTACAGTAACAGTTGCAACAAAATTAGCGATGGCAGATGACTAAGAGCATCATCCATTCCTTGAAATGTAATTTAGTAAGGCCTACCTATGCTCCAGAAGCAGTCATCAATCTTAACTGGCTGGAAGAGCTCCCCTGTAGTTACATTTTAAAAAACAACTGAGTAATCGAACATGGATTATAACTTTTTAAACACATAAAAAATTGTACTCAATACAACAAGCCACACTCACATCAAGAACTGGGGTATGCCCCCTGAGCCCAAGTCTAATAAGATTATTCTTTATATCAACAATAACGCCCTTTCATTTAGTACTTAAAGGACAGGGACAATGATGTTAACCTCTTGCAAAGATTGACCCCAAGAGTTATTTTTCGTATCAAGACAATTGCCTTTATTAGGAGCTGCTTGAAAATAAAAACAACCATTACAAGAAAAATCCATGAAACTATCAAATACAAGTTGCATATTTGTCTGTCTTAATTCGAAATAGAGCTGAGAATAAACCCATAATTAATATTATTACATTCACGTTGTTTGAAACTTTTGACAATTTCGTCAACACGAGCTTTTTCTAAAATATCCCAAGTTGAATTTATTAAATGAAAAGAGTTATGATTCGTGGGAAAGGGGTTTAAGGATATGTTCCACTTTTTATTACTCCTGTGGGAGACTTTGATTTCAAACGGCGCTGTGGAACTCCCTGGCATGAAACTTTTGACAAATTTCTTGGTGCAGCCGGGATAGACAGTTCAATCTTGACAGACATCAGCGCTCAATACTTAATATAGTATCATTTATTACATCCGTCTGCCACACTGAAGGTCCCCGATAACGGCGCCATGAAACTTTTCATAATTTCATGTCATGAAGTTCATTGCCATGAAACTTTTGACAAGTTCCCACTATATGAGTATTTTCTGAAACATAATAATCCTGGTTTTATTTTATTTAATGAAACCAATTTATGAAGATGGAGTTGAGGTTAGGGATATATTTATAGGTTGTCACGTTTTTATTACTCGTGTTAAGAAACTGTGCCCCCGAAAGCGCACGGTGTCAAAAATTGCAGTAATTTATAGTAAGACCGGATCGTTCACTGGAGGATGTGCGATAGAAGCAGGGCCCACGTCGTTTACTAAGATTTTCCACTCGATTACTCGATTCAAGTATTGCAATGATTTCTAACAACTACTTGACAATAATTTAAACTAGATTATGAAAGCAGTGAAATATTATTCTACAAAGCATGGTAAATTTAGTCTAAAAAGCGATTAAATTCTATTCTAAGAAAGCAATGAGAATTATGCTAAGAAAGCGAATAAAATTATTCTACGAAAGCAGATTTAAAATGTGACAGAAGGGACAGGGAGAAGATAATAAGGATTGGACAAGATGCAGATGAAACATAAGTAAACTTCCATTTTAATACACAGATCTTTGTTTGGGGTAGTTCGTCAGTTAGCTAACTCTCATGCTCTCTATACCATGTTCCCTTTAACAGACAGGTACTTATAGTGAGAGTTTACATGCTCTTAAGACAGCAAATTCTAAGATACCACAGACGCATAACTACCCTTGCAATGCACTGCTGAGGTATATTATTTATCTGTGGTGGACAAGCAACACCTGACAAATCATTGGTTGACATGCCTAGTACTCCTATCATCCCCCTTGTCACACCCAAAGTCCAAATCTAACCCCGAACTAATCCATAACTCTTAAACCTTACAACCGGCGGCCAACCTCTAATTCTTCCGAGTGACCTCTATGAAAGCATTTTAAAGAAAGCGATAAAGAAAGTAGTAAAGAAAGCATTTAAAACCTATCACTCGGAAGTCTTAAAAGATCATCACATTCCGTTAGTATAAAAGAGCCCCTGTTCTTGGTGACCAGATGCAGATTTAGAACTTCCCAAATATCAGTAAGCCACAGGGCTTATAACATCCGGTTAGTTACGAGATACAAACATGAGTGGAACAGACCTATGAAGATCTATTCCGAATGTACTCACTCGAGACTCAATTTTAGGCTTTGGCGGGAGAAGATAGTAGTTGAAAGAATACTCAACCCTACCTTAGAAATTAACCAAGGCCTATATGTTATTCCTCTAATATTAATTATCACATCTTATCCGAATCCAAGTGGACACTGATTCGATGCAACACTTAATAAAAGATTTCCAACACACAGGAATTTTGAGAAACAATTAGATATTTGAAAATCATTCCCTAAACAGGTACTAAACTCTCAATTTAAACACAGATCCTTTTAGTCTAGGTGAGACCAAATCGCTGACTCTGCTTCTATGTTCTCAAAATCAACCCCCAGTAGAATATGAGTTAGTCATAACTGTTGAATTTATCCCTTACTCAGATCCGGTTTTGATAAAGTGATTTTTATGGAAATTTATTATGCAACATCTGATTTAAATCAACACTTCTATGTTCAAGGAGAAGGATCTCCAAAATATTATAGACCACACTATCTACATAATAATAGCATGCATACATGTATATGAGAAGCAAAATAAAGTACCCCAAAATATAGAGTGGGGTTAGACAGAATTTGATACACAAAGATGAATTAGCCTGAGATAAGAAGAAAATGGCTAAAGAGATGACAAAATAATTAGGGTTAATTGGATTGCAGTTATCTGTGGTCCAGTTAACCTAATTATTAAGGTGAGATGATTTTAGACAGCAGAAGACCTTAAACGACGGTTGCCGCCGTCATCTTAGACTTCACTATCTGTGAATCTGGATGAAAACCCACATGTTCTATTACTGTAATAATTATTACATAACATTGGCATATATCATCTATCATTACTACAACTCTAGATTCAGGTTCGAAATTAAGATAAAGAAAAGAAAACTGTATCCGGGTAGGAGTCAGCTGAGCAGCTGTTATAATCCCGGATGGACGAACCGCCAAGGCTTCCACCGACCACTATCCGGACCATGCAAAATAACAACTAGTAATTAATACTCAGAATACGAGCTAGTTATCCGTGTGGGAATACCCGCCAACATTAGTCTGATATATTTCTTACTAGTTGTTCATGCACACAATGAAAGAGAAAATAATCAAAATTAAGAAAACGTTTTTGGTATTGTGTGAGTGTTAATCACGCAATAATTAAGACACTAATGAGTTGAGATGTGTAATGGATAAAATTAGGTGTGATGGGCCTAGGCCCAATACACCCATGCAACTTACACAACTCAAGAAATAAAATATTTTTGAAGTTTTGAAAGTAGAAGGAAGAAAGCAATTCGGTCTATTGGGCAAAATGCAAATTAGTCCCAACTGAGGATGCATGAGGTATGAAGTGACACCATACCCAATTAATTCTTGTAAAGTCATGAAGCATCCTCTAATTCGAATTGTCAAAGCAATTCGGTCTAAACCGAATTGGACAATTCGAATTGATTAAGTCATTACTTCACTCAAATTTGGCTAAGGCATTTACCCCGGAAAGAGGGTAATTCGAATTACCAATTGAATTCGGTCTAGACCGAATTGGCAATTCGAATTGGTAGGATATAAAATAAACTAAGGCATGAAGGGATGGAATGCATACAATATGATGTACTAGGTCAATTCGATCTATGGGACGAATTCGGTCTAAACTGAATTCGCACAGACCGAATTGCTTGTGCACCATATGAAAAAAATTTTTGCTATGTAATTCGGTCTCATGGGCAGTTCGGTTTAGACCAAATTGCATATAGATTTTAGATAAGGCATTCAACAAATATATTTGCCATGCAATTCCAGTCTCGTGGGCAATTCGGTTTAAACGAATTGCCTCAAATCGAATTGCATGTCTTTTCTCACATAAAAGATATTTTGAGCTCACAAGTACAGGTTCGGTTTACACTGTGTGGTTCATGATGGATAAGATTGACCAAATCCTTCATTTCACATCAGTGTCACCTCACAGCCACACTAATGAGTGTTTTAAGAAAAATAGGCATAATAGGTTACGTGGCTAGCAGGTATTGGCATGAGATGCACCTTAATTCTACAAATAAGCAATCAGATATCAAAGACCTAAACATCTAAGAATAATAAGAACAGATGCATAAAAATAAGAACACCTACATTATCTAAGGCAGCAATAAGCTAACATAAAGAGAGCAAAACAGCAACAGAATAAACTTAGAAATAAATTCTAACAAACCTAAAATCATCTAAAACCTAAGAACACTCATTTGAATCACTAAGGTGTAAGAACAAGCCAAAAACCCACTAAACATGCATTTATTGAGAATGTAAGTCAACTAGGACATAATAAATGTAACCTAGTTGAAACAAACAAACATTCAAACATTTATTGCTAAGGAAAGCATTAAATAAGTGCCAAACACTTGAAACAAAAACCCATTTCTGGATTTTTTTCTTGTATTGACACTTGAAAACAACAAATAACCCTAAAACCATCATTAGCTTGAATGTAGGGTTCATTATAACTACAAAGCATTTAAAGTTTATGGTAATGGCTACACTAAAGGTAGTGACAAGCTTCTATAAAAAAATAAACTAAGATCAAAAGCATTAAAACTACACTACAAACATGAAAAGTAAACTAACTAACTAAACTACCTACCTAACCCTTAAGGGGTGGAGAACCTTCTGCTCCTTCTTTTTGTCTCCCATCAATTGTCCAAATGTTAGTGTTCGGATCTTCTTCTTGTGTTGAGGAAGGTCAGCTTTTATACTTCTTCTCAGAACCCTAGGCCCATCAGGGCCCATCCACAATGACATGCATTTCTTACGTGCTCAAAGCTGCAGTTTCGAATGTGGTTCGGTCTCCTCAAGCAGTTCGGTTTAGACCGAATTGGTGAAATGAGATCTTTCTTCTTGATCTTGAGCATGGAATGTGGTGATTCGGTCTATGGGTAGACTGAATTGGTCTTGTCGAACTGATGATGGCTCCTGCTTGGCTTCTTTGTTTTGAGACAATTCGATCTATGCACTCAATTCGGTCTAGACCGAATTGCATAATATCGAACTCCTTCTTTTCTTTTCTGCTCAGGGTCTTCTTCTTTCCAAAGTGCAATTCGGTCTAGGGGTCAATTCGGTGTAGACCGAATTGTTTCGGTGTAGACCGAATTGTCACAGACCGAATTGGTTGCTCTTTCCTACTTCAACACTTCTCTTTTTCTTCTTCTCTTCAGCAATTTGGTCTAATAAGCAATTCGGTTTAGGTCGAATTGCGTATAGACCGAATTGATCTTCAACACTTAACCAAAATTTCAATTTGTGGGATTTTCATTCTTTTTTCGCATCTTTTTTATTTTTGTGGGCTATTTTATTCTTTTGCCCATCTTTTCATTCCTTTTTCTTTTCTTTTTCCTTTTTTCATGTTTTTGGATTTTTCCAACATAAATGCAATTAAAATTGCATATTTTTGTGTCTTTCATTACCAGCTTATTTTTCTTACAAACTTGCATCAATCTGTCGAATTCAACTGCTTTCTCATTAAAATAAGATGGGAATACGATCAAAATGTCCGTCTCAGACACGGAAATGGATTGGAAATAATGGACAATTTTGGCCATTATCATTGTTCACCAACACAACCCAACTATATAAAGACTTTTAAACTTTACAAATCAAATTACATCACATAAATTTGAAAACAGGCAGATTAAACTCTGGAGATAGAAACACAAACAAGGCTTGAACGCATATAATAAAGAAAGGCAAGAACTTGATCATATAAGCATCGCATAGAACAACTTTCCTGAAGTAGTAGGTAGAATAAAACTGAAACCGGTAAAAGCAAAATAAAAATACAGACTTGATTGCATCTCATAAAATACCAACCCAAAGAACAAATCCTACAACCGAAAACAAAATCAATTATTTCGTTTGAAATGTACCTCGTGTCCTGTTATTGTCCAAAGAACAAATGCTACAACAAAAAACAGAATCAATTATTAGAACTTCCAGTCCTTCGTCTCTTGCCCATAGCAATAAGTTAGGACTTCTTAGCAACAAAGAAGTGATGCATACACACAGCGGGAACAAAGAATAAGAGCTCCAATCTCCTCCAATGGACTCATCCATCATCCAAACAACAACACCCATCATTCTTCCTCACACAGCAACAATCCATCTCCCAATGCTTGTGTTTAGAAACACTGAATGTTTGAATGAGAAAAGATGGGAGACTTATGATTCATTAAAAACCTAAGGCTTCTGTTTAGAAGCACTGAGTAAATGCATAGTACACTTTACATTGTAAACAGCAAATCATTTTTCAGAGTAACAAGAGACGAACTCCTTTTAAATATATACATGGAAATGAAAACCAATGAACCATTTATGGAACACATAACCTTTTACCATAAACAAAAGGGAAGTAAAACCTGAGCTGCACTATTCGTCATTGGATTTGGATGCATAGCAGCCTGAGCATAAACATAAGAGGGCAAGATATATAGAGATAAGAAGTTGTACTGAAACAAAACCAAGGCCCCCAACATTCTGTAGAGGAAGATTTAGCTAAGCCAATATACACAGAACACACATGCACACTGAACACAACAAACCATCTTTTGACGAAACATTATTGAATGAAATCGAGATGGAATTTTGGCAAAACACCTTTTGTTAGGTTAGTAAAAAACAAAAGCCGCAGATAAGCGTACAGATAGCCTCGTAAACATTCTGCAGAGAGTCATATACTCAGATGCCAGCAATATACTCAGACGTATCACTGAGGAGTATTATGTGGATGGTATAACTATTTGAATAATATTGTTCTCACAATATAGCCCTTCAACAAACAAAGCCATTGGCATTTACTATAATATTTTAGTTGAATATTAGAAGCAAATCAGTTACTGGAGTGAAGAATTATGCACTGACCTTTGCCAATATAGGTCAAATATGGAATTGTGATTAGCCATCTACTCCGACATCTTAGACCTTTATGCTCTGAAACTGTAATCCACAAAAGCATAATCCGGTATGCAACCCATGTGTTTTATGTATCCAGGGTTGTTGTCATATAGATGGGGCAGAGGTTCTTCAGCATCAGCCACTGCTTTACGCAGAGAGTGTGAATTTCGTTTCCAGAGGCCAATGTTCCAATGTCATTACCAGCAACGTAATTCTCCTGATTATTTGAATAAAGGAAAAGGAAATATTAGTTGCAGAGATTGGACAAATACACGGAATAAACATAATGTGGAATGTGGACATTGATTGATTCGGATAAAAAAGTGGTGCTAACCAACCTGACATATGAAGCAGGGCTCCAAGTTTGGCGAGATACCCATCCCTGCAACATGCTTTCGTAGCTTCATCAAGCTAATTATCTTTTCCTTGGATAATCCAGTGTTCACATTCCCAATACGTTCCTCTAAAGCCAGCAATTCCTATCACACAATGTATATAACTATGATGAACAGATTTTCTTTCACCTGTTTGTGAAGATATCGAGAGGATGGATTGGATAGGTTGAATACCTCGTAAGACATGTTATCAACATCAAGCCTCATATCTCTATGCCTGTTGTGGATCTCAGCAATTTTTCATTTATAAAGAGGTCAATAAACATATAATCCTGAAAGAAACATTGAGACGTTAACGTCCACAATGAATTCAATCAAACTCGAGAGCAAATACTATATACTTCTCCAAATTGCCATCCTTGATATGAATCTTGAAATCTATATTAGAGAGTGCTTGCCTGAGCCATGAATTAATCAATGCTCCGGTATTAATTTATGCAATATACATTCATGGAAAACACCTAGCTACATATATATACTCAATTAATATGAGAAAATTAAAGTAAAAGTTACTACATAAAACCCACAAGCATTGAACCTTTACGAGCATTGAAGCAGGGAAATAGGTTGGGCCCAATAAGACTTCATTTGTTAAAGACAAAGTCTGGGTCCCTTGAAAATTTTTAAAAAGCCATTTCAGTATAGAGACATTATAAATTAATGCTTTCCTCTAGTATAATCGTTTGCAGTGAATTACTCACACAAGATAGCAAATTTTTAATTGATGATGAATATATAACAATCATAATGTTCAAAAACAAACCTTCGCTTGTAAGTTTGCCCCCCTCCGCATAGCGCTTAAGACATGGCGAATCCGTTAAACAAATGAGAGTAAAGTTACAAACCCCTTTCTTTTCAAGGATGTTATTCGTTTTTATGGGATCATCAATCTAATAATGCATCATTCATTGCATCAAACTCGCAAACAAATTAAATAACCAAATCAGAAATAGGTGATATCAACAGAGGCAGAGCTTTAGGTATCATATGACTTGTCTACGAAATAAAAGCATAGAAATTCAAAAGGCAAAAATAACAAATGAAAGCAAAGAATCCAAACAAGCATAGATCATACCTGGCACTCGCTTTGAGAATAATAATAACGGCAAGATATTTGGAGAAGATATATACCAAAGGCACTACTCATGAGTCTATCCATAAAAGTTTATACTAAGTTTAATGAAAGTATACTACAAAATAAGTTTTAGCCTCATCGTGTCAATAGGTAACAGGTAACGTAAATATTCTGCACACACTAAACCTACATATTGGAACCAAATCATTTCAACATATAATTCATGAAATTCCCATACTAAGACATAGTTTGGCATAAAATAGATTATCCATTCTGCTTATAACTTCCTATAAACAACTGCTTCATACTACCATTGACAAAGAAGATTGTGCCTCAATGCTTAACAAGAGCCCAAATGACAGTTGGACTGCCTCATTTGACACCAAAAAAATAAAAAGAAGATCGCCCAATGCATAGAAGGAACTTCAAACATAATGAGGATCCACCGCCATAACAAAAAAGAAAGAGAGAAAGCTACTGAAAAAATTATAATTCACGCAAAATAAGCCCGAAAACATCATACAGAAAACCACAGTACCCAAATAGCATCAGAAGCTAGGGCAAGATGGAGTCCCAAATGGCATCGGAAGGATGGCCAGAAAACGGCGAGAGGGCGGGCGACGCTGAATCCCTTGCGGCCGCAGAGGTTCGACGATGGTCGGGTTTTCGATTCCCGTAGATACAGCGAACCTGGAATAGCTCAGGTACAGTGGCGGGCTTGGACGGAAACGGAGGGCGACAAACCAGAATCTAAAAGGAACCCTAAATGGAAAAATTGGAGGTGGAGACAACGGCGGCAGCGTGTGCGTTCTCCAGAACAGTTCGGCGGCGCGCTATTTACTAATCGGCAATGAGCAGCACTGGGGACCAATGAGAAAATTGAGGACATTGGTGAGGAGATGAAACAGAAATTTTCGTAGGCGAAAGGCGAACGATGGGCGTCTCCGGGAACAAGGATTCCGGAAGAAGAGAGATTGAGCATTCGGAAAACCCGACCCTATAGTGCAGTGCAAACAGGATCGTAATCCCACGGCCACAATTTCAATTGGAATTTTTAATCCAATGGTGAATAATGAAATTCAGGTTTGGAATTCCAATTGCAGATCCAGCGGTCAATAATCAAATTCATTTGGCAGAAAATTTTTCTTACTCTTTTATAAGATAGAAGATATATATATTCTCCCTTTTAATTTTTATTATTATATGTTAGAAGAGAAAATTCTTTCATAGTGGTATTGTACTCCATATTACTGGTCGAGACTCAAGACATGAAGTATTTCTTATATGTCGTCCCTAAATTAATGTGTATAGGTTTATTGTTGAATGTATTAATAATATTGTTGAAATGAATAAAATCTAGTTCAACAAGAACCTAACCATGAAGACAAGATACAATTACTCTCAATTTACCATGTTCCGAGTATAGGTGGCCGATTCGATTGAACTAGTGGTTCCGATTCGAACAACCAATTCCCACTACCATCGGTTATGGTTAACCGGCGTTAGTCCAGTTAAAATTTGGCCGATTTACGGTTGAATCGGCCAACATGTACTTCCTCCATTTCTTTTTAAAGGTTACACTTCTCATTTGCACGTATGCCAATGCACATTTTCAATAATTAATAACTCAAATTCGGTACAAGTAAAAATTCTTAAAATTTGATATTTAAAAATTAGAAGATGACACGAATCCAACAAGATCTCACTTGGCTATATTTTGTCTGCTATAACTATAACAAAAATAGAAGTCAATGTACTAAAATGAACAGTAAAAAAAGTCAACACGTAACATTTAAAAAGAAACGGAGTGAGTATATTTTTTGTGAAAAATAAAAAAAAAATCGGTTTAAACCACCGATTAATTGGATTTTTTTATTTTTAAAATTATTGAAAAATAATAAAAATAAATAAATAAATAAACTGTGTAAATCGAACCGGTTTGCGGTTTGAAAAAATCTCGGACCGGGTTATTTATTTATGGTTCAGGGGGTACGGTTGGTCCGCTTATTCGAACCGCCGAGGCGGTTTATTGGGCATATCTAGTTTTGAGATTTGTTCCTATATAGAAGTATCGCGCAATTCGCACGTCGATTTTTTTCTTTATTTTCCCTTGTCTCAAATTTGTCAAACAAAATCACAGCAGTTTGCAGAACCCAAATTCACAAGGCACACTTTGCTTGATGCTTCAAACTCAACTCTCTCATTTCCAAAAATCCATTCTTGAATCCGACTACTGACTTCCCTTCCAAAATACTCCAACAATCTCCATCAATCCCCACCAATATTCTTCTTTAATCTCTATCGATCACCACTTTTCACCATCCAGACCATGAGAAGACAACCTTCTTCCATTCAATTCCTAGGAGCCCTAATTTCGTGCAGCTGACCCTCAGCCCGCTGTTTTTTTTCTTGATCCCTATCAAACCCTTCACAAGTCCGCTGCAATCCCGCAAAACCCCACGGCGAAAGTCGGCTATAATGGTGGAGATGTCAACGCCCCCATCGGGGGACCAATCCCAATCGTCCTCACCGTCGTCTCCCACCAATCAGCAGCCCCGCCGCTGGATGTGGATGTGGACCCCTACCAATATCTTCTCCAACCATAATGCATTCTTGACGGCCTTCTTTCTGGCTTTCTTCTTCACACTATTTTATTGGCAGCGGGACGCCGTCACGGGTGGGATGATGATTTTCCGCCGGCGGGCATTCCCGCCGAACACACTTCCCAAGTTGCGGCCTGCGACGTTTAACTTGACGGACTTTGGGGGAGTGGGCGACGGTGTTACTCTCAACACGGAGGCGTTTGAGATGGCGGTAAAGGCGATTTCGAAGCTCGGCAAAAGGGGTGGAGGGCAGCTTAATGTCCCGCCGGGGAATTGGCTCACGGCGCCGTTTAACCTCACCAGTCATATGACTCTCTTTCTTGCTGAGGGAGCTGTTATTCTTGGCATTGATGTGAGTTATTCCTCTTTCTGGTTAAAGATTTGAAATTTCATCATACTAGGTCTTGCTATTGTTTTTTCCATTATTAATTAAATTTAGTAACTGTGATGTAATTCTGTTGGATTTTTGAATATGAATCATTAGGGTGGTAGCTGAAATTTGTGGTTAAAACGTTTTGAGCTGGTACAGTATGTATGTATGTATGGGATTTGGTTTGGGTATTGAAGTAGTGTTTTGTATGAACCACTGAACTAGTGTTTGTATGTAGTCAAACATCATTAAATACCCCGAACACGTGCTGAATGTCACCCAGCACCCTATCCATTTATAGATTTTTGATTGTTTGGGTAGACAATAGGGCATTCCGTTACTACCTTCATTTACTATTTGCACAACTCGTATTCATTAACATTCAACAGCCATCATTGCTGCTTAACTTTGCTGGCAAATGTTATTTTTGTGTGCAAAGTTGAATTAATGATGGAAGGAAAAATCATTAAACCTGCTATCTGCCGAGATTATTATCCTGTGCTCATCTGTTCACCCTGGTTAATATTTTAGATTTTGTACAATCACGTTCGAGCATCCATGTGCAAGAACAGATCCCTGCAAGTTAGAGAAATATAATGAATGTTAAACCTCATTACATTTTTCCCTGATATTACATGTAAGTTATGGCTTCTTATTCATGTTTATGTTTTACATATATCACATCAGGTACTGTTCAGAACTGAATTTTCAAATGAAAATATTTTGACTCTTGCATTTGCATCCTGTAAGATATATTTACTCCATGGGATATTATGATTCATTAACTTTTGTATTTAATTTCATCACATGTTTAGTATGGATGATAAAGTTATAAATTATATAAAATTGGATAGTATGAGTCTATTCCATCCACCAAAAGTATCATGCTCTGAGAGTTTTGATTAGGATTGCTAACCAGCATGTGTGTCATGACTCATGCAGCATCATCACTCATTGGTATTAACTACCTTTACATTTCCCCATTTAATTTTTGTAGCATTTCTCGAAATCCAGTGAGCAATTGAGCATGACTTTGTAGTTTATAATCCCTGCAGTTGATATTGTTGCCTATAATGTTTTGTAGGATGAAAAGTATTGGCCTCTCATGCCCCCGTTGCCTTCTTATGGGCGTGGAAGAGAGCATCTTGGGCCAAGATATGGAAGTTTAATCCACGGCCAACACCTCAAAGATGTTGTAATTACAGGTTAGTGTTTCAGTCAAGGGTGTTCCACAATGCAAGATATCGGGTTTTGCATGATGGTTATCATTGAACTATGGATGCATGATCACTGTACCTCGTATGTTCTGTTCATTGGCATCTTTGATTTGTTAGAGGTTAGCATTATCTGTGTGTTTGTGAACACACATGATATCTGTAGTGTCATACATGTTTGAGATGAAATTGAATGAGGCACATACATGGCATGACATGTTTGGGGGAAACTTGAATGAATGTCACATACATGGCATGATTGCCGTTGTGAGTATTCAAATTTTTTTTTGAAAAGGGGGAAAGAAGTGAAAATTCGAGTCATGTCAACCATGTGCAACACATTTTGAACGCAGGAAGTTCTTTTCTGAAATGATAGGATTTTGTAATCATAACCATCGTCCAAGCAGTGGGTCCTTTTATATAGAGTTGTGCTAATTCGACTGTTTGTTGACATTGCGTTGAATCAAGACAAAGACTCAAAATGTTTTATTTAACTTGCTAACAAAGGTTACAAGGATGTCCCTCTTGTTTGTTTTTGCCCACTTATACAAGCAACTTCGCATTCTCTTAACTTTTTTCTATCTGTGACAGTCATTTTACTAAAAATCAGCATTTCTATCGTTTAGATGTATATGTTCTATATTCTGCTTACAATGCCGTATATCTTGTTTTGGGTGTCCACATCATGCTATGTCCTAAGAGCTTTAGGTTTTCCAGCATTGCATGTTCTAAATGTCAGTATGATTCAACAATTTATCATAAGCTCTCCTAGGTTTGTGTGTTCCCCTTCAATGTTTAACCTTGAGAGCATTTTGATGAATGTACTACGAGTATTGACTTAAAGCATGACAAATAAGTAAATGCAACATGCAATTTTCTAAGAATACTAGTCCTTCAGGCAGAACATGAAGTATAAAGCTTATAAAAAATTCGGAGTCAACTAATTCTTTTAGTAATATAACTCTTGCTTTGTAATTAAATGGCTGTAATTTCAACGGGCTTTTATAATTAATCAAGGGCTAAAAGGTTGATATAGAGACTTTCTGAAAGCTGCTGGGTTTATATGCGCATTGATACTACGTATGGCAGTGGCAGGCAAGCATATGTCCTTCCTTAACAACTTTTTCAAGTACATGCCAAAAAATTGTCTGCACTATTCCCTGCCATGTAATTTAACTTATTCATTGTGGAGAAATGCCCTTAGATCTCAAGTGAGAGTATAATGGGGTATTGGTTATCAATATCTTATTAGTTCATACACTAATTGATCCATATATTTTTTTATTTTTTTTTGCTATATTGGAATCCTTGAATAAAATTTGTTTGTGATTAGAAACCACTGTTATTTGCCATGTTTCCACCTTTTTGCTACTATTATTCTGTCAAGCTATGCTCCAGCAATTTTGTATGATCATATACTTCTTTTTATCTGAATACCTGTACAACGTTCCTGATAACAGGGCATAATGGCACCATTGATGGACAAGGTCAAACATGGTGGACTAAGTATCGACAGAAACTGCTTAATTACACAAGAGGTCCACTTGTGCAGATTATGTGGTCTAAAGACATTGTGTTTTCCAACATAACATTACGCAATTCTCCTTTCTGGACCCTTCATCCATATGACTGCAAGAATGTGACAATAAAAGATCTCACCATTCTCGCACCTGTCTTCCATGCCCCCAATACTGACGGCATAGATCCTGGTAAGTTTCTTCACCTACGTTAATCGTTGTTATTGTGTATGGAAAATAGAAATGGCCGTTGGGCATAATGTAGCATATGTTGGGTCACGATTTGATTTAACTTGATTGAAAGTGGAACATTAATTGCTAGAAAAAGTCAGATTCCTCCTCCGAAAAAGGCTCCAACTATTTAAATTCGAGTCGTTGATTATGAATGCAAAAGCAACCTCTTTCTTGCTTAGTTCGTATTGCTCAAAGATCAAGATATTTTGTCTTGCTTTTCATACTTCCCTTTCCATATATGTTACCATATCCATTTTGTGGGCTGACTTGGGAAATCTAATTAAAACAAGATTTACAGATTCATGTGAAGATATGGTGATTGAGGACTGTTATATTAGTGTTGGAGACGATGCTATTGCAATAAAAAGTGGCTGGGATCAGTATGGAATTGCATATGGGAAGCCTACAAAGAATATACTAATTCGAAACCTGGTGGTTCGCTCCAACGTCAGGTAACCAACTGCATTCCCCTGCTCCATATTTATCTTGAAGCAAAAAATATCATCTTCAATCTTCATATGAGATCAGTTCTATCTCATTTTTACTCCCTCCGCCCCAACTGAAATGTCCTACTTACTATTTTTGGATGTTCCATCACAAATGGCTTCTTTTTATAAATAGAAATAATTTTCCCTTCCAACAACTCTATGGATCTCTATGGATCCCATCATATACTCACAAATCAACTCTACCTTAATTCCCGTGCCCAACAGTAACCCGACAATTGTAATGGGACGGAGGGAGTAACTTTGCTTCAACTTCATTTTTATCTGTACACTTTGGTAACACTGATAAATCTCTGTCCCAAATGACAGTGCCGGCATTTCAATAGGCAGTGAAATGTCAGGCGGTGTATCAAATGTCACGATAGAGAACATTCACATATGGAATTCCAGGCGTGGCGTTCGCATCAAGACAGCCCCCGGAAGAGGAGCATATGTCCGGGACATAACGTACCGGAACATCACATTCGACAAACTCCGCGTAGGAATAGTTATCAAGACAGACTACAACGAGCATCCAGATGGAGGATTCGACCCCAACGCATTCCCTACATTGGAGAACATAACTTACACCTCAATACACGGAGAAGCAGTCCGCGTGCCTGTCCGCCTCCAGGGCACCGCCGACATCCCTATATGGAACATCACTTTCCAGGACATGTCCGTCGGAATAACCAACAAAAAGAAACATATATTCCAATGCGCATATGTCCATGGGCGCGTTATAGGGACCGTTTTTCCCGCACCCTGCGAAAACCTTGACCTGTACGACGAGCAGGGCAATCTCGTACGCCCATCTACCTCCCAAAATAGCTCGGACATAGATTATGATGTTTGAAATGAATGTAAATGTAACCCTCCAGAACCAATTTTCCCTGTGGTGGTTAACCTGTATATGTGTAATGTTTGTGAACCTTTTCTATAATGCTTTGTTGGTACTCAATACCACTGTGTGTGTATGTATATATACAAAGTACTAATACAGGACTGTATATATACAATGCAATTACTGCATGTCTGCAATCTAAATTGAATACTATCTAATTTTCAATTTGGGCTCAATCTTATCTGCTGATATATTACAAAATTGAATCTTTTGAAACATAGGAAGCACGAGTGACCTAAAGAAAACATTGCAATTGTCAACCGAAAATCCATGTTTGTCTGAACAAAGGTGCTTAAAGCATCCCCAATGGGACCACAAAAATTGAAAGATTAAAAAATTTTATGGCGTTACGTGATCAGTTTTTCAAGTTTTAATTCAGATGTCTTCTCTAGAAACAGAGATTTAGCAAATCAAAAGGATAATAGTTGCATACATAGTTTTTCCCTGTTTTGCTGACAGATCACCTCAAAAACTATTTCATAGTACAAGACACAAATAGTCTGTTCAAGGGAGATTGCCAGGCGTTTTCAATTGTGGGGGGCCGCTTGAGCAGTACCAATCTGACTACTAAGAGGTTTAATAAGACAAACATTTAGAGGAAACATTTAATTGTGTGGGCTAGAGGCTCACTTACTCTTTTTTTTTTTTTTTTTTTTTAATATACTGGGTATCTTATGCCCACATTGGGCCCAATATTAATTCTTAAAAAATCTGATGTGCTCACAGACTCTTTTGATACTTCTTATTAGAGGAAATTATCTAATAATAGGTTTAATAAGACGTCGGTCTAATAAGAAGTATCAAACGAAACCTGAGTTTGAGCGCCATTGAAAATTAAACATTTGAGTTCTTTAAATTCAATCTCAATCCCTAAATACATTTTGCAATACTTCATACCATCAAATCAAACATATTTTCTTGCCCTCAATGTCTTTTGAAATTGTTGAAATTTTCCAAAAAGCACTAGGTATATACTAGCATATAATAAATGCTATATGCAATAGATGAGGATGAACTTCATGGCCAGCTTTGAACCGTTGCCACCATGGTCCATATGTGTTGTTACTTGTTACCCTTCAATTTTACATATTAATTTGGATTAACAAATAAAAGCACACATTAATTACATTTGCTTTGTAGGAATGAAAATCAATGAAACATATATAGACCAACATCAAATTTTCACTTTTCATAAATCTCGTCGAGGAAGAACGAAGAAGGCAATTTTCAAAGAAATAAATTCAAAGTCCAATTAAACTCCTAACACATGCAAAATGAGTTTGAATAATAGTCAATATACCCACCAAGACATTATTGACTCATTCAATCTAATAGGAGTAGTCTTTTCTTTATTTATCTATAATTAATTTTTTATGATGAATTGAAGCACTATATTGTCCCTTTTGAGATGAGCTTCCTGCGAAGTTTCCTTCTGAATTATTTAAGGAAGCATGTGTGTGTACTTTGTTACTGCATGCTTAGTAAGTACAGTATTATTCAATTTTTCATATTTGAAAAACCCTAAATAATTTGGTTAAGTTATCCCGAGTGAAGGAGGTGGCCATGATTAGTTGGCACTGATTCACGTTGATGTAAGATTATAATTAGACTATTATTCAATATTATGATTCATTAATTATTTGAACATAATTATTCTATCTTATGAATGCTATGTGGTAACGACAACACACAAATATTTTTTGGATGAACAGTGACGCTCAAGCGTCGGCTAAGGGAGAAAAAAAAAAATAATAATAATAAAAGAAAGACAAAAACCAGCAAAGGAACCTAAAACAAACAGTAAGAACCCCGAAAGGAGTTACACCCTCGGAAGGCAAACACCCATCCTATCATTCGCCAGAAGCTGACGTAACTCATCTGGTGGAAAAGCCCATGTGGTGAAGAATTCAAGAGCACTCGCCCCTCGCTTAGCCAATGCATCCGCAACAAAATTGCCCTCACGAAAGAGGTGGAACCAATGATATCCCGGATTCTGCTTCAATATGTCGCCAATATGTGTAAGCAACGGAAACAAGCGGATCTCTGAACTCGTGTCTTTTTGTATCAGGCGTAAAGACTCAAGGGAGTCAGAATAACAACAGGCTTGTGTGACCCCCAGAGTTTGAAGTTTTTGCGATCCTCTCCAAATGCCATGCAACTCCGCAACTAAGATCGAAGAGACTCCAATAGAACCAGAGAACCCTTCAATCCATGAGCCATCACTACTACGCAAGACACCACCAAATCCAGCAATGCCCGGATTACCAAGCGAGCTCCCATCCGTATGAAGAACCACAGTTCCGTAGCGTTGAGGATGCCATTCCACATATCTGACGGACACTGCCTTGGGCATGCGCAAGAAAACCTGATCAAACCCGACACCCACGTGAGAAGCATGCCGTACCACCGCCTGTGCACATGGGGCTTCTCCGCGAAAGCAAGCCTCATTACGCCCACGCCAAATACCCCAAAGTAGAGCCCATTGAGTACCTCCCCAGGCCTTTGTCAAAACTTTGAGGGAAGCTCCAACATTGGACTGGAAAGTGTGTTCATCGATGCTCAACGTGACACCCAGTGATGTCCAAGCAGTAGCGGCCCAAGAGCATGCAAAAAATAGATGGAAAATGGATTCCTCCGCGATGCCGCAAACCGAGCATGCAGCAGAGTCCGCCAAGTGCCGAGAGAACCGGAGCATGTTTGTGGGAAGCGAATTTTGGACTAAAAGCCATAGCAAAAAACGGATCTTTTCAGGCGCTCCAATCTTCCAGACCCAATTCTTGGAGTCGTCTCGAGTGATTCCAAGTTTTGTTATCACCCAGTCATAGCCACTTCTAGCTGTATAGGTTCCTTTAGACGAGCCCGTCCAGACTAGCGCGTCCGTCACTCCCTGATGTTGAACAAATGGACCAACCTCCCATGCTTCCATTTTGATGGCATCTGGAACTTGGGTATAGAGATTATCCCAATTCCATTTATTATCCGAGTAAATATCCTTCACCCGCATGTCCAATTCCGCAAAGTAGATGTAGGGAATTCGGGGACCAATAGAACCACCCTTGAGCCATGTTGCATGCCATAAGCTACATTCTCCCGATCCCAAGCGAACACGAAATCCCTCAATCAGAATGGGAGCCACCCGAGTGAGAGCCCTGAAGGTAGGAGACGCACCCGGTCGCGAACGAAGAGCACCACGGCCACTGCCATACTTGGATATGAGTAATTGCACAGCCGGCTTAGGCGCCTGTTGCATGAGATCCGCAAATACTTTACCCAGGAGAACAACATTCATATTGCGGCAGGTGCGGATGCCCAGCCCACCCATGCTCCTCGGCAAGGCTACCCTGTTCCATCCGACAAGATGGATGCCATGACCCCGAGAATCCTTCCAAATAAACGCCCGAATAATACGATCAATTCTCTCACAAGTTGTGGAGGGAATCCAAAGGAGCTGCATGACATACGAAGGAATAGATGCCAACACAGAGCGAGCAAGCGTCATTCTACCCGCCTTATTAAGAAGGCCACGCTTCCAGGATCCCATTTTAGACGACATGCGCTCCACAAGAAAATCCAAGTGATCCTGTCGAACAGCCCCTTGGACCAAGGGAAAGCCCAGATAACGTCCCAGCTGAGCAGTGAAGTTAATGTTTAATATAGAAGAAAGTTCTTGGATCACCTGAGGGGGAACGGCCGAAGAAGCCATCGTCACTGACTTCTGGACGTTAATGCGCAAGCCAGCGTGTAAGGCAAACTCAGATAGAACTTCATCAACACAGTGGGCACATTCAACTGAGGCTTCAGTAAAAAGGAGCAGGTCGTCAGCAAACATAAGGTGAGACAGAGGAGCAGCACCTCGACTAATGATCACCGGCTTCCATGAACCGGCCGCCACCTTAGCAAGAATCGACCTGGAAAGTTTCTCCATGACAACAATGAAAAGATATGGGGATAGAGGATCCCCTTGTCTAATGCCTTTCGCGGGAGTGAAGGTTGGAAGTGATGAGCCATTCCATAAAAGAGAGTAAGTCGGCGAGCGCACACAAAACATGATGATAGTCACCAAGGATGTCGGGATATGCATCTCATTAAGGCACGCTTCGAGGAAGGCCCATGAGATGTTGTCATACGCCTTCTCCAAGTCCACCTTCAAGAGGAATTCCTTAGACCGCCGATGACGATTGCAAAAAGTAGAAACCACCTCTTGGAGTATTATAGCATTATTGGCAGTCCCACGGCCCGGAAGGAAAGCCGACTGATACGGACCAATGTAGTCACACAGAATAGGGCGAAGTCGATTGACAATAATCTTCGTCAAAATTTTGTAACTAACATTACATAAACTGATGGGACGAAATTGGTGGATTTCTCGAGGCACCTCAACTTTGGGGATGAGACATATAAGAGTAGAAGCAATGTTGGCATCAAAGGCTCCGGTCTGGAAAGCATGAGAAACGAACGAGAACACTGATCCATTTAGGGTTTGCCAATATTTTTTGTAGAATATAGCTGGAAAACCATCCGGCCCTGGTGCAGCGAAACTACTCAACTCTTTAACCGCTTTTTCCACTTCCATCATACTGGGTTCACCATCCAGGTTTGCGTCAGTCTCAATGGCCGGGAGCGAGATCAAGGACAGCGCGGGAGAAGCAGGCGGACTGGAATGTGAGAACAACCAACTGAAATGAGACACAGCATGGTTTTGAATAGCAGCAGGATCAGACTCCCAGACCCCATTAATCTCCAGTCCTTGGATGCGGCTGCGTTGGCGATGGATACGTGTTTTTGCATGGAAGTAGCCCGTGTTCCGGTCTCCCATACGAATGCTTCTTTCCCGAGATTTTTGGAACCACATGATTTCCTCTTGCTTGAGGACGTCATCTAGCTCCTTCATCAACTGAGCCTCCAAATTGCACCATATAGCCGAGTCGACCCTTGAAAGACAACGTCGGACTCCCTCCAAGCGTTTTAAGAGCCGTTTCTTCCGCCTAACAATATTACCAAAAGAATGGACATTGAAGAATTCCGATGACTGGCGTACCTGGGTTAATTGAGCATGAAGGGAAGAATGATTCCAATTCCAGGCAGCATCTACCACAGCTTCATAGTGAGGATGAGTTGTCCATGCAAATTCCCATCGAAAGGGACGATTAATGCAAGGACTCAACCGAGGAGCACATCTAGCGAGAATGGAATTGTGATCCGAGCAACGACGGGGCTGGATTTCCACATGACTATTTGGGAAGACAGAAAGCCACTCCCAGTTTGCAACTGCACGATCAAGACGCTTCCTGGCCAAAGGACCCCTCGAATTATTCTTTTGCCAAGTGAAGAGTTCCCCAATGGTGTGAACCGTAGATAGGCCACAATCCTGCAGCAAGTTGCGAAACTCCTCACAATGGCTCGCAGATGGAGCCATTCCAGTAGCTTCGAACATGTATTCGATAGCGTTCCAGTCACCGATGGCTAGCCAAGGTCCCCGAAGAGTGGCCGCCAACGATCGTAAATCATTCCAGTCCGCTTCCCGCGCGCCACGAGCGGGATTTGCATAGATGGCTGACATGTACCAAGAGGAGCCGGCATGATTGATAGCTAATGTAACCATGCGTGAATGTGAACTAACAACATTGTAAGAATAGGGAAGGCCGATGCGAGCGAGTACCCATAGACCACCAGCGCGGCCAATGCTTTCAATGACATGTACAGCATAATAGCCTGCATGATAGAGGAGCACCTGCATCCGCTCAAATGCACCCTGCGGTTCCATCAACACAAAGAGAGACGGCTGATATGCCCTTAGCACATCCACAATGTGGCGTTTCGAGTTTCGTCCCATGGCGCCACGCACATTCCATGAGAGAATCGTCAAATCATGAAACACATTCATTGGGAACCCTTGGGAGGTTCAATACGCGGCTCACAGCCGCCTCTTTCTGTCTCCATGTGCTCAGACGCCCAGTCCAAGGCAAGGAAAGCATTGCTAGTAGGTGTGTGATCCTTGCTTGTGGATGGCTGAGAAGACCGGGGTCGCTTTCCCTTCAAACGAGGTGAAAGAGTCGTATCAGATGCATACAACGGATTGAGGACAGGGGGTGATACAACTACTAATTCTTTTCCTCGATCACGAGCGGGGTTCTCCACTGGTGGACGAGCTGCAGCTGTGGAGCTCGCCTGAGGGGGCCGAACCCCCTTAGGAACAGTGTTGGTAGGCTGAGGTTTTGTAGGGAGAGCTTTCTCAGTCGGCCTGGCCACGTGTTTTCCTCTAAAATTGTGAGGCTTTGGTTTTCTGATCACCATGATCCAATCCCCGTGCGTCGATGATGGAATATCTGTTACCATATCCACCGATTTCTGGCTGTCCCGGAGGTTCCCGTCAGAGGAGCCCGCATCTGGTTCTTGAATATGGACCCTGGAGCCTCCCCCCGTGTTAGCATCAGTACCGGATGGAGGTGGGCTGTTGCCAGCCGAGGCATGCTTCCCGGCCTCCGAAGGCCCTTGATCTACGCCTGTCCCGACCACATGAGTTGCATGGATTGTTCCAGCATGCAGACAAGGCCCTATCCCATGACGATATAATCCGCATGTAGTACATATATTATGAAGTCCCTCATATGCGATTAAATACCATTCACCATCCACGCGGATCTTACCAACTAAGGGTTTCATAAGATCGATTTCCACAGAAACTCTAGCGAATTGGCCTCGATTAAATTCCTTTGTGGTTGTATCCATCTTCACAAATTTTCCAATCATGTTAGCAATGATACCGAGCGAGTTCTCATTGTAATACAACGGATCCAAATCCAAGATCCTTGCCCAGACCGTAGACTTGGCGATTTGAATATGTGGCTTCAAGAAATCCCTCGACCATGGCACAACCGCCACATGATGATCAAAGATAGACCAAGGCCCATCGAAAAGCACTATCTTTTTATCTTCTTCTAGTTCAAACTTTATAACAAGATGACCCTTCGCCGTGTCCGTGACCGCAACGTCACCTTTAGGTTTCCACATGTTCAAAAGTCGCTCCTTTAGAAAGGAAAAACCGATACTCCGACCCAGTACCTTGATTACCAGAGCGTCCTTAAAAGGTTCACATAATCGGTCCATAGCCGCCGGATGGAAGTCGACGGTTGGAAGCAACGGATTATCATCAAGCCAACTCGTGTCCACCAATTCAGAGAACGGGATGTCTGGATGCTCCACAGGATTATCCACATCATAGACATTGCAGGTAGCATCCCTGAATGACCTGTGGGGATCAGCGGACGGCGGGGAGCGATCCGGCGGTTCCGGCGTTGGGCGATCGGAGGCAGCCGTTGGGGGGTAGTTGGGAACGAGAGACATCCCTAAACCAGATCAAAAATCAGGAACGGAGGGTTTGACTTCTCCTGTGTAATTTCCGCTTTCAATATTGAAGACGCAGAGATCTGAGATCGCAGCAGGTAAGAGAAACCGAAGAAGATAAGACGAAGGGCTGAACTGCTGAAGGCGACGATGAAGCGCTGAAACTTCCAAGAAATCGCAGTCGCCAAGAAACCAAGAAATCGCAGCCAAGAAATCGAGGAACCGAGATGAAGGGCTGAACGCTGAACCGAGGAACCAAGAAATCGCAGCCACCAGGGATGCGAAGGTGAAGGGCTGAACGCCTGAACCGACGATGAAGGGAAGGCGACGGCGATGGCAGGCTGCGACCAGGAAGGGGATGGGCGATGGGGGAATGCGACGGAGAAGTGACCGGCGAAGGAGATGGCCGGACGCCGGAGGACCGGAGAAGACGATGTCCCAAAACCTAGATCTGCTCAAGGATTCCTGCTCCGGTCAAACTGACAGTCAGTACTTAATTCGACAACACACAAATATTGAAAGAGGTTTGATTTTAGAAAAACAAGAATTATTTTCACTTGTGTTGACTGGGGAAGCTTCTCGGAGGCTTGAAAGTTGTTAACATTATCAACAATATAATATAATCCACCTTTTATATGGTGCGGACGGCTTTCCTCTTTGATCAATTTTATGATTAAACAGTTGAAATGATTGGTAGGGTTAGTTTTGTAATTTTTATTTTTTAGGTATTTCATCTGTTGTGTTCACAACATATGATATAGAATTCAGCGATATGGCACACATAATTTAGCGACGGAGCCAATACAATTCAGCGACATGACCTATGCAATTCAACGACATTATCGTATTCATTTCAACGACACAATTATAAACATTTCAGCGATATGTAATGTGTATTCAACAATTGATATAATATTTCTCAGCGATATACTATTGTATATTTCAGTAACATATTATGCATATCTCAACGACATGTTATACATAGCTTACCGACATATTATGCATAGCCGTTAGATTTAATTCAATGAATGAGATTGTTGTCTTGACCGTACTTCCAAATAACCCGTTCCCCAATATACTCTATCACTTGAGAATTAAGTTGTTATATTGAAATAAATTATTTAAGTGATTGATTAATTCGTAATGGAGAAATTATATGCTCTATTTATAGTAAAGTTAATTGTTTTTTTTATAGTAAAGTTAATTGTTTGATTGAATAAACTGTCAATTTGGAAATAACTATAATTTTAAAATTTACTGTATTTATTAATATATATATATACATCATTTTTATTAATTGTAAGTGAAAATACATTAGTTTTTTGTTTTTTTTTTTTTTCATTTTCACCGATGTGCAGTTTTAGTTCTTTTAAAGTTTGATAGGAAGTTCTACTACCCTTTTCTAGGCTGTATAGGTTGTTCAGTAAAAAATTGATAGGAAGTGCTCTATTATTGCTTCTTGTGCAAACATTAAAAAAAAAAAGAAGTTACTTATATCAAATGAGTTTAATAGTGGCTGAACTCTGCTTCAATTGTTAAAAGGTTCATGTAATTTGTGTGTCATGAGCTCTTTCCGTCTTTTTCCTAGTTTGTATAGGTTGTCCGTCAAAAAAAAATTACTAAAAGATATTAAAATTAATTTTTAAAAATTAAATAACATTATAAATTTTAGAGTTTTTATATAAAAAAAAAGTTAATTAAGATATCAAAAGCCAAAGATTCAAAAGCTCATGTATTTTCATATCGCCCTCCTTTATTTTCCTTCCTACTGTATGGTATGAATATTCACCTTCAGGCAATGATTCTTTCAAAAAAAAAAAAAAAAAGCACACACACACAGTTACAAAAGGAGCATGGGGGAGGGGAGTAGAGGTGAAAAACCTAAATAAATATATAAAAAACAAGTACTGTAAAAAAAACGATGATGAAATGCCAAGTTGGTGGTACTGTATCTGTGAATAATACTCTGTGTCAGTTTGCCCTTTTATTTGTTTAATTTGAGGCAAGTGGCAGCAAAAATTATTTTAGTGTCATAATTAATTAGTGGGAGCTAGGAATATACTACTCCACATTACCACAAAATCTGGATGACAAATTGACAATAGAGAATAGATATATTTGTATCAATCATAATTTAGACATGATAAATTAAAAACCAGCGAACCAGATGGGCATTTCTTTGGCTATTTTAATTTGCAATCGAATTAATTTGATTTGTGGTCTTGGCTAAGATTATAAGAATATTAGGATTGGCGATGTCCGTTTCAACGGGGAATTTTACTTTGGAGAGTCGTGGTTGTAAGAGATGTTATGCATGGTTATATGTTTGTACCTTTTATTTATTTTTAACAATTTTTTAAGTATAGGGTCTACTTTTCTATTTATATAAGTACTATATAAGACACATTTGGTGAAAGAAAAAAAATTAAAATATCAACTGTTGTTATCACTAACTTGCTCCTGTGCAGATGATGTAGTTTTATAGGTGTTGGAACTACGACGGAACTACGCGAGCAGTTACTGACATGTGCGACAGTTATCTGCTCTGTGCGCGTGTTTTAACCGACCCAGAAGGATCTATCTCATCTTCCTGAGTATATATTCTGTTCTTAGATCCTCTGTAAATAATACTAGTTCCAATTATTGAGTTGTAATTTTACACTTTCATATTCTACACACACTTTGAGTCGGTTATTTGCTCTCCAAGATTTTTGTGTTCTATTCTTTGAGAGTTAGAAAAATCCTTGGGTTCATTCTGCAAATTGAAGATCATTTCATGCACATAAGGTCTGCGCTATATTGATCAACAAGTCTTCTTGTTGGACAAAAATTCTCTACAACACCCGATTGAAGAGGCTTTTGTGGAAGCGCTCAAAGGTTGAAGGAGATGTATTCAGGATTACTGCTATACCGAGATGCCATAGTTCCTGAAGCCTGAACAGCCTGAGAATTCAAATTGGACAGGATCATCCGGAGACTGAGTTGTGGAGGAGTCACGACTGCAATCTGTCTGCAAACAGGGAAGTGTTGCATTAGAGTTTGAATTGGTTGTTTTTGAGACATTTAAGTCTAGGATTTCTTGAGTATAGTATAAGTCACCTGGATTGGAATCCCCAGACGTAGATCCGTTGGATCGAATTGGGTCACCCAATTCTTGTGTTCTTTACTTTCCGCTAAACACTCTGTGCACACACACACCACTCGTTATCGCGTAGTCTAGATCACCACTCAACGACGAATATCATACAAGATTTGAATAATCTAAGACCATCAATTGGTATCAGAGCGGCAGACTCTGACGTATTAGAGGCGATTTGAAGAAATCTTGGCAAGATGAATAGAGAAGGCGCATCACTTTCAAGACCACCTTTGTTCGATGGCACAAACTATAGATACTGGAGAACACGGATGAAGATTCATCTAATGGCACTTGGAGATGAAGTATGGGACGCAGTCGAGACAGCCTGGCAACCACCAACTCGATCACAGACTGCTCCAGCAGGCTCCACTGATCCACCTGGTAGTCGGCCAGCAACCAAGGCTGAATATTCACAAGCTGAGAAAGATGCCAAGAAAGGAAATTGTACTACCCTTAATGCAATTTTCAGTGCTATGGACGAGACGCAGTTCCAATTGGTCACCAACCACACGTTAGCTCATAATGCATGGAAGACTCTAGAGGTGATGTACGAAGGTTCTGAGGATGTTGAGCTACCAAATTACAACGAGTTGAGACCATGTTCGAGAATCTGAAAATGAAAAAGGATAAATCAATCTCAGTTTATTACGGGAGATTCAAGGACATTGTAAATCAAGCCTATTCCTTAGGTTTGATTTATGATAATCAAAAACTCGTTCGAAATATGTTGAGTACTCTCACTAAGAATTATGCTCCCAAGGTTGCTACATTTGAAGAATTGGATAAGTTGAACACTATTACCTTGGATGGTCTAGTTGGAATTCTTCAAACCTATGAAATCAACCACCTCGAAGAAGAATCATCAAGGAACATTGCCCTCAATGTGGAAGAAGACTCTGGAAACTGTATCTTATATTTCCAGAAAAGTGGCAAAGATGTTGCAAGACAGACGTGCAAACCAGTTTAACAAACACCAAGGTCGCAGTTCCAACGATGTTCAGACGATAGATAGACAACCTCGCAGGGATTTCAAAAGAAAGGATAGCAGCAAAGTTGATCGTTTCAACAACAAGAAGAAGGACTATGACAAGCCGGACAAGTTTGCCTCGGTGATTTTCTATGAATGTGGAGGCAAAGGACATGTTCGATCTGAATGTGCCACAGCCAAAAGAAAGGAAATGAGAAAAAGAAGGCACTGCAGGCTACTCTAAGTGATCGTGACGATCAAGGAACTACAGAAGGACAGGTTTCAGATTCTGATGAAGTCGTTGCATTCACTCTAAGAGAAGCAAGCCCTACTATAGAAGGTATTGTCAAGTCAATATGTTTTTCACCTAGCAATGATGTTTCTGATTCAGGTGAAAGCAATGATGAATATGATCAACTACTTGCTGACTACAATGAGCTCAAAGAGGATTTCGAGGTTGCTGTTCAGGAAAACAAGAAGTTGTTAGGACAACTGGCAGACGTCGGAATTACATATGAACTTGAGGTTGAGAAAAATGAAGACTTGCAAAAGAATAACAACACTCATAAAGGCAGAATCCATGACATGAAGAAAGAGCTTGATGATCTCAAAGCAAAGAATAATGAACTTCAAAAGGTATCTAAAGGTAAAAATCAACTTGATGAAGTTCTATCTATAGGAAAACATATCGGTGATCAAACAGGTTTAGGCTATAAAAAGCAAAGCACTCCCAGCAAAACAAAGTTTACAAGTGGAGGCTTCCTTACTCCAACTACTGATGCACCGCCTGAGGAGTTAGTTGGAGAATCGTCCAGACGACAGAACGACTGCATGTACTGCAATTTACCTGGACACACTGCTGAAACGTGCATGCGCATCATAAGAGATCTCATGAACGGAAGACCAGTCGTATGGCCTGACCAGGAACTTCGAAAGAAATTTAAAATGCAGAAGGTATGCGTACCTAAAAATAAAAATGATAATGAAGATTCTGCATGTTTTGTAGTTCTTTCGTTGCAGGAACAACATCGAAACGACCGATGGTATTTTGATTTGGGATGTTCAAGGCATATGACAGGAAGAAAAGATGTCTTAGACAACTTTGTTGAGAAAGATTGCGGAGCTGTCATGTATGGTGATGGTACTAGAAGCAAGATTGTGGGTTATGGTAAATCTAAGGATGATATTCTTTCTAAACTCCCTAGAATTTACTATGTAAATGGTCTTACTACTAACCTTATCGCTATTAGTCAACTTTGTGATGAAGATCTCGTGGTTAAGTTTACTAAAGACAGGTGCATAGTATGTAATGATAAAAAGGAATGTATCATGATGGGAGGCCGTAGCAAGAATAATTATTACATCTTGAAGGATCACATCCCACAGATTCTACTGACCAGAGATGATCAAACTACTCTATGGCACAAGAGACTTGGACACCTTAATTTTCAGTCACTGCATAAGTTGAGTAGCTCGAATGCTGTTCGTGGGTTGCCGCAACTACAGAAGAACGACCAAACCATCTGCAGAGATTGCGCCAAAGGAAAGCAAACCAGATCGAGACATAAGAAGACTGATGTTTTGTGGTAGTCATGACAACTTGATAACGATATTTCTAAACTTTGGTTATTTTGGTATTGGTTATTGCTGGACAATATTTGTGGATGATTTTTTTTTTATGACTGTTTTGGTTTTTGACTGGATGATTTCTGAACTGAATTACTTTTGAACTTGCACTATTATTGGTCTGTAATAGTTGTTACGTAATTCTGATGACTGCTGAACTACTTAGTTTTTATTTGCTCTGAATATACTATCTGCACTGTTGATGATGATTTGAACGTCTGATGGATGTTGTTTCTGATGTATTTTGATTACTCTGTAACATACTATTTGTTAATCATATTATTTTGCTATGATATGATCTCTTATACTCTTTGGACTCAGATAGTTTCAACACCATTTGGTGATGGAATTATCATCTCCACAAGAGTGGGGGAGATTGTTGTTATCACTAACTTGCTCCTGTGCAGATGATGTAATTTTATAGGTGTTGAAACTACGACAGAACTACGCGAGCAGTTACTCACAGACATGTGCGACAGTTAACTGCTCTGTGCACGTGTTTTAACTGACCCAGAAGCATCTATCTCGTCTTCCTAAGTATATATTTTGTTCTTAGATCCTCTGTAAATAATAGTTCCAATTATTGAGTTGTAATTTTACACTTTCATATTCTATACACACTTTGAGTCGGTTATTTTCTCTACAAGATTTTCGTGTTCTATTCTTTGAGAGTTAGAAAAATCCTTGTGTTCATTCTGCAAATTGAAGGTCATTTCATGCACATAAGGTTTGCGCTACATTGATTCAACAAGTGTTCTTGTTGGACAAAACTTCTCTACAACACCCGATTGAAGAGGCTTTTGTGGAAGCGCTCAAAGGTTGAAGGAGATGAATTCAGGATTACTGCTATACCGAGATGCCATGGTTCTTGAAGCCTGAACAACCCGAGAATTCAAATTGGATAGGATCGTCCGGAGACTGAGTCACGACTGCAGTCTATCTGCAAACAGGGAAGTGTTGCATTAGAGTTTGAATTGGTTGTTTTTGAGTCTTTTAAGTCTAGGATTTCTTAAGTATAGTATAAGTCACCTGGATTGGAATCCCCCAGACGTAGATCCGTTGGATCGAAATGGGTCACCAAATTCTTGTGTTATTTACTTTCCGCTAAACACTCTGTGCACACACCACTCGTTATCGCGTAGTCTAGATCACCACTCAACGACGAATATCATACAAGATTTCAGTAATCTGGGACCATCATCAACAAAAATCTCCATCCCAAAAGTTATTTACGGGGTGATTTTCGCCTTCCACAAGGTAGATGGAAACAAAATTAGGGGCGAGAATTGAATTGAGTAGAGTGAAGCTTTTAAGGGGATCCCACGCAAAGATCCCCCAATGCAACTTACTACAATTACTCTTGATTCTTTTCAAAACATAATTCTTAAAGAGAACTTCAAGAACATGTCTCGTTTGCATACCAAAAGCGCACGGTATCAAGCTTGCAGTATTTATTTTATTTGTCGGGATCGTTCACTAGAGAGTTATACGATAGGAGCATTTTAATAGCACTTTGAATCTTAAAAGTTATTTACATCCTTTGGTTTATGATGAGTTGATGAATTTGTCTTAAAATCTAATGCTGAAAAGTAAAATGTAATAAAGCAGAAAAGCAATAAAAGAAACATCATTAAGGAAAAATTTAAATGATGAATGAAGTTTGATTGCGTGATAATGTTGATACTTCAAATTTAAAATGGACTAAGTGACAAAGCAAACAAAATAAGACTTATGCTAGAGTAAACATGCTTCTGTGATTAATGAAAATGTGTGGCTCAATAAGATGAGATAAATCCTTTATCTAAGTTTGTCAATTCTTCATGTCTTCGATCACTTTCCCAAGACGAGTACTTGTGATCTAGTGTCATAACATTTCACACTGAAATCATGAGATACTAACACTAAGAGATAATTGGTCAGACTTATCTCCTAGCACTAGTTTTTAGAGATATCACTTAATCTATTTCTTTCGGATTCAGATTAAGCCACTGAAAACTCAAGGTCACATCTAATCTATCTTGCACTAATTTGAACTTGTTGTTGTCCTCTTACTATTTTGAAAAGAGAAATATCTTATACTTCTATCTTGGATGTCCTCTACAAGAAATCAAAAAGCTAGTATTTAAATCTATCATCCAAGGGTTGCATAAGATTCAAACCTCTCAAAATAATTCCAACAAGTATTTGTAAGAAATAATAGTCCTGCAAGTATATCAAGATAAAATTGCTAATCAAAGTCCTTGACTTATCTGGACTACTCAGATTCATACAGATGTATTAGCAAGAGAATTCTCTGTAAATAAATCTAAATACTCATGATTTGACTCAGGATTAATGAAACTCTACAAGTTGTTTAACTTCCTACCCATAGCATATGATTAGAGTATCATAAATCCATGACCCCTGGAAGTTAACTCTTCTAGATGCTCATTAATTCTTGGGACAAAAGATGGTTTTTGAAACATCTTTCCCTTTTAAACGACAGGTACTAAATGTCCAACTGTAGAACATGTTTGTTCTTCATCATCCTGAGTTGATGATGTTTGAGCAGGCTTGTATCATCATCCCCATCTCAATGTGCTAAAAGAAATAATGGTGTGCAATTGATTATGAAGTGCAAGTTTGTAAAGAGAAGATAGAATACTCAGCATGAAGTCTGGGAAATATCCCAAAATACTATCTATATATTATTAAAACCATTAGTGGTCAACCAAGTAAACATTTAATGTGGTGTCTCCATTTTAAGTTTCCAATTTTCTTAGATTTTTGCATTTTTATTTATTAATTTTAGATTTTTGCATTTTTATTTATTAATTTTAGATTTTTGCATTTGTTATTTATTTATTATTCATTTATGGTAAAAATATATATTGATTTAGATATGGAAATCCTAATTTCCATTTTTTTAAAAGATACTCCCTCCATTTTTATTCTTATTACGGACCTACCCACCACGCAGTCAAATGCACATTTTAAACAATTAATAACTAATATTTCGTACAAGTAAAAATTCCAAAAGTTCTATATTTAAAAACTACAAGATGAGACGAATCTAACAAGATCCCACTTGACTATATTTTAACTTCTATAACTATCATAAAACTTTAATTGAAAGTGTGATGATGAATAGTGTTAGCACTCTAAATGCTGCAACAAAAAATAAACAGAGGGAGTATGAAATTTTCAATTTATATGGAACTCCCATATTTTTAATTTTTAAAAGATTTAAAATTTAAAATTTTGCATATTTGCCTTTATTTATATTAGATTTTGGTATGTTCTTTATTTATTTATTTTAGATTTTTGTATTTTTATTCCAACAATTGTTTCTAAAAGATTTAAAATTTAAAATTTTTGCATTTATTTATTTATTTATTTTAGATTTTTGCATTGTTTTATTCCCAAAATTTTCAATTTTTTTACCCAGTTTTTAATTTTTAAAAGATATGAATTTTTAAGTTATATGGAATTCACACAATATCAGTTTTAAAATATTTGAAATTTCATGCATATATTATCTATTTATTTTAGTTTCTTTTTGGGTTTTATGTGATTATTATTTTGAGACTTTTAACATAATTTTTTTTTATGGTACGTCACATTTCTGATGATCTACGCTGTTGAGTTCTTAGCATCTTTCTTGTTAAGAAGTGAATTTTTTAGATGATATTAAATTTAAAAGTTCTGACAAAAATTTGATGCTTTAAGGGTTTGATCGATTTGTGTTTTTTGTTGGGTAAATTAGTTCTTGAGTCTTACTACCTCTGTGTGATGTGTGTGTGTGTGTCTGAATTTGATGCTTGAAGGGTTGGGTCGGTTTCATTTTTTCGCATATTTTATTTATTTATTTATTTTTGCCTTTTTTATTCCCACAATTTTAAGTTTTTATTTATTTATTTTAAAATCTTAGATTTTCAATATATCTATTAGTAATGTTCACCAAAAAAAAAAAATATCTATTAGTAATACGCATAATTTGTTTTACATAGTGAGTTTGTGTCTCAAGGTTTAATTCTTTACTCCTTAGGTTTCACGAAAGTTGGCACGTATTCGTTTTTTAGTATCCCACGAAATTTGGCCACTTTTCATTTTTAGATAAATTAAATTAATATAAATATGATTGGAATCTTAATTATTTTCAAATTCTATTAAAAGTAACCATTTTTACTATTCTGCAGAAATTTCAATACACTTTTCTTTTTCTATACAAAATTCCTTGCATTTCTTTAATTTTTAATATTTCAAAAGGGGTACAAATAAAATTGTATAAAATATATATTCTAAAACTAGACACTTAGATGATTCTACCAAGACCATACTTGAATATTAAAATATGATAATATTTAGTCAAAGTTAAACAATAAATAGCGTCAAAATTCATTAGAATTTTAAACACAAATACTCTTCTCACTTTAATCACTAAACCCCCACCACCTGAATTAGATTTTTGTATTTTTTGTTTTTTTATGCATTTTCAAAGATATAATAATGTGTATATAGAAATCTCAATTTTCAGTGTAAAAGATATGAAATTTCCAACTTATGGAATTTTAATTTTTTGATTGGTAGAATGATTGTGAGCCAGTGTGATTTAATCAATTTACACATTCGATTTCAAATGAGAAAATTCACACTGATAATTTGTTTTGCTATGACTAAAAAAAAACGTCAATGCCAATATTTAAAAAATATTGGATTCTATTTCCAAAAACCAGTTTTTATCCACGAATATTTAAACACCTATTACAATATCTCATATCACTAGAAATATGGGATTCAAAGTATTAATATGTAATTAAAATGGATTAACTAAAGATATTAGAAGAAATGTTGTTTACAATAAAAATTATATATGCAAAAATTTGCAAAATGGATATTTCAAGGAGGTGATGGTAATTGATAAAGTTGATATTGATCTTGGAGATGTACAATTAGATATGATATTTCGAGATAATATTTTTATAAACTCTACAAGAGATCATATAGCGTCAATTGTTGAGACTAAATATACAAATATAAACTGCACTACTTCAATTCTAAATATTTTAAAAGATAGCATTATACTAACCTATACCAATGAGATGGTTGATACGAGCAATGATTACATCATGAAACATATGTTCTGTAAATGAAAATGTATATATATATATATCCGTTCTAACAATATTTGTCAAGAGGATGAAAGTATAGATAATACCAATTAATTATTTCCACTGGAATATCTAAACACGATTAATTGTTTTAGATTACCAAATCCTGAAATATTGTTGAATGAGGGTTGCATAGTCATACTTCTTATGAATATAGATCCTTCAAATAAACTATGCAATGGAAGTAATAGTAACCAAGATGCGGAACCATCTAATTGAGGTTAAACTAATTTTCGGGAAACCATGAAAGTAAAAAAAATCTTGATTAGTATAATGATTATGAGTTTATCTGATTTAACCAGATTGCCCATTCGATTTCAGATGAGAAAATTTCACCATAGTTTATTTTGCTATGATTATCAACAAAACTCAATGTTAATCTTTAAAGAATATTGGACATTATATTCCAAAACCAGATTTTATTCATGAATAGTTGTGTTGCAATATTTGTGTCACTAGCAAGATGTGGCTCAAAATATTAATATGCAATTATGAAGGATTAACTCAAGATACCACAACAAATGTCGTTTACAATGAAAATTATATATGACATAAAATTTTCGAAATAGATACTTGATGTAGGTGATGGTAATGTCGGTAATGATTTTTGAGATGTGCAATCAGATATGACATTTCCGAATTTTGGTAATCATATAGCGGCAATCTTTTCAAGTACATATAGTAATATAAACTGCAACACTTCAAATTCAGACATTTAAAGATAGTGTTATACTAGCTCATACCAATGAGATTTTCAGCAATGAAATTCTCAACAAATTGTGAGGTAATTTTTCATATTGTGTTTAATATTTATATTTAAATTTTTGTTTATTTTAAATTAAACATCAAATTAAATAAAAATATTATTTTAATAATTATTTTTATTGATATGTTTTAAGTTTGTACCGGACAAGCCACATAAGCTAGAGAAGATGATATAATATGTTTTCTTTGTTGTTTTAAAAGTAATTTAATTATATTATCATATACATCATCTTTCAAACGTATATAAAATCATTACACATTTTTCATTACTCAAAATACAATTTATTATTATTTTATACTATAATATAAGTATATATTATATAAAATATATAATTATACCCGTCGAGAACCGTCGAGTCTCGACGGGTTACTTACTAGTAGTTATAAGTAGTAATATATGTATAAAGAAACGATGAGGGTTCTGAGTCCTCTTAAGTAAATGCTAGCGTGCTCCGAAAATATAGGCTGGGAGCTAAACAAAAAATAGGAAATTGCTTCCCTTAAAAAGGATTTGAGAATTAATTCTAAAAAATATGTGTCCAAAATAACTTGCAGTAATTATTTTGGGGTTTAAAACTATGAACACTCAAATTTTCCGCGCGCAATATCTGAACAGCGTGGAGGGAGTTATTATTCATAGAATGTAACACCCCGGATTTGGTAACCCAGGCCAGGATGCCACCGCCACACCTCCCTAGCAAGACACGAACTCCCCGAGCTTGCTAAAGAGATGCAAGGCTATGGGTATTGAAAAGAGTTTTAAAACAAGTCCGGAATTACTTAAAAATAATAATATAGTGTAGTATCATCCACACATGATAATAATAATCAGTTGCAGCGGAAATAAAGTTTATGCAGCGGAATTTAAAATATAGGGCCGACATGGCCAAAACACGGGTTAAACAGGCCCGTTCATGCAAGTCATAATAAATAATTTAAATGTCCAAAATGATCCCCCAATGTATGATCATGCTCCGTACTCTGTAATAGAAAAAAAAAATGAACAACGGTTTTTATCAGTATTATAAAATATTGAGTAAGTCAATCCTAACATAGCAATAAAGGGGTTAGATTTAATAATTAAGATTAAACTCTTTGTCATGCATACAAAACATTTTATTTACCAATTTAAAAATAAGAATTTATTAGTTGCATACTTTAAAGACACATTTAATTTCGTAATTAATAATTTAAGCATGGGAAATTATTTATGACATGATTTAAAAACATGAATAGTGCCATAAGTAAATAAATAAAATCTGAGCTTTTTAAATTTTTCCCCGTTACGCCACCATCTCAACAATATATCATTTAGCCGGTGATCCAGCGGCCGCAGCCAATTTCAAAAGTATCATTTAGCCGGTGATCCGGGGGCCTCAGCCAATTTCATAAGTATCATATCTCATTTAGCCGGTAGCCCGGCGGCCGCAGCCTATCCGCCATACCCAGTACCACTCCGTCGAGCCTCGAATAACCCATACGGATACACCCCAGAGGGTAGGCCCGTTGGCTCTTGTAGCCAAATCCGCCATATCCAGTACCACTCCGTCGAGCCTCGAGTAACCCATACGGATACACCCGAGAGGATAGGCCCAAAAATAAGATGCCATTTTGGCAATCTTTCGCGCGGAGTAACCATCGTCCATAAAGGCACGAAATGAATAATTAGGAGGGCACCCTACAGAGCACTCACCCCCTAATTTTATGTAACCAATGTAACCGATATCGTTTCAACTTTAGTGTAACGGGATTTTCAAAAATATAGCTTTATCATATAACAAGATTTCGATCGTTTGTTTAGAAATTTCAAAATCTCACAAGTTTAAAACCGATCGATGTCACAGTTTACGCCTTTTCAGTTTAAAAATCCATTTCTTAGGCGATTGATCTGAAATTTTCACAGTATCTCAAAAACATCCCAATGAACAACTTTCATGTTTTGAGTTTTTCGGAAAAAAGATGGGAAGCATGTCAAAAATCAAGTTTTCTACACAAACAATAAGATGTCAGGATTCAGATTCGACACTGTTCAAAGATTCGACTTTTTAACATATCAAATGGACTCCAAAAATTCTGAAATTTTATATGCACATACTAGACATGATTACCTACAACTTTTGTTTAGATCACAAAGATTAGTTCGGATTAGAAATGATAGAAATATGCTCATCAAGTTCGGTTAAATAAACTGTCAATTTTTTTTGAATTCTTTAAAAACGCAGAATATGTCCGACACGATTTGGGGTATCAAAACTCAATGAAAATCTCTGCAATTTCTACACAGTATAGCTTAAGATCTTAGGATCAAAATCTTAGTTTTGAGTTTTTCGGTTTGAACACTCGAAGTAACAGTTTTGGTCGGATTTCAGAAAACACGTAGATTGGGGTTTTTAGGTTCGATTTCAACGTTTCGTTTTAGATCCAATGTTTCGGATGCCCTTAAACCACCCGTATTGATATGGAAGGTATTGACTTACTGTAAGTGAGTTCTTGAACATCCTAGGGTCGATCGATTCGTCCAAAAATCGCCACGGACGGATCTACGCAACACGTTCTTCTTCTCCTTTGGCCACGAACGTGTTTGCAAGTAAAGATCCGCAAGTTAGAATGATGGTTATGATCTTAAAACAATAAGGAAACTTGATTTACATCTTACCAACAATCCAAAGCCTGCAATCCTTGATCTACACACTTCCTCGGTCGGATTTGGTTGCTGGAAAATCGTCGGAAAGTCGTCGGAAGGTAAGAACTTGTGTTTTTTTGGTTTTTGGGAGAGTTTGGGATGAAACAAGGGTGTGGATGGCTGATGATGGGGTGTTATATTCATATAATATCAACCAAAATCTGCTCCCCCCGAATTAAATCAAGATCCCCACGTTGGGACCTGAAATTATGGCAAGAAAGTCTCCAAAACGCGACAAGACAGCTATCCTGTCTCACTGGCGCGGTGTCGGCGCGGTTTGCCTCCAGACCGTGCGGCGACCGCGCGGCTGCGGCCTGGGCCGGGTCGTGCGATCCGTCGGGCCTTTTCTCCTCTCTTTCGGACTTCTATTCTCCTACGTTTTCGGGCTCGATTTTTCCGGGTCATTCTCAGATTACGATTCCGATCTTAAATCTTTTTCGACTTAAATTGATTTCGTATTTGAAATATTAAGTCCGTCGGTTTTGGATTCGTCGGCTTCTAATTCGTCGTCTTTTGACTCCCGTGTAATAATTTATCTAGTTAAATTATTTCCGACTTCACAGGTTCTTGGAATTAAAATTCTTTTCTTTCTTGAATTTAATTCCATTTCTTTTGACTTGATTCATGGAATGTCTTCGGCTTCCTTTCCCTCTTTTTATTCCATTTTGAATTTTTGAATCTATCGGCGTTTCATTTCCGAGCGATAATTTATTGTGATAAATTATTTTCTTCTTCTCGGAGATATTTCGACCTCGATCGAATTAAGAAATAATTTTATTCCTTTGGACGCCGCAAAAATCTCGGGTATTACAGTCTACCCCCCCTTAAGAATCAACTTCGTCCTCGAAGTTGCGCGACTTATTGCTCGATTGATTGATTGATTGGTTGTTGATTGTTATTATTTGACTGAACGCAGAATTGAAATTTCCAAGTTGCCTACGTACCCTGTGAAGGGATCAAGTTATTACGTAGTTCAAAACAATTTGAATTTGTTTATTTGGGATACAAAATATTCGGGTCGTTACATCCTCCCCCCCTTAAGATTACAGTTATGTCCCCATAACTGTGGTTGCACCGTTTTGGAATAGGGTCGGGTAACGCTCCTTCATGTCGGCTTCTAACTCCCATGTCGCCGTTTCACTTTCATGGTTCGACCAAAGAACCTTGACCATTCTCACGGTTTTGTTCCTTGTTACTCTCTCCTTAACATCGAGTATTCGTACCGGAATTTCCTCGTAGCTCAAGTCATCATCCAATTCAATTCCTTCCGGTTGGAGTACATGGGTCGGATCGTGCACATACTTCTTCAATTGTGATACGTGGAACACATTGTGAACTCGAGCCAATTGTGGCGGTAAGGCTAGACGATATGCTAGATTCCCGACTTTTTCTAGAATTTCATAAGGTCCTATATACCGAGGACTTAGCTTTCCTCGTTTGCCAAAACGCATCACCCCCTTCATCGGTGATATCTTTAACATGACCTTATCTCCAACTTGAAATTATATGTCTTGCCGTCTCACATCGGCATAACTTTTCTGGCGGTCTTGGGCCGCTTTCATCTTTCCTTGAATCACTTTGATTTGTTGGGTCATATCTTCTATGAGTTGTGGTCCCACTACCACAGCCTTATCACTCCCTTCCCAACTCAACGGACTTCGGCACCTTCGACCATACAATGCCTCGAATGGTGCCATGCCGATGCTAGCATGGTAGCTATTGTTGTAGGAAAATTCAATTAGGGGCAAATGATTTTCCCAGCTACCCTTAAACTCTAGGACACACGCTCTCAGCATGTCCTCCAATGTTTGGATTGTTCTCTCAGTTTGTCCATCCGTCATTGGGTGGAATGGTGCTCATCTTAATCTGCGTACCGAGAGCTTCTTGTAACTTGGTCCAAAAGTGAGAGACAAATCTACTGTCTCTAGCAGAGATAATGTCATGTGGTACCCCGTGTCTTCGTACCACATTGTCAATATACGCTCTTGCTAACTGGTCCATGGTCCAAGTGTCCTTCATTGGGATAAAAATGGCCGTCTTCGTTAGCCTATCAACAATCACCCATATCTTATTCATCCCTCTTAGTGATCGTGGTAATCCCGAAACGAAATCCATCGAGATACTATCCCACTTCCAACTCGGGATTTCCAATGGTTGCATCAATCCTAAGGGTTTTTGTCGCACGGTTTTGACCTTTTGGCACGTGAGGCATCTCGCTACAAATTCTGCCACTTCCTTCTTCATCCTCGGCCACCAGTAAATCTTCCTCAAATCCTTATATAATTTGTCGCCTCCAGGGTGAACCGAATAAGGTGTGTTATGCCCTTCTTCCATCAATCTTTGTTTTATCTCCACGCATTTCTGTGGTACACACCATCTTCCCTTGAAACGAATGCTTCCATCCTCATGGATAGCAAATCCTATCGCCTTCCCGTTGGCAATGTTCTCCTTAATCCTTTCCAACTTTGTGTCGCCCGGTTGAGCGAGTTTGATCTCGTCAAATATGGTCGATTCGACTACCATTGCGTTGACCACTTCATTTACAGTGCCCGAATGCACTAGCTCTAAGCTCAATTTTGCCAAGTCCATATACAATGCCGGCGGAATCACCAACGAATTCGCCACATGTTGGGTCTTCCGGCTTAAGGCATCGGCTACCACGTTGGCCTTCCCTTCGTGGTAAGAAATTTCGAGATCATAGTCCTTGATTAGTTCCAACCACCTCCGTTGCCTCAGATTTAACTCCTTTTGAGTGAATATGTATTTGAGGCTTTTGTGGTCAGTGAACATCCGACACTTTCTCCCATAGAGGTAATGTCTCCATATTTTCAGAGCGAACACGACTGCCGCCAACTCCAAGTCGTGTGTCGGGTAGTTCGCTTCATGAGGTTTCAATTGACGCGATGCATATGCAATGACTCTCGAGTCTTGCATCAAAACGCATCTTAGACCTTCCTTCGAAGCGTCACTGTAAACCTCGAAGTCACCATTCTCTGATGGTAGTGCTAATACGGGTGTAGTGGTGAGTCGCTTTTTCAGTTCTTGAAACGCGGACTCACACTCACTGGTCCAGTCATATTTCACCCCTTTCTTCAACAGCTGGGTCAACGGGCGTGCGATTTTCGAGAAGTCCTTCACAAATCGCCTATAATAACCAGCTAGCCCAAGGAAGCTCCGTATTTCAGTTGGACTTGTCGGCGATACCCATTCCGTCACCGCCGAAATTTTTGCCTGATCCACTGAAACTCCAGTGGCGGATACTATGTGCCCAAGGAATGCTACTTCCTTCAACCAAAAGTCGCATTTGGATAGTTTTCCATAGAGTTGGTTCTTGCGCAAAATCACTAACACTTGGTGCAAATGTTGGGAATGCTCCTCCTCGCTTCTCGAGTAGATCAGGATGTCGTCGATGAACACCACGACGCATTGATCTAACAATTCTCTAAATACATCGTTCATGAGGTTCATGAACATTGCAGGTGCATTTGTTAACCCAAAGGATAATACTGTGAACTCGTAGTGTCCATAACGAGTTCGGAATGCCGTCTTCGGGATATCCTTCTCCGCAATCCTCAGCTGGTGATAACCGGATCGCAAGTCGATCTTTGAGAACACCGACGCCCCCTTCAATTGATCAAATAAGTCCTCAATCCTTGGTAATGGATACTTGTTCTTGATGGTCACTTGATTGAGTCCTCTATAGTCGATGCAAAGGCGTAGTCCTCCGTCCTTCTTTTTAACAAATAAGACCGGTGCTCCCCACGGGGACGTACTTGGTCTTATGTATCCTTTCTCCAACAACTCTTCGAGTTGTTCCTTTAATTCTTTCATTTCCAGTGGCGCCATGCGATAAGGAGCCTTTGAAACAGGTTCCGTTCCCGGAATGAGATCTATGGTGAATTCAAGATCTCTCTCAGGTGGCATACCAGGGATGTCTTCAGGAAATACGTCCGGGTATTCTCTTACCACTGGGATGGTGTCAACCTTGCTCTCTTCCGCTTCAAGGTTGTGAACGTAGCATGCATACAGCGCGTATCCCTTACGCATTAAGCTGCGAAGCTTGAGAGCGTTAACAACCTTGTTGCTCCTCTTAGGGGGTTGAGAGTAAAAAATGACTCTCTTTCCCCTACCTTTCGACAGAGTGATCTTTTGTTTCCGACATTCTATTACCGCTTTATACCGGGTCAACCAATCCATTCCCAGTATAACGTCGAAGTCCCTTAAATTAAATTCTACCAAGTTTGCGAAGAATTCTATGTTCTTGATAACTATCGGAATTCCGTTATAACGTCTAGAGCATGATACTACCTCTCCTGAAGGTAGTTGAATTTCTAAGTTAATCAGTTCGCACTTAGGTAGATCTAGTTCAGGTAGGACTATTGACGATATAATCGAACAACTAGCTCCTGAGTCAAACAGAACTTTAAGGGGTGTACTTAAAACATGGAACGTACCTGCCATCACGTCACCTTGCATAGGCACATCTGCTTGGTTGATAACATTCAATCGCCCCATTGGCCGTCCTTGATTGCCCTGCTGATCCCGGTTCGGGTTCTGATTCTGTTGCTGATTTGGATTCTGTGGAAGGCGTTGATTTTGGTTGAAATTCTGATTTTGAGGGGGTCTGTACCCCTGATTGTTACCGTTTCGCCCATTTTGATTACGAGGCTGTGCTGGCCCCATAACCAAGTCCTCCCGCTTGGTGATGTTTTCAATTCGAGTCACCGATGACCAAATCGACCACACCGGTAGCATGCGCCCTGTTGGGGGCATCCCCTAGTCAAGTGAGGTCTCCCACATCTTGGGCATGGTGGCACAGGGTTACCTTGGAAAAAGGTTCTCCCATCATTTCCCCTATTGTTGTTCTGAGGGGGTCTGTTCAGGCCTCCCCGAAAGTTGTTTCCTCCAGAATTATTACCAGATCGGCTATCCCTGTTCCTCTTATCTTGTCCCTGAGGTCCCCGACTGGACTCTCCACTCATCCTCCTCTTCAGTTGTTGCACCCTTGCAACAGCCACCGCACGATCATACACTGCTTGCAGGTCCGGGTAATGGACGCTAGTGATCACTTCCCGTATGGTCAAGTTCAACCACATCTCGAATTTTTGTGCTTTCTCTACGTCTGTCGGTACTAGTCTTGGTGCGAAGCGCACCAACTCCTTGAATCGAGTGTAATACTCTTGTACAGTCTGCCCGCCTTGTCTTAGTGACAAAAACTCCTCGTACATGGCCGCCTTCGTACTCAGGGGGTAAAATCGGTCCCTGAGCAGTTCCATCATTTCAGTCCATGAATAGGGCTCCTCGTCCTCTCGTATCTTTCCCTGGGTGGCTTGCCACCAGTCGTCTGCTTCACCTCCCAAGTAGTATGAGGCTACATGCACATTTTCCCCTTCCGGGCACTTAACCGCGCTTAACAACTTGTCGAAGGTCCTAATCCACTCCTCTAGTTTTGCAGGGTCTTCCTCGCCGGCGTAGTGTGGCGGGTGGTATGGGTTCACCATGGCTAGGTAATTAATGCGAGCCTGTGGTGGAGGTGCCACAGCTGCTTGGCCCTAGTTCACCTGCGCGTTCCCTAGCGCAATGAGAGCATCTTCTAGAGTGCGTAGGCGATTACCCATGTTGTTTGGTATAGGGCATGCTGGCTCTTCCTGAGCGTGTACACCCACGTTTGGTATCTGCATGTCGGGTTGCCTAGGTATTTCGTTGGTATTGGGAGGAATGGGCTGGACGCGCGGTCTCCCTCTCGGTGCCATTCTGTTGCAAGAACAAGTGATTTAGATTTTAAGGAAAATATAATAGACGGTTTATACAATGATTTTCTTTTAATAAGTGGTGTTAGTGGATTTCAGGGTTTTGGGTTTTAAGGTACCCTTGTTTGATTGTTATCTCTTTATTAAATACATATATGTTGTTGGGACTCGAGGTACTCGTTAATCAGTTTTATCATAAGGTTGATCACGTTCGCGTTTGGTTTGGCCATCTAATGTCGACAAGGTAGGTTAAAGTTAGAACATGTCAAATGTAAAGTTAGGAGATACAAAAATTTAAATTTTTATGCAAGTATGCATATGCAATCCCCCAATGAGTTTTAATTTATACATGCATTTATTTATCCATGAGTTTTAAAAATAATTTATCCTCATGTATAATCTAGAAATAAGGAAAAAGGTTTGGGCCACTATATTGGGCCAAAAGTAATAAATTATTTGGGCTTAAGTAAAAACAAGGGTATTGGGCCAAAATAATTGGGCTTATCATGATAATTAAATATTGAGTCAAAAATAATTAATCCTTGGGTTTAAAATATTACACTAAGTAAATAAAATTTTTGGGCTCAAAATAATAAACATTAGGGCTTTATTTAAAAATACAGGTATTGGGCTAAAAATAATTTCTTAGGCTTCTTAAAAATTTTTGGGCTAAAAATTTTTTTGGGCTCAAAAAAATTAAGATTTTAAATAAATAGTAAGTAGAATGATTGGGCCAAAAACTTGGGCTCAAAATAATAGTTTAAAATAATAGTAGTTTTAAAGAGTAATGGTTTAAAAATAGTAATAATAGATTTTAAAAATATTTGGGGCTCTTTTTAAAATGATAGCTTTAAAATATTCCGGGCTCTGATACCATCCTGTAACACCCCGGATTTGGTAACCCAGGCCGGGATGCCACCGCCACACCTCCCTAGCAAGACACGAACTCTCCGAGCTTGCTAAATAGATGCAAGGCTATGGGTATTGAAAAGAGTTTTAAAACAAGTCCGGAATTACTTAAAAATAATAATATAGTGTAGTATCATCCACACATGATAATAATAATAAGTTGCAGCGGAAATAAAGTTTATGCAGCGGAATTTAAAATATAGGGCCGACATGGCCAAAACACGGGTTAAACAGGCTCGTTCATGCAAGTCATAATAAATAATTTAAATGTCCAAAATGATATCCCAATGTATGATCATGCTCCGTACTCTGTAATAGAAAAAAAAATGAACAACGGTTTTTATCAGTATTATAAAATAATGAGTAAGTCAATCCTAACATAGCAATAAAGGGGTTAGATTTAATAATTAAGATTAAAGTCTTTGTCATGCATACAAAACATTTTATTTACCAATTTAAAAGTAAGAATTTATTAGTTGCATACTTTAAAGACACATTTAATTTCGTAATTAATAATTTAAGCATGGGAAATTATTTATGACATGATTTAAAAACATGAATAGTGCCATAAGTAAATAAATAAAATCTGAGCTTTTTAAATTTTTCCCCGTTACGCCACCATCTCAACAATATATCATTTAGCCGGTGATCCAGCGGCCGCAGCCAATTTCAAAAGTATCATTTAGCCGGTGATCCGGCGGCCTCAGCCAATTTCATAAGTATCATATCTCATTTAGCCGGTAGCCCGGCGGCCGCAGCCTATCCGCCATACCCAGTACCACTCCGTCGAGCCTCGAGTAACCCATACGGATACACCCGAGAGGGTAGGCCCGTTGGCTCTTGTAGCCAAATCCGCCATATCCAGTACCACTCCGTCGAGCCTCGAGTAACCCATATGGATACACCCGAGAGGATAGGCCCAAAAATAAGATGCCATTTTGGCAATCTTTCGCGCGGAGTAACCATCGTCCATAAAGGCACGAAATGAATAATTAGGAGGGCACCCTGCAGAGCACTCACCCCCTAATTTTATGTAACCAATGTAACCGATATCGTTTCAACTTTAGTGTAACGGGATTTTCAAAAATATAGCTTTATCATATAACAAGATTTCGATCGTTTGTTTAGAAATTTCAAAATCTCACAAGTTTAAAACCGATCGATGTCACAGTTTACGCATTTTCAGTTTAAAAATCCATTTCTTAGGCGATTGATCTGAAATTTTCACGGTATCTCAAAAACATCCCAATGAACAACTTTCATGTTTTGCGTTTTTCGGAAAAAAGATGGGAAGCATGTCAAAAATCAAGTTTTCTACACAAACAATAAGCTGTCAGGATTCAGATTCGACACTGTTCAAAGATTCGACTTTTTAACATATCAAATGGACTCCAAAAATTCTGAACTTTTATATGCACATACTAGACATGATTACCTACAAATTTTGTTTAGATCACAAAGGTTATTTCGGATTAGAAATGATAGAAATATGCTCATCAAGTTCGGTTAAATAAACTGTCAATTTTTTTTGAATTCTTTAAAAACGCAGAATATGTCCGACACGATTTGGGGTATTAAAACTCAATGAAAATCTCTGAAATTTCTACACAGTATAGCTTAAGATCTTAGGATCAAAATCTTAGTTTTGAGTTTTTCGGTTTGAACACTCGAAGTAAGAGTTTTGGTCGGATTTCAGAAAACACGTAGATTGGGGTTTTTAGGTTCGATTTCAACGTTTCGTTTTAGATCCAATGTTTCGGATGCCCTTAAACCACCCGTATTGATATGGAAGGTATTGACTTACTGTAAGTGAGTTCTTGAACGTCCTAGGGTCGATCGATTCGTCCAAAATCGCCACGGACGGATCTACGCAACACGTTCTTCTTCTCCTTTGGCCACGAACGTGTTTGCAAGTAAAGATCCGCAAGTTAGAATGATGGTTATGATCTTAAAACAATAAGGAAACTTGATTTACATCTTACCAACAATCCAAAGCCTGCAATCCTTGATCTACACACTTCCTCGGTCGGATTTGGTTGCCGGAAAATCGTCGGAAAGTCGTCGGAAGGTAAGAACTTGTGTTTTTTTTGTTTTTGGGAGAGTTTGGGATGAAACAAGGGTGTGGATGGCTGATGATGGGGTGTTATATTCATATAATATCAACCAAAATCTGCTCCCCCTGAATTAAATCAAGATCCCCACGTTGGGACCTGAAATTATGGCAAGAAAGTCTCAAAAACACGACAAGACAGCTATCCTGTCTCACTGGCGCGGTTTGCCTCCAAACCGCGCGGCGACCGCGCGGCTGCGGCCTGGGCCGGGTCGTGCGATCCGTCGGGCCTTTTCTCCTCTCTTTCGGAGTTCTATTCTCCTACGTTTTCGGGCTCGATTTTTCCGGGTCATTCTCTGATTACGATTCCGATCTTAAATCTTTTTCGACTTAAATTGATTTCGTATTTGAAATATTAAGTCCGTCGGTTTTGGATTCGTCGGCTTCTAATTCGTCGTCTTTTGACTCCCGTGTAATAATTTATCTAGTTAAATTATTTCCGACTTCACAGGTTCTTGGAATTAAAATTCTTTTCTTTCTTGAATTTAATTCCATTTCTTTTGACTCGATTCATGGAATGTCTTCGGCTTCCTTTCCCTCTTTTTATTCCATTTTGAATTTTTGAATCTATCGGCGTTTCATTTCCGAGCGATAATTTATTGTGATAAATTATTTTCTTCTTCTCGGAGATATTTCGACCTCGATCGAATTAAGAAATAATTTTATTCCTTTGGACGCCGCAAAAATCTCGGGTATTACATAGAATGTTCCTCAGATTTGAGTATTACAGAGAATCAAGTTCCTCACAATAAGATCTGTCAGGAATGCGGCGAGGATTCTCAATTCCAATTTATAAGATAGGCGATATATATTTATAGCGGAAAAGTCTTTGGTTTCCTTAAGATAAGGAACCAATTCTGACGTTTTAACAGGTTGTTCCCTCGCTTGTTCAATTGAACAGAGCGAGGGTTTTGTCATAGCATATTTGAGAATATAAGTTGGTATGTTCATTCCTCGCGTCATTCCAATGATGAAATAAAGCGAGGATAAATTCTTATATGAGGAAAATACTAAGTTTAAAATATGTTTATAACCTTCCTTGCGATATTCCTTTATTAGAAATACTGCGAGGGAAGAGTACAAAACCTTGGCTAGGTTAGTGAATCCAGAGTTTTTAGTTCTCAAAGATTGTCACGCTATGTTCAACACTGCGTGGGTCTTTAAAAACTTAAGGAAAATTAATTCACTAATCTTTTAAGATTGTATTGGAATCGAGATCAAATTAAACTAACAACTGCTAAACTCATTAGTTCAATAATTCTGCTGGAAACGATACCTAACTTGAAAATACTGTTTTAGATTCCTGAGAAAATCTACAAATAATTACGATCCGAGAAATGATAATATGAATGAAATTGTGAATCTGAATTATAAACTTCCTAAGAAATTCAAAACCAACCATCATATCGAAGATTATATCATTTCTTTGCAGAATTAGAGCAATCAAGCAATGGATTCATAACAGGATTTCGGAACCTCAAGATGTTTATGAAAACACAGCTGAGATTCTCAGATTATACCATAAAATTCCCCTGAATTCGGCCATTACACTTACCAATTCAGTTGTGACAATTCATAGATTACGATCCAAAAAGAAATATTCTATCTAACATATGATTTTCCTCCATATATCATAAACTGCAATAGAAAAAGTAAACGAAAACACTTGGAAATCCGAATTTCATCAAAAAATTGCGAATTCGATTCGATGAAGTCGAGAAAACAAGATGAACGATCGTCAAAGTGATGGAATAGAAACATCGTGATTGCATTCTTCTCTCCAGAAGATTCTTAATCTAATCTACCGAACAATATTCAAACTAAACTACTAAAAATGGAAAATTGAATCTGAAGAACATCAAAAATAAATTGCAGAACAGTATGAAACCCTAACTACCGTACCTACGAAAGCTCTAAAGTGAACAGGAGTTTATGAGAGTAATTCTGAAATCCTTCTGTTAATTTGAGCTGAAGCCTAGGGGTTCTATTTATAGATGTGTGAAAATAACTGCCTCCCGCCTGGTCAATAACTGTCATGCTCGCACTCAGTTACTCTCTCGCTTCACGCCTTGTCCTGTTCCATTCTTTGACTTGTGCGTTGTGAAGTCGCTTCTTGTCAAAGCGAGAGCTTCATCTTGTTCAAACAATCTCCTTCTCCCTATATCTTTTTGTACTTCATTAGCTCGCGTGATCTTCCGTTCTCTCACGCTGTTAAGTGATTGTCGCGTGGACTTCTAGTCTTGTTCATTCTCTCTTGAACTCAACTGAATTTCACCTCGCGTTTCTCGCGATGTCTCCTTCCTTCCCTTGCGATGTAAGTGATCTTTCTAGACTTGGTCCTTCCAACATTTCTTCTTAACTTTTCCTGCTGAGTGACAAAGCGAGAATCAGATCTGGTAAAAACATAGCGTGAAACGCTTAAACCTATTTTCAACAATTCTAAGCTATTTCTCATAATTTAACACTCTTTTTCTTGATCTTAATATTTTCAAGATTTATACAATTCTTTTTCCTTTCTTCATACATATCTGCAGAAAAATATGATCAAAAGTTATCATCAGGGCACAAATTTGGATAAAATGAAAGTCATGAATGACTGTCATCATAGAGCTTGACAGATTAAATGCATTTTGACCTCGAACTCGCCTTGGCTAGCTTGTTAGGGTTCTATTTTCTTTTTTTCTTTTTTAAGTAGAGTCAAGGCATACGACAACGTTTCTTGGGAGGCATTAATCGGGATTATGGAGACAATGAGGTTTGGAGACAAGTGGATCCAATGGATTAAGGGATGTGTGACATCCGCTACAGCCGCTGTCCTTATTAACGGATCCCCAAAAAAAAAATTTGACATGCAAAAAGGACTGCGACAAGGGGATCCACTATCACCATACTTGTGCGTTATTGTGGCAGAAATTCTTAACAGACTGATCCTACAAGCTGTAAATCTGGGCCTCTTATCCGGTTTGAAATCTGGTGATGTAGGGCCTGAAATTTCTTACCTACAATACGCAGACGACACAATACTTTTTTTTCGAGGGAGACTTGGCCCAGGTGGTGAACATCAAGCGGATTCTCAAGTGCCTTTCTCTAACTACATGCTTAAGGATTAATTTCGAAAAGAGCTGTATTTACAGCATAAATTGCTCGGAGGCAGTGGTGAGCGAAGCTGCGGCTGTGTTAGGGTGTGGGGTGGGGAAATGGCCGATGAACTATTTGGGGATTCCCATTGGGGATCGTATCAACGGTATCGCTCTTTGGCAGCCAGTTATATCAAAAGTGGAGAAGAGATTGGCCGGGTGGAAGGGTCGTATGTTGTCCCAAGCAGGTAGGCTCTATCTGATCAAATCTGTTTTGAACTGTTTACCGGTATATTATATGTCGATATTCAAAATCCCAAAGGCCGTGGCCGAGGAATTGGAGAAATTAAATAGACGCTTTCTTTGGAATGAGTGGGATGGGTGTAGGAAAATGCACATGATCAGTTGGGAAAAAATTTGTGCACATAAGGAAGATGGAGGCCTCCACATCAGGGACATTCAAAACTTCAATTCGGAACTTTTGCTTAAATGGAGGTGGCGGTTTGGGCAAGAAAATTCTCTCTGGAAGTCGGTGATCGATGGGAAGTATTATGAGAGGAGGTCACCTCTGGTTCCGGAGCCAAGTACTGGGAGATCTATTTGGAGTAATATATGCAGGGCTTGAGATTGTCCAAGCTTAGATTCTTCTGCCAACAGTCATATTATCCAAGTAGGTAATGGTTTGTCAACTTTCTTTTGGTTGGATAAGTAGGTTGAAGGAGGCCATCTTTGAAGGAGATGTTCCCGCGTTTGTTCACCCTTGCTGTCAATAAATCTGTGAAGATAGCTGAAGCAGGTTCCTGGAATGGTCTCAATTGGGACTGGAATATTGCTCTGAGGAGACCTCTATTTGACTGGGAACGTGAGGTCTGGAGTAACCTGATGCAGGTTATCGGTAGACAGTCACTTTGCCGCTTCTTGGAGGATAGGGTTAGCTGGTTGAAGGATGGCAGCGGGAGGTTTTCCACCAGCTTATGTTGGAAACGAATACCAGGAGGTGACGAGGATATGGACAGGGAAAAGTGGAAGCTGCTTTGGAAAATTAAATGTCCCATGAAGGTCAAGTTATTGGCATGGAAAATCTGCCGAGACGCTCTTCCGGTTAGAGATACGCTTGCTTATAGAAATTGTTTACAGGGGTCAAATGCATTATGCCCTTGTTGTGAGAAATCTATTGAATTTGTTGACCATATATTCTGTCAATGTGAATTCACTGGAATTATTTGGTACCACGTTGTGTCTTGGTTTGGCATTGATTGGGTCATCCCGGGTAGGGTAAAGGATTTATTGGCGTGGTGGTTAGAGTACAACCCGATGGCAGGTCGCAAGTCTGTCTGGTGCTTGACGGTTTTAGCAGTGTTTTGGACATTGTGGAAATGGAGGAATGATATTGTATTCAATGGAAAACAGTTTGATAGACTGGAGATGGCCGAGGAAGTGAAATGGCGAGTAGCCTCCTGGTGGAAAGCGGAGATGGGAAGCTCGGATGGGAATGTGACTTATCTGGATAGCGTTTTCCCTTGCGGTATGGTGTGTTTGTCTAGCATGCGACCTAAGATCGCTCATGTGGGGCTTGTCTGGGAAAGGCCTGAGCCGGGGAGTTGGAAGATTAATACGGACGGGTCGTCGTTTGGAAACCCCAGGCCGGCAGGAGTTGGTGGAGTTATTCGGGACGAGAAGGGGGTAGAGATATTCATTCTGTCGGATTCGATTGGAAGAGCTGAGTCGTTTGAGGCTGAGTTGACAGCAATTAACCGAGTTTGCAGGGCCCTAATCCGTGATCAAGGGTTCCCCTCCCAAGATTAATCTTCGAGTGCGATTCGTACAACGTAGTCAGTTGGCTCAAAAAACCGAGGTCAGTTCCCTGGCGGTTCAATTCTTTATTAGCACATATTGTGGCGGTCATTAAATTCTCAGGGGAAGTAAGTTTTAAGCACATATTTAGAGAAAGAAATGAAGCGGCCGACTTCTGGGCAAAACATGGAGCTGCTGGTACGGCTAAGGTTGAAGAATGGTATTGAGAAGAAACTGAGTGGCGTTTGGAAAAGTCATTGGAGCACAGACTGATCGAAGAGGCTCACAACTTTCCTAGCTTCTTTCTCATTCCCTGATTGCACTACAAGAAAAAAGCTGATTACCGACCGAAATTTGCGGTTGGTAAGCCAAAAATGCGTTTCGTTTCGGGCTTTACCGACCGCAAAAGTCGGTCGGCAATTTGTTGGTCCAAATTCGGGCGCCGGCCACGAGCCCATGCAGTCGGGACATTTACCGATTGTTTTACCGACCGAAATGGGGTCGGTAGGGATTACCGACCGAATTACCGACCGCATATGCGATTGGTAATGTCTGGTCCCGAAGGGTCCCTGGAGACGTTTCCCGACCGCATTACCAACCGAAAATATGGTCGCTAAATTTAGCGACCGAATTAACGACCGCAATGTGCGGTCGCTAAAAACACACCACATATAAGGAAAATTGTGCTCAAGATGGCTCGACCCCATGACCTTAGCTTCCCCAGCCTCCACCTTAACCAGCTTGGCTATGTCTCTAACCCACCAATTATATCCCTCCATGTGTCATATATTAAAGCCTTCTCAAATATGTTTTGCAATATGTTGAAGAGAAGGCTCGAACCCTTGTGAGGGAGACCTTTCCTCACGCGTGCCCCATCTGTGTATCCTAAATTTCATGTTTTTATATGTAAATCTTTATATATAATATATATAAGTATAAACAATAAAATAAAAATGAAATAAATATTTATTAAATTAAATATTTAAATAAAAATAATAAAAAATTAAATTATATAATCATAAAATAAATTTATCGTAAAAATAAAATAATTTATATTGATAAAAAAATCAAAAATTAAAATATATTAAAAAATATTCATGAAAATAAACAATAAAGAAAATTCAAAAATAAAATAATGGGGAAAAAATTTAGCGACCCCAAATTTCGGTCGGTAAATCCGTCGGTAACTTTAACGACGGAATTTTCGGTTGGTAAGTCGTTCGGTAACTTTAGCGACGGAATTTTCTGTCGGTAAATCGGTCGTTAAATTATATTTATTTTATAAAAAATAATAAAAATTTAAAAATTTTGGAAAAAATTACCGACCGAAATTTCGGTCGGTAATACCGACCACTTTCGTTGCGGTCGGTAAAGCGGTCGGCAAAAAACCCCCTTACGCAATAACGGCTATGAATTTCCGACCACGGCTTGCGGTCGGTGATGCGGCCGGTAAATGCGATCCGTGTTCCGGAATTTTCTTGTAGTGTTGATTGTCATATCTTATATTTGGTTTGATAACTTGGCATCTGTCATTGTTATTGGACTTGGCCGAGACGTCGACCTCGGCTGTTGCTCTATGTGCGATAAAATCGTCCTTTCAAAAAAAAAAAAAAAAATAGAGTCGAGCTCGAGTATTGAGTTCCACCCAACCTATTTATTGGTATTCGCGAGCTGTTATTAAATACTTCACAAGAATGATACTACTTTATATATTCAACTCGATACTTCACGAGTACGTATCTCGCTTAAAGGTTCGAACTCGACTCGATGCACTACTTAAATACTCGATTCAACTCGATTTGTTTCGAGTTTTTCAAAAATGACTCGAATTTTTATACCAGGTTACTGAGGGGCTAGAGCAGTGCTTGGATATTCAGAAAGGTGGGATCAAGGCTATTGCATGCGTACCTAAGAAAATATACTCCATATCACACACAGGCTTTCCCTTTTCACTTGCCGGGCCCCCATTATTGTTGAGATTCAAGAATTTACCCCAAAAAAAAAAAAACAAAAAAAACAAAAAAACAGTAGGTTAAAGTGAGGGAAAAGGTTCATGGGTTCTAAACATAATAGTACTAAGAATAAAAATGCTAGTATATTTTAATTGAAATATTAATATTCTATAACGGCATATGTTTGATGATGGATGAATTTTAATGGACGAACATGCAACAGGACAAAATATTTGAAGCACGAAACCCTATTTTTTCTGTGTAGTGATATCATGAGACAGGACACATGGCATACTGTTTGCATGTGATGAGGCAAATGGCAATGCATTATTATTGATGGCAAGACCCAAATCAGGCCATTTGGTTAACCTAATGATGTAAGGAATCAAGTTGGTGGTGTAGTGCAGGGGACATACTATCACAAATGATGAACTATAACAAGGGACCTTTTATTTTGTTTAATCATATGGAGTATTTTAAATGTATCCATATCTATATATACTGTAGGACTGTAGGAGTTCTACTATTTGCCCTTGTTTTATTATTAGTATTAATTTTAAAATTATTACTTGCAATTTTACAATTTTATCCTACAAATAGCAGTCAAATAAATGGAGTAAGATCTTGGATTTGATGATTTTCCAAACCGACTCTAGTTAGCTACTCTAAATAGAATATAGTAGTAGTAATTTTTAGCTTTGACTATAGAGATTAATAGGTGCGTGAACACTGTGCGGTCAAGTGGGTTTCCACTGTTCTATTACATACTCCTATAATTTAACCTATATACGCACTATCTTTCCAATAAATTACTAGTTACTAGTATACTACAGTACTAAACAACACCTGCAGTTTTGGCTATTTATACTTATAATACTACTAACAAAGCAATTCCTTAATCTCTGTACCAAATCCACATTTCCCTTTTCCTGCTGCTATGTGCAGGGCGATATTATTTATGAAATTAAATCGGCTTAAAGACTAGGAAAAAAATATAAAATAAATAAATTTTCTTTTAAAAAAAAAGAAAAAGAACGAGAATAAATTTCATGGATTGTCGTTGTAAAAAGCAAAAGACGAAGAGTATGAGTGTTAGTGTGTGTGTGTTTGGATGGAGGTAGAGTTAAGATTTGAGTAATACTTATAATTTTAAATTACTAAATAGTTATTTAAATCTATCACAATTACGAAGCTTGAAATGCTTCAAGACTTGTTTTTTCCTCTATTGATGAAGCTGTCCCAAACTCCCAATTTATTTGTCATCTCTTATCTTGTTTTCTTGTAAATTCTATTTATGAAGCTGCATAGTGATGAGATTGTGATTGTTGATGATGCTTTAGCTTGTTTAAAACACAACATTTTTAATTATTAGTCAGTTTGTCTTGAATAGATAGCTACAAGTCATATGAATTGTAGTGGCATCTTAATGTCTTCATTTCTATATAAATCTTTTTTTATCTTGTTGGGGCCACGAGAGCAGTGGGCCGCGAGAAAAAAGATTGGGCCATATAAAATGGGAATCTCAAGAGCAAGAGATTTCGGCCGAAATGAAGTCAAGGCAGCCGATGAGAAAGGGGCGAAAGTCGGCTCAAAGGAATCAGCCGGAGAGCGGTTACCAAAGCTCCGGCTATAAATAGGGGGTGCCATGCACATAATTAAGAGATACCAATCCAACCCCAAAATTCCTTTATCAAATTTAATTCTTTGTATCTTTACTGTTTTCCTTTACAGTTTTTCCTAGACTCTAGATTAGCTTGTAGCGGTTACTTTTCCAAGTACACCGTTGTTTCTCAACAACCGGTAGTTTGGTTCGATTTTTCCGGTGAATTCGCCGTTGTTTCTCAACAACCGGTAGATTCTCCATTGTATCCAGTTTGCCATTATAATTCCAGTGAATATTTAGTCAAGTTTGGGCGTAATTAGTCAAGTTTGGGCGAATTATCGTAAATCCGGACCCGTAATCGGTTTGATTCTTTTCCGATAGCCTCCCTTGAGGAGAAAAGGTCATTGGCTCGACGCTAGCCAAACAATGGCACGCCCAGTGGGACACACAATGGCATTCGAGACTCCAGCGGTTAACACGGCGGCGATGACTGATTTGCCACCGATTCAGGAAGAGCGCATAGGAGAACCATGCGAATTCCCTCCAGGATTCCCTGGACCGTCAAACTTCCACAATTAGGAGTTTCCGCATGACGATCTAACCCCGCGGTTTCGTGATCATGTCCAGTTTATGGTAGAAGTGGCGGTTACCAATTCGGTTCGTCAGATAGAAGGTAATATATTGGCAGCAATGCCAGCAATGTTTAGAGCCGAGTTAGCGAGGAATATGTATCCGAAGGGAACGCAGAATGCACAGATGGCTCAAAATCCACCACCTGCGATGCAAAATCCTCACAATTTTCAACAGCAGGCCTATCGGCCTCTAGGAGGGCAGGGACGACGGCCTTTCGTCCCTCCTCTACAGAGGTACGATCAGCAGCAGAATCAACCGCCTCAACCAGCAGTGCAACCGCCTGCTCCAGTGGTACAACAACAATATCTACCACTGCACCCGAATCCGCCACAACTGGTTGATAGAGAGCTTATAGCTGAGATCATTCATACACAGTTTGGAAACCTCATCGGCCAGAAGAACAGGCCGATGTATAGGAAGCCTTATCCTGATTATATAGAAGAACAGTATCCACTGCCTAGAGGAGTGAAGATTCCTGATTTTAACACATTCTCAGGAGAGGTCGGCTGATCGACGATAGAACATATCGGCCGATTCACAGCTCAATGTACCAGAATAGCACAAAATAATTTTCACAAGCTGATATTGTTCAGCTTATCACTTAATGGTCCAGCATTTGAGTGGTACATTAATTTGCTCGCAGGATCAGTCAACACTTGGGCTGAAATGGAGCGGTTATTCCATAACCGATTTTACAATACCAGTCCTGAAGTATCGGTTGTTGATCTAACATCAACAAAGCAGAAGGCGGCTGAATCAGTCACGGAGTTCATAGAACGATTTTACGCCGTTAAAGCTCAGATGAAGACAATGCTGCCAGAGCATGAATATATCCAAATCCTAAAGCAGAATCTGAAGTTCGCTATCAACGATAGATTGATGGTCACAAGACCGAGGACTGTGGCCGAATTAACGGCCGAAACTATAAGAATGGAAACCTACTTGGCGGAGCAAGCGGCTTTTAAATCAAGCCGGAGTCAAAGTGGGAGATCACAGCCTATCCAATCGGCTGCATCATTCGCCGAATCTTTGGATAGGTGCGAAATTGAAGAAGAATATAATGTGGACGACATTCCTGCATTAGCCGAAGTTGCAAGGGCTGAATTGGTGATAAAGAAGCCAATGACCTGTCCAGCTCTTCGGCCAGTGAGAGGCAATGAGAAAGAGGGAGAAGTCAGAATGAATCTCAGAAGTTTTATTCTTTCCATCTATCTCAGATGGACGAAATATTTGACTATTTCCAGAAGAATGGGTTACTTGAATTCAAAGGAAATCATCAACAGCTGACTAAAGAGCAATTGGATGCCGGGTGGTGTAGATTTCACGGATCAGCTACTCACTCCACGGCGGTCTGTGGACATTTTAGAAAGTTAATCCAGAAGCATGTCGATGATGGGAAATTAAAATTCCCGGATCAACTAATGGCAATCGATAAAAATCCGTTTCCTGTTGCTAACATGGTAATGGTGCACCCCGATCAGAACAAGTCGGTACACGATCGTTTGGGGGACCAACCATCGTCCAGTAAAAGTTCTGTGCATGATCGGCTAGGAAGTCAGCCATCGGTCCAGAAAAAGGCAGGAGTTTGGAGACGATTAGGGTCTCCAAAAAAGGGGAAAGAGAAAGTTTCGGATGTTTTTGACCGATTGGGAGATTATGAAGTCAAGGATTGGATTAAGCAATCAGACGAACAACAGAAGCTGGAATCCAAGGACGAGAGCGAAAGGCCAACGTTGAAGATCATAACTAATGGTTGGGATTCCGAGATGAAATTGACAGCCGATAAGAGAAATGGAAAGACTGTAATTCAGATTACAGTTCCCGAAGAGGCTGTGTCCCCGGAAATGAAGAAGTTCAGAAGGCCACCAGCTAATACCCAGGTAGGCCGATGGGTTCAGAATTCTCCAGAGAAAAGGCATTTCGGCCAGAGCCGATTTGAGAGTTCAGTCTGGAGGGCAGGGGACGAAAAGACCCCAAGAAGAAAAGGATCATATCGTACCTTTAAACGGAGAATGCAGCGGATTAAAGCAGCCAGAGCAGATGAGGTAGAAGAGTACGAAATGATGCACATGGAGGAGGACTTCCCAGACGATTGCTCTTCATCTAAGGGAAGGATCCTAAGTAAAGTATTTTCGGCTCATCTAAAGTCAGCCGAAAGGAAGAAAGAAAAGAACTATGGGCCGAAAGAAGGTCAAGATCGGCTGAAGAATAAAACTGAATTTCGGCCGAAAATAATTCAGCCGAAAGCCGATAATGACTAGCTGAAAGCGAAGGAGGAGTGAAAGCCTAGACCAGTCCGAACTAGGGAATGGAAGCCGAAGACAACCATTGTCCCGAATAGTGAGATACTATCAATCGGACAGTTTAAGTTTGACTTTGGGTCTAGTGCAAACATGATAGCGACGACCACAGCAAGTTGTGAAGAGTATTGGTCCGATTCCGAACCAGCGGTGGTCTTTTGTCAGAAGGAAGGAGAGTATTTTGGTGAAGAAGAGCCTATAGTGGACTTTTGCTTCGCTAAACTCGAAACATTTCGGCCTGAGGCCGAAACAGAGAAAATTGTGGAAGAAGGGTATGAGGCTTTCGTCCCGGAAGCACAACCAAGTACGATTTTACCTCCGACTACAAAGATGTCTCAGCATGTGAGGCCTTTGTATGTCAAAGGCTGGGTCAACGGGAGGCCCCTAAGGAGAATGTTTGTTGATGGTGGAGCAACCGTCAATATTATGCCATTGTCTACGTTGACGAAAATTGGCCGCTCGAAAGACGATTTGTTGCCCACAAGAATGAAGGTATTGAGTTTTGTGGGAGCGCAAACGGCGGCCGAAGGATGTATATTAGTGGACGTTACAGTCGGAACAATCTCGATTCCGACTATGTTTTCTGTAGTAGATGCAGAGGTCCCGTATGCGGCCCTATTAGGCCAATGCTGGATTTATACAGCCAGGTGTTTGCCATCAACACTTCATCAGAAGATATGGTTTTGGAAAAAGGATGACACAGTTGAAGAAGTGGACGGTGATCAACCTCCATTTCCAGTCAGCACAGCCGGTCGAATTGATGCGGTATTATATGAAGAGCCCATACAACCGTTCCTAGCGGTGGTAGGGGAACGGTACCCGTAGGTCGTTGAATGCGACTCGACAGACTTGGGGTTTGAGATTAGATACCAGGCAGACGTATGGCGAGACGCTGAAGAAAGTAAATAATGGATGAAGAAACTAAGAAAATGACTGAGTTCGAATCAACCGAACTCGGGTCTTCAAGCGAGAAAGCAAGTTGGAGTGAACTCATGGACGCTATTCCAAAATGAACACCAGATTTCAAAGCTCAAGATCCCCTGAAGATGATTAATGTGGGTACAGATGAGCACCCGAGGGAGATCCCACTCAGCGCAAATCTAGATCAGCAAGTGACAAACCGATTCAGGGAGGTGTTAGTTGAGTTCAAAGATTGTTTTGCATGGGACTATACAGAGATGCCATGATTGGAAAGATCCATCGTAGAGCATAGACTATCAATCAAAGAAGGGTTTAGGCCGCATAAACAGCCGGCCATGAGGGCAGCGCCCGAAATAGTTCCAAAAATAAAAGAAGAGATAGAAAAATTGTTAGCGGCCGGATTTGTTAGGCCAGCTAAATATGTAGAGTGGTTGTCAAACATTGTTCCAGAAATAAAGAAGAATGGGAAATTGATAGTCTGTATTGATTTCAGAAATCTTAATATAGTCACTCCCAAAGATAAATATATGATGCCTATTTGTCGATTTGTTAATTGATTCGGCTGCAAAACAGGGGATGTTATCCTTTATGGATGGATATTCGGGATACAACCAAATCTTTATGGCCGAAGAAGATGTGCACAAAACTGCATTCAGGTGCCCAGGAGCTATTGGGATATATGAATGGGTAGTGATGCCATTCGGTTTGAAGAATGCAGGAGCTACATATCAGAGAGCCATGAACTATGTCTTTCATAATTTAATAGGAGACTATATAGAAGTCTACATCGACGATGTCATGGTCCGATCCAAAGATGTGGAAAGCCATTTGGACGATTTACGAAGAGTATTTGCAAGAATGAGGCTACATGGAGTCAAAATGAATCCAGCCAAATGTGCTTTTGGAGTGCAAGCAGGGAATTTTCTTGGGTTCTTGGTAAACAACAAAGGCATTGAAGTTGATGCAAACAAAACCAAGGCCATTCAGAAAGCTAGGCCCCCACATGACAGGAAAAGTCTATAAAAATTTCTTGTTCAAATCGGTTTTCTAAGACGATTCTTGGCAAACGCGGCCGGCAAGTCAAAGCCATTAACCGATTTACTGAGACTGAAGAAAGAGGAAGAATTCAAGTGGGGAGTCGACCAGCAGAGAGCCTTTGAACAGCTGAAGCAGGCTTTGATAAGTCCACCAGTGTTGGTCCCTCCAATCCTTGGCCGACCTTTAAAGCTATATATAGCAGCGGCCGAAGAATCTATTGGAGCATTATTGGCGCAAGAAGACAACGAGAGAAGAGATCGGGCGATTTATTACCTGAGCCGAATTCTTAAGGATGCGGAATTAAGGTACTCGCCAATTCATAAACTGTGTTTGAGTCTTTATCATGCATGCCAAAAGCTAGAATATTACATCCAGCCAAGGCAAGTGATATGGTAGCATCAATTGATATAGTTAAGATCATAATGAATGATCCAATTAGTAGCCGAAGAATGGCCAAATGGGCCATGAGGTTAAACGCATATGATCTTAAGTATCAACTGCTTAAGGCCATGAAAGGACAAGTCGTAGCCGATTTTCTGGCCGATCATCCAATGTCTTCAACATCCGACGATATTGAAGAACAATTTCGGCCGATGATGAACGAAATAGGAATAGTATACCTGCATCCGTGGACGATGATGTTTGATGGTTCCAAGACCGCCTCAGGAGTTGGAGCAGGGTTCACACTACATACACAGGAGGACAAGGTATACAAATACTTCGTACAATTGCCGAATTCTTATACGAATAATCAAGCGGAATAAAAAGCGTTGATTTCGGGATTACAACTTCTGATAAAAGAAGGAGTAAAGGCTATTATAATCAAAGGAGATTTGCAAGTAGTTATTCAGCAATTGCTAGGAGATTTTTCGGTTAAAAGTTCTCAGTTGATCAGATTGTACGAAGAAGCAATTGGTCTATTGGAAGAATTTGACGAGATATATATCGAATATATCCCGAGAGAAAAGAATGAGTTAGCTAATGAATTGGCTCAACATGCAGCTAGATATCGGCTGATGCCGATAGCAGGGAACTTGGAAATACATTTGGCCGAAACAGAGAAGGCCGAATGGATTAAAGAGATAGCGCGAACCTTGGAAGATCCAGCCGAAGCTAATCCAGTCGAAAAGCGGAAGGCGATGGATTATATAATAATAGGGGGATTACTCTTCAAGCGAGCCATCGATGGAATATTACTCATAGGGAATATGCGGCGCACATCGTGCAGGAAAGTCTATGAAATGGAGTATCATTCGGCTGGGATATTATTGGCCGAACATGGGAAGAGATTGTGAGAGATATGCAAAAGGATGCCGTGAATGTCAAAAGCATGGGCCGATTCAGAAGTTACCGGCCGAACAACTACATATAATGATTACGCCATGGCCATTTCGAGGATAGGCTAGGGATATCATTGGAAAAATTCATCCCTCTTCGTCAAAAAGGCATGAGTTTGTGTTAATGGCAACGGATTATTTCACGAAATGGGCCGAAGCACAAGCATATGTCAGTATTTCCCAAGAAGAGGTTATTGAGTTTATCAAGAGACAATTGATCTATAGATTCGGAATCCCTCAAACAATTCTAACAGATAGAGGAACAGTATTTGAGGGAGAAAAAGTCAAGGCCTTTGCAGACGAATATGGGATAAAGATCGTACACTCGTCACCATATTATCCATAGGGGAATGGGCAGGCAGAGGCCACGAACAAGCAACTGATAGGGATTATAAAAAAGATGATCGAAGATCAATCAAGGAAGTGGCATGAGAAGTTGTCTGAGGCCTTATGGGCTTATCGGAATGCCAAGACTTCAGCCACTGGATTTACACCATTTTGGCTAACATATGGGACGGATGCAGTACTACCAGCCGAAATAACAGTGCCGACTTTGAGATCAATTCAAGCAGATTCGATGTCGGCCGAACAATACGATCAATCAGTGAAAGACGAATTATTGGATGTCAATTCCGATCGGGCACAAGCATTTGAAAATTTACAGAAGAATAAAGATATCGTGGCCGATTGGTACAATAAAAGAATTCGTGTTAAGCAATTTGAAGTTGGCGATTTAGTGTGGAAAGTTATATGGCCACCCAAACAGAAGGATGGCCGATTGGGAAAATGGAGCCCCAATTGGGAGGGGTCGTTTATTATTCAGACGAAATTTCCAAATGGAGCATACATGCTAGTGGACGAAAATGGAGAACAAATGTCAAATCCAGTCAATACAAGATACATGAAAAAATATTATGCTTCAGTTTGGGATTAAAAATCAAGCAGAAACAGTAAACATTTTTATTTCATGGACGAACATTACAAAGAGGAGCTACTTCGGCCGAAAGCGGCGTCGATAGTCCGGAACTACAATATACAAGAGAAACGTCCTAATCCAGCAGGGTCGGGAAGGGATGGAAGGCAGTGGGATCTGGAGTGGAAGACATTCACATTCATTCCCAAGTTCTTCCCGCCCATATGATCGGCGGAGGCTATATTAGTGAAGCTAGCTCCCCGATCATCAAGAAAGAGAAAAAGAAGTATAAAAGCTTTGCTCCGATGGATAACCCCACTGGACATACACAACAGAAAAAGAGTCCGAGGGGTATGGCCTTCAGAGCAAAAAGAATTATAAGGTCCCAAAGAAAGACGCGGTCATCATTCGACCGCCCAGGACTTTGGGACCGATATGTGCAAAAGTACGACAGGTCATATCAATATTAAGAGACAGGATGAAGCCTGAGTATGACCGTCGAAGCATACTTTAGGAAAAGAGTTCAGAGATCCTCTTCCGCATGAGCATGGCAGTAAAAGGGTTAGCTGAACTCGTACTGCATCGTGTCATGGATGAATATTCAAGCAAAGAATCAGTATGCCAGGGAGGCCAGGGAACAAAAGGAATGAGACACAACGAAGAAATCATAACAAGCATTGCAAGGTGTTGCGATGGAAGAGAAAAGGATGCTGATATTTATAGAAGATTAATGAAATGGCATTCAAAGCAAGGGCAGAAACGTAAAGAAATAAGCGTTAAAGATAGAAAAGACGTTTCATGATTTCCAATAAAGCTGCAGAGAATATTGCCCTGCCAAAGAAAGATCCCGGAGGTTACGGGAAACAGATGCAGTAATTCACAAAAGACAAATACCAGATAACAGGCCGACCAGGAGTACAAAAATCTAGCCGAAAAAAAGAGAATTCAAAGAGTCATAACAACAGTAATCGAATAACAACAACAATAAGGAAATCTCAATCTCCACTCAGGTCATAAGCAATATCGTCGTCAGAACCACGAGAAGAAACAGCAGTTGGATTGCGGACAGTCGCAGGATCCAAGGCCGATTGAAATTCTTGAAATGACCGAGCTTCAGCTTCGGCCGAAACATGAGGATCGTCGGGCTGAGACAGAAGTAGGTGCTCAGAAGACTCATGGAGAGCTCCAGATTGGATATCTAAAAAAAAAAAAGAAAAAAAGGGAGAGAGAGAGAGATAAAATCACTCCATACTATCTCAATTAAAGGAACAAATTTGCAATGAAAGGTTACCAGAATCCTTAGGGTCGACCCTTACAGAAGGATCAACGACAGGGTTAACAGGAACCGTGGAAGTATCAAGGGCAGAGTGGAATTGGGCTGTAGCAGATCGGACTCTATCAACCACAGTTTGAGTGTCCGACCACAAACCACGGAAAACGCTGATGACTTCATCGCTAAAGGAAGACCTCAGAGAAAGACAACCCATCTCTTGTTGGAGACTGACAAGCTTATCTCTTGGAGCCTGGGCAGATTTATGAAGTTGCTTGAAAAGACATTGTAGATGAGCCGACTCCTTGTCCACCTCAGCCAGGGCATTCTTTACATTTTGTGCCTCACGCTGGAGTCGGCTAATTTCTAGGTCGATAGCAGAAAGATCTTCCGAGTACTTGAGCCTAAGAGTGTCATTGGCCGACAATTTATTCATATATACTTGATAATCGGAGGCATGTTTATCGAACTCCAACTTATGATGGGTGATAGAGGCCTGCTCGTCTGCGAGTCTCTTACGAGCTGCCAAAATACCAGGAAGTTCCAGGTCCATACGTAAAATACAGGTGAATATCGCCTGGTGGGTATCTTCCAAACACGAGGTGAGAAGCTCTTCAGAAAAAGACTAATTGATATGAGAAAGAATCAGGAGAATAGGCTTGGTTTGAACTAAAAGTGCATCCGACTGATAAGTGATCAGACGATCCAATTCGTTCAAACAAGTCTGATAATGGCCATAAATGACCATTATTTTCAATCCATTTCCATGTCTGAAACGGGCATTTGATCGCATTCCGGTCTTATATTGAATAAGAAAGCAGTTGAATTGGACTGATTTATGCATAATTGTAAAAATAATAAGCTGGTATGAAAAATGCATAAATATGTAATTTTATTACATATTTATGTCAGAAAAATCCAAAAACATGAGAAAAAGAAAAAGGAACGAAAAAGATTGGAAAAGATAGAGAAAGCCCACAAAAAAGAGTAACTTTGGCCCATCTGGCCCAATTCAGTGTGTCCAGGAATACCCGGTCGCGGAAGTCCTGTGTCGCGGTCCATGACCACGTGACACAGGAAGGTTTGGCGACACAACAAGCAGCAACTGGAGAAGAAGCCATGTCCCCAGTTCCCGGTCACGATCCATGCCCTCGCGACACAGGCATGGCTAGCGACACAGATACACAAATTGAAGACCAAGACCCTGTCGAGAAGCCTGACCACATGCAGTGTTGTTCCGCGACACAATGTGATGTGTGTCATGTCTTGAGACACAATGGGCTTCACACCAAGGCCCATGGACCTAGGGTTTCACTTCTATAAATATGAGGTGATTCCCTTGAGAAAAAGAGTTTTTTTTTTTCAGAAAACACGTTCTTGAAGACAAGTTGGGAGCTCAGTTTGTAGGTAGTTTTCTTTTAGGTTAGGTTAGCTTAGCTTTATTTTTGTATTATTTAATTGATGCACTAGCATTAGTTTAGCTTAGTTTAGTTTTCAGTTTTAGCCTAGATAGCCAGAGTTTACATTTTGTTTTCTTGTTTTAAACTTGTGTTTAGGGTTTTGTAATATCCAAAATGATGGGTGTTAACAAACCCACTAATAAAATGGGAGAATATTCTTAAAATGTGTCCCAAAAATCATGAAATGGGTTTCACACCCCATGGATTTATTACTGCTTTCTTTTTCTCTTGGTTCATTTGACCTTTATTTCCCATTTTATGTCACTGTTTGGTGATTTTCTCTTTGGATAATGTTACATGCATATGAGTGATCAAACCTAGATTAGGGTTTGCGTTATTTTAAATCTTGTCTTATTCTCCTTTATGTTGAAGCATGTTCTAGCTAGATTCAAATTATGTTTGGTTATTTTCAGCTTAGTTTAACTTTTGAATCCGAAATGGGTGAGATCACGCGTAATGCATGCCACTGTTCCACTTTACTTTTCTGACATGTGTCCTGAACACATTCATGTCGCTAGCCACTTCCTGTCGCGAGACCACGTCTAGCGACAGGAGGGCAGTTTAGTGACATGAGTGCCAAAGAACACTTGTCTGATAACTTTTAAAACCCTCGGTCGCGAGGCAATCCTGTCGCGAACCCACGGTTCGCGACACAACCCTTGATTAGCGACCGAGGACTCAAATGCTTGCAATTTTATTCTGGAAGGGCTCTGTCGCGGACCCACGGTCCGCGACACACCCCGTGTTCCGCGACCAGGAATTATGCCCTTGTTGAATTTTCAAACCTTGTGTCGCTAGACCCTTGCCGCGAGGTCACGCCTAGCGACACAGATTTTTGTCTAGCGACACAACAAACCCTAATTTTCAAAATATCCAATTTCTCTTATTTCCCACCTCTCTGTCATGATCCCCCAGTCGTGGACCCACGGTTCACGACACAAACTCTGTCTCATGACATGCATGGCACCTTCTTGCCAATTTTCAGTCTCCATCTCTCCCCATTAATTAATTGAACCTTTGTATTGACATTTTGAGGTTGAAATCTAATGATCTCAACCCATGATTAATTTGATATAAAGAACTTTGTTCAATTCCTCATTAAAAGATTATTCTACACATGATTAAACTCTAATGATCTAAGTATTTAATCCGGACTGTAATTAATTAATTATGGAATGAGAGATTATTTAGACCATGAAGAGTAATTATGGATTTAATTCCAACCCCTTGCATGAGAAACCAATGTCTCTCATACAAGATGACCCAAAAATATGTTCTTTATTTATTTTGTCTTTTCCGTGTTGTGTGAAACAGCTAGTAAGAGATATAACGGACTAATGTTGGCGGGTATTCCCACACGGATAAACTAGCTCGTGGTCTGTATATTAATTACTAGATGTTAATTTGCATGGTTCGGATAGTGGTCGGTGGAAGCCTTGGCGGTTCGTCCATCCGGGATTATAATAGCTGCTCAGCTGACTCCTATCCGGATACAGTTTCCTTTTCTTTATCTTATTTTCAAAACCTGAATTTTGAGCTGTAATATTATCCAATAGTGTCGATCAACACTGTTTGAATAGTACCACAGTGAGAAAATATGTAGGTTTTTCTCTCATTTCACAGATAGTAGAAGTCTTGATGATAGCGATCACTGTCGTTTAAGGTCTTCTGCTGTCTAAAATCATCTCACCTTAATGATTAGGGAACTGGACCACAGATAACTGCAATCCAATTAACCCTAATTATTTTGACATCTCTTTAGCCAAAATTCTTATTATCTCCGGCTATTTCATCTCTGTGTTTCACATTCTGTCTAAACCCACCTTATATTTTGGGTTAATTTAATTTTACACTCCCTTATAAAATTATGCATGATAATATTATGTAAATATTGTGGTCTAATTATTTTGGGATTCTTCCCTTGGACATAGAAGTCTTGATTCTAATCAGATGATTCATAATAAATTTCCAACAAAAATTCATTTATAAAATCCGGATCTGAGTAAGGGATAAATTCCACAGTTATGACTAATTCATATCCGACTGGGGGTTGATTTTGGGAAATTAGATGCAGAGTCCGCGATTAGGTCTCATCTAGACTGAAAGGATCTGTATTTTAATTGAGAGTCTAGTACCAGTTTAGGGAATGATTTTCAAACATCAATTATTTTCCAAAATTGTTGTGTGTTGGAAATCTTGTATTAAACATGGCACTGAACCAGAGATCACTTGGACTCAGATAAGGTGTGATGAGTAATGCTAGAGGAACAACATATGGGCCTTGGTTATTTTCTAAGGTAGGGTTGAGTACTCTTTCAACTGCTATCCTCATCTGCCAAAGCCTATTTTTGAGTCCTGGGTGAGTGCATCCGGAACGAACTAATCTATTAGTTCGTTTCATTAGTTTGTATCTCATAACCATTCGAAAGGAAGTGAACACTGCGAGCGGTTCACCGAGAGTCGGAAATTCTTGATCCACACCCGGTCATTCTGACTGGGGCTGTCTTTCACTACCAGGGTCAGACTTTCAAAACACTTCCGAGTGATAAGATTTTTAAACGCTTTCTTTATCGCTTTCTTTTAAATGCTTTCGTTAGAGGTCATTCGGTTGTATTGAGAGTTGTGTAACTGCTACTAGGACTGATAGTTAAGGGATAGTTCAGGCTTGATTAGAATCTTTGGGCGTGACATGGGGGAATGATAGCAGTACTTGGCAACTCAACTAATGATTTGTTAGGTATTGCTTGTCCACCACAGGGGACTAACATACCCTCGCAAGGCATTGCGAGGGGAGTTAAGAGTTTGTGGTATCTTAGACTTTGATTTCTTAAGAGCATGTAAACTCTTACTGTAAGTACCTGTCTGTTAAAGGGAACATGGTATAGAAAACATGAGAGTTAGCTAACTGAAGGATTATCCCAAACAAAGATCTGCGTAACAAAATGGAAGTTTAATTGTGTTTCATCTGAATCTTGTCCAATCTTTATTCTTTTCTTCATGTCCCTTCTGTCTCAACTTTAAATATGCTTTTCTAGATTAGTGATAGATAGCTTAGTATAATTTTTACCGCTTTCGTAGAATATATTTTATTGCTTTCTTAGAATAACTTTATCGCTTCCTTAGAATAGAATTTACTTGCTTCATAGTGTAATCTTAATTGCTTCCGTAATCTAGTTTAAATTATGTCAAGTAGTTGTTAGAAACCATTGAAAAACTTGAATCGAGTAACCGAGTGGAAAATCTTAGTAAACGATGTGGGCCTTGCTTCTATCGCACATCCTCCAGTGAACGATCCGGTCTTACTATAAATTACTGCAATTTTTGACACCGTGCGCTTTCGGGGGCACAGTTTCTTAACACGAGTAATAAAAACGTGACAACCTATAAATATATCCCTAATCCCAAATCCATCTTCATAAATTGGTTTCATTAAATAAAATTGAAAACCAGGATTATTATGTTTCAGAAAATACTCATGTATTGGGAACTTGTCAAAAGTTTCATGGCAAGGATCTTCATGGCAGGAAATTGTCAAAAGTTTCATGTCGGGGAGGTCCACAGCGCCGTTTGAATTCCAAGTTTCTCACATGAGTAATAAAAAGTGAAATATATCCTTAAACCCCTTTCCCACGAATCATAACTCTTTTCATTTAATAAATTCAAACTTGGGATATTTTAGAAAAAGCTCGTGTTGACGAAATTGTCAAAAGTTTCATGGCGCCGTTGCCGGGGAGGATGCAGCGTTGTTTATTAAGAAAATTACACTCCTGATTGCTCATAGATTAGTTTAGTGTAGTACATCTACTTCAGAACAGAGAAGTACCCTCAAATTAATTAAACATTTAGAGTACCAAGACTCTAAATGTGAGGATGTTGATTTGAGGAGAAGACCTGACCAATTGGGTATTTAACTGTCTTGCAGAAAATTCGGAACCATCAAAAAGAAGGAGCAGAAAATAGCAGGGAAAACCAGGTTCTTGGTTGGATTAATTCCACGAGTCTAAGAAAATATTCACGGAATTTAAAGCAATTTGAAATCCGGAATAAATTTCACAGATAAATGGAACTGATCCAACCTAATTTTATGCGGGTAGATTATTTTACTTCCAGCTCAATATTTTGAATTTATTTGGACTGAATTTATTCAGACCCAAATCAAATAAAATGGACTCAGGACCAACATCACACTCGGGCCCAGTCTGTTAAAAATTTGAAAATTCAAAATAATGTGTCGCGGAATCTCTTCTGTGTCGTGAGGCACTGCATCGCGCCAGAAGAAGAATCGCGACACAGTTTCCCCATACAATGAGATCCGTGTCGCGGAGTGACCACCGTGTCGCGAAGCACTGCCTCGCGACCAGGTTCAACTCCGCGACACAGTCTCACTTGTCCGTGACTTCTGCTTGTCGCTGTCGCGATACACCGTGTCGCGAGGCACTGCCTCGCGACCGGATTTCAATTCCGCGACACGATTTGCACTTAACCCCATTTTCCTTCCAACCTGGTCACGATACCCCCTGTCGCGAGGCACTGCCTCGCGACCGGATCCCATGCTTCGCGACACCTCTAATGTCGCTAGGGCCTGGTCGCGTAACCCAGTTCTGCGACATGGGCTAGGGTTTCACGACCGGCCCATTACATATTTAAACCCCCTCCTCTCCCTCTTCCTCCCTACACTTCCAATTTTTCGAAATACTCTCGTGCTCGGAACCGCCATTCCCGAACGAACACCACTGTGTTCTTCGCACAACCCCAACCATTTTCTAAGGGAATCTCTGCCCAATTTTCGCAATCTCTAATGGAAGCATCCTCGTCTAAAGCCGAGCCCTGGTAAACCCTCCCCCTCTCGTTTCTCACACAAGCGGAGCCCCCCCTGTTTCTGCGATTTTGGGGGACTTTCATTTTGTTCTTGTAATTGTGTAAATGTGTTCTTGTTTTTGTTTATTTTCTCTAGTTTGTGCTCGTTTTGGGGATTTCGTGTTAGGGGCATTTTGTTTTTCGTGATTCTGAAGAAGATTGGGTGTTGGCCGAGCATGATTTTGGAGAAGGAGAAGTTATTTCTTTAACTTGAAGGCATAAGGAGTGTTCGGTTTGAGTGAGCAATTTGAATGATTGGAATTTTAGGTGTTTAGAGAACACAGCGGCAGCTAGGGCTTTAATCCACCATTGATGAGTTTTTAAGCTTTTAGGGTTCTAAGGATTGACTATTTGGTTCTTATGAATGTTTCATTCTCAAGTTCTGAATTGTGACATTTTTAGAATTATATTAAACTGATGAACATTGGGATATGTTTGATTGATGTATCACTGTGTTATTGGTTATCCTTGGTATTTCTGTGATTGAGGAGCATGATAGAGCCATTGATCCGTTGAACATAAATTAGGCAGCATTATATTTTCTTCGATCTTTGGTTTTTTTGACAAAAGGGAGCATGAACTGTGTCTGTTTCTGAGTTTAAGCTGAGTCAGGTAGCATGCTAGCAGGTTTAATCTTATGTTTTGATAAGTAGGAAGCATGGTTTGGTAGTAAAATGGTTGTTGCATCTGTGTTCATGAATATTGCATGCCATATGACAATTAATGCTCCTTCCATATTTTTGGCAACCTGTATATGTATGCTGCAGTCTGTGTAAAGTGAAGTGTTTGTTGTGTTTTGGCAGTTTCAGTGCACACCACACACTTTTCAGAAAAAGGGATTTTCACAAAAAGACAAACAGTTGGTGGGAATAATTGTTGACTTGATATTTTTGGTTCCCAATAGAACTTAAAGTGTGAGTTAAATAGCAGTATTTTTGCCACCTCAAACTGCTATCTTCTTTGCAAAAATCAAAAATGGGACCACACACATCCCACTTTTCATTAAATAAAACAAGTCAATCATTTTAAAAATTAAAAATAGTGTTTGCAAATTTCTTGTATGTTTTAACTGTCCAAAGACAGTCCAAGCAATCCGGGATTAGCAAATCCATTTCGCCACGTCTCCACTGCACATTCCAAATTCGAGCAATCATCCCATCTTTTTCATCTCATTCCATTTCAACAAGTACCTCGAACTTGTTTAATAAAGTTGAAAAATCAAACCTTTTGGGCCCAATAGCCCACTAAAATTCTCCAAGTCCAATGACTTAGATTTTCAAGTAATTAATGTCATATGTCTTGCAATAAAGTTTTAAGTACTAATCAAATAAATCATATTTCGAGCAAAGCTCAAAATGTGAGGATGTTGATTTCTAACTTGAAACTCAATTTTCAAAAACATAAAAACTTGATTGGAGTTAATACTTCCTATATTTTTCAGGAATGAGAAAGTGATTAAGTCAGCAATTGGACTGCCTGATTGCACCCTACATCAGGCAGCAATAGAAGCCTCTGCGAACAGAACCCAGATCAAGAAGCTTAGGGATGCTATGATAAGCATATACAAGGTCCCATTGGACCAGAACACCGAAGCTGAATTGACACTAAGGCCCGGATGGGACGTGAATATTCCTCCTGCAGAAAGATCAACCGCACTGACAAACATTGAGAGGGACTTCTCCCATCACATGCTGAAGTTTTGGGAGTTAATGACAGATCATGCCCCGAGTGACTCCATAATGACTCCCGCAGTTCATCTGGAAAGGATAACACTGAAATTCCAAATACACACAGCTGTCTGGCAACGTCATTTAGAAGATGGAACAGTGGGAATTCCAATCTCAAACTATGACATACTCATCCCCGATCAGCCAATAGACCCACAAGTACGACTGCAGTTTGTGGAGAAGCCTTTAAAGGTGAGCCAAATACTGGGAAAGGGAGCTATCTCGATGCACGAAGCCTTCCCCTGTATTTGGAATCCGCACTCGTTTGACAACATGGACAGGGAGGAGCAGAGATGGGTGACCTAGCAAGCCAAACAGAGGCATAGGGAACTGAGTTACAACCTGCTCCATAAGTTGAGAAGAATCGAGGAGTTTAACGCAGAGAGGAACTCCACTATGATGAACAGATTCAGAGAAGAAATCAATGCGGCTCGGCACGAATGGCATGAGTTGACATACCTGTGGGGGAAAGGCAAAGGGTTCATAACGCAAGAAAGACTGGATAAAGGACTGACCCTGCCAGATGAAGATAATCTTGAAACAATATTCATAAACAAGTGATTCGGCCAGACGGGAATAGCTGAGAAAGGAAATGAGGTGGATCCTGGATTTCCCGAACACATCAGAGAACTAAGGGAGAAAGCTCTTTATGAGGTACAGCATAAAAATTGGTCGGTGCTGACAAATAAAAAGGTGCAACTCAGATTGATGACTGAGGCTGAGGCAGGGGAGTATTTGAAGTATGATCTGGCACCAGACATGACTTACGTGACAGAAGAATTGGAAAGGGATATGATAAGCACCATGATGGAGCAATATAGAACTTCATATCTTGAACTCCTCATGGAAATGGATAGAGAAGCCCTGAAGTATGGGAAAGAAGGAAACAAAACAAAAGTCATGCACTATAATCGCACGATCAGAAACCTGTTCTGCAACCGAATTAAGAAGGATTGGGAATTCCAACTGGTGCGAATCACAACTCCAGTGTTTGTGCAAGATTATCTGAGATATGCACACAGGTTGTTTGGGACACAAGAAGCCCAGGAGGCCCAACAAGAAAACCAGGAAGATCCAAACGCTGTGATTGATGCCTACATCTCTACTCCTCCTGACGCCAACCCGCAGCCTACCCAGCCAACAGTGCAAGCTTCAGCCTTACCACCAAAAGGACAAACTGAAGTGCAGAAGACTGATGCTACCAAATCTGCAGAGCAACAGGATACGGTTCAGGCCCCAGTGTCAACTGCTACTGTGCCCGAACCTCCTGTACAGTCGATTCAGCCTGAAACACCAGCACCTGCTGGTGTTAAAGTTGCAACCCAACCCAAACTTCCAAAGCAGCCCAAGAAGAAACTGGTGAAGTTAGCAGACAAGGAGAAACCAGTAAAGGTTCCCGAGCCGAAAGTCAAAATCCAAGAACCCCAGCCGAATGCGAGGAAAATGGCAGCACCTGCAGACCCAACAGACAGAGGCAAGGGAATAATGCCGCCACCACCTCCTAAACGGAAAGAGCAGATTGCTCGAGATGCGGAATTGGCTAAGAAACTGCAAGCAGATGAAGATGCACAGGCAGGTGTGTTGGAACAGCAAATTTCTGAGAGGCAGCCCAGTGAAGCTGAGATTAGAGATAGAATAAGGAGAGTAGAACGGGCGATGCAAGATACAGAAATGCTGAAAAGTATTGAGAAGGCGAAAGCTGAGGAGGAAAGGAAAAAGAAAGAGGCTCACGACAAAGAAATCGCTGAAAAATTGCAAGCAGACCTAGAAAGTAGAAAAACTGGAGAAGCTGAGCAAGAAGGTGATGAAGAGTTGATGATCACAGGTGGAGTAGAGGGAACCGGGCTGAAAATTAAAGAAGAACAACCACCTGGTTGGACTGGCCCCACTGCGCATGATGCTGAAATCATCCGGGGAAATATAAGACAGAACGTCAATGAACAAATTGAAACAAGAATCGATGCCGGAGAAAAACCAGACCAAATTAGGTACCAAACAGAAGTGGGCCGGTTGATCGATCCCCTTGTTGGCACGGCCAGAATTGAGGCAGTCATCACTGAAGAAGGCTCATCGCACCAAGCTGAACAGTCAGAAGGGCCACAAGACTCCATTGATCCAGCAGCACTGGCCAACAGATTGGATAAGAAGCCAGGCGACCATCCCATGGCCTCTGCGCTTAAGGAAAATGTTCAGGGAATTTTGACTGAAGCTGCAGATGGAAATAATTCAGAAGAAGAAGCTCGGCAAGAGGAGCAAAAATTTATGGACCAGATGGCACCTATTTTCCAACGTCCCGTAGGACGAGCTGCAAGAATTAGGGAGGATGAGGAGGAACTTAGAGATGAAATAGCTCATGGAGAAGGAGAGCCAAGTCAGAGGGCACATGAAGCTGAACCAATGGATGAACAACCACAAGAATGAGACGACCAAACAAACTGGCATACGAGCGAAGATGAATCAGTCGGGTCTATCCGGCCAGTTGAGTTTTGGTCTGAGCACACTGTAAGGCACAGAATGGGAGTTTCGAAACAGTATGAGAAAAAAGAAGCTAAGTGAAGTAGAGGTGCGAATCAAATTCAATGGCAACAAGGAAAGGGCAGGACAATATGCAAAGCTGCAGAAAATGATAGTGCCTGATAAGGGGTTCAAGCAGGATGCTTTGCTCCACCCCACTGTCGAGACTTTTTACAGAAATCAAGAGTGGGGGAACTTTATGCTACATCATGAAGAAGATGGTTTCGTTGAGTTGACAAGGGAATTCTTCTGCAACATCAACGCCGTCAATAGAACAACCTGGGTCCGAGGTCACGTGATAGACATCTCACCTGAGTGGTTGAATCAGTTTCTTGGAACCCCGGATATCAGAAGTGAGTTCCCCGCTGGAGAGATCATGGTAAAAAGAGGGAGGACAAGTGAGTATGCAAAGTATGCAGCCTTGGCGAACAGCATGACAAGAATAACCGCCCCGGGACACACATTTGATACAAACTGGCTGCGACTGCACTTCATACCAACTTTCGAGTTCTACATGTCAAAGATTCGGCCCAATTCGCACCCGCACACCACATCTGGGAGTGTTCTGATGGGATATGCAAGAATGTGGAGCGGAGCAAAGCTGAACGTAGGTAGGCATGTGTTCGATGTCATGACGGCGCGGATAGAAGACAAGCAGGCCTTGTGCTATCCGAACCTAATTAGAAGAATTTGCGTTGCTCAGGGCGTCGACTTAAGTGCATTTGCAGGGGACAAAATAGTGAAGGTAAATCCCCCCATCAGCGTGCCAAGACTGCTTATGGAGGAACGAATTAGATATTCCTTTCCTCAACTGCCCGGTGAAGGCAATTCTGATGTCCAATCCTCCTTCATATCCGGTGCCCAAGCACCAAGAAAGAGAATCAGGCCATCGAGGGCAAAGAAGGGAACAAAGCAAGCCCGTACTGATGCGGGACCTTCGACAACTGTGCTAGAGGAGCATCAGACATCGCAATAGCAACTTCCGATTCCACCCCCATCTCAGCCTCAATCGCAGATTCCTCATGCAAGCCAGAATGTTTCACAGAATCTTGCCGACTCTCACGTGGTCGAGATTGTCAGTCATGTGAGCAAAACAGTCTCCGACAGCATGAAGACGTTGGCGGACACCTTGATTCTGGGGAAAGAAGAAGAAAAGAAAGAAAGAGCAGAGGAAAGGGCTGAACAAAGAAGAAGAGATGATGAGTTCATAAGGTTGCTGTTGGAAAGAGAAGAACGTATGCACAGGGAAAGACTAGAAAGTGAAGAAAGGCGACGCAAGATGATGGAAATGGTGATGCAAGCACTCATCCAACAACTTCCAAAGCCACCTCCACCTCCGACGGACGGTGCGGGACCATCAAATAAGCCAGGAGAGCGGAAAGACTGAGTCTATAATTGTCATATCAGTTTGAGCTTAAATGTAAACATCATATAAGAGAATTTCATATCATTTGTGCAAGTTCAATCTAATTGCATTGAAATCTCTTGTAATCGATGTATTTATTGCTTTCCAAAATGGAACTTCGTTTTTGAGGTCCAAACAATTTTATTCTCGAAAAGATGTCTGACAGTCCAAGATGAATAAGTGACTGTCAGGCCAAAAATATGCTGTTGACATACTTTGTATGTTAACAGTGCCTCTTTACAGCTTTAAATTAAATAACCAGCAAAAATGTGCATAAACCTACTCTAAATTCACATGTTGAATTTAGGCTTGTGATTAAATTTTCAAACTTTTAAAATTAGGATAATATAATTGAAGATATGCATGAAATAAATTCCTAAGGTTTTGAGCTATAAAAATTTAATGATGCGATCATCTTATTGGGTAATGAATCTGCATGTTAGAAATTTTGATTGAATAAAGTGTTGGGATTAAGTTTTGATTAAATTTCAGAATATTGTATGACATGAATCAATCCAACCTGTGAGGTTTGAGCCATGAGTCACTTTGACTCATTCATTTTCTTTGATGTGTGAATCTTTTTGATTAAAGGAAACTAGAACTTGCAATTGGGACCGATTCAAGACCATGCCATATTCCAAAAATCGAGGATATGATTGAGGCACTTAGAAAACCCAAAATTTTGGCCTTCGTTTGAAATCCAAACCCAAAAAATATTTTTCCTTTAGGATTAACCAATCTGAGCCTTTAAGCCTAATTTTTCTTTGAAGCCCTCTATATTATTCCTAGCTTTACAAAAATACCAAAAAATCAAACCCAAGTGTGCAGTGATGAATTCTGTCAAAAGGCATTAAATTTATGATCATCAGAAAAAGCATAAATCGGTGTTCAATAAACCGATTCAAAAAAAATGATGAATGACAAAGCAAATTAGACATGGTCTAATGTCATGCAATAGAAAAAGGAAAGAAAAAAAGAAAAATAGTGATGATCATAAATTTTAAATAAAAATATGCCTTGTTATGATAGAATAAATTCTTGCCACTTCTAAGCCTAATAATTTCCTTCCATACCAAATGTTACAACCGTATGCCCCGCTATAACCTGAATAAGACCTCATGATCTCGATTTGAAGAAATGAGCCGGTGGCGAGTTGGTCCAATTGCAAGCATATGGGATAATTTAATCAAATTTGATTTCGAGCGTTCATGATTTAGCCCAATTGAGAGTGAGTGAATTTTCCGATTCTCTTACATGTGAGGCTCTGTTTTAATGCACATGTTCATGTCATGCCTTAATTCTGATTCTTAATCCTTGCATTTTTCGAACATGATATTCATGAAGGGTTGATGATAATGTTTGATTTGTAGGCCCGACGTAGTGAGCGAGTATCATTTTATTAAACACTGCAATCAAGGGAATTTAATACTTGAAATCTTTGGTTGTCTTATCCCAATCCAAAAAGAATGTGATTTATGAAGCCACGAAAATGAATTGAATATGCAGAGTCCGTGTTCTTTAGAACATCGACTCTGACTGCTCGGGGACGATCAGTATTAAATATGAGGATGTTGATAATGGCCAGAAATGACCATTATTTTCAATCCATTTCCGTGTCTGAAACGGGCATTTGATCGCATTCCGGTCTTATATTGAATAAGAAAGCAGTTGAATTGGACTGATTTTATGCATAATTGTAAAAATAATAAGCTGGTATGAAAAATGCATAAATATGCAATTTTATTACATATTTATGTTAGAAAAATCCAAAAACATGAGAAAAAGAAAAGAAAAGAGAAAGGAACGAAAAAGATGGGAAAAAATAGAGAAAGCCCACAAAAAAGAGTAACTTTGGCCCATCTGGCCCAATTCAGTGTGTCCAGAAATACCCGGTCGCGGAAGTCTTGTGTCGCGGTCCATGACCTCGCGACACAGGAAGGTTTGGCGACACAACAAGCAGCAACTGGAGAAGAAGCCATGTCCCCAGTTCCCAGTCGCGATACCCCGGTCGCGATCCATGCCCTCGCGACACAGGCATGGCTAGCGACACAGATACACAAATTGAAGACCAAGACCCTGTCGAGAAGCCTGGCCACATGCAGTGTTGTTCCGCGACACAATGTGATGTGTGTGATGTCTTGAGACACAATGGGCTTCAGACCAAGGCCCATGAGCCTAGGGTTTCACTTCTATAAATATGAGGTGATTCCCTTGAGAAAGAGAGTTTTTTTTTTCAGAAAACACGTTCTTGAAGACAAGTTGGGAGCTCAGTTTGTAGGTAGTTTTCTTTTAGGTTAGGTTAGGTTAGCTTTATTTTTGTATTATTTAATTCATGCACTGGCATTAGTTTAGCTTAGTTTAGTTTTCAGTTTTAGCCTAGATAGCCAGAGTTTACATTTTGTTTTCTTATTTTAAACTTGTGTTTAGGGTTTTGTAATATCCAAAATGATGGGTGTTAACAAACCCACTAATAAAATGGGAGAATATTCTTGAAATGTGTCCCAAAAATCATGAAATGGGTTTCACAACCCATGGATTTATTACTGCTTTCTTTTTCTCTTGGGTCATTTGACCTTTATTTCCCATTTTATGTCACTGTTTGGTGATTTTCTCTTTGGATAATGTTACATGCATATGAGTGATCAAACCTAGATTAGGGTTTGCGTTATTTTAAATCTTGTCTTATTCTCCTTTATGTTGAAGCATGTTCTAGCTAGATTCAAATTATGTTTGGTTATTTTCTGCTTAGTTTAACTTTTGAATCCGAAATGGGTGAGATCACGCGTAATGCATGCACTGTTCCACTTTACTTTTCTGACATGTGTCCTGAACACATTCATGTCGCTAGCCACTTCCTGTCGCGAGACCACGTCTAGCGACAGGAGGGCAGTTTAGTGACATGAATGTCAAAGAACGCTTGTCTGATAACTTTTAAAACCCTCGGTCGCGAGGCAATCCTGTCGCGAACCCACGGTTCGCGACACAACCCTTGATCAGCGACCGAGGACCCAAATGCTTGCAATTTTATTATGGAAGGGCTCTGTCGCAAAACCCCTGTCGCGGACCCACGGTCCGCGACACACCCCGTGTTCCGCGACCAGGAATTATGCCCTTGTTGAATTTTCAAACCTTGTGTCGCTAGACCCTTGCCGCGAGGTCACGCCTAGCGACACGGATTTTTGTCTAGCGACACAACAAACCCTAATTTTCAAAATATCCAATTTCTCTTATTTCCCACCTCTCTGTCATGATCCCCCTGTCGTGGACCCACGGTTCACGACACAAACTCTGTCTCATGACATGCATGGCACCTTCTTGCCAATTTTCAGTCTCCATCTCTCCCCATTAATTAATTTAACCTTTGTATTGACATTTTGAGGTTGAAATCTAATGATCTCAACCCATGATTAATTTGATATAAAGAACTTTGTTCAATTCCTCATTAAAAGATTATTCTACACATGATTAAACTCTAATGATCTAAGTATATAATCCGGACTGTAATTAATTAATTATGGAATGAGAGATTATTTAGACCATGAAGAGTAATTATGGATTTAGTTCCAACCCCTTGCATGAGAAACCAATGTCTCTCATACAAGATGACCCAAAAATATGTTCTTTATTTATTTTGTCTTTTCCGTGTTGTGTGAAACAACTAGTAAGAGATTTAACGGACTAATGTTGGCGGGTATTCCCACACAGATAAACTAGCTCGTGGTCTGTATATTAATTACTAGATATTATTTTGCATGGTTCGGATAGTGGTCGGTGGAAGCCTTGGCGGTTCGTCCATCCGGGATTATAATAGCTGCTCAGCTGACTCCTATCCGGATACAGTTTCCTTTTCTTTATCTTATTTTCAAAACCTGAATTTTGAGCTGTAATATTATACAATAGTGTCGATCAACACCGTTTGAATAGTACCACAGTGAGAAAATATGTAGGTTTTTCTCTCATTTCACAGATAGTAGAAGTCTTGATGATAGCGATCACTGTCGTTTAAGGTCTTCTGCTGTCTAAAATCATCTCACCTTAATGATTAGGGAACTGGACCACAGATAACTGCAATCCAATTAACCCTAATTATTTTGTCATCTCTTTAGCCAAAATTCTTCTTATCTCCGGCTATTTCATCTCTGTGTTTCACATTCTGTCTAAACCCACCTTATATTTTGGGTTAATTTAATTTTACACTCCCTTATAAAATTATGCATGATAATATTATGTAAATATTGTGGTCTAATTATTTTGGGATTCTTTCCTTGGACATAGAAGTCTTGATTCTAATCAGATGATTCATAATAAATTTCCAACAAGAATTCATTTATAAAATCCGGATCTGAGTAAGGGATAAATTCCACAATTATGACTAATTCATATCCGACTGGGGGTTGATTTTGGGAAATTAGAAGCAGAGTCAGCGATTAGGTCTCATCTAGACTGAAAGCATCTGTATTTTAATTGAGAGTCTAGTACCTGTTTAGGGAATGATTTTCAAACATCAATTATTTTCCAAAATTGCTGTGTGTTGGAAATCTTGTATTAAACATGGCACTGAACCAGAGACCACTTGGACTCAGATAAGGTGTGATGAGTAATGCTAGAGGAACAACATATGGGCCTTGGTTATTTTCTAAGGTAGGGTTGAGTACTCTTTCAACTGCTATCCTCCTCTGCCAAAGCCTATTTTTGAGTCCTGGGTGAGTGCATCCGGAACGAACTAATCTATTAGTTCGTTTCATTAGTTTGTATCTCATAACCATTCGAAAGGAAGTGAACACTGCGAGCGGTTCACCGAGAGTCGGAAATTCTTGATCCACACCCGGTCATTCTGACTGGGGGCTGTCTTTCACTACCAGGGTCAGACTTTCAAAAAACTTCCGAGTGATAGGATTTTTAAACGCTTTCTTTATCGCTTTCTTTTAAATGCTTTCGTTAGAGGTCATTCGGTTGTATTGAGAGTTGTGTAACTGCTACTAGGACTGATAGTTAAGGGATAGTTCAGGCTTGATTAGAATCTTTGGGCGTGACATGGGGGAATGATAGCAGTACTTGGCAACTCAACTAATGATTTGTTAGGTATTGCTTGTCCACCACAGGGGACTAACATACCCTCGCAAGGCATTGCGAGGGGAGTTAAGAGTTTGTGGTATCTTAGACTTTGATTTCTTAAGAGCATGTAAACTCTTACTGTAAGTACTTGTTTGTTAAAGGGAACATGGTATAGAAAACATGAGAGTTAGCTAACTGAAGGATTATCCCAAACAAAGATCTGCGTAACAAAATGGAAGTTAAATTGTGTTTCATCTGAATCTTGTCCAATCTTTATTCTTTTCTTCTTGTCCCTTCTGTCTCAACTTTAAATCTGCTTTTCTAGATTAGTGATAGATAGCTTAGTATAATTTTTACCGCTTTCGTAGAATATATTTTATTGCTTTCTTAGAATAACTTTATCGCTTCCTTAGAATAGAATTTACTTGCTTCGTAGTGTAATCTTAATTGCTTCCATAATCTAGTTTAAATTATGTCAAGTAGTTGTTAGAAACCATTGAAAAACTTGAATCGAGTAACCGAGTGGAAAATCTTAGTAAACGACGTGGGCCCTGCTTCTATCGCACATCCTCCAGTGAACGATCCGGTCTTACTATAAATTACTGCAATTTTTGACACCGTGCGCTTTCGGGGGCACAGTTTCTTAACACGAGTAATAAAAACGTGACAACCTATAAATATATCCCTAATCCCAAATCCATCTTCATAAATTGGTTTCACTAAATAAAATTGAAAACCATGATTATTATGTTTCAGAAAATACTCATGTAATGGGAACTTGTCAAAAGTTTCATGGCAAGGATCTTCATGGCAGGAAATTGTCAAAAGTTTCATGCTGGGGAGGTCCATGAAACTTTTGACAATTTTCCACACGAGCATTTTCTAAAATATACCAGGTTAGATTTGTTAAAAGAAAAGAGTTATGATTCACGGGAAAGGGTTTAGGGATATATCAAGATTATTAGTCTTTTTATTACTCAAGTGTGGTGCTTTGGTTTCGAATGGCGCTGTGGTCCTCTCTGTCATGAAATGTTGACAAATTTCATGGCACAGCCGGGATAGGTTGACCTTCAGCCTGTCACACTGAGGATCCCCGGCATATATGCCATGATACTTCTCATCAATTCTTGCCATAAGATTTCCTGCCATGAAACTTTTGACAGATTCCCACTACATGAGTATTTTCCGAAAAATCATGATCCTGGTTTGGGTTTTATTTAATGAAACCAATTTATGATGGCGGGATTGTGATTAGGGATATATAGTAGTCATGTTTTTATTGCTCGTGTTTAAGAAACTGTGGCCCGAAAGCGCACGGTGTCAAAAATTGCAGTAATTTATAGTAAGACCGGATCGTTCACTGGAGGATGTGCGATAGAAGCAGGGCCCACGTCGTTTTACTAGATTTTCCATTCGTATTGCTCAATGGGTTTGAAAAGTGATTAACATCTACTGACATGAATTTAAACTAGATTATGGAAGCAGTTAAATTACTCTACAAAGCGAGTAAGTCTATTCTAGAAAGCGGGTAAAAATTATTCTAGGAATGCGGTAAACATTCTCTATGAAAGCAGAAAAATTACATTGTGCCAACCGTGAAGCTGATCACAATGTAGACAGAAGGGACAGGAAGAAAAGAATGAAGATTGGACAAGAGTGAGATAAAGCAATGCTAAACTTCCATTTTTATACACAAATCTTTGTTTGGGATAATTCTATCAGATAGCTAATTCTCATGCTCTCAACAATGCTTTCCCTTTAACAGACAGGTACTTACAATATGAGTTTACATGTTCTTAAGACCGCAAATTCTAAGATACCACAGATTTGTAACTGCCCTGGCCTGGGTGTGTTACTTCATCTGTGGTGGAAAACCAACACCCGACACATCATTTATTGAAATGCCAAGTACTACTATCATTCTCCCATGTCACACCCAAAGACTCTAATCAAGTTCTGAACTATCCCTTAACTGTCAATCCTAGTAGCAGTTACTCAACTCTCAATACAACCGAGTGACCTCTAATGAAAGCGGTTAAAAGAAAGCAGTAAAGAAGGCATTTAAAACCTATCACTCGGAGGTTTTGAAGATCTGACCCTGGTAGTAAAAGACAGCACCCAGTCAAGATGACTGGGTATGGATCAAGAATTCCCGGCTCTTGGTGAAATGCTCGCAGTGTTCACTTCCTTCCGGGTGATTATGAGATACAAACTAATGAAACGAACTAATGATTTAGTTTGTTCCGGATGCACTCACTCAGGACTCAAAAGTAGGCTTTGGCAGAAGAGGATAGCAGTTGAAAGAAAACTCAACCCTATCTTAGAAAGTAACCAAGGCCTGGATGATGTTCCTCTAAGATTATTTACTACACTGTATTTGAGTCCAAGTGGACCCCATCTCGGTGTAGCACTCAATCTTAGATTTCCAACAACCAGCAATTTTGGAAAATAATGGATTTGAAAATCATTCCCTATTAGGTACTAGACTCTCAGTTAAAACACAGACCCTTTCAGTCTAGATGAGACCTAATCGCTGAATCTGTTTCTAATTTCCCAAAGTACAACCCTTGACAGAATATGAATTAGTCATAACTGAGGAATTTATCCCTTACTCTGATCCGGATTTTATAAAGAGATTTTTGTTGGAAGTTTATTACACAATATCTGTTTAAGATCTAGACTTCTATTGTCCAAGGGAAGGATCCCAAAATAAGTACAGACCACAATAGTACATAATATTATCATGCATAAGGATATAGGGAAGTGTAAAATTAATTGACCCAAAATATAGTTGCGGGTCTAGACAGAGGGTGAAACACAGATATGAAGTGGTCAAGGGACCAAAGTAATGGCAGAATAATCAGGTGGACTGTAAACATCTACTGTCCAATTTCCCAATTACTCGGATGGAATGGATTTAGACAGCTTAGACCCTATAATGGTGGTGTCAATACCAGTTGGGTCTCCACTATCTGTGAATTCGGATAAAAACCTACATGCTTCCCTTCTATAATGATCGTCAGTTGGCACTGACTGATGCCAACTGACTCCCCTTACAGATTGGAATTTGGGTCTGGAGATTAAGATAAGAAAAATAAAACTGTATCTGGATGGGAGTCAGCCGAGCAGCTATTATAACCCCGGATGGGCGAACCGCCAAGGCTTCCACTGACATTCATCCAGATCATGCAAAATAACACTTAGTAATTAATACTCAGATTACGAGCTAGTTATCCATGAGGGAATACCCGCCAACATTAGTCTGATGTATTCTTTACTAATGGTTCCACACATCACGCAAAGACAAAATCAATAAGAAATAAAAGAAGATTCCTTGTATGAGAGACATTGGTTTCTCATGCAAGGTTGTGGATTGGGTCCACAATTGATGATCTTAAATAATCCTTCCTACCATAATTAATTACAGTCCGGATTATCTGTTTAAGCCATCAAGATTTTGTTTATAGAGGAGTATTTTACTGGCAATTGAACAAAGGTCCTTTAATCATGATTATTATTGATGTTTGATTATTGCTAATCTCAATCTTTAATCATTAATGGGTCAAGGGTTCAATTAATTAAGTGATGCAGATGGAGAATCAAAATTTGGGCAGCATAACACCCTATATTGCAATTCCAGCATGTTACACCTGAACCCGTGGGGTTATGATGTGAGTGTTGCAATATAATGTAGGAAGAGAATGAAGGTTGTTTGAGATTAAACAGAGAGAAGGGAATCTTTGTCGCGATACCATAAATTTTGTCGCGGACCGAGGTCCGCGACATGGGTATCCCGACAAGTTTTTAGAATTTTTGGCAGCATAACGCCTCTTTGTCGCTATGCAAGATTTTGTCGCGGAACGTGGTTCCGCGACAAGAGTGTTTCGCGACAAAGTGTTTTCAGCAAATTCCTAAGGCATTTGAACCTTTGTCGCTATGCATGGAAATTTAGTCGCGGAACGTGGTTCCGCGACAAGGTGTTCCGCGACAAAGTGTTCAAAGATTAAGGAACATGGCATAATTTTTCTGTCTCAGAATGAGATTTTGTCGCGGAACGTGGTTCCGCGACAAGGTGATTCCGCGACAAAAAGCCATGCAGACAAAATGCGAGAGTTTGGCTCCTTTGTCGCTATGCATGGAAGGTTTTGTCGCGGAACGTGGCTCCGCGACAAGGTGTTCCGCGACAAAGGGTTTTAAATTATGGAGACAAGTGTCTTGAGACACCTTGGTCGCGGAGCAACCATTTTGTCGCGGAACGTGGTTCCGCGCCAAAAGGCGGTTGGCGCCCGAGGTGGTTCAGGACAAAAGTCAGAAAAAGCAGAAATGAACAGTGGCATGCAAACAGCGTGATCTCACCCTATTTCAGATCAAAAAGCTATTCTAAGCTAAAAACAAGCAAGAAACATTCAAAATAAGGAAGAGCATGCTTAAACAAAAATAAACAAGGCTGAGCAGAATATTAAAAATAAAGCAAGAGTCCTAATCTAGGGTTTGATCACACATTCACACAACATTATCCATAATATGCCAACAGTAAACATAAAAACAGCATAATGGGGGTCAAAAGACCCCAAAATGAAAAAGAAAGCATAAATCCATGGGGTGTGAGACCCATTTCATGATTTGGGACACAAATGGTGAATGTTTTCCCATATTATTGAAGGGGTGTTGTTAATACCCATGATTTGGGTATTACAAACCCTAAAAATAAGAGTTTAGAAACCAAAACATGGTGTAAAGTGGCTATCTAAATCACTGTGAACAGTAAAACACTAAACTAAGCTAAGCTAAGAACAAAAATTAAATAATACATGAAAATAAACCTAAACTAATCTACCTAAGGAAGAACTCCTAAGCTTGTCTTCAAGAGAGCTCAACAGAATTCCAATTTTTCCAACTATTCAACCCTTAGCTCATGGGAGACACCTCATATTTATAGAAGTGTAACCCTAAGCCCATGGGCCTTGATTCTAGCCCATTGTGTCTTAAGACATCACACACATCACAGCTTTGTCTCGGAGCATCAAGTTTGGTCGCGGAACACACTGTATGTGGCAATGCTTCTCGACTGGGTCTTGTGTCTCTAATTGGGTGTCTTGGTCGCGGAGTCATGCCTTTGTCGCGGAGCATGCCACCGCGACAAGGGTCATCCCGACAAAGGTCATGGCTGGTCTCCTCTTCATCTGAGCTGCTTGGTCGCGGAACCCTCCTTTGTCGCGGAACACTGCATCGCGCCAAAGGGCTTCCGCGACAAAAGCCTTCCTGGGCCTGCTGGAATGGGCCAGATGGGCCGAAAATATTCTTTTTGTGGGCTTTTCTATCTTTTTCCCATCTTTTTGTTTCCTTTTCTTTTTCTCATGTTTTTGGATTTTTCTAACATAAATATGTAATAAAAGTATATATTTATGTCTTTTTCACACCAGCTCAATATTTTTACAATTGTGCATAAATCAGTCCAATTCGACTGCTTTCTTACTTAATGTAAGACCGGAATGCGATCAAATGCCCGTTTAAGACACGGAAATGGATTGAAAATAATGGTCATTTCTGGCCATTATCAACATCCTCATATTTAATACTGATCGTCCCCGAGCAGTCAGAGTCAATGTTCGTAAGAACACGGACTCTACATATTCAATTCATTTTCGTGGCTTCATAAATCACATTCTTTTTGGATTGGGATAAGACAATCAAAATCCACAAGTATTAAATTCCCTTGATTGCAGTGTTTAATAAAATGATACTTGCTCACTACATCAGGCCTACAAATCGAGCATTATTATCAACCCTTCATGAATAGCATGTTAGAAAGATACCAAGATTAAAAATTAGAATTAAGGGATGACATGAACATGTTCAAGGAAACAGAGCCTCACATATAAGAGAATCGGAAAATTCACTCACTCTCAATTGGGGTTTAATCATTGAACGCTCATAATCAATTTTAATTAAATTATTCCATAGGCTCGCAATCAGATCAACTCGCCACCGGCTCATTTCTTCAAATCGAGATCACGAGGTCTTATTTAAGGGTTATAACGGGGCATACGGTTGTAACATTAGGTAGGAAAAGGGAATTATTGGGCTAAGAAGTGGCAAGAATTAATCTATCATAACTTGGCATTTTTATTTAAAATTTATGATCATCATTGTTTCTTTCTTTTTGATTTTCTTTACTATTGCATGACATTAGACTATGTCTAATTTGCTTTGTCATTTGCAATTTATTGTTGTTGAATGAAACTCAACATTTTCTCTTTTTTTTTTTTGAATCGGTTTATTGAAATACCGATTAATACTTTTTCTGATGATCACAAATTTAATGCCTTTGATAGAATTCCTTCTTGCACACTTGGGTTTAATTTTCTTGGTCTTTTTGTAGGGATAGGAATAATATAGGGGGCTTCAAAGAAAAATTAGGCTTAAGGCTCAAATTGGTTAATCTTAAAGGGAAAATATTTTTGGGTTTGGATTTCAAAAGAAGGCCAAAAATTTGGGTTTTCTAGGTGCCTCGATCATATGCTCGATTTCGGGAATATGGCATGGTCTTGAATCGGTCCCAATCGCAAGTTCTAGTTTCCTTTAATCAAAATGATTCACACATCAAAGAAAATAAATGAGTAAAAGTGACTCATGGCTCAAATCTCACAAGGTTGGGTTGATTCATGTCATACAATATTCTCAAATTTAATCAAAACTTAATTCTAACAATTTATTCAATCAAAATCTCTAACATGCAGATTTATTACCCAATAAGCTGATCGCATCATTAAATTTTTATAGCTCAAAACCTCAGGAATTCATTTCATGCATGTCTCAATTATATTATCCCAATTTAAAAGTTTGAAAATTTAATCATAAGCCTAAATTCAACATGTGAATTTAGAACAAGTTTATGCATATTTTTGCTGGTTGTTTAATTGAAAACAGTAAAGAAGCACTGCTGACATACTGAGTATGTCAACAGCATATTTTTGGTCTGACAGTCACTTATTCATCTCGGACTGTACAGACATCTTTTTAGAAAAGGAAAGCAAGTAAAGATATGTTCAGTGGCCTCAAAAGCTGAGTTCCAATTTAGGGAAAGCAAATAAATACATCCGAGGCAAGGGATTCTCGTGCAGTTAATACGAACCTGCACACACAAAAGGAGGAGTCCCTTGCAGATTACTACTACTAAAACGGAATTGAAATAAAAGCAGGATAAAATGGGACTAGGATTCGTCCTTCTTTCTTCAGGGCATGTATCGGAGCCAGAGGACACAGCTGGAAAGCTCACAACGCAGGCACCAATCGCGGTTTCTCAGAGGTGCATGCCATCTTGGGCAGTAGACTCTGACTCCTTGGTCCGCCCACAGTTGTGGGTTGTCTGGGTTGTCAGTTATCCAAGCGAGGACGTTGATGGACGTATACCGAAAAACTGATCGATCTGTCACCATCCTGTCGATCATTCTGATTCCCTGCTCAACTTGGCCTTCGTCCGTCTTACTCATAAGCATCAGTCCGCGGGTGAAGATTGATGCCTTATGGTTGTCCTCAAGTCCTGGGCGTAGCAGTTCACAGGCTTGCTCCTCATTCCCTTCTGCAAATGCCATTAGTGCGGGAATGATCTGGAGATTGAAATTTCCTGCCGCTGTGCATGTTCGCAGGAATCTCTCCTTCTGCCAACGGATTCTCTCTTGCCCTCTCTTCACAGTGGAGGAGTCAACCTCGCATCGCTTGTACACGATGGTAAGGTTCCCAGCATCCCTGAGCTTTTTGCATATCCGTTGTGCGGCAAACACCTCCCTGATTTCATCCTCTCCTATCCGGGAGAGAATTTCACTAAGGAGTTCGAGCGGTAAGTCCAGCAACTTGGTTCCTTCTGGTGCAGGATCTGGAATGGGAGGATTACCCCTGAAAAGATAAGAAGTGATGAATCCAGTTTTTATAAATTATTCAAGTTCAGAAACCAACATCCTCACATTTAGAGCTTTGCTCTGAATGTGAGATTATTAAATTTCTGACTTGAATTTTAATTAAAAAGCACATGTAAATAATATTTGGTTTTAATTGGGCTAAGGAGCCCAAAATAAAATAAAATTGGCCATTGGGCCTAAAATCTTTTTAATGGGCCGTTGGGCCCAAAAGAATTTTTCAATTTTATTAAACAAGTCCGAGACACTTGTTGGAAGTGGAATGGGATGGACAGATGAAAATGAAGTGCTCGAATATTAGAATGTGCAATGGAGACGTGGCGGAACGGATCTGCTATTTCTGGATAGCTTGGACTGTTTGGACTGTTAAAGCATCCAAAAAAAATTTGCAGACACTGTTTTTAATTTTAAAATGGTTGACTTATTTTATTTAATAAAAGTGGGATGTGAGTGGTCCCATTTTGGATTTTGAAAAGGATAGCAGTTTGGGTGACAAAAATACTGCTATCTTACTCACACTAGTGTTCCATTGGGAACAAAAGGCTCAAGCCAAACATTAAACAAAAATAACTCTTTTTGTCTTTTTCTAAAGGGTTGCTTTTATTAAAAGTGGAAGCTTCCCATTGGGTGTTTGTACTATGTTTCCATAAACAAACAAACATTTATTCCCATGAGATTTCTAACATGGGGACAAATGTGCCCAAAGAGATCTTACCTCTTTTACTACACCAACTCAACACTGTGCACATCACATCAGGATCAATCAAACCAACAACATCAAGATATTCAAAACAATACCCAAATGTTCATCAGTTTGTTCTTTCCAGTTTTAAACTTCAAAAGCTTTATCCATTAACAGTTTCAAAATGGGGTTTCAAACGTTTCAAAATGGTGCTCATAACCGAGAGCACTTTGAAAACTTCCAAAAAATCTAAAGTTAAACGCACACATTCACCACATCACACCAAGAACACAACAAAATAAAAACAAAACAAACGGGTCCGAATGGGTGCCATGAACATGGCGAAAATAGGGTTTACCCTGCCCTCCTAGGCTCGGGTCTAGGCACGGGTCCAAGGTTTGGGAGGAGTCCATGAAATCAGTCCATAGTTTCCCCTTGAAAATGGAGTGCTAAGGTTGCGAAGAACACGTGGTGTTCGTTCGGATGAGAGAAAAATGGGGGAAAGAAGATGAAGAAGCTGAAAGAAGTTGAAATGACAAGTGAAAGTGAAAAGAGAGTGGAGGGGGTGGGGGGGCATAAATACTAGAACGTTTGTCGCGGATCCGAGACTTTGTCGCGGAACAAGGTTCCGCGACAAGGCATAGCGACATCAGAGAGGTCGCGGAGCTAAGAGTTGGGCGCGGAGTCATGCTCCGCGACAAGGTGCATCGCGACAACCAGCAGAGAAGGGTTAAGAAAGAAAAGGGAGTTTGTCGCGGAACAGGGCCTGGTCGCGATGCATGACATCGCGACAAAGGACCTTCCGCGACAAAGAGTTTTTTGAATTTCAAATTTTCTTGGACTGGGCCCGAGTGTGATGTTGGGCCTGAGTCCATTTTATTTGATTTGGGCTGAATAAATTCAGTCCAAGTAAATTCAAAATGCTAGGCTGAAAATTTAAATAATCCACTTGCATAAAATTAGGTTGGGTCAGTTCCATTTATCTTGTGAATTTTATTTCGGGTATTGAATTTCTTCAATTTCCGAAAGCGTTTTCTCAGATTCATAGAACTAATCCAACCAAGAACCTGGTTTTTCCATGTTACTCTTATCTGCTCCGTCTTTTTGGTGGTTCCGAACTTCTGCAAGACAGACAAATAAGACGCATTAGATTTTCTCCAAATATCAACATCCTCATATTTAGAGTCTTAGTACTCTAAATGTTTAATTGATCTTTGGGTACTTTCTTGTCGTGAAATAAATACTATAAATATATACTATCTATATATAAACTGAAATTTTTGTGTTTTTAAATGCTGTTTCTTATTGAATGTAAGCCGGGTCTGCCACTGCTTGGCTTTCTTTCTCCGGATCGAACTGTCCGAGGTACTCTTTTAATCGTTGTCCATTCACCACTATATCGCCCCTGCCAGTTCGAATCCTGACAGCTCCATTTTTGAACACCTCTAATACTTCATGTGGTCCTTCCCATCTAGACTTGAGCTTTCCGGGGAACACTTCAACCTAGTATTGAACAATAGCACATGTTGACCAACATAGAAATACTTAGGTTTAATCCGGCGATCGTGTAACTTCTGGGTCCGCTCCTTGTAAATTCGAGAGCTTTCATAAGCTTGCGCTCGTATTTCCTCAATTTCATTGAGGTCCAACTTACGTTTGCTCTGAGCAACTTTCGGATCGAAGTTAAGCGTTTTAACAGCCCAGTAAGCTTTATGCTCTAGCTCTACGGGCAAATGACAGGCTTTTCCGAAGACCAGCCTGTATGGAGACATCCCAATGGGAGTCTTATATGCTGTGCGGTATGCCCATAGAGCATCATTGAGCTTACGTGCCCAATCCTTACGGGTTATCCCGACAGTGGCTTCGAGTATATGTTTGATTTCGCGATTGGATACTTCGACTTGACCACTAGTCTGAGGATGGTAAGGCGTGCCTATCTTATGGAGGATTCCATTTTTACTCATTAAAGTTTCAAAACTTTTATTAATAAAGTGTGTTCCTCCATCAGATATCACCACCCTAGGTACGCCAAATCGACTGAAAATGTTGTTCTTGAGGAACTTGATGACTTGGCTACCATCATTGGTCGGTAATGCGACAGCCTCGACCCATTTGGATACGTAATCGACAGCTACCAAGATATAGTAGTTTCCACCTGATGGTGGAAACGGTCCCATGAAGTCAATGCCCCATACATCAAAGATCTCAAGTGTGAGAATCCCCTTTTGAGGCATTTCATCCCTCTTGGAGATGCTTCCTAATCTTTGGCATCTGTCACAACCCTTAACAAATGTCCTGCAATCCCCATAGATGTGAGGCCAATAAAATCCACATTCGAGGACCTTGTGGGCCGTTCGAGCGGGACCGTGGTGACCTCCATATTCTGATTCATGGCATTTTCTGACAATTTGATAGGCTTCATGCTCGGTCACACATCGCCTGATTATTGAATCAGGGTAGTGTTTGAAGAGATAAGGTTCTTCCCAGAAGTAACTTAATACATCTCGTTTGAACTTATTCCTCTGATGATAGTTCGAAAACTGTGGGGTTATTCCGCATGCCAAGAAGTTAGCGATGTCGGAAAACCATGGACAAGCTTGATTATGCAGATGCAACGCGAACAACTGTTCGTCCGGAAACTCTTCATTGACGGCTTTTTCCTTTTTATCATTATCTAATCGAGATAAGTGGTCAGCAGCACCATTATCTCGACCTCGCCTATCTTTTATTATGATGTCGAATTCTTGCAACAGAAGTACCCACCTGATTAATCGAGGTTTTGCATCTTGTTTGCTGAACAAGTATCTCAATGTTGTATGATCGGTGTATACTATGGTCTTCGTACCTATTAGATACTGTCTGAACTTGTCAAACGCGAAGACTACAGCATACATCTCTCTCTTCGTTGTGGTGTAGTTAACTTGGGCTTCATTCAGGGCATGACTTGCGTAATGAATTACGCAATGTCTCCCATCCTTATGCTGTCCAAGAACTGCGCCTACGGCGAGACCACTAGCATCGTACATTACCTCGAAAGGCAGTGACCAATCGGGTGGTTGCACTATCGGTGCAGAAACCAACATCTTCTTGAGCGTGTCAAAGGCTTGGACACGCGCTTCGTTTATTAAGAAAGGATTTTCTTTACAAAGCAGATTAGTGAGCGGCTTGGCAATTTTAGAGAAATCCTTAATGAATCGCCGGTAGAAACCGGCATGCCCTAAGAAGCTCCTAACTGATTTGATCGAGTTAGGAAGAGGGAGATTGGAAATGATGGAAACTTTGGCTGGATCAACTTCAATGCCTGCACGAGAAATGCGATGACCTAACACTATGCCCTCAGTGACCATAAAATGGCACTTTTCCCAATTTAAAACCAAGTTAGTGTCCTCACACCTCTTTAAAATCTTAGCAAGATTGGTCAAACAATCTTCGAACGTATCTCCATACACAGAGAAGTCATCCATGAAGACCTCAATGCATTTTTCGATAAATTCAGAGAAAATAGACATCATGCATCTTTGAAAAGTAGCAGGTGCATTGCACAAACCAAAAGGCATCCGTCGATAGGCAAAAGTGCCGTACGGGCAAGTAAAAGTGGTTTTATCATGGTCTTCACTAGAAATAACAATCTGATTATAACCAGAATAACCATCCAAAAAGCAATAAAACTCTCTCCCTGCCAACCTCTCAAGCATCTGATCAATGAATGGCAATGGAAAATGGTCCTTGCGTGTGGCCTCGTTCAGCTTCCGGTAGTCGATACAAACTCTCCATCCGGTTACTGGCCTGGTTGCAACCTCCTCTCCTTGCTCATTCTTGGTTATGCACATCCCTCCTCGTTTGGGTACGACCTGCACTGGGCTAACCCATTTGCTATCAGAGATAGGATAGATTATACCAGCATCTAAGAGCTTGATAACTTCTTTCCTTACCACTTCTTGCATAAGGGGGTTCAATCGCCTCTGAGGTTGACGGGAGGGTTTAAACTCTTCTTCCATTAGAATCCTGTGCATGCAAATAGAAGGGCTTATTCCTTTTATATCAGAAATGGTCCAACCTATTGCATGTACATGTTTCTTAAGAACGACAACCAGAGCATTTTCTTGCTCTTGGGAGAGCTTAGCCGAAACAATCACGGGTAACTTTTTATGTTCTGCGAGAAACGCATACTTGAGATGATCGGGTAATGTTTTAAGTTCAAGCTCTGGTGGACATTCAACGGAAGGGAGTAGTTTGCGAGAAATGGGTAGTGGGAGAACAGATTTACCTTCGGGATCCTACATCAGTACAGGATCCTCTTCTTCCTCTTGGTTGGCGTCATCATGGAATTCGATGCCGTCAAACTCCTCCAGATCCCCTGTTTCGGGATCGGCAAAGTGAACGGCTTTGCATCCTTTGTGCTCCACGCCGGCAGGCTTCAGTACCTGCTTTGATGGTTCATCCAGCATCATTTCACAATCAAGTTCAGAGTCAAGCTCCTCCCTAACTATTACATTTTCAAATGAAAAACAAGAACTGTCATTCGGAAATTTCTGCAATTTCTCCATATCAAAGATGATCTCCTCGCCATCGACCCTTAAGGTGACTTTTCCGGATTTGGCGTCAATCAGTGCACCACCAGTGGCTAGAAATGGGCGTCCAAGGATAAGCGGTATTTCAGAATCCTCTTCAATGTCGAGGATGATGAAGTCGACCGGGAAAAGAATCTGCCCGGTTTTGACTACAACATCCTTAAGGATTCCTACGGGCTGAGTGATCGATCTGTCTGCAAGCTGCAGTCTCATCTTGATTGGCTGAATCTCTCCAAGCTTAAGGCGAATAGCCATAGCTAGTGGCATCACATTGATGCTTGATCCTAAATCACAGAGCCCCATACTCACTTTGGCCTTTCCGAATTGTACTGGAAGTGTGCAACATCCGGGGTCCTCCTTCTTTTCAGGCATTCTTCTCTGAACGATGGCACTGCATGTGCTGTTGAGAATAATTACCTCTTCCTGCTCAACCTGCCTTTTTCCTGAAATCAATTCTTTCAAGAACTTAGCATAGATGGGCATTTTGGAAATCATTTCTGTGAGAGGAATGGTTATCTCTACAGACTTTAATCGTTGCAGAAATTTCTTGAATTTAAGATCATGTTCTTTATTTTTAAGACGCGCAGGATAAGGAATCCTGGGCATGTACTTGTTATTAGGAATTTTTGGTGGTGAAGGGAAGGAAGTTGTACCTTCACCTGTACCCTTATCTGTTTCAGCCATTTCAGGCGCAGCTTCAGTCTGCAATTCGGCTGTCTCTTTTTCCGCTCCATTCTCATTATCAGCTCCCTTTGGTCCAGCTAGTACTCTTCCAGATTTCAAGGTTATTGCCTTGCATTGCGGGTTCTTTTCTGCAGTGCTTGGCAATGTTCCTTTGTCCCTTTTCTGCATCTCATTAGCCATCTGTGTAACTTGGGTCTCCACATTTCTGATGGAGGCTTGCAGTTGATTGTTGATCTCTTTCTGACTAGTGATGAAATCAGTCATCAAATTCTCAAGCCTTGAAGGAGGCTTTTGATTCTGATTCTGATTTTGATTCTGATTCTGATTCCACTGGCCTTGGTTTGGGACAAACTGAGGCTGGAAACTCTGATTGGGCTGAAAGTTCTGGAAATTCTGAGGCGGCCTCTGCTGGATTTGAGGTTGGAAACCTGGATTCTGAAAATGTTGGCCCCTGTTCTGATTGAATCCCTGATTCTGCTGAGAGTTGAACTGCTGTTGTTGTGGCTTGTTCAAGAGATGTGAATTCAAGGCGTTGTTGTTTGAGTAAGACAAATTCGGGTGTCTATTTGGAAAAGCTCCTGCATAGTTACAGCTCTCAGCTGTGATTTGCTCGCATGTGTCAGTTGCATGAGCACCTTGACACAGTCCACAGATCACAGTTTGCTGTCCCTGCGCAGAACTTCCAACTCCTTGATTTACAGACAACGCTGCCACTTGCTCTTGAAGCTTTCAATGTCTGACTTCTCTACTGTACTCACAGCACATAAACCACGAGGGGGAGTGAGATTACCATCATCAGTCAGAACGGAACGGTTTACACTCATGGCTTCAATCTTTGCCCAGGCTTGGTCCATCGGTATGTAAAGCAAATGTTGACCACCAGCAGCATCGAGCATGGATTTCCATGCTGGGGTCAGACCACTGTAGAACTTTCTTAGCCTCTCCCAGTCATGGAAACCATGTTGAGGACACTTTCTGAGTAGGTTGAAGAATCTTTCCTTTGCATCATACAGGGACTCGTCTGGTTTCATTTTGAATTCCGCAATTTTGGAGCGGCATTCATCCACCTTGGACTCCGGGAAGTATTTTGCTAGGAAGTTTCTGATCACATCTTCCCATGTAGACTTCTGATTTACGGGCAGTGACTTGTACCATGTTCGTGCTCCGCTTGTCAGAGAGAAGGGAAATAGCCTTAGTCGAATAGTGTTTGCGGGTACATCACGATTTTTGATCGTGTCACACAATTCTAGGAAGGTTTGCAGGTGATCATGGGGGTCTTCATGGCTTGCTCCGGCAAATTGGTTGCTCTGGACTAGATTGATTAGGGCCGGTTTCAGTTCAAAGTTCCTAGCCAAGAATGGAGCTTGTTCAGGAATATTCAGATATGGCTCTAAAATCGGCTGCATGTAATCAGCAGCAGCAGCTGCTTGATGATTGTTCTCAGGCCCGCCTTGGTACTGCTGTGGGTAGTAGTTCTGAGGCATGAAGTAGTTCCTCGGATCATTGAAATCATTCGGATTCGGGGGATTCTGATGGGGGTTATGGTATTGCTGATTTTGCTGGTTTTGGAAATTTTGCTGATTTGGTTGGTTCTGGTTATTTGGTGGGTTTTGGTTTGGATTGGGAGGGGGTGCCTCGAAGTGCTGCTGTTCCATGTTTGGTGGGTTCCCACCTCCTTGTATGATCTGGGGAGGGGGATCATCCAATTCATCGTGATCAGCATCTTCGGGGTCTTCCTCAATGTTGTGGAGTGGGGGATTGGGTTGAATGATTGGTGGGATGTCAGGGTTTGCCATCTCGGAAATATCGCTGCTAGTGCTTGGCGAAAGTAGTGCCTGTCGTTCCCGTTCCCTTCTTCGTTTAGTCTCCGCCCTAAGACGTCGAGCTGTCTTTTCTATCTCTGAATTAAACGGGATCTCGGCTGGCGTCTGCTTCCTCCTTTGCATAGAACAACGGCTTCAATAATGACAGTACCTGTACAATCCTCAGGTTAGAAGTGGTTCTGAAGGTGAATATTTATAATTATATGTATAGGCTAATCTAGGAGCAATGAGGAATGTAATTCTCTAAACAAAACGGCGCTGCATCCTCCCCGGCAACGGCGCCATGAAACTTTTGACAATTTCCCACACGAGCATTTTCTAAAATATACCAGGTTAGATTTGTTAAAATAAAAGAGTTATGATTCACGGGAAAGGGTTTAGGGATATATCAAGATTATTAGTCTTTTTATTACTCAAGTGTGGTGCTTTGGTTTCGAATGGCGATGTGGTCCTCTCTGTCATGAAATGTTGACAAATTTCATGGCACAGCCGGGATAGGTTGACCTTCAGCCTGTCACACTGAGGATCCCCGGCATATATGCCATGATACTTCTCATCAATTCTTGCCATAAGATTTCCTGCCATGAAACTTTTGACAGATTCCCACTACATGAGTATTTTCCGAAAAATCATGATCCTGGTTTGGGTTTTATTTAATGAAACCAATTTATGATGGCGGGATTGTGATTAGGGATATATAGTAGTCATGTTTTTATTGCTCGTGTTTAAGAAACTGTGGCCCGAAAGCGCACGGTGTCAAAAATTGCAGTAATTTATAGTAAGACCGGATCGTTCACTGGAGGATGTGCGATAGATGCAGGGCCCACGTCGTTTTACTAGATTTTCCATTCGTATTGCTCAATGGGTTTGAAAAGTGATTAACATCTACTGACATGAATTTAAACTAGATTATGGAAGCAGTTAAATTACTCTACAAAGCGAGTAAGTCTATTCTAGAAAGCGGGTAAAAATTATTCTAGGAATGCGGTAAACATTATCTATGAAAGCAGAAAAATTACATTGTGCCAACCGTGAAGCTGATCACAATGTAGACAGAAGGGACAGGAAGAAAAGAATGAAGATTGGACAAGAGTGAGATAAAGCAATGCTAAACTTCCATTTTTATACACAAATCTTTGTTTGGGATAATTCTATCAGATAGCTAATTCTCATGCTCTCAACAATGCTTTCCCTTTAACAGACAGGTACTTACAATATGAGTTTACATGTTCTTAAGACCGCAAATTCTAAGATACCACAGATTTGTAACTGCCCTGGCCTGGGTGTGTTACTTCATCTGTGGTGGAAAACCAACACCCGACACATCATTTATTGAAATGCCAAGTACTACTATCATTCTCCCATGTCACACCCAAAGACTCTAATCAAGTTCTGAACTATCCCTTAACTGTCAATCCTAGTAGCAGTTACTCAACTCTCATTACAACCGAGTGACCTCTAATGAAAGCGGTTAAAAGAAAGCAGTAAAGAAGGCATTTAAAACCTATCACTCGGAGGTTTTGAAGATCTGACCCTGGTAGTAAAAGACAGCACCCAGTCAAGATGACTGGGTATGGATCAAGAATTCCCGGCTCTTGGTGAAATGCTCGCAGTGTTCACTTCCTTCCGGGTGATTATGAGATACAAACTAATGAAACGAACTAATGATTTAGTTTGTTCCGGATGCACTCACTCAGGACTCAAAAGTAGGCTTTGGCAGAAGAGGATAGCAGTTGAAAGAAAACTCAACCCTATCTTAGAAAGTAACCAAGGCCTGGATGATGTTCCTCTAAGATTATTTACTACACTGTATTTGAGTCCAAGTGGACCCCATCTCGGTGTAGCACTCAATCTTAGATTTCCAACAACCAGCAATTTTGGAAAATAATGGATTTGAAAATCATTCCCTATTAGGTACTAGACTCTCAGTTAAAACACAGACCCTTTCAGTCTAGATGAGACCTAATCGCTGAATCTGTTTCTAATTTCCCAAAGTACAACCCTTGACAGAATATGAATTAGTCATAACTGAGGAATTTATCCCTTACTCTGATCCGGATTTTATAAAGAGATTTTTGTTGGAAGTTTATTACACAATATCTGTTTAAGATCTAGACTTCTATTGTCCAAGGGAAGGATCCCAAAATAAGTACAGACCACAATAGTACATAATATTATCATGCATAAGGATATAGGGAAGTGTAAAATTAATTGACCCAAAATATAGTTGCGGGTCTAGACAGAGGGTGAAACACAGATATGAAGTGGTCAAGGGACCAAAGTAATGGCAGAATAATCAGGTGGACTGTAAACATCTACTGTCCAATTTCCCAATTACTCGGATGGAATGGATTTAGACAGCTTAGACCCTATAATGGTGGTGTCAATACCAGTTGGGTCTCCACTATCTGTGAATTTAGATAAAAACCTACATGCTTCCCTTCTATAATGATCGTCAGTTGGCACTGACTGATGCCAACTGACTCCCCTTACAGATTGGAATTTGGGTCTGGAGATTAAGATAAGAAAAATAAAACTGTATCTGGATGGGAGTCAGCCGAGCAGCTATTATAACCCCGGATGGGCGAACCGCCAAGGCTTCCACTGACATTCATCCAGATCATGCAAAATAACACTTAGTAATTAATACTCAGATTACGAGCTAGTTATCCATGAGGGAATACCCGCCAACATTAGTCTGATGTATTCTTTACTAATGGTTCCACACATCACGCAAAGACAAAATCAATAAGAAATAAAAGAAGATTCCTTGTATGAGAGACATTGGTTTCTCATGCAAGGTTGTGGATTGGGTCCACAATTGATGATCTTAAATAATCCTTCCTACCATAATTAATTACAGTCCGGATTATCTGTTTAAGCCATCAAGATTTTGTTTATAGAGGAGTATTTTACTGGCAATTGAACAAAGGTCCTTTAATCATAATTATTATTGATGTTTGATTATTGCTAATCTCAATCTTTAATCATTAATGGGTCAGGGGTTCAATTAATTAAGTGATGCAGATGGAGAATCAAAATTTGGGCAGCATAACACCCTATATTGCAATTCCAGCATGTTACACCTGAACCTGTGGGGTTATGATGTGAGTGTTGCAATATAATGTAGGAAGAGAATGAAGGTTGTTTGAGATTAAACAGAGAGAAGGGAACCTTTGTCGCGATGCATGGAAATTTTGTCGCGGAACGTGGTTCCGCGACAAAGTGTTCAAAGATTAAGGAACATGGCATAATTTTTCTGTCTCAGAATGAGATTTTGTCGCGGAACGTGGTTCCGCGACAAGGTGATTCCGCGACAAAAAGCCATGCAGACAAAATGCGAGAGTTTGGCTCCTTTGTCGCTATGCATGGAAGGTTTTGTCGCGGAACGTGGCTCCGCGACAAGGTGTCCGCGACAAAGGGTTTTAAATTATGGAGACAAGTGTCTTGAGACACCTTGGTCGCGGAGCAACCATTTTGTCGCGGAACGTGGTTCCGCGCCAAAAGGCGGTTGGCGCCCGAGGTGGTTCAGGACAAAAGTCAGAAAAAGCAGAAATGAACAGTGGCATGCAAACAGCGTGATCTCACCCTATTTCAGATCAAAAAGCTATTCTAAGCTAAAAACAAGCAAGAAACATTCAAAATAAGGAAGAGCATGCTTAAACAAAAATAAACAAGGCTGAGCAGAATATTAAAAATAAAGCAAGAGTCCTAATCTAGGGTTTGATCACACATTCACACAACATTATCCATAATATGCCAACAGTAAACATAAAAACAGCATAATGGGGGTCAAAAGACCCCAAAATGAAAAAGAAAGCATAAATCCATGGGGTGTGAGACCCATTTCATGATTTGGGACACAAATGGTGAATGTTTTCCCATATTATTGAAGGGGTGTTGTTAATACCCATGATTTGGGTATTACAAACCCTAAAAATAAGAGTTTAGAAACCAAAACATGGTGTAAAGTGGCTATCTAAATCACTGTGAACAGTAAAACACTAAACTAAGCTAAGCTAAGAACAAAAATTAAATAATACATGAAAATAAACCTAAACTAATCTACCTAAGGAAGAACTCCTAAGCTTGTCTTCAAGAGAGCTCAACAGAATTCCAATTTTTCCAACTATTCAACCCTTAGCTCATGGGAGACACCTCATATTTATAGAAGTGTAACCCTAAGCCCATGGGCCTTGATTCTAGCCCATTGTGTCTTAAGACATCACACACATCACAGCTTTGTCTCGGAGCATCAAGTTTGGTCGCGGAACACACTGTATGTGGCAATGCTTCTCGACTGGGTCTTGTGTCTCTAATTGGGTGTCTTGGTCGCGGAGTCATGCCTTTGTCGCGGAGCATGCCACCGCGACAAGGGTCATCGCGACAAAGGTCATGGCTGGTCTCCTCTTCATCTGAGCTGCTTGGTCGCGGAACCCTCCTTTGTCGCGGAACACTGCATCGCGCCAAAGGGCTTCCACGACAAAGGCCTTCCTGGGCCTGCTGGATTGGGCCAGATGGGCCGAAAATATTCTTTTTGTGGGCTTTTCTATCTTTTTCCCATCTTTTTGTTTACTTTTCTTTTTCTCATGTTTTTGGATTTTTCTAACATAAATATGTAATAAAAGTACATATTTATGTCTTTTTCACACCAGCTCAATATTTTTACAATTGTGCATAAATCAGTCCAATTCGACTGCTTTCTTACTTAATGTAAGACCGGAATGCGATCAAATGCCCGTTTAAGACACGGAAATGGATTGAAAATAATGGTCATTTCTGGCCATTATCAGTCCACAGCGCCGTTTGAATTCCAAGTTTCTCACATAAGTAATAAAAAGTGAAATATATACTTAAACCCCTTTCCCACGAATCATAACTCTTTTCATTTAATAAATTCAAACTTGGGATATTTTAGAAAAAGCTCGTGTTGACGAAATTGTCAAAAGTTTCAAAGCCCTGAAAGTGGTAGGAAATTCCGAGGAAGAAGAAGAAAAAGGCGGGGAAAATAAATCGTCCAAAATATTTCTATCCGGAAAAGGAGAAGAATGAATACTATCACTAAGGATCAGGAAAAGAAACAGCTGAAGAGGAAGGAAGAGCCGCCACCGAAGAAATAGGTAAGTCAACATCACCAGCGCCAGAAACATCAGGGATCGAGCTTGGCCTTAGGCCAACTAATGGTGCAGGAATGGTCGATGAAGCAGGAAGTATATCAGAGACAACGGCCGAAGTCTCATCAATGGGATCAAGGGCCGAATGAGAAATAGGAGAACGACGAGGCATATCATCTGGGCCAGACGAATGACCAGGCGACACAGAAGGGCTAGAGGGACCGGTAGGCGGATGAACCTGAGAAAGAAAGGGAAATAAGTATCAACAAAACAACAGCGAGTAACTTGAAACAATAAGGGGGAACCGCAAGAAAACCTGATCAGCTGACATAGCCGATCTAGTGAGAGGCGAACGAGTTGACCATCTTCGAGCCTTGGGGGTAGGTTCACCCTTTGTTTTTCATGAGCTCGGAGCAGCACGCTTTCGCTTCGAAGAAGCAGCAGGAGCGGATGAAGGGGGTGGGCGAGACATCGTCCAAGGTTCCTGCGAGATAAGGAAAAATGAGGGAAAAGTCTGAGAAAAACACATAGAGTATGAAATAGGAAATCGAAGAGACTTACTAAGCAAAGGAAGTAAAGGATCATCCTCCTGAGAAGAACAGGAGTAATCGGGGGCTGATTCAATAACAGAAAACATCATAATACTTGGGAAACCGCGGGAAACCAAAAGAGTCTGCAAATCAATCCCGAAATTGGCACAAGAAAGAACTTTTTCCCACCAATCGTCCAAGCGCTTTGTCGACAGACTAGGGCGGACATCGAATGAACGGACTTCAAAATTGCAAATGTGGAGAGCCCATGTTCGGCAAAGATGACGGCTCTCCTCTGGGCCGAATCCTTTAAAGGATTTACTAAACCGATTCGGGTCTCCACGGAGAGGAAGGACCATATCCTGAGCAAAACCGAATTGGCGGCTGACCAGATGAGGATTATAAACTTCAGAGATGATAGAATGATCAGGAGGAACAAACAGTGAGCAGTTGAAGATATGACGAGGAACAATACAAGCGTTCCAAACTTGAGCCAACGGCTTCGAGAGAGATGCACCGAACGGGGGAGCATTGATAGCCGAAACCCAACTTTTAGGAGAGCCAGAGTAAAGACAGCGAGAGAAGGAATCAAGGGGGGGGGTCTATTCATAAAGTAGTGGATCCATTGTTCGATACGCATGTCAGGAAAACGGACCCCAAGAAGGTCATTGCCCGAATGAGGAGTAGTATCAAAGGACTGAGGCTCAAAACCAGAGATATCTCTAAAATGCCAGGCGAGCCAAAGATGAAGAAACCAAGGAGGGTCGTGAGATCTGTTAGGATAACCATCAGCCCAACCACGTACCTAGGACGAAATACCAGCATACAAGTGGACTAAGAAGTAATCAGCAAGAGGCAAACGAGTATCATCCATAAGCGACTTGGCCAAAGGGTAAGTTTCAAGAATGACATTCTTGGCGGGAGCACACCAAAAGAATCGGTTAAGGAAATGCATCATAAAAGCCACGAGTTCCGACTTGAGAAGTTCAGACTTGGTACCACTATACCGAGTAATCCACAGGGCAAAAGTAAGCCCCGAAATATAGCCAGTAGTCTTCGTTGAGGGTTTTTCGGAACCAGTAACACCCAAAAAGGGTTTTCCGAGAGAAGGCAAATCGAGAAGAAGTTTAACATCTTCAATAGTCGGAGTCCTCATACCCCAAGGAAAGCAAAAACAGTTAATAGAAGAATTCCAGAAACAGATGAGGGCTTAATGTGCCGATATTCAAAGGGAAAGGGCTGAACACTCAGCTTAATCAAATGATTGATACCGGTGGACGACCAAATCAGTTCACAGTGAGGCCGTACCCGTGTACCAAGCAGTATGTTCAGGAGTCACAATAGGCCAAGTACTGAAGGTACTAAAAAGTTTAGCGGAGAAATGATCCGAAAACAAGGGAATCGTCTTTGAATCGCCAAAGAAAGTAGAAACAGAAGCGGCGGCTTCGACGGAAGTCGCCAAAGGCCCGAGAGTAGTGAAACCTTCATCAGCAAGACGAAGGGAAGTTTGATCGGCAAAAGAATCTTCAATATTCTTGATCTTAAGGGAAGAAGGCGAAAGAGTTGGTTGCGCCATCAAGAAAGGAGGAAGGGGATTACAAAGAGAATATAGAAATGCACAAGAATGAGAAGAAGAGGCGACGATTGAAAGATAAAAGAATCTGAAAAATATGAAGAGGCGTGACCGGATTCCAAGGAGGAGTTAACGCACGAAAAGAGGAGTGGGAGAGTTAGGTTTACTTGGGCTCCTTCCAGAGACGAAAAATCGCCCAAGTAAAGAGAGCATCTGTTGGGGCCACGAGAGTAGTGGGCCGCGAGAAAAAAGATTCGGCCATGTAAAATGGGCCAGAAGAAGAAGTATTTGCAGGAAAAGTAGACTCAAAATGGATTGGGGCGAGAGACAATGAATGGGCGATTGGGACTAAGTAGGAACCCAGACGAAATGAGAATCTCAAGAGTAAGAGATTTCGGCCGAAATGAAGTCAAGGCAGCCGATGAGGAAAGGGCGAAAGTCGACTCAAAGGAATCGGCCGGAGAGCGGTTACCAAAGCTCCGGCTATAAATAGGGGGTGCCATGCACATAATCAAGAGAGACCAATCCAACCCCAAAATTCCTTTATCAAATTTAATTCTTTGTATCTTTACTGCTTTCCTTTACAGTTTTTCCTAGACTCTAGCTTAGCTTGTAGCGGTTACTTTTCCAAGTCCACCGTTGTTTCTCAACAACCGGTAGTTTGGTTCTATTTTTCCGTGAATTCGCCGTTATTTCTCAACAACCGGTAGATTCTCCATTGTATCCAGTTTGCCATTATAATTCCAGTGAATATTCAGTCAAGTTTGGGCGTTATTAGTCAAGTTTAGGCGCATTATCGTAAATCCGGACCCGTAATCGGTTTGATCCTTTTTCCGATAGTCTCCCTTGAGAAGAAAAAAGTCATTGGCTCGACGCTAGCAAGCAGATCTATACAATTTATTTTTTTTGGGAGACAATTCTTTATCTTTAAATCATCTCAGAATTGAGAATTTAATAAGTATTCACCCACCGATCCTCCGTATCTCTCATTTTCCCTAAATATTGGGTGGCTATTGCCTATTGGACAATGTAATATCCTTCTTTGTTTTCTTTATTTATTATTTTTTCTTTTTGGCACTCCTTGAATGAATTTATGGAAAAGGAGTACTAGCACTTTTTATGCCGTTAAGAAAAGAAAATTGTGATATTTTTACATTGCCCTAAATTCACGCCATATGATTATAAATATATAATGATATAGTAATTATCTAGTTCATTTATTATTTATATTCAAATTTCTGTAGTTACTCTACATCTTGTTCTAGCATCTTTAAATCGAGACATGTGAATGAGAATTAATGGTAAATTTATTACGTGGCATTTGAAAAAATATACACCCAATACTGCTGTGCTGACTGAATAAAACGTGACGAGTCACATTTAAACTGAGTACAGTAAATAAATGGTTGATATGATTATGAGGTGGCTGTTAGTTGAATCCTTCACAGGGTCTGGAAATTAATCGTAGCAGACGTCTATATTTATACACACCACCAACTTTCTGGTTCAACAGATGTGTTCCTTAGGTTTAAAAGCTGCCAATTCCTTACAATTACTTCCTCCTAGTTGCTCCGTTCCTTAATAATTGACACGTTGAGAGTTTGTCACTGTTCATTGAATAACTTTGTTTCGACTTTTTAATACAATTATAAAAGATAAAATATAGTCAAGTGGGATCTGTTGGATTCGTCTAATCGCATAGATTCAGAATATCAAATTTTTATAATTTTTACTTGTATAGAATTTGAGTTATTAAGGATTCAAAATGTGTATTGGATTGCGTGATATAGGGATCCGTGGCAAATATTAAGGCACAGATGAAGTATTATTTTAATCCATAATCATGTACTTTTGTTCAACTATTTATATTGCATAAAAAAAATTATTTTGAAATGAGACATGACCCAATTGGTCATATTTCCTGTTTTCCAATTATAGATTGGGGTTCGATTCTCACCCGGATTCCTATCCATCATCTTTATCTCCCTTGTAATTTGTGTGGCTTGGACGGTGTTAATGTTTATGAAAGAAAAACACTATAACTTATTTTTTGTCTATTGATTTAATTTTTTTGGTCAATGTCTGGGTATATCTGTACCACATTGGACTATTTTTTTTTGATACCTGAATTTTGTCTAATGTAAGAAAATGTAGATCTCAATTATTCACAATTCGTAATTTTAATATTTGAATTTTTCAATATACTCCGAACTTAAATTTTGAAAACCTTTAGATGAACCCTTTTTTTTTGGAGGAGCCGAAGCCAATAATAAAAACAAAATAAAACAAGAAACAAAAAGGAAGGAAAAATAAACCTTTATTTGAAATGAAAGTATTTTTTAAAATTCAAAGAATAGATATCTTAGTTGGTTACGTTAAAGATTTGAGAGTTGGGAAATAAATGGATTCCCATTCCCAACTTTGGATTCCCTATTATATATGGAGAAATGGGGAGAATGAAATTTGTGGGTTCAATATACAATATGGATAAATATAAAAATATCCAAATAACTTTAAATTAAAAATATAAATAATGAAAATTGAATTAAATATATTAAAATAGTTAAATATAATTAATCATATAAATTGTTAAATTAAACGTAAATTAAAATATATGTATATATATAACTGAATAATGAAATTTAGTTATGTTAAATAAAATAAAATTATATTATATCTTATTAAAGTAAATATAAAAAGTAAAGTAAAACATATATAAAATAATATAAAAATATAAAATATTAAAATTTAACAGTAAATAAAAATATAAAATCAATTCATAATTTAAATAAATTAATATAAAATAATAATTAAATAAAACATATATGCAATATAACAAAAAAATAAATAAAATTATATTAATTTTTATTTAAATTGAAAAATTATAATTAAATATTTTTAAAAATATAATATTAAATAAAATTAATAAACTATAATTATATGATAATTAAATTATCTTAAAATAAATTATAATATATAAAAAATAGAAAATAAATATTAGTATATTATATTATATTAAATATAGAAAATTCAGTTGATTATTTGTTGAATTTCTATGTTGAATTTTCTGTCATACTCAAATAGAAACAAAAGTATCAATTCTCATTCCATGTGTTACCAAACAGGAGAATCGATTCTCTTTCTCTGACTCAATTCTCTTTCTTTGCAATTCCATTTTCTACCACCATTTCTCTGCAATTACATTCTCTTTACCAAATGTACCCTTAGAGTCTTTCACTTGAATGGGTAAGACTTAAGAGGACAAGGCGTAAGGTAAAATTCTTTTGCTAAATATGTAAAGATCAAAATATATACTTCCTCCGTCTCACTATTTTTGTTACGGACCCACCCAGCACGTATGCCGATACACATTTTTAACGGATAATAACTTAAATTGTATACAACGAAATGTTATAAAAAGTTAATTGTCTAAAACTACAAGATTAGACGAATCTAACAAGGTCTCACTTGACTATATTTTTTCTTACATAGCTATCATAAAAATTCGAATCAAAGTTAAACAGTGAATAGTGCCAAAAAATCATCTGTAACAAATATACTGAGACAGAGGTAGTATCTTCATTTGACCGCGTCTATTAGATGTAGATTTATTTTTTCAACATTTTTTTTAAAAAAATATGAAATTAATTTTAGACCCAAAAAGAATTAAATACTCCATCGTTCCACTAATTTTGTCTCACTTTCTTTTTTAACCCCGTACTATTACTATTGTCAAATTTTCTTTTATAGAAAAGTTTTACTTTATAAACATCAACTAATTACTTCACTTTTTCTCAATTTAAATAAATATAACATCAACTAATTATTCCATTTTAATATAATAACTCATTCTATTTAAAATAATGTATCCAAAAAAAGTTATACTTCCACCGTCTCACTATTTTTGTTACGGACCCACCCAGCACATATGTCGATACACATTTTTAACGGTTAATAACTTAAATTGTGTACAACGAAAAGTTATAAAAAGTTAATTGTCTAAAACTATATGATTAGACGAATCTAACAAGATCTCACTTGACTATATTTTTTCTTATATATCTATGATAAAAATTCGAATTAAAGTTAAACAATAAATAGTGCCAAAAAATCATCCGTAACAAATATACTGAGATCGAGTTGAAGGTAGTAAGAGGTTATAACCGGACGGAGGGAGTACTATAAAAGTAAATGCAAATAATACCTACAAATAATCGGAAGTCAGAGAGAAATTTTGTAGAAATGGAAAACACCATGTGTTTAAAATGGCGGAGGTCCCCACAGGGACAGGGACAGGGCAGTCCTCCCACTTTATAATTTATTACATACCCAAAGAAACCCTAAAATAGGGTGAAAACGGGACGGATACGGGCGGATAGTACTCATCCCGTATTCTATCTCATATTTTTTTATCGAATATGGAATCGGATACGAATAGGCCGGATACAAATACGAATTCGAATATTTCGGGAAACGGATACGAGACGGATTCGGATTTTAACTCGGATAATCTTATAATTACTAAAATTAATTTTTTTTTTATAATTTTAAGTGAAATCGGAATATACTACTATGTAAGCTAAACTAAATTTTTAAATTTTCCAAGATCATTAGTTATTTCGTTCAAAATATCTAAATAACATCACTACAAGATGTTACATACTACAGTTTTATGCAAAGAACCTAATGATGTAGTTGAGTTGATTGATATGATTTGATTTAATAAATTACATATGGCTTTCAAGCTTTTGATTATTTATACATATAGTATTACTTATTTATTTTATAGTTAATATACTATATTATATTATACATATAAAAATATATATAAATTTTCGGATATTCGGATAGAAAATACGGATAATATCCGCATTATACTCGGATTTTTCGGATACGGGCGGATATTTACAATCCCATATCCTGTCCCGTATCCGCCGGATATAAAAATTCGAATTCAGATTCGAATATAATCGAATACGGCGTCGGATCGGACGGATATTATCCGCCCCACTTTCACCCCTACCCTAAAATGCTACTCCGATATCACATTTATTTTGTATACGGTATTTTAGGTGGAATAAGTTATTATAATAAAGTAGAGTGAGTAGTCGATACGATATTTGTTTAAAGTATTAAAATTTTCTAATTAAAAAAATATAATAATTGAAATGGGATGAATCAAAATAAAAAATGAGATGCTCTTCCAAAAAAAATAGAAAATGAGATACATTTGAAATGAGAAAGAGAGAGTAGTAAATAGGGTTTAGGGTAAATACAGACAGTCAACAAGTGGCGATTCCTGCCTGTTCCCTTGCTTGCACTTGGCCTTGCTGCACTGCACCGCCTACTGTACCACTACCGCCTACACCCCCTTTTTCCCATTTTTTTAAACCCCCACATATTCCTCGTGCTTTTACTATTTTTCTCCGCCCCCTCCTTTTTTCTTTTTTGTTTATTTTACTAGTAGTATATTATTATTATAGTATATAAATTCATTCCACCACCGCTTGCTCCCCAATTTCATTCCCATTTTGAATTTGTTTCTTACTTGTTATGCGACCCTACTTAACGCGCTATATTCCTGTCTGCTTCCACCAGTTTTTTCCATTCAATCTGCCAGAATGACTTCCTCTGCAATGGCGGACTCCGGTAGGTTTTCCGGCGGCAGGTCTAATTTCTCGCAGACTTGCAGCCTTCTGAGCCGGTACTTGAAGGAGAAGGGCAGCTTTGGAGATATTAGCCTTGGATTTACTCCCAACTTGGAATCCAAAGGTGTGTTTCGATTTGTGTTTGTTATTGAATTCTCTTTGATTTTCTGTGTTAATTTTGGATCTGTTGTGCAGTTGCTCCGACTCAGACCCAGACCATGGATTTGTTGCCGATGATTGAGAAATCGGGGTCCTCCAAACCCGCCGATCTCAGGTAAATGAGGGGAAATTTCATTTGCACTAGAAATCTGGAATTAATTCATGCACGTGACAAAAATTCAGTTCTTGCCTGTGGAAAAAGTAAAAGGGAAATTTGATTTCTCTACTTTTTGCACTTCAATTGATGTTCGGCTTCAATTGTTGTGACAGTGGTGCGAAATTCAAGGCGGAAACCGCTCCGATGACGATTTTCTACGGCGGCAACGTCATCGTTTTCAACGATTTGCCGGCGCACAAGGCCAAGGAAATCATGATGTTGGCTAACAAGTCGGTCGTGGCTCCTCCACCGCCGGAATCTACCCCCAGCGTCCCCACTTTCGCCGCCCCGCCGCCCAATGATTCGGGTAAGTCGGTTATCGATAACTTCCTCCGTTCATTATATACACATATCGATTTTTAACCGCAGTTAATTGACCGTACTTCCATTTCCTTGTTCAGATTTACCTATTGCAAGGAAAAATTCCCTCACCCGCTTCCTGGAGAAAAGAAAGGATAGGTAAAACTCTCGATGCACTAAATCACCAGCTGTTTATGTTTCAATTCTTTGCTGAATTAAACTGATGATTGGAATCGGAATTGCATAGCAGGATCACAGCCAATGCTCCCTACGCCGCTCACAAGGCCGCCTCGCCGGCGGCGGTGCCGCTCAAGCCCGTGAAGGCCGAGCCATGGCTGGGGCTGTCTGCCAACTCTCCTCTTCAGATCCAGCGCCATTAATCGTCACAATTATTATGAATACAGTACTTATATTGCCTTCATTAATTAATTAATTAATCATCATCAGTGGTACCAAATAGTATAGCTTTGTTTAATTAGTACTATATCTATATATAATCTGCGATATCACATATTATGACTTTGATATGAAGGCATTTAAGCTTTGTCGCTACTACTAATTCAGATCCATTATGGATCTGCTAGTTAAAATATGGACACAATCTACCTATATGATTGATTGTATCACTACCCGATATATAGTTTTGAACCAATTTGGTGATGTATTATTATCATCGTATGTTTGTCACATGACAGTGGATTTTGCATATTCCATAATTTAGATTAATTAGTGTGTTTGCTTGTCAAATTGGTCCTTTGTTCACATTGTTCCTGTGAGGATGGCCAATTTGTTGACGAGTTCTTGCAACTGGGTTGATGTATAATTACATGTTTCCCCTCGTGGGTGCACTATAAATGTTCAATTTTTATTATTGTTACTTGTTTACCTTTGATTTGAGAGTGGAATTTCGTGGGATGGTAACAGTATTTGTTACAAGTTCACGCAAGAATGATTGCAGGGCTGAATAATGTGTGATTGCTTATTGTAGACGAGCAATCAAAGGCCACCGGAAAGTTAGGCCAAATGTTATCCAAAAAATTCAGCAATTCACCCATCATATCAAGAATAATTATTTAATACACTCCTACTACAGTGGTAGTGGTATACTGTAATTTTTATCTTGTATCCATCGATTTTTAAATGAATTATTATTATTGAAATATTGGAAATAAAAAAATGGGACATAGGGCGATATTCTTTTTGTATAAGAAGAAAAAGTGGGTGTCGTGTGGATAGGTTTGACTGTAAAGAGTTGAGGAAAGGGAAGAAGATGAACAACAACTCCACGTGACTGAAATTGAGTGTACTTTATTTGAAAGCAGAGAGCCACTAGGGCGACCAAATAAATGTGGTTCAAGTTTTCAAACTGCTCCCACACACTGTTAGGTCCTGTACTTGCCCTCTGGCCTCTGGGTCCATCATATGATTATTCTATTTGAGATAATCAATATTTCTAAATACATATTCAAAGTTCCAAACCTGTTATTTTATGGATATTCAATATTTGTATTTATTAAATACTTTTTGAAATTCAAATACGTGACCTTATTTAATTTTGGGATCTTTACCGTTACACTAATTTTATTTTAAGGTTAAGCCCTTTCTAAGTTTGAGAAAATTAAAGCGAACTAGATTTGCATCCTGAAAATACCCTTGATGTCTTCTCCGGTTCCACCCCTGACCCCCCCGCATCGGCTCCCCTGGGTGCTGGTGGCCGCTCTTCCCCGTTGTCGTTCCGTGATGTCGTGATGGCCGAAGAGTCGACTGAACCGGCTCCCTCCCCTCCTGTTGCTGAAGTTGTGCGTGATTATCTTAAGGAAAATCTTGTGACTATTGATTGTACAGGGGCATGCCGCCGTTGCCCGAGAATTCGATTTGATCAAGGGTTGATGCAAGAGTTGTTTGAGCCCTGGCGTGACACCCTTATTGTTAAGGTCCTTGGGACATCTGTTGGATTTCTTGCCCTTAAGGAGAGACTGAGTCGTTCCTGGAATCTTGGGGGCGAGTTTGCCTTGTTAGACGTGGGGTATGGATGCTATCTGGCAAAGTTTGAAGTGGCGGCCGATCGTGAGAAGGTACTTACTGGGGGTCCATGGTTTGTTTTTAATCATTGTCTGGCGGTGATGCGATGGTCGGAGGATTTTCATCCGGCCAAATCCAAGGTCAATACCATCCAAACTTGGGTTCGCTTCCCGGGACTTCGGCGGGCGTTTTACACGAAGAGCGCTTTGCGTGCAATTGGAGCCGCCTTAGGAACCGTTATTAAGGTGGACAAGCATACCTTGGGCATCTTCAGGGGTCGGTATGCTAGAGTTTGCATCGAACTCAATCTTGATGAACCGTTTCTTGGACAAGTAGAGATGGAGGGTGACGTGATTCAGGTTGCTTATGAGGGCTTACATTTGTTGTGCATGAGATGTGCCCGGTTTGGCCACCTCCAGGACAAGTGCCCCTCTGTGGAGAAGTCTTCTCCGATGCCTGCGCCGCCGGGAAAGGATGTTGGCCCGATGGCTGCTGATTCGGCGATTGGGACGTCTGATGCATTTGGAGATTTAGGGACAGATTTGGGAAACGCTAATAAGATACATGAAGATACGGTTTCTGAAGATTTAGGGGTGGGAGATTGGATGGTGGTTAAAAATAGAAACCATCGGCGACAAAACCCTAATAAGTTTATTTTCAAAAGTCAGAAGAGTTCTTCTACCATGGCTCCAGGGAAGTCGGCTGGAACCAAACCCACTGCTACGGGTTCTAAGGCGCTCCCCTCGGTTGACGCCAAAACCAACACCAAGGGCTCTACGGCCATCGTTCTACGAGGCACCAAAATCAATCCCTCGAGCTCGGTGGTCACGGCATCGACTGGCACCGCGTCTAAAGTCTCGAGCTCCATGGCCATCGTTCCGTTTGGCACCACATCCACTGCTCTGACCTCTTCGGCTGTTGTTCCGGTTTGTGGGGGGTCGTCAAAAACTTCAGGGGCTCAGCCTACGAAACCTTTGCATGGCGCGAAGCGTTCCAGGGTAGAAAGAAAGGCTCCACTTGTGAGCAATTCTACAGCTGTGGATGCGGATGAAGTTGCTAGATTATTTCCTGCGAAGTATCCACATCTGCTCAATGGGGGATCGACCATGGCTCCGTCTTTCTCCTCTGGCTTAGCTCATAGGTTGCAACCTGGGGATGTTGTTATGGGTGTGGAGTAGCCTATATAGCTGTACATAGCCTTATCTGGACAGTTTATTATGTTATAATTTAATGATTTTTCAATCCTCTCATGGAATGTGCGTGGTGCCATGAGAAGGAGTTCACAACGCCACATAGCGGATGTGCTTAACTCTCTTAAGCCGTCTATATTTTTGCTCATGGAACCGCAGGGTTTGTTTGATCGCGCTAAGGTTTTTCTTTATCGTATTGGGTATGATGTTGTTCATGTTGTTGAGAGTGTCGGTAAGGCAGGGGGTTTATGGATCCTTTGCCGCAATGGGACACCATTTACTTTCAGCATCTTGGCGTTGCACACGCGCGTCGTTACTATATCTGTTAATTGTGGAAGCGCTTCTTGGACTCTTTCAGCAGTTTACGCTAATCCTAATAGGAGTGGAAGGGATGCTGATTGGGCCCATATGCGTTCGCTATCTTCTATTGTTCACGGAGCTTGGCTTTCTATAGGGGATTGGAATGAGATTGCATTTCTTTCTGAGGCGGTGGGGATGCTCCCTTCTGGAAATCATTGTCAGAATTTTCGCGACATGCTTAGTGACTGTGGATTAAGCACTCTCCATACGGTTGGTGAGTTATTTACCTGGAAACGGAACAACTCTGGAGGACCTGTGGCTAGGAAAAGGCTCGATAGGGCAGTGGTTAATAATGCTTGGCTTGCTTCGTTTCCTAATGGTTTTGTGGAGGTTCTTACCCATCGTCATTCAGATCATAATGGCATCCTTCTTCGATTTTCACCTCGGGTGGATATTCCTTCAAACCGGCCTTTCAGATGGGAATACTCTTGGTCGACTCATCCCTATTATGAAGCCATAGTTGATACAGCTTGGAATTGGGATAATACTAGCCTCCATCATAGTCTGTCTCAAGTCCAGGAGTCTTCAATGTTCTTCAATAAGCATTCCTTTGGCAATATCATCCGACGGAAAAAAACGATTGCTTAAGCGGTTAGCTGGAGTGCGACGTTGCCTTCTTCGGGTGGATTCTGCTCAATGGCGTCTTCTTGAATCTAGACTTATGAATGAGCTGGATGATACTTTAAAGCAAGAGGAAATTTTGTGGTTTCAAAAGTCAAGAGATAAAAATATCAAACTTGGAGATAAGAATACACATTATTTTCATGCCCGGACTCGCATTTGTCGGCAGCGTGCGCGGGTGATTGGATTGGAAATTGATGGTCAGTGGACTACGGACGCCGATATGCTTAAGAACCATGAGGTGTCACACTTCAGTTGGTTATTTTCTCATACTATGTTGACAGCTCGGCCTGTGAGCTCACTGGTGGCGCTGCCGCCATTGGAAGATGTTTCTAGCCTCAACCTACCTCTTCAGCGTTCGGAAGTGGACACGGCTCTGAAGGAGATGCGTGGGTTGGCGGCCCTGGCCCCGATGGATTCTCGGCGATGTTCTATAAGGCTTACTGGCATATTGTTGGGAATTCCGTTTTTCAATTTGTTCGGAGTGCTTTTGTGGACGGTCGTTAGTGCTCTTGTGGACGGTCGTTTCGATCCTGCCATTGCCGCGTACTTTAATTTGCCTCGTCCCGAAGATTGAAGTTCCAAGGGAGATCCGGCATTTCCGGCCAATCAGTCTTTGCAACGTCAGCTATAAGATCCTCACAAAAGTCATTGTGAATCGCCTTCGGCCTCTGCTCCGAACCTTGATTGGCCCTTTCCAGTCGGCCTTCCTGCCTGGTCGTGGGACATCAGGTAACGCTGCCATCCTCCAAGAGACAGTAAATGCTTTCAGAAACAATCATAGAAGAGCAAAGGATTTCCTTCTTAAAGTGGACTTGGAGAAAGCCTATGATAACCTTTCATGGGATTTTCTTGAGGGATGCCTCCGTGAGATGCATCTTCCGGGGGCTTTGGTTACTACGATCATGTTTTGCGTACGATCACCCACTTATTCTCTGCTTTGGAATGGTTCGGCGCTACCCTCTTTCACTCCGGCAAAGGGACTTCGTCAAGGCGACCCGCTATCACCCTATTTATTCATATTGCCATGGAGAAGCTGTCTAGGTCCATCATCGCTGCAGTTGATGATGGCAAATGGCAGCCTATACACCTTTGTCGTAGAGCAGCTCCCTTATCTCATTTAGTTTTCGCGGATGATCTTCTCCTCTTTTCTAGAGCTTATGTGGAGAGTGCATCTTGTATTGATGATGTTCTGTCTAGTTTTGCCCTTCATGCAGGTCTTAAAATCAACAGTCAAAAGTCCGTGGCTTATGCGTCTTAGGCTGTCTCTGCAGCCTCGCTAATGAACTCTCTTCAATCCTAAATGTCCGTTTTACTGAGAACCTGGGTCGTTATCTAGGCTTTCCAGTCGTTCAGGGGCCTATCCGAGCTGAACATTTCCAGTTTCTTTTGGAACGCGTCCAAGCTCGCCTTGGTACATGGAAGCGCACGTTATTGAATAAGGCGGGAAGGATAACGTTGGCTAGAGCTGTGTTGGCTTCCATTCCTACCTATCTAATGCAATTGTTTTGGCTTCCGTCGTCTATGTGCTCGATGATTGATCGTATTATAAATGCTTTCATCTGGAAAGATTCACAAGGGCGAGGCCTTCACCTCGTTAGTTGGACCAAAGCTGCTCTTCCAAGGAGTATGGGAGGGGTGGGTATTCGGACGTCACGTGACATGAATGTGGCCATGCTAGGCAAGTTACTTGCTAACTTCCATCAACGGGCACAACAGCCTTGCGTCCAGTTACTAACGGCCAAGTATGGCCATGGGGTGGAGGCCATGCGTGCTCGGCCTGGGGCGTCACCTGTATTCCGGGCATTGGCGCGGGCCATGCCGTTATTGGCTGAGGGTTTTCGCTTATGCATTGGGTCGGGGGATACTAGTTTTTGGTTTTCCTCGTGGCTTAAAGGTGGCCCTATCGCTCCGCGGTTGCCTTTTGTACACATCTCGGACGTTGATCTCCGGATTAAGGATGGCTATATCAATGAGAGCTGGAGCTGGAACTCCCTGTATACGATATTTCCGGACTACATCAAACAGGAAATTATGGAATTTGGTGGCTTGGTTCTTCATCCATTGGCTAAGGATTCCTTACAATGGGCGGGCACCTCGTCAGGAGCGTACTCAACTCGAAGTGGCTATCTGTGGCTGTTGGAGAAACAAGGGCGCAGCAAGGCACCTCAGATTTCTTGGGTTTGGCGTGTTGCTGCAGCGGAGAAAGTGTGAGTTATGTTATGGCTTGCAGCTCACGAGGCACTTCCTACCAATCTTATGCGCTTCAGTCGACACTTGACGGCTTCCTCCGCTTGTGATGTTTGTGGCATGGAGGATGAATCTCTGTATCATCTTTTCTTCTCATGCCCACGGGAAGCAGCTGCATGGAGTCAATTGGGAGGTCTCGAGCTGCTTGGTAACTTACCTGTCTATGGCGAATTCGGTGCTTTCCTGCGGCAGCTCTCTCGTCCTTGGAAGGGCAAGCACTGGGCACTCTTATGGGGGATTTGGTGTACACGCAATGCTACTTGCTTTCGCGGGGAGTCCTCTTCACTACATGCTCTCATCCGGCGGGCGCAGACACTTGGGGAGGGGATTGATCATGTCTTCTCTTCACGGTTGCGGGTGGTGACGCCACGATTTGTTATTTAGCATCTTTGCTGCTGCACCAATGTAGCCTTGCATGTTGATGGTAGCTGTATTGGCAATCCGGGTCGCGCGGGGTTTGGTGATGTAGTTCGGGAAAGCAATGGCCAATGGATAGAGGGTTTTTTCAGGCTCCGTGGGTGTCACTTCAATTCTTGTTGCTGAGCTCCATGGCATATGGTGAGGATTGAAGTGTCTTCGTATGAAAGGAATTGAGGCGGCTTATTGCTACTCTGATTCCCTGGAAGCCCTTCGTTATCTCCGTATGGACATCCAGCCAGATCATAGTTTGTTTCCGCTGATTCGTAATATCTTGGATCTTATGGCTCAGTTGCCCGGGATACATTGGCATCACCTATTCTGAGAGGGTAATTTTGTTGCGGACGCCTTGGCAAAGCAAGGAGCTCATTCGGTGGAATTTTACACCACATGGGCATTCCCTCCCGATGATGTGAAGACGCTCGTTGCTAGAGATATATCGGGGGTTCGGATGCCTCGGCATTAGATCCCCTTGCCTGTGTTTTTGTTATTTTTTCGTTATCCCTCCCACCCCCTTCTGTAGATTTTTTAGCTTTCTTCTTAGCCGACACCTATGGGTGTCACTGTTTTACCTAAAAAAAAATACGTGACCCCCTATTCCTCCCTTTATCCCTTTGCAATTTGAGTGATATGAGATCCCACCATCATTTTTCTAGCTTCGGCTCCTTTAAAAAAAAAAAAAACTCTTTTCTTCAAGTTTTGCATTGACAATTTGAATTGTTCTCCAATTATCCTCTTGAAATGATAATTATGAAAAGCGAAGTAAAGTAAATAAAAAAATAATAAAATTTATGTTTAATGAGAGAATAAAGAATATATTGGCGTGGTGTGGAGAAGAAACACACACTCCATTCTGGTGGAGGGAGAAGAAACACATTACTTGGGTCGTCGTGGATTACCCCGTGTGTCGAAGGAGGTCTCCATGAGAAGAAACTACCGAATTAGTACTTATTAAGGGCCTGTTTGCTTTGACTTTTAAAAAAAATGAGAAGTCAGTCGAAAAAGAAGAATGAGATAGAAGGATAATTCAAAAGTAAAAGCAACCCAAATAATTGATTGGATTGAAATTATTAAAGTTGCTTTTCAAATGAAACATGTTTGGATGAATTATACGTAAAAGTACTTTTTATACATTAAAATTACTAAAATGGGCATAAATCTTATAATAATATTTAGTGTTGATTTTATTTTCTTATTAGATAGGGATATTTTTGTATTTTATTCCAAAATGATTTCTCCTTTTTCTAAAAGTAACCCCCTACTTACTTTTAAAAAAATGAGAATTTTAACTTTTACTTCTCCTTTTACTTTTTCAAAAAGGCAAAACAAACAGCAGAAAAAATTAAAAAATGACTTTTTGGTGAAGGAGAAGTCAAAAAGAAAAAAAAAAAAGGTAAAACAAACAGGCTCTAAAACTATAGGTAAGATATGAGGTTGATAATATAAATAGAAGTATAAATAATTATCTTAAAATTGGGAATAATGTCGTCAATTTATTTTTTTCACATAATTACATGATGTAAAGATTTTACCACTTGGGCTAAGTCATCATCCCCTAATCGCAACTAATTTGACATACAATTAAAGATTTTAAATATCATTATTGTAAGAGAGTAGAATTCATTTTTGGGTATTATCTAAGCGTAAAGCTTTTTGCTGGATAAAAATATTAATTATACACTAGTAAGCGAAACGTATATTTATCAGTTTATGTTATGTGCATTCACTATTTTTTGCTTTTATTTTTTATTTATTTTTTTTGTTTCTTACATTCTTTTATTCCAAAAAAAGAAATATTAAATTCAAGTTAGTGTGAGATTCTGACAGTTTAACCAAACGTCTCGAGTTCGAGTCCTTGTGTATGAAAAAATCTGCTTTTGAATAGAAACCTTTCAATATCTTCGTGATTCTTGAGGGATTAGTATTGGGTCAATGAGACCGGATGATATTTGGTATTCACCTAAAAAACCATTAAATTCATAACATATATGAAGTCATGGCTTGATGATTTTAATAATGCATTCGAATTTTGTTTCAACCAATGCTTTTTTCTTTTCTTAAATAATGGAAATACATGAATTTAGCAATATATCGATCGAATTTTGTTTCAACCAATGCTTTTTGGTTTTCTTAAATAATGGATAAATACATGAATTTAGCAATATATCGAAAGTAGTAGTATTACAATAATAGAAGATGTGGTGAGTATCAAAAATCAAATCACGTGTGAATTGGATGGAGATAAACAAAATTCCGGAGAAATTCTTCATACAGAAAACCGAAAGTGATATGTCACGACTTAGGACAAAATGTCACGCGGTTTGAAAAAAACTAAAACGCGGAGTTCGCTTTTGTGTTTATTTATTTATTTATTTATATCAATTTATTACTAGTACTAGACTACTACTAGCTAGTACTTCACCAAAAAAACATGTTATTAGGCCTTCACCAACGGCTAGGTATTTGGTGACATGGCATATCTTAAAAACTCAAAGTTGGGTTTTAATCCATTGTGAGAGGAGGTTTTTGGATGGGAGGGTAGCAATTTTACTACCGGGGTTTTTCACATATTTTGATGTGCATGGCAGACATTTTAATTTTTTTTTTTTTTATTTTGTTGGCAAATCGGAGATTGGCACTTCATTTTTCTTTTTTTTTTTTTTTTCATTTGTTGTGTGAGCATATTTTATGCACAATATTATACTCCCTCCGTTTTAAAAAAATTCTAACATTTCTGCATTTCACATTATCCAATGCATATTTTTAATGCTTAATATCTCAAAATTTGTAAAAGTGTAAATTGTAAAAATTTGATATTATAAAACTACGCGATTAGGCGAATCTAACAAGATCTCACTTGACTATGTTTTATCTTGTATAACTGTGTTAAAAATTTAAATGAAAGTTACTCAATGTATAGTAACAACTATGCAAATGTTACAATTATTTCTAAACGGAGGAAGTAAATATTAAATAATTAGAATAATTAAAATTATTTTATTATTTATTTGATCTACAAATTAAATTATTTTTATAATGAATAAATGAAAATATAAATGATATAATTAATAATAGTAAGTGGGTCCCCTAAATACCTACTTTTTAGGTATTATTGTTGGGGAAAGAGTTTTATTTATGGATAGAGGTATTTAAAGTTTGATGTGGCGATGATGTGGCTCCTAAATACCTGGAATTAAGGTATTATCATTGGAGAAGGGAGAAGGCCTTACTAGTGGTGTATTTATTTTTTGGAACATAAAGAACGGCTGCGAAGGGTAGTGAAGTTTACGGGTTTCACACGTTGTTCACTTTAACGGGTTAATCGGTCCATTTTTAATCAGTTTATCGAATTTTCATACTTTATCATTTTTTTTTTTTTCATATTAAACAAATTAGGACATGAGAAATGGAATATGGAGATACACGTGTCCAGTTTCTATTGCTCGAAGGATATTTACCTATAATCAGTTGTGACGGATTCAAAAAAAATAGTACTCCCTCACTCCTTTTTTTTTTTTTTAAATAACATGGATCTACATTTCACGCAATCAAATACACGTTTTTAATCCTCAATAATTTAAATTACATACAAGTAAAAATTATAAAAATTTGATATTCTTAATCTATGCGATTAGACGAATCTAACAAGATCCCACTTCACTATATTTTATCTTATATAATTATATTAAAAACTCGAATCAAAGTTACTCAATGAACAGTGACAAAATCTCCAATGCGTCACTTATAAAAGAACGGATGAAGTATCAAGGCACTAGGCAATAGAGTGCGCGTGTTGGGCTGGGCATCTACGAAATATATATAGTATGTTTGGGAGCGAACGGATTCTTTAGCAGAAAGCAAATTAGAAGAGCAGATTATCTAATAGTTTTCTCTTCGAATTCATTATTCGCTAGCTCCCAAACATCCCATAGTGATAGGACCGACGGAATAAGCAAATCGAACTCGACATAGAATCACGCAAGGTGGACTATTTTCGCCAATATATACTGATTAATATATGTGTTGCGATCATTTTTCACAAAATGCTGAAATAAACTCATGCTTAGTGATGTTTCTGGGAATTCAGAGACTCTAGTTAATATATGAAATAATGATCCCATATTAAATCTAAATAAATACTAATTAAATTTTATAAATAGAAAGATCGAGCGACAATGAGAGGGGGGACGATACTAATATTAGCTAGGTTTTTCCATTATGCTTAACTAAACCAAACAATTGTGAATTTTCTCAACAGTACTAGTTATGCCTTTTCTCTTTCCCTAACTAATTGATTTAAATTTGGAAAAAGAAAGCAACAATTATTACTACTCCCTCCGTCCCACTCCAATTGTCTTGTTACTGTTGGGCACGTGAATTAAGATAGAGTTGGTTTGTGAGTATATGGTGGGGTCCACATAGTTGTTGGAGAGAAAATTATTTCTATTTATAGAAATAAGACATTTGTAATGTGACATCCAAAAATAGTAAGTAGGACATTTGGAATGGGACGGAGGGAGTACAATTTTTTGGGGAAAACTAATGGTCTCCTTTTAAATTAACTGTAAACTTTGGAAAACGAAAAAATTTACCGAAAATTATACAAAAAAGACCGTTAATTAATAATTACAGTAAAAAATGGAAAAAAAATATCAAAAAATTAAAATAAATTTGAATCTCATCTTAACTCTGGTCTGGGCCCGGACAAGTGCACTGAGCCACCGCCCTTGGAACTTTTAAAAACATGAAGAGAATGAGCCAATTTAATGTCCAACTATAAATATATAGTATATCCTTCACATTTCTTCCGTGACCCAATAATTTCATTACCAAACTTGAAACCCATTTTCTGTGTTGAGTTTACCCACTCTTAGAATAAGCATTTTTACAATCTCTCTTACTATTATTATTTTGAGAATTTAGACGAGTTATTTGGATTTTTTTTTTTGAAAAAAAAAATACTCCCTCCGTTCCTTTTTAGTTGTCTTTTTAGAGATTGCAAAATGTTCCAAAAAAGTTGTCATTTTTAGGTAGTTATTGGTAGTTATGCTATGTTTTTACTATATTAAACTTCACTTTACATAAATGATATTTGTTGGACATTTATTAAGAATGAGTGTAGTTGAAGGGTAAAAATGTAAATTTATGAGTTAATTAATTCAAATCCTGATTATTGAAATTGAGCTGAAAGAGACAACTATTTAGGAACGGATGAGTAGTTTCTTGATTTGATTTGTATCGTACGTACAAAAAATTGTTTAACATTCAATCATTGATTTAACTTTTCATGCATTGTTTGGTGGTTAAATGTAAACAAATGAATAAAAATAAAATAACTCCAACTCAACAACAAACTAGTGAAATACAAAAGGCAGTTGACCTGAGTGGTATAAGGCTCTAAATATTTAAGTAAAATATCCCAGACCCAATATGGTTTGAAAATACCAGGTATTCACAAAAACCAAAACTAGTGAAATATCACCAAAATTTTATTTTATAGTACATATTTAAAACAAGGGAAATAAGACTTTTCAAACTTTTAGTTAATTAGGAGTGGAACTTTACCAAACCTTACACTATAAAATACACGCTATTTATTAAAATAATAAGTAGTAATAATAATAATAATAGATAGGGATCTGTTAGTTTTACGAATAATTATTAATTAATTAATTTAACCTTTAATGAAGGACACATTTTGTCCATTAAATTTTCCATAAAGTAATAATGTTGGGGATTGGGGTTGATGAAAAAATGAAATTGTTTTGATTATATAAGTTAAAGTGTTTACTTTGAGCTATTTTCAATTTTTAATGGTGTTTTACATTTGGTCATGGTGATAAATTGCAAACATTGATGTAAACTTTCATAAATTATTTATTTATTTTTAACTAAATAATTTTTTTTAGCCTCTAAAATTTCAAGAATAACAGGGATGAGGATTTGGCTGAGTGGTCAAGTCACTGACTTCCAATCTTATGGTTGTAGGTTCGATTCCCCATCCACCCACTATCTCTTCCATTTATTCCTTTATAGTTTGTGTTGTTTGAGCTCCTACACACATTTGCAGAGACTCGATTAAATATTTACCAAAAAAAAATTCAAGAATAACACGACACTAAAAATATAAAATATTCCTATTTAATTTTTTAAATGGGTAGTTCTATTTCAGAATCAATAAATTTCTTTATAGTGTTCTTGACACTATTTACCAGCGGCCTCCTCGTGTGGGTTTGTTGCGAATTGTGAGATGGAATCCTACCTTTTCTTGTGGAATTCTCATGCATGTTGATGGAAGCTCCATTGCTAATTCAGGTCCGGCAGGATTTGGAGGTGTGCTTCGTATGGGTAATGGCTAATGGATTGAAGGGTTTTCGGGATATGTTGGAGTGGCTTCGAATTTGGTGGCCGAGCTTCATGGGATTTGGCATGGGTGGTTGTGTTTGAGTCGAAAGGGGATTGTGGCAGCAACTTGCTCCTCGGACTCTCAAGAAGCTCTTCGCGTTGCTGCATGGTGACTTGCCAACTACTCACTCTTTGTATCCTTTGGTTCGTAATATTGAAGACTTGCTTGATCAGTTCCCAGGATATCATTGGGCTCACATTTTTTAGAGAGGGGAACTCAGTGGCGGACTTGTTGGCTAAGCGAGGGTCTAAATATTTGAAGGTCTTTACGACGTGGGCTTTCCCACCAGATGAGGCTCGTCCTTTAGTAGCTGCAGATTTGGCAGGGGTTTCTTACCCTCGTTATTAGTTGCTTCTTCTAGTTTTTGTTATGTCCCTCTACTTTTCCTTTTTTAGTTTTTCTTAAAAAAAATAATAATAAATTTCTTTATACATCCAAAATATTGTGTTTGGCCAATTTTACTCGACTGTATTTATAAATGTTCGAACCCATAACATTGTTTATATTACTAAAAACTTATAAAAAAAATAGAGATTTAATTTACATAATGAATTGATAAATTTTCATTTAAAAATATATAAATTAATAAAAATAATAGACTATACTATTTTATTTTATTTTATTTTAAAAAAAGATTGTACTACGATAAATAATTTATTCTCAAAGTATCAGTGAATACTGAATACTCCCTCCCAATTTTGTGAAATTGGTTTCCTAAGGAGCCAAGGCTCTAAATATCAAGGCCCATCAATATACTCAATTGGGCTTATGAGCCCCAAATAAATACTCCATCCGTTCTCCAATAAATGTAACATTTGGAAAATTGATATTATTCACAGACAAAATTTGACTTAAAATTTTATTATAGTTATACAAGTTAAAATATAGTCAAGTGTGATCTTGTTAGATTCGTCTCGTCGAGTAGTTTTTAAATATAGAACTTTTAGAATTTATACTTATACCGAAATTGAGTTATTAATAATTTAAAATGTACATTGAACTGCGTGCACTGTAGGTCCGTTTTAATTTTTAAAAAATGGAGGGAGTAATATAATACTCCCTCCATTTTTTTTAAATATTACGTTTTGATTTTTTTTACTGTTCATTGTAGCACTTTGACTTCTATTTTTGTTATAGTTATTGAATACACAATATAGCCAAGTGAGATCTTGTTGGATTCGTCTTATCTTATAGTTTTTAAATATCAAATTTTTAAAATTTTACTTGTACCGAATTTTAAGTTATTAATTATTAAAAATATACATTAGCATACGTGTAAATGTGAAAAAGAGAAGTGTGACATTTAAAAAAAATTGGAGGAGGTATAATAATAGGAAATCTAGGGCCCAAGCCCCATTAGAAAAAGTTTCAAAGCTTTTAGGCCCTGTAGGAAATTTTCTTACCCTTTACGCCCTATTTGCGTTTTGACTCATTAAAAAATACCCACACAATTGTTACTAATCACAGTTACTCATAATCCTACTAATTCAAAACTTAACAACAAAAGAGAGGAGTGTTGAGAGCGGGAGACATACGAACAACAAAGAGAAAGAAACCGAGAGGAAGAGCAACAAAGAGAAAGAAACTGAGTGGAGGAGCAAGAATCGTACGGTAGAGACAGAAACCAAGAGGAAGAAAAGAAGCGAACAACAACGCAATCTAGAGCTAGAAGAGTGGTAGGGATTCGTTATAATCCATTGGACAAATTTCTGAAAGAAACGCTCTAATTCCATAGAAATGGGCATTTGCAAGTTGTTGGAGGAAATTGTGGACCAAACCCTAGTGGAGGAACAAGAAGAAGAGGTATTGAGCACCGTAATTCCCACAATTAATGGCACCCAACAGAAAGCCCGAGCATTCCCAAGTGGCCGAGCCGGGTAATTTGAAAATTTCATTCATTTTCTACTTTTGTTGGTTCATGATTGAATTAGGTTAGGGCATGTGTTAAATTAGATTATGTGTAAGGTGTGATGTAATCGGTGGAATTGATTGTGCTTTTTCTTGCAATATACTGTTATTTGTAGAAGTTGTGTTGTGTGGGTAATAACTTGGGATGGCCGAATGAATACTGTTATGGTATTGAAAGTCTGTAAAGTTGATGATAAAGTGTTCGATGAAATGTTAGAATGAATCCTATGATGTTGTGTACGGGGTAGAATGCAATGTTATGCAATGTTAGGATGAGGATGTTAACGTGGATGGCAAATGATTATTTGAACCATTTTATATAGGTGCTACGAATGAGAGTAAAATGCAGGCACCCCGGTGCTCTGCAAAATGTCTAAGGGAGATTGTGGACGAGGTGGAAGTCCGATGGTCTCAAACACAAAGAGAAGCCATAGAGGCCACAGGGGAGAGTAGAAGAGGGAGAGACCAAGTGTTGGGCAACAAGGAAGAAGAGGCCGATCAAACCCTAGAGGATGAATTAACTGAATTCGACTGTAAAACTCCACTATTAGAAAATAATGTGACAAAAAGGAAGCCCAAGCAATCGGAAGAGGCCGAGAAAACCAATTCAGGTAATGTGAAATTTCAAAAATTTTTGTGGTTTTGTTGGTTGAAAAAGGTATTAGGGTAGTTATGTATTAGGTTTTATGTGAGAATGAAAACTTGTAATTCGAATTGATTTTTATGGGAATATAATAACTTGTCTTTCATTGGTAGAATTTGTGTGGAAAGTGTTGTTGATGAATACTTGTCAATTTATATTGCTCATAATGTATTCGATGAATGTCAAAATGGTATATTATAGTTTAAAAGCCTCAATTTTGAGGTACATTGTTGTTTTAATTGATGAACGTTACTGTTTGTAATATTTGGTTGTAGAATACAATAGTTTTGAATTGTGAGGAATAGTGTTTGACAATGGTGGTGAGAAAAAAATGAAATAATGTTGTGGTTTAAGTTAGTATGATGTTTAGAGTCAATATTGAATAATTGTTTCATTTGTTTATTAATAGGTGTCTCGAATGAGAAGAAAATGCAAGCTCCCTGTCTGTGCAAATATCTACGGCAGAAGGGAAAAAGAGAGAAAGAACGAAGGATCATAGAGGATTTCGAGCTTGAAGAACATGATTTGGAGCTTATCCCACATTTTCAACCAACAATGGCACCCAAGAAGAAGGCCGAGCTACTGATGGGTAAGTTTTAATTTGTTTAAAAAAATGGTGGGAACAACTAGATGTCTTGTTATTTTGGATGTGTTGTTGTATGAAATTCTGTATTTTGGATAGTTGTCTATGTGGATCGATGCAACAGATTGATGTTTGTGCTATTTACGATGTTGTGTAATTTGAATATTTTGTGTTTGGATATTCAATTGTGTATATGGATGTTGGTTAGTATTTGGACGTTGATTTGTGTATGTATTTTGATGTTTTTGTAAGTTGGTTTGGTTGGGTGAACTTTGGAATGTTATTTGTTGGTTAGAAATGTACATGAAATGTGGTAAAATGATATTACGCATCCTTGTAAATTTTTATGCCAAAACTGGTAAGAAGTATAAAAGAAATATGGTAAATAATAGATGAAATCATGAAAGCAGGGCAAAGGATGTTGGGATGGTTAGTGGGACGATCCTCAAATGCACATCAGGACCGTCCCATACATTTTGAAGTGGACAGAATATTTGGGACGGTCATGGGACGGTCCTCGGGACCGTCCCAGTAACCATCCCAATATATTGGTAAAGCACATACCAGCAACGTGGTAAACCATATTTCAGGAACTTGGTAAAACCATATGGTATATGTGGTAAAATATATTGGTATAGTGTGCTAAACATATCAAGAACTTTGGTAAATAATATACTGTATATGTGGTAAAGCACATAGAAATAAAGTGGTAAACCACACACCAATAACCTGGTAAACACAATAAGGTATTTGTGGTAAGTTCTATTGCTTGGACTTGGTAAATTTCATATTTATATGTGGTAAGCCTCGTATGCGTAATGTGGTAAAACTTGTAAGCATAAAAATGGTATGTGGTAGGTAAAAGGACATTTCAGGGACCGTATCCGGACCGTCCAAGAACAAAATCAAGAATCATAGACATAGGGACGGTGCTTGGACGGTATTAAAGAAACCGTCCTAGACACCCAGGGCCGTCCTGTGCATTCTGAGTGTACGAAGAACATGGTAAACTATAAACTAAAAACTTGGTAAAGCACAAACCTTAAACTTGATAAATCACAAACTTAAAACTTGGTAAAACACCATGTGGTATTTGTGGTATACGAAGAACATGGTAAACACCGTATGCTGTTTGTGCTAAACATCGTATGCTATTTGTGGTAAATCATATTATATTATATATTGTGCCAAACTACATTCTTGAAACTTGGTAAAGCACACACCTAAATCTTCATAAAGCATAAATTCAAAACTAGGTAAATCACGAACTTAAACTTGGTAAAACCACAAACTTATAACTTGGTAAAACACAAACTATAACTTGGTAAACCACAAACTAAAAACTTGATAAACCTCAAACTTCAAACTTGGTAAATCACAAGCTTAAAACTTGGTAAAATACAAACTCAAAACTTGGTAAATCACAAATAAAGAACTTGGTAAACGTATTTATGGTAAAAGTCGATACTTTCATGAGATGAGGAGGCTAGTGGACGCTTACAAAAGACCGTATATTTAACCGTCCACACCTCCCACACCACTTCAATGTAACGTTTACCAAATAGCTCCTTTATGCATTACCACACCTGGCAAGAAATATTTACCATCCTTACTTGTACAGCTTTACCACATGATTTAAGTTTTGGTTACCAAGTTCAGGATATTCACATTTGCATTACGATAGAGTGGTTTCAATAAAACCACGAGAAATAACTCTAACATGAGCTTACCACGAGGGAAGAAAGCTTAGAGAAAACATAAAAGATACGAACGTTGAATCTCGAATGTTATATGTAGTGAAACATATAACATGAGTCAGAAATAGAAACGAGTTCCAAGTGATGTTGACCTTCTAATTTAGAATGAACATCAAATCACCAATTTCACATCGTCATTTCGACAGTAAAATACAATTGGATGAAGATATTGATAAATAAATACATATTTGGAACTTATCAACGAGCACATGAATGATTCTCGTAATGAACGCAATGTGAGATGTGAATGTAAATGCTTCATTGGAGTATATACATACTTTTGGATTCATGGTAATTACAATTGGGATCACAATTTTAATGACATAAGATAATAGGACAATTCCACATTCACTTAAACATAATAATGACATCGGTTTTGAACCCTAAACCATTGAACGGATAAACTTACCACGTTCCCTTATGTGGTTTACCACGTTTAAGAAATTGTGTGGTAAGTAGTCGAACAATATTGTGGTAAATGTATCCAGACTTATGGTTTGCTATGCAGTATATATGTGGTAAACCACATCAAGAAACGTGGTAAGTTTACAAGTTGAGAATGTAGGGTTCAGAACCAATGTCATGTTTAGGCTTAAATGAATTATATATTGTCCTATTACCTCAATTCATTAAAATTGTGAGCATCTATGTACTTACCATTAATCCAAATGTTTATACATACTTAAAAGAAATATCTACGTTAACATCTCACATTGCATTATTTAAAGAATCATCTATATACTCATAATAAAGTTCCAAATGTATATTAAACTATTAATATCTTGATCCAATCGTATCTTACTATCGTAATAGAGACGTGGGATCGTAAATTTGAAGTCCATTCTTAATTAGAAGGTCAATGTCACTTCGATCTCGTTCGTATTTTTGCATATTCTTATATGTTTCACTAAATTCTCGTAAAGAGTTTGAACTCTTGTACACGACGTTTAATCCTAAGCTTATAGCGACGTGGTGTACTCTTGTTTCCAATGATTCCATTGATACTACTCTAACGTAACACAAAAGTCGATATTTTGAAATGTGGTAACCAGAACTATAAATATGTGGTAACCGATAAGGAATACAGATGGTAACAAATGCATAGCAATTGTAGTAACACGTAAACAAAGGTTGTGGTAAACGTCTACTTGAAATGGTAAGGAGATGAGGATGGTACATAGGACGGTCAGTGGGAAGCGTCCCGTATCCGTCATGAGCTCAATAAAGTGCTTTCACTAGTTAGACATTACAGGAGTGGTAACCCATTACCGTAGACAATGGTACATGAATAACAATGAACATAGTATCATATTTGACTGTACTGTGGTAAAGACGTAGGCATATATGTGGTAAAGAAAAATACTAAAATGTGATAAATATTAATGCTCTTATGTAATAACGAATAATACTAAGATATGATAAATGTTTATAAAATATGGTAAATGTTTATGCTCTTACCAAATGTAACATACCGAGCTTACCAAAAATCCTACATACCAAATTACCACAACCATGCAAAATGGATACCACATTCTTCGTAATTGTATTACCATGTCCACCATTTTTTGTTTACCAATCAAAATTACACATAAGGTTACCACTATATGGCTATGCAGTTTACCACCTTATGCCAACACTGATTACCAATATATGACATTGTTCTTACCACGTTCCCGAGCTGGATCTACCACATTCCACCGATGCCATTTACCATGCACAAGCAACATGCTTACCACGTGTTTTACCACATATACCATATGAAATTTACCAAGTTCTTGGTATATGATTTATCACTCGATTGGTGTGTGCTTAACCATAAATACCTTCTGGTGTTCACCAGGTTATTGGTATGTATTTTACCACTGTATTGGTATGTGCTTTACCACATATAACATATGGTATTTACCAAGTGCTTTGTATGTTGTTTAGCACACTATACAAATATGGGTTACCATAGATACCATGTGGAATTTACAAGTTCTTGTTGTATGGTTTACCATGCTGTCCTTATGTGTTTTACCACAAATACCACGATACAGCGGAAACGTCCACAGGACGGTCAGCGGGACGGTCTGTCCCATATACCTAGGACCGTTGACACCCTGACAGATCTCTTCGGACGGTTCATGCACGGACCGTCCAATTACTCTCAGGACCGTCCAATTCACTCTTATATTTTTGGTATGTGGTTTACCACGCTATACTAATATGATTTACTACAGATACTATATGGTATTTACCAAGGGTATGGTATGTGGTTTACCATGCTATTAGTATGTGCTTTACCACATAAATCATTTGTTCTTTACCATTGTATTGGTATATGCTTTACCACAAATACCATATGGTGTTTACCAAGTTCTTGGTATGTGGTTTACCATGCTACACCAATATGGTTTACCACATATATCATATGATATTTACCAAGTTCTTGTATACGGTTTACCATGCTATTTAACTAAAATGCTTTGTTTATCATTAACTATTAACTTTCCTTAATCCATGGGGCCTAAACTATAAGAATTTAAATAGTGGGGCTTTGACTCTAAGAAATATTTCTTCATGGGTCTGGGCCTTAGTTTTCCCCATAATAATTCATTAAGAAAGTAGGCCCAAACTAATTAAGGCCCAAAAAAGCAGTTGCAAGGAGGACGCAAAGGAGCGGATCACAGCCTTGAGGCGTGAAGATGAAAAGATGAGGGCGGGTGTACTTCCGGGCACACCAATCTTCCCATTTCATTTATCGTCCCTCTGCAGCTTGTTTTGTTCGCTCCCGAGTCTCCTCCCTCTCTAGAGGGTTCTTTTTTCTTTTCTTTTCTTTTTTCTTTCTTTTTTTCCCCTTTCTCCCTTTCAATTTTCTTATTTATAATTTATTTCTTGGGGGGTTTTTTTGGGTTTTTTTTTGTCCGATTGCCTTTGATTTTCGGTTTCTTGTTGGATTGTATTTTGGTATTGTTGGTTAGAATTTTGGAGGAAGATGCAACAGCAGCACAGATTGAAGCAGCAGCAAGCGCTGATGCAGCAATCTCTTTACCATCCGGGTCTCCTCGCTCCTCAGGTTTATTTTTATTTTTTGTTTTTTGTTTTGGTTTCACGTTAGGATTTTGAATTTGTGAATTATTTTATATTTGACGCATTGGATTCTTGGTTTTATGCTATTTTGTAAATTGTTTCGTGTTCTGCTACTTTTTGTTGAATGATTGGGTATGACATTGTTTAACTCCACATCAGTTGATTTATTCGAAGAACTGATTTTGAGATCATATTTTACTCCTATGAAATGCATTAATGAAATGATTCCCTGATAAACAACTGAAGCAATAAGGGTGATCAGGCTTATTAAGCTGTTAGGAGAGCGTTTTAGGGGGTTAAAATTCCTTTCTTTATGAGAAGAAGTTAATTCCTTGAAGTGCTAATTTTACATGTATGATAATTTTACTGTCATATATTTTTGTGGCTATACTGAGTTGCACACTGAATTTCTAAAATTTCTGTTCATAATGGGAGTGTTGTAAAATTGTTTTATCGTAGTTGCATATGTCTAGAACTGGGGTGGAATGATGTTATGTACTTTAGTTTTCTTGTGCGGGTTTGGCATTCATCTCTATCAATTATTTGCAATACATCCAGATACAAATATATCTATGCAGTTCTGGATGCAAATCTATATGGATTTCATCAAAAGGAGGTGTTGTAGTTTCCAGAATAGCTAACTTGGATTAAAGGCTTTTATTGATATTGTGCAAATTGGTCAGTTATGACCTTTTCATCCTCAATTTTTAACTCAAGGCATTTAGCCTGGAAACAAACTTTAGTGATTAAGTGACCACCAACTTCTCTAAATCTGTTTCATTTTTGTAGTTGCTACAACTGGCCCCACGTTCTAAAAGAGTGCTCTTCATCTTAAAGGTTGCTTATATATGCATATATGTAACTTGATTATTAGTTTGATGAAAGAACTCAAGTTACCTATCCAAAGTCCAATGCAGCTTGTGCCTTGTAAAACTTTTAGCTAGTGCGTAGAATATCAGATGCCTATAGGCTATAGGATTTCAGCAACATCTAAGAGGCTTCAGATTTGCATTCTCTGTGTGTCTGCCTATTTTGCCACATTTTGTTTGGGTGGGTTGGTGGGTGAAATATTGAGAAATGTTGAATGAGGAACATGAATAATCATCAAGTCTCATTTGAAGACCTACTGCAGTATTCAAATTCTACTGATGTACTTTTTGTAATTCCTTTTTATATTGAGAATTTGAGATCAGAAAGGTTATGAACTTTCCATTTACATTGCAGATAGAACCTATCTTGAGTGGAAATTTGCCACCTGGATTTGATTCAAGTACATGCCGCAGTGTGTGAGTTCCTTTTAAATATTGATCTTATCCTGTTACACTCTTTTTCCCTTTTGTTCTTCAATTTTGTTTGGAGTCCTAGTAATTCATATAGTCCTGCAGAATTCTTGTATTTGAACTTAAATTCAATGTTTAGTTGTGAGGAATTGCTTGAAATGGTTTTCACTACAATTAGTTTTGTCTTTTAAGATTATTGTTAATAACATACCTTTCCAGATAGAGAGATCTGGGTAGTACTGGTTCTGGTTCTGGGGAGTGAACATTAAGAGTATTTCTTATACGACTCTGCCAAACTTGTGAAGGAATTTATTTTTATTAACCTTTGGCAACATAACAAGTGTAACTCGTGTGCCACTTTATCAGAAACTAAAATTGTTAAATTGGCCTGTGTTGGATTCTCTCTAAATATAAAAGGGTTTTAGACTTCAACAGGGGATCAAAACCGTTCTAGAGGCTTACTGATATGAGCTCTCCAGTAGGATGTTTAGTACACTTGGCTTTTCTCTTTTGTCCTCCCACTTTTATTGTCTCTCTTCCTGCTATCAAAATTTGTTTCTGTTGATATAGAAGTTGTTCTTACGTAATGCAGGTATGTTGGAAATATTCATCCACAAGTCACTGAACCTCTTCTTCAAGAGGTTTTTGCTAGCACTGGTCCTCTTGAAGGTTGTAAGCTCCTCCGAAAAGATAAGGTACTATTGTTGCCCTTCCCCCCACCAACGCGCGCCCCCCACACCCCCCAACCCCACCCCCCCCCAAAAAAAAAAAAGAAAGTAGAAAAAGAAAAAAAGAAAAACCACCAACAAATACACAGTATTACACACACAAAACTAGTTTCTTAAGTGAACTATTTGACTTGTATATGGTGGGAGACCACCTCAAATTATCGTGAGGTGTAGAAGCTGAATGCTGTTTGAATCTGTCATGTAATTTAATGAAGATTGTTCTCAGTGATATTCTTGAATGTTATATTCAATAGCATATTTTGAGATACTCTTTAAACATCCATCCAGATTGTAGTAATTCTTAGTGAAGTAATTGATAGCTGTCGTCTAGCTACAAAAATAAATAATTCTACTCGTATGAAAATAAAATAAATAATGATGAGTAGAGTCGTCTCCTCAGGGATCCAAACGAAATATTAATTGTGATTGACCACAATAATAAAATGGGGGATTTTGATTTTAACTAATGCTAAGAAAATCAAATAAAATAAATAGAAATAAAATTTAAATAAGCAGGGAATGACAAGAGACACTGGAAAATTTATCAAATGATGAGAAATACCTAGCTTAGGACTTGAACTTGCCGGATTGGAATTGGATTTATTGTTGATCATTGACAAATATTTCCTTAGCCTATTAAATAAATTAGTTATAGTCACTCGGCGACCGCTCCGTGACCCAACTTTTCCTTACTTAATCGGTGAACAAGGCACGACCGTCATTCACTTCCCTAATCGAATTAAGATCCTAGGTACGACCATAGAAGTACTTATCCGATTGCATTAAATTCTAGAAAAGCCTAATTCAAATGGATTAGTCTACCTATGCGGTGATATCTCAAATGATTCCATGATTCCCTAGAGCTTTAATTCTCTAGTTGTTACTCAATTAGATTAAAGTGCAATTACACGGACACCAATCTAATTATAACGGTAAAACTCCTAAGCCAATCAACTATATGCGCATCATAATCAATCAACATAAGAATTACTATCGTGAAAATAGAAATCATAGAAATACTTAATAGTTAAAGGAAATTAAACATTCAAAACATATCAAGCCTCACAACGGCAATCCAATCCCAACACGGGGTCCAATCCTAAGCTAGATAAAAGAAAACTACTCACTAGTCATGAAAACAAGAACAAAACATAAAATAAGAATCATCCAAACACTATGTCAATAGGAAGAATGAACTTCAATGAATCTTCAAGCTCTCTAGCCTCTCGTGTCTTCTCCAGCAACCAAGTTGAGCTCTCCAGTAATCGAATCTCCCTTCAAACAACAGCAACAAGATGTATATATCTATCTCCAAACCCTCCAATTCGTCCACAGCAACACAAGGAAGAGAGAAGCAAGAAATCAATCAAATAGTCCAAGTTCCCTTCTTTAAAAATATGTTTTCTTCTTTACAAATCCTTGCTCTCTCTTTTGGAAATAAGTTTCCACCCTCAAGATGCTTTCCATGATCCCAAAATATCTTGTATTCAGCCTCTAAATCTGTCCTCATCATCATCCAAGTCGCCTAGACACATAAGCATCCAAGTTGAAAACACCTCAGCAACCACATATGCACAACAGAACTGACCACTGCTCTTGTGTATGGGCATAGACATGTAGCTTCTTCACTTTTGGTCACCAATTTATTGTTTTCCAAGCCAAATTCCATTTCCACTCACTTTTATACCTGAAATGCAAAACACTCCAATAAGACACCAAAATGGATCAATACTCATCAATCAACCATATGGAAACATATAAAATGTATGCACAAAATGATGAATATCAGTAATCAATTAATACAAGGCCTCATCATCTCCAACCTATATGAGTCTTAGTATCCAAGGATGCATCACTTTCTTTTCTTAGCTAAATTACCCTGCTTTTGAATAGAAATGCTCAAGGGTGCCATATTATTTGATCCATTCGTGCATACAGTAACTTGTTGATGTTTTCAGATTTTCCATTTACAGACCTCTATAGCTCCAGTTGTTTTATTTGGTGTAAGAAAGTTTTCGCCTTTTTACATATCTGTTTGTAAGATACAGCTCCGAAAACAATTTTTTCTCATAGATGAGATGTGCATATATATGTATGTATATATATTAGTATGCATTAAATAGGTATATATGAGTTCTTTATAATATTTATGCCCTAAAAATAGTGTCGAACTGTCGCCTCACATTAGAGTACTTTTTCTGCAGTCATCCTATGGCTTTGTTGATTACTTTGATCGCCAATCAGCTGCCCTTGCCATTGTAACTCTGAATGGGAGGCATTTGTAAGTAGAAATTGTGGTTAGCTGTTACCATAGTGAGTGCTTTCATTTTCATTTTCTTGTATTAATTAATTCAGGTTTGGACAGCCAATAAAAGTTAATTGGGCATATGCTAGTGCACAAAGAGAGGACACTACAAGTACATTACCTTTCATTATCTACTTGTGGTCTATTGTCAACAAGTTATGGCTTTAATTTCAATAATTTGTGCTTTGCTTCAACTCTTCGCTGCACAGACCACTTCAATATTTTTGTTGGTGATTTGAGCCCCGAGGTTACAGATGCTACCTTATTTGCTTGCTTCTCTGGCTATCCTACGATTTCGTGAGTCTAATAGTACTTGATTTTACTTGATAATTTTTGACCTTTTTTCTGAATTCACTATTTTTTAGTGTCCCACCGTTTGTTTAGCAAGTATGTTGAAGATTCTTAACATGTCTATGCTCACTGATGTAGAGATGCAAGGGTTATGTGGGATCAGAAGACTGGCCGTTCAAGGGGTTTTGGGTTTGTTTCTTTTCGCAATCAACAAGTATGCTATGCATAAGATTTTATTATTAATTAATTTCCCATTTATTTCTGAACACATTGTAATATTGTATGATTATGTATTTTTTTTCCAGGAGGCTCAAAATGCAATAAACGATTTGAATGGTAGGAGTTTTCACTTTTTTTAGTTTTCTTTCTATTTCATGGTATTAATCAGTGGATGGGTGGTTATAAGTTATATCCTGCTCTTTTATCCTGCTTATTCCGAAATATTTGAATTCGTATTTGTATCCGGCCTATTTATATTCGGAAAAAAATATGGGATAGGATACGGGGAAGAGTACTATCCGCCCGTATCTGTCCAGCTTTCACCCCTACTTATAGAGCCATGTGGACCCCAACATTAAACTGCATAATTTCCATGAATTGGCTCTAGAATAAATCATCTATGTGGTGGACTTACCTTTAGTGCCAGTGATAATTTGTGTACTCTGCTTCAAATGGCGTCGATAATGTATTAGGCCTGATGTAATTTTCCTTTGAAATTCCAGGGAAATGGCTTGGAAGTAGACAAATTCGCTGCAACTGGGCCACAAAAGGTGCAGGTCTAGGTGATGAGCAGCAGGCTTCTGATTCAAAAACTGTTGTGGAACTAACAAATGGAGCATCAGGTTAGTTTATTTTAATAAGACGTCATCTATACAGATCAATTTCCTTCTGATTTTTTGTCTTACTGCTACTAGATATATCTGTACATCCCTATTTCAGACATTAGTGATAATAGTGGAAGTCTCTAACAGTAACTGAAATATTGTATTTTGGAATTTACTATAGTTTGTCATTTATTTACATATCAAATCCCCGTCGGAAAATTGTGAGTTGTGTATGTTTTGATAAATATGAAGTTATTGGAGCACTTGTCATACAGGGTTTACCTTTTTGCACTGGATTATACATCTCATCTTTCTGCATTCTTCTGCCCACAACGTTTTGTGCAGGAGATGGTCAAGAGAAGAGAAATGAAGAGGCTCCAGAAAATAATCCACAGTATACCACTGTGTATGTTGGCAATCTTGGCCCTGAAGTAAGTACCTGTCTTGACCTGCCAAATCTTGTGTAATACCACCTCATTAAGATGAGCTTATATGCTATACTGCTTATCAGTTTACATTCTTCACTTCAGAATAACCTCCAGTTTCCTTTAAACAATAAATGGTTTTAGTCTAATTTAACCTTCAAAGTTCTGTTTGAAATGCATAATTTTGTTTTGTTCATGTGCATATAACCTTGATTGTATTTCAGGTCACATCAATTGATCTCCATCGCCTTTTCCACGCTCTTGGGGTTGGTTCAATTGAGGATGTTCGCGTTCAAAGAGAGAAAGGTTTTGGGTTTGTTAGGTACAGCAACCACACTGAAGCTGCACGTGCGATCCAGATGGGAAATGCTCGCATTCTTTTTGGCAAACCAATCAAGGTACATTTGCCATAAATTTTATTCTATGTTTACTCTGCCTAGTTCAAGTAAATTTTGGCTTTGTTGCATGGTATGTATTTTCAAACGAATCATGTTGCCTGCACAAATACTCAAACCTATTTTTATCTTCAAGTTTCTTAGTTGATGAATTTATTTTTCTCCTGAGCTGCATCTAACTGTCTGTACACCCATATCATAGTAACGCAAAAGAGTAACAAAACCCTTATATAAAACGCAGAAGCACATTTGACCATATTTTTCTTCTTGTGATCTGTAACTAACTTTTACCTTTTAACTTGCTCATGAACAGATTCATGTATCATCTTTCAATTGTGGGCAAGATATTTGTTGGTTCGTAAATGAGTTAGTTAGCGGCTTATCACTATATTATTGAGTGTATGTTTGGAGGATCACATCTCAGTTCTGTCCACCTTCTAGGACTGTCTGTCAATAACTTCTGATTCTACTCTTCTTTCAGATTATGGTTGTAAAATAAATCTATGTTCTCTGAGTAACCTGATCATGTAAGTTTTGGGTTTTGGATTCAATAGTATATTGCTCTCTCCATGAGGTCTAGTTTTAATGGTTTTATAGGTTGAATATATGAAAGTTTCTCCAAACCGTTCCTACTAAAATGGGCATCGAGCATGATATCTAACTGCAATTTCTTCTATAAATCAGATAATTATCTACAAAAATGGCCTGCCCAGTTTTGTTGATAAATAGTTCTTAATTGATTAATGAAATGGATAGCTCTGGCCCTGTTCTTGTTATTTTTAGGATTATATATATGATTTTGAGGATTTTTAAGCCAAAGTTACTGGTTGCTATATAATAATATAACCTAACGAAGTAGGACTTCTTTTGATATACATTAGCATAAATAATCTCACTGGATTTATATCTGCTCTGTCTCTCTTGCTGTTTATTTATTTTTGAGGCAGCGGTGCTTGCCCAACTGACATTTTATTCTGTTATCCTGAATTTATGTCAAGTACATTATAACCCTTGTTTTTATTTGTTGCGCTTTCTGTGCGTCATTGTAGTATATTTGGTTATGTTTCGATGGAGGGACTTGGTAGGGATTTAAAAACCCATAATCATAAATCCTTCCACATTTTTAGATTAATGGAAGGATTTAAGAAGGAATTCAAATCCCCACCCTTAATTTTCCACTAAACTTAGGTGGATTCCAAATTACTCATAAAGTAAGGATTTCAAATCATTTTCCCAATCCTCCTCCAAATCCAAATCCAAATCCATCCATCCAAACGCAACCTAGGTTATGTTTGGAGGTATGCATTTGGGAGGAGATTTAAATCCATAATAACCAATTTTTTCACTTGTTTGGATTAATGGGAGGATTTATGAATGGATTTCAAATCCCCACCCTAATTTTTTCACTAAAGTTAGGTGGATTTCAAATCATCCTCCAAATCCAAATCTAAATCCAAATCCATAGATTCAAACCCGACCTAATATTTGCTTCATATGGACATATTGTGGCGAAAACTTTTACAATGGTTTGAACATGTGTACAGAATACTCCCTACAATGGATAGAATGTAGAAACCTGTTGATTTATATTGAAAGAGGATGTTGATACACTTGGAAAAAATTGGGATGACAATGTAAAATTTTGGATCCATTTAAGTAGACCGGAAGTGATGAGATGATTTGGTTCATGTATCATGATATTTGATCTGTTTCTCTAACATAATGGTGTGTTCCTATCTGTGTATGTTTGTGGTGATTATTCTAGGCTGTGCAGATGTATTTGATGTCCTAATCCCGATAATGAATGTGTGTTCATCTGTAGTGTTCGTGGGGTAGCAAGCCCACTCCACCTGGAACAAGTTCAACTCCTCTTCCTCCACCAGCTGCAGCGCTTATGCCTGGTGGTTTTACTGCTGCTGATCTTGCTGCATATGAACGGCAACTAACTTTGAGCAAAATGGGCACTGCTCAAGCCCTGATGAGTTTACAAGGCCAGCGTCTTGGTCCTGCCAGTCAACCAATATATGATGGTGGATATCCGGGCATCACCACAACCCAGCCCCCGGTGTATTACCACCAGTAATATATAGAAACCACCCTCTTTGTGTTCTGTGCAAAGGTATGCAAGTTTTAAACAGTTGCGCTTGCTTGTTTCTCAGTATGTATGGATTGTCTCTTAATTTTTAAGATGACCCATGTTATACTTGCAGCATGCTTCAACACATGTAGCTAAATTTGTATTTTAGCCCTTTGCGGTAGGATGATGTATGATGAAACCTGAATTGGCTTGTGGCTTCTTGTTCTTTTACTATGGACATCATTTGCCCTTTTCTAGTTTAATTCCCCTCTCATTTTCCGGTAGTTGGAAATGTATTTCATTAGTTCTACTTGGAGCTAGCGATCTGTTAATATTATTACCTGGGACATTGCATCAGAGCTATATGTTAAACAATTATTGAAAGCTATTAAATAAATCGAGTAGATGTTCATCATTTCTTTTTATACATATTTAACAATTACTATTATTTAAGAAAAACAACGTGTGTGGATCTTCATTCATATAAAACTTCTATTTTCACATTTAAACAATTATCAACCTTTTTTTTTTTTTTTTTTTTTTTTTTTTTTTTTTTTTTTACTTTCTAAACAAGTCTTGGTCTTGGACTCTTGGGCCAAATCAAACATTTTACATATCCTCCCCAAAAAAAGGGGCAAATTAGAGTAAAGGACCTATTAGAATTAGTTTGTTTTTAAAAAGACCCATTGTAAAAAACTTACAAAAAAGGACCCATTTAAGTTTTGACTTTAAAATATTACCCCACACAACTTCCAAATAATTTTATCTTTAAGTATGAGACACAATCTACAACTTGACCAAAAACTCCATTTACTTTGCAAACCCACTAAAATAATTAACTTATAAAAAATGAATCAAGAAAAAATAAATTCATTAATATACGAATATGAAATATATTTACAAACTATGGAAGAAAGAATTGAAAATTGGAATGACATTGTTTATACTATACTCATATTTTTAACTGAATATAATCAAAAGGTATATCCCTATTCGGAAGAAAAAAAATTTTTGGGACAGAATAATTTTACTCAGAATAGGAAGATAGTGAAAATTATGATGAAGAACCACCAGACAATTTAAGTAATTATGGTAATATTATTTTTCTGATTAAATACAACCAGTAACACAACAAAATTAATTAAAATATTTTTATATTCAACCACTTTTGCAATTTGGTATCAGAGCCCAGAACGATTAATCTGGACATGATTAACCATAATAATAATGATCATATATTAAACTATCATATGCCAAGATTAAGATTAGATACTTCAGAACAACTATACCCAGAATATATTCCAATAGCAAGATATCCTTTAGATGAAAAATCAAGAAATAGATTATCCACTAAGTATGATTAATCCACTCGATACTAAAAACTATATAATAAATAGAAATGATGAATATGCACAAAATAACACCGATAGCTTGATGATACAAACAATAATTGAAAGAGCATTTCTAAATAGAATAAGAGGATTAGAACCACAAATAAGACCACTTACAAAAATAAGAACCACACCCACATTTAATCCTGATCATGAAATAAGTCAAAGAGAAATAGAAAATATGGATCAACAAACAGAAGAAAGAAAAACATACATAGACAGAAGAAGAAGATTAAATAGATTGCAAAACGATGAAAAATTTGGAATAAGACTAGGAAATATAGGAAAAAGATTACTTTGGATAGGAAACTATATAATCGAAACGGAAGAATATAATGGTAATTTAATACAAACTATATCAAAAAGAGATGAAGAACAAGAGTTATTATCACAAGTCAAATTAACTATAATCAACAATGAAATTACAACTTACAGAATGTTTCCAGGATATATAATACACAACACCATGTTTACTAGAGCACCTTCACCCGAATTTTCAGATAAAGAATCAAATTATAGTGAAGACTAATAAGATGCCAGGAATAAAGTTAGAAAATGAAACATTAGAAAGACTGACTAATAAAATTCATGAAATAGAAAGTCAACCACAAGATATAAGTACCATAATAATGAAACAAAAATTATTAAGAATAAAATTCAAGATTTCTAAAATGATAGATGAAAGAGAAGCATATTTAATTATACAAAAACATATAGATCCAGAAAAAGAAGAATCGGAGTTAATAAAATAATGGTATTTAAATGAATTAGAAATAATAGAAATAGAAGAATTAGAAAGGAAAACTGAAATAGATGAAGTAAACGACTTCATTAAAAACATAAGAAATATTAGAAGATGAGTTATCTAGAAGATTTAGAAACAATAAAAGATGGAATTGAACTGATAAAAGAACTAATGATAAGTCTAGATACAAGACTCTACAATATCGAAAGATACATAGATAAAACAATAATTAAAACTCCACAAAAGCAAGCAGAATTAGAAAAGTCACTCCCATTACCGAAATGGGAGAAGACACCAGAACCAGGAAGTCTCGATCATAGAGTAATGATGAAAGAAATAGAAAAACTAAACAAACAAAACAAAATTAGAATCCTGATAGACAAAGTAGAAAAATTAAAAAAGATAAATGAAGAACTAAAGGAAGATAAATTAGAAAGTAGAGAAGATAAAGAAGAAATAGAATGAATACAAGTATAGAAGACTTAATAAATGAATTAAGTAGTGATTTAGAACGACTAAATTTAGAACCAATATATACAGGAACATTTTCAGAAACAGAATTAGAAACTAATGAAAGAGATTTGGAAGAACAACATAAAGTCTTTATGAATAATCATAGATTATATTTACCACCATCAGAAGTAGTTGGAGAAAGTAGCACTACCTTGCCAAGAGAAGGTGTAACAGGAACTATACCAATGGAAGTAGATCAAACTACAAATAGACAAAATGTAGACAATTATCAGAGTAGATTACAAAATTTACCTTCAAGAAATTTTCCAATAAGAAAAACAACCTCTAAAAAAGAAATTTGGAAATACAATGAAGATTTTGAGTTAAAAGAAACAAGAATAGGAAATGTGAGACCAGGAGATGCAATATTCCTAAACCTGGATTGTCTTAAACATCCAAGTCTAGAACTAGAAAATGGAAACAGATAATAAGAATACATTTAATGTCAGAAGAAAGTACGTCAAGAGCAAAAACATTAAAAATATGGAATCTAGTCCAAGGAAATGTGGCACAATTCCTTGCAGGAATTTCCTCAAATACAAAACAAACTTATATGAATACAATTACTCAAGGATTTGGACAAGATATAAACACAGGAATAGATGAATTTATCAATATCATACAAGAAATATTCCTAGGAGTACAAAGCTTAGATAATAATGCTATAATAGAAGAACGAGATCAAGCGTTACTAAGATTAAATAAAATAAGACTAAGAGATTTATGCTTTTTTGATCAATTCTCTGAACAATTTAAAAGTTACTATTATACAGCTTATACAAGCTCACAAAATAATGAACACACCATGAACTCTATATTTTCAAAATTACCATCACCATGGGATGAATATATGTGGAGAACATGGATTCAAAATAAAAATGACTATCCGAATAATTTAGGAAGCCGAATAAGATTAATAAGACAGGTAATAACCGAGTGTGGCTCTCATGTATTTGAGTAATAAGACAAGTATTTGAGTAGAGGATAGTCTGCCTCTCATGTGGTAGAATTTTTTTGATGATTGTAAGCTGGGAAAACTCTTCTTAGCTGCTTTGGATATTATGTACTATGAACTTTGGATTCGAATGAATAAAAACATTTCCCTCAAAAAAAAGACAGGTAATAACCGAGTTATGTTACCAAAGAAAAATATTAGACCATACTAAAATATATAATAAAGGTGCTGATTTATGCTGTCAAGAAAATGCAGAAAATTTTGAATGGGGAAAAAATAAATCATGTAGAAAAAATAAGAGATTTAAAAAATTTAAACCAATAAAAAGAAAATTTAAGAAAGGAAAAAGATTTAAAATCTTTAATAAGAAAAAATTCTTTAAGCCAAAATTTGGAAGAAAATATTATAAAAGAAGAAATGATAAAAGACAAAATAAAAAGAATCCAACCACATGTAAATGTTATAACTGTGGAGAAATAGGACACTTTGCAAGTGATTGTACAAAACCAAAGAAAAAACAAGTAAGATTTATGGAATATGATATTATAGATGAACAAATATTCAAAGAAATAGAATCAGATCTAGAAAGTATAAGTGAACCAGAATCAGGTGATGAGATATATGAAGTAAACTTCTCTGAAATAGAAAATGAATAAAAATAAAGAAATAATCACAGAAGAACAAGAGGAAACAAAAGAAATAGAATATGTAGAACAATATGAAGGACAAAGAGGATATGCAATAAAAGCTATCTTAAGTCCAGAACAAATTAATAAAATACAAGGATTAGATCTAAAACATGGATTCAAACATACAAATTTAATATACTATCAAGAACATTCTCAAAAAATAATATAGTAATTCATGAATATCATGAACTAGAAAAAACAGTAGATGTATGTAACACTAATACTACTCTAAAACTGCACCTTTTAACAAAAGATATAATAAATAAAGGGCTAGAAAAATTAAGTAGAAAAAAAAACAGAGAAAATACAATACGTACATTTAGCAGGAGTAAAGATTCTAATAAAATCTTTATTTAGAAAGTGGAATAGACTTACCAGTAACAATAAGCCTACATGATTCAAAATTACTAAATCCACAAGACTCACATTTAGGAACTATTAATGGAAACCTAATTTACCAAAAACTACTATTTACATGTTACCCAAACTATTGTGTATCTTTACAAGATCAAAATATAGACGAAACATTAACCCTATACATAAAAGTACATAGGAATGATGTAATGAAAAATGAAAGTAAAATATTTACAGTACATTATAGTGCCTTTTTATAGCTACCTAAATAGCAATAGACTAAAACCTTATGATGATAAAAAGACAATAGAAATACACGAAGCATGTAGAGACACAATAGCAGATCTAATATTACCAGAATTGAATAATCCAACGTTACAAGATGATTGGATAATTGATCTTGCAGACAAGAAAAATACAATAGAAATTGGAAAGCCATTAGAAAATAGGAGACCACAATTATCCTATGTAGGAAGAACAATGAGTAGCAGAAAAAGTATAGATTATAGCCCAAGAATAAATCTAATACTTGATCAACCAAGACATAGTATTGATATCCCATACGAAAAGAGTAAACAAAAAGTCCAAACATGGAGAATTAATATAGAATATTAAAAGGACCAAATATATTAGTAGACACTGGAGCTGGTAAGAATCATATAGGAAAAACTTGTATAAAAATGGATTAACAAAGCATATAGGAACAAAATATAGATATACTACTTTTGAAGGAGAAATAAAAAGAGTAAATGAAATAGTAATAGTACCAATAAAACTAGGTACAGACTTAATAGAAGAAGTAAAATTTTATGTAGCAGAAGAAGAAGGAACATCTAGTAGCACCTATCATGTCTTGTTAGGCAATGAGTTTTTAGACTCATTAAACAAATATACGATAACAGGAGAAATTTTTAGTGGAAAAACAAAAAAAATGGAAAAGCTTTCGTAATAGGAAAAACATATATATGAAAGAAATTAGATTTCCAACAACAGTATACCTAGAGTTAACTATACTACAAACAAATATAACAACATGTGCTATACTAGATCCATGAGCAGAAATCACATTAATACAAGAACATTTAATAAAAGAATGTGAAGTAAATAAAAGACCAATAGAAGTACATGTAGCTACTGGACATAGTCTAATTATTAATAAAATAACTAAAGATGTTCAAATAATTTTAGGTAATAAAATATTTACAATACAAGAAGTATATGTTAGCCCAGTAAAAACAATTGATGTATTATTAGGGACATATTTTACAAGTTTATTTCAAAGCTTTAGAGTAGATAGATATAATATCCAACTTAGATCAGCATGTTACTATTCCGAGAATAAGGAAACCATACAGAGTGCTTCAGAAACGTGGTGAAAAAGGAGAAATTATAAAACAACCAATTACTTATTACATAAAATTTAAAATTCACAAAATTAAAAAACAAGTGCTAATTCAAAAGCCAGAAAATTTTGATAAATATGAACTTCATGAGACAATAAAATACATCTATGAGAACTATGGAGAAAATCCAATTGAAAAATGGAATCTTAATAAAATATATGCAGAATTAAAAATGAAAAACCACGATATAATAATAAGAACTCAACCTATGATGCATAATCAAGAAGATATTGAAGAACTTCGAAAACAAATAAATGAATTGTTAGAATTAGATCTTATTCAAGAATCTATAGCAGAACATAATAGCCAGACTTTCTTGGTTAGAAATCGTAGTGAACAAATAAGAAAGAAACCAAGATTAGTAATAAATTACAGAGAACTAAACAAAAACATGATATTTGATGGATACTTTCTACCTAACAAAGAAAATCTAATAGGATTAGCTAGAGGTAGAACTATCTATTCAAAATTTGATTGTAAAAATGGATTTTGGCAAATTAAAATGCATCCAGATAGTATAAAATATACAGCCTTTAGTACACCACAAGGACACTATGAATGGAAAGTTATGCCGTTTGGAATAAAAAATGGACCACAAATATTTCAAAGAAAAATGGATAAAATATTTAAAAAATTTAGTAACTTTATATTTGTATACGTAGATGATATACTAATAGCCTCAAACACTATAGAAGAACATAAAAAATATTTAGATATATTTGCAAAACTTTATAAAGATCATGGATTAATTTTATCAGAAAAGAAAGCAGAAATATTCAAAGATGAGATAGAATTTTTGGGTCTAATATTAAACAAACTTGGAATTAAAATGCAACCACACATAAGTACAAAACTTGTTAAAATGCCTAATGAACTTAGAAATAAATTAAACATACAAAGATTTCTTGGAATTCTAAATTATGCAGAAGGATTTATATCAAATTTAGCAAAAAAGACAAATGATCTAAGAAAATTGATCAGAAAAAATAATAAGATAGGATGGAATGATCAACATACTGAAATTGTCAAACAATTAAAAGAAGAATGCTCCAAATTACCACCGTTAAGATTACCTGACGAAAAAGATAATTTAATAGTACAAACCGATAGCTCAGACTACCATTGGGCAGGATTATTAAAAACCGATACTGGTGAAATTTGTAGATATGCATCCGGAACATTACACGGAGCAGCCATAAACTATAGTACAAATGAAAAAGAATTAGTTGCAGTAATTAAATCAATAGATAAATTTTCATTTTGGTTATTAAGTAGAAAGTTTAAAGTATTAACTGACAATACACAAGTAAAACCTTTAATTTATAATAAATTTCCAAATAAATCCCAATATAGAAGAATAATAAGATATCAGACTTTTTTGTCAATGAACGACTTTACTGTTGAATATATTAAAGGGACTGAAAATTATCTAGCTGATTTTTTGAGCAGGAACCCTGAATATGGAGAACAATGAACAATGAGATGATGCTGGTCTGACTAACCACATTTACAATGAAATAGATCGACTACAAAAAACTACTTCAGTCGACTATGGACAGACAACTAAAACTACAACAATTGATTGTTGGGAGTTTTATGGACGAACATAAGACTATCAATGACGATATGTGAATGTAACAAATGTTTGCAGGGATTACTAACTACTATGGAAGAATACTTTTATACCCCTGAAGAACTAAATATTGGTGTTTCAGACCAAGAAGGGAAAGCTAATCCTGTTCCAAAAGAGGACAAACAAGACCTTCGACCTCGTCGAAAAACATTGCAGAAACTAAGAAGTATTTTTGCGACAATATTCCTCAACCAGTACCGATTAGCGCTGAAACAAGAAACTTTTCAGCAGAATACCATACCCTGAGCAGCTACATATACTCTTTACCTAGACAGGAAACATCATTCTACACAGAATTCACCAAATCCCTACATCCACAAGTAACTATTTTACCAGGCAGCGACCCAAACTTTGTTTCAAACTGTTTCAAATTCGGCTTTATCAGAACTATTTTCCTGTCCCCTTTACGAACCGAAATATCCAAATTACCTGTATTAAATGAAGCCCTAAACATAAGACCAAAAACCCAGAAACTGAAAATATTTTCTATTATTCCAGAAGTCAAACACTCTTCCTACCATCTTGCTATTGCAGAAGAAATCACTAAACCAGAAAGTTATCCTCAAGACTATGGAACCCCCAAAACAGAAATCTTCAATGACAAATACATCCACTTCAAAAGAGCAATGGGAATACGTGCTGTCCATGAACAAATGAAAAGACTATACAACCAAGGAGCAGGAATCTTTTTTGGAAATGAAGAAATCATAATGATTGAACAATTGAACACTCCAGGATTCAGATCAGGAAACTTAGCAGGACTAATTCAGAAATTTGACACATACAATTTTGAATGCTCAGAAGAAGTCAAGGGTATCTGGAAGAAAGCTGTAGAAAAATCCACCACAAGTTTGAAGACAAGAACATTTCTTCGGAAAGAGACAACGAAGTGAAGTAAGCAGTGACGACAAAGAGGACCAATGTAGCAATAAGAAGAGAATAATGCAGCAAGACGTATACCATGACGAAATTACACAAGAAAACAAAGAAGAAAATCAATAAAAAAGTGAATTATTGAAGACAATAATGCATGGTGGCCACCGGATGAATTATTACATGAAGACAGCTCAAAGTGCATGATTAAAGGAGAAAATGACAGCCACCGAACATCAATAATGGAGAAGAAAAGAAGGGAGAAGATGTAACACCCCGGATTTGATAACCCAGGCCGGGATGCCACCGCCACACCTCGCTATCAAGACACGGATTCTCCGAGCTTGCTAAAGAGGTGCAAGGCTATGGGTTTTGGAGAAAGTTTTAAAAACAAGTCCGGAATTGCTTAAAATAATAATATAACATCATCCACACATGTAATAATAATAATAAATTTGCAGCGGAAATTTAAAGATAGGGCCGTCATGGCCAAAGTCGGGTTAACAAGCCCGTATGCAAGTCATGTAAAATAAATAGCTAAATGTCCAAAGTGATCCCCCGATGCATGATCATGCTCCGTACTCTGTAATAGAAAAATAAACAACGGGTTTTATCAGTATATAAAATACTGAGTAAGTTAATTCCTAACATAACAATAATGGGTTTTAAAAATTATTTAATTAGTTTAAAAATTCTACTTTTACTCAGGCTTAATTGAAATATTAAAAATTCATAATTTTACTTGCAGCGGAAAACATAATTAATTATGCGAGACTAGAATGCAAAATTTAAAGGCGTAATTAGAAAGCATAATTTAAAAGCGTGATAAATAAATACAGCTTAATTAAATACACACACAAGTCTTTTAATGTTATCCCGATAACTAAGAAGAGGACACCACACAAGGGAGATCACTAACGAGGCAATCTCAAAAATCGTAGGACCACTAACGAGGCAGTCCAAATAAATGGGAGACCACTAACGAGGCAGTCTCAATGATCGTAATCAGTTAGCCAGTGAAACGGCGGCCGCAGCCATATCAATATTGACTGCCGTTTTGGCTAGCCATGTATCTCGATTGCCATTCCAGCAAGCCGTGTGTATCGATTACCATTTTGGCAAGCCGTGTGTATCGATTGCCATTTTGGCAAGCCGTTTGTATCTACTGTCAATTTGACAGGCGTGTATATCGACTGCCGTTTCGGCAGGCCATGTGCACAATTGCCGTTTTGGCTTAGTAAGGAGATCACTAACGAGGCAATCTCAGATGGTAGGGAGACCACTAACGAGGCAGTCTCAAAGATAGTTGTATGAAGATCGGCTCAGCCTAGTGAACGGGATTTTTTTGAAAATTTATGTTTCATCGTTTACAAGATATTCGATATCGCGATTCATAGATTGAGTTTTCTCAAGTTCGAAAAATCCAATTCGTCACAGGTTACGCCTTTTTAATTTAAAAATCCATCTTTTAACCAAAAATTTTGAAATTTACACAGTAGCTCAATGACACCCATACGAACAACTTTCATGTTTTAAGTTTCCCGAAATTAGGTAAGGAAACAAGTCGAATTTCACAATCTTTTCAAAACCCAAAATCTGTCAACTTCTAGGTAACAGCGCACTATTTTTAAAACACATTTTTGACCAAGTAAACGATCTCTAAAAATTATGAAATTTTACAGGCACGTACACGACACGAAAATGAACAAGTTTTATTAGAGGCATTTTGTCCGAAAACACTCCGGATCAGATCAATTTCGCGCATCAAGTTAGATAAGAGAATCTGTTCAGAAACTTCATTTTAAAACGATGACTGTTCAGACCGATTTTGAAGGCCCAAACGTTAACGAAAACTCACGAAATTTTACGGACACAATATTTAAACAGTTAGTTACAACTTTTGTTTTTACATCAAAGTTTAGTTTTGAAGGAATCCATTAGGAAAACGTTAAAGAAGTCGGACAAGAAATTCTGTCAGCTTTTACGGGTTTGAAGAATAACTCAGAAAATACCAGATCGGATTTGACAGACCAAACGTCGACGAAAAATTCTGAAATTTTAACACGATATACTTTAACTCATTAGGCACAAGTTTGTAGTTTTAAGTTTCTCCGTTTGAAAGCTCGAAAAGGGCTTAAAAGTTGGATTTCAGAAAACGCGCGTAGGTGAGTTCTTGGTGACAGATTTTAGTATTTTGTTTTGATCTCTCGAAACACTCGACCAAGGGACTCCAAAATTGATATGCAAGGAGTTAACTTACAGTGTTAGAGTTTAGGATCGTCACAGGGCTCTCTCGGGTCGTCTAGGGTCGCGACGAGCGGGTATCTTCCACCGATCTCCTTCTTCTTCGCCCCAAGTTCCTAGAAGGCAAGGGGCTTTGTCTTGATCGTTCTCTTGGCCGAAATCCTCGCCGGATGGGTGGCAAAGTTTCAAGAACAAGGGTTTTCGAAAGAATGGAGGTGGAAGAGAGTTGGAGGATGATGGGGGATGAAGAAAGGTGGAAGGGGGCGGCCAAGAGGTGGCTAGGAGCTGCAAACACACCTTATAAAGGCTCCACAAAACCCTAGACGCGTTGCCATAGCCGGAGCTCCCCAAAAAGGTAAGAAATCGTGCATGATCGCACAAAATCCGCAGCCTGTTCAAGTGGCGCGCTCTTGGCGTGGTGTTTAGCCAAACACAGCGCGGAGACCGCGCGGCTCCGGACTGGACCGCGGTCCGGACCGGGTCGTGCGATTCGTCGGGTCCTTTCCTCCTCTCTTTTGGACTTCTATCCTTCTACATTTTTGGGCTCGATTTTTCGGGTCATTCTCGGATTATAAATTCTTATCTTAAATTTATCTCGTCTCGAATTAATCCCGTATTCGAAATCTTGAGTCCGTCGCGTTTGGATTCTTCGTCTTCTAATTCGTCGTCTTTTAACTCCCGTGTAATAATTTATTTATTTAAATCGTTTCCGACTTCGCTGGTTCGTGGAATTAAAATTCTTTTCTTTCTTGAATTTAATTTCAATTCTTTTGACTCGATTCATGGAATGTCTTCGGGCTTTCTTTCCCTCTTTTATTCCATTTTGAATTTTTGAATTTATCGGCGTTTCATTGCCGAGCAATAATTTATTGTGATAAATTATTTCCTTCTCGGAAATAAATTTATTTTATTTGTTGAGTGCTATAAAAATCCCGGATATTACAGAAGATAAGGCCACGTATCTCAATTCAGGACCATTAGATCTTCAGAAATTCATCTATAAAAGGAGGCAAGGCTTATGAAGAAGGCAGAAGTGAAGATACCCACCATAATACTCTTTCTTTTGCATTTCTTTGTAATCTTTAGTTCTCTCTTTGATGTAAAACTATGAGTGATTTTAATGCTTTCAATAAAAAGATGATCGGCTAAGTACAATAGCCTGATCATTTCAGTAAATATCTTCGAGTATATTTTTCTAAAGACTACCAAAATTCTGAATATATGTGAGTGAGTGAAACATATGTTGAGAGTCATGTCATCGATACAGTGATTTCCGAGAGGCCATGTATACCGGAATAAGGCAGGAGGCCTGAAAGAAGGATATCAGACGAGGAAAGAAGGTTACTCGTTGAAGGACTTGATCAGAAGTTTCAACCACAAAGCTTATACTACGGAAGCGAGTTAGACCCTGAAATTTTACTTTGAATGATAAATACTGTGAATGATCATGACATATATTTCAATTATTTACGTTCTCTGCAAAAGATCATAAATAGAATCCATAACATAATATTTTGATATTGTAAGAACAAACACAACAGAATATTTACTACAATACAAGTCTGTCACTTTTCATATACTAGACTGTTCGATAAAAATATACACAGAACCACTAGATAAGAAGGATAAAAATATTATTAAAACAATAATAATAATAATAATAATAAATAATTAATTAAATAATAAATAATAATAAATAATAAGTAAATTAAATAAAAATAAATAAATAAATAAATAAAAAACAAAATTAAGGATATTTTAATATTCCCCATCAATCATTTTAGAACAGGTTAATCTTTAATGTTAATTAAGTTTCAAAGTTTTGGGTCCTTATCTCTAAACTTATGAAAAGAGGGTCTTTGACCCTAATATCATGTTTCAAGAGGCCCTCTACCAAACTATCAAAAAAAAAAAAAAAAAAAAGAAAACACATTTTAGATATTGTACACACATAAGCAGGGCGGACTCAATTAGAGGCCTCGGGCTCAGCCCTATCAAAATTTTAGCCCATTGGATTAAGACCTGTTTGAATAAGTTTTGGAAGTATGCTTTTGGTTTTTATTTTTGTCAAAAACATTTATGATAGAAAGAAGTGTTTGTTTGAGCTTTAGACAAACAAGCAAAAAGAGCTCGAAAAGTAAAAAATGTGCTTATGGAGAAGCCGGTCCCAAAAGCAGAAGCTAAAAGCACATAATAATGTGTGCAAAGTTTTAAATGTCATCACTAATTTATTTAAATTACATTATAAATATATATTATTCTCATATAAGGAGCATATATTTTTTTTGTAACAATTACATTCCAAAAGCAATTTTTGTTTTTATACATTCACACACTTTTGGGAAAAAAACTATTTTTAAATTTTTTTATCCAAATACGAAAGTTACTTATTTCTGCTTTAATTTCTATTTCTATTTTTTCTTTCAGCTTTTGATTTTTTCAAAAACCCATTCAAACGGGTCATTAGGGCATCACTAGGGGTGTAAACGAGCCGAGCCGAGCTCGAGCCTCTCGGCTCGGTTATGTATAGGTTCGGCTCGGCTCGAGCTCGAAGCTCGACGAGCTTTAAAAATTGAGCTCGGCTCGAGCTCGACCCAATATATTGAGGCTCGAGCTCGGCTCGAAGGGCCAAAAAAGCTCGACATAAATTTTAGTTTTTTTTTTTTTTTTTTTTTTTAACCGGATATCCCTAGACCACATTGGACTCAAGACTAAAAAATTTTAAATTATTCAATAATGATCTTAAAAACTTGAAAGACGGAGTTCCGTAGAGATATATTACACTATTCATAATTCCTTATAATAGTCTCAATTTGGAAGGAGATTGGGATTTAGTTTTTTTGATTTAGTGTTAACCATAATAAAATATAATGTACTATTTTATTAAATAAAAGGAGGAGTGAATTTACTGTTGGACTTCCTCTTCCTCACATTTGTTAAGAAAGAAAATATACTATATTTTTAAGAAAGAAAAATATATATATATAATATTCAAGCCTATTATCGAGCTTTCGAGCCGAGTATTAGTTAGCTCGGTTTGAGCTCATTAATATTCGAGCCGATCTCGAATTCAAGCCGAGCCTTTTCGAGTCGACCTTTGGCCGAGCTTTGATCAGAGTCGAGCCCGAATATTTTTCGAGCCTATCAATCTCATTTACACCCCTAGGCATCACCATGGAAAGAAGTTCACACTTTTCATATCCAGCGTGTTCTGTTTCATATCTTTAATTTGTTACCAGGGGATAATATACTCATTGTACATTTTGTCCCATCCATGTAAGAAACTTGGGTGATTCCAATAAAGTTAAAGGCTAATTAATGGGATGTTAACTCAGAACCCCACCACGGCATCGTTTCCAAAAATGAAAAACAAAAAAGAAAAAATAAAAATGTGCAACCGAGTAAAGCCTTAGCTGGTCCTAAATCAAATAAAGCATTAGTGCCTCGTAAATCCCAACGTGAATAATCCATTTAAATTCATTTCCCCTTTTTGCCAACTCTAATTTGGTCCACAGACACCGAACCTCACAACACTTCCAAAATATTTTGGTGCCCATTAACTCATTATTACTTCCCTTTTTTTTCCTTTATTGATGTTGGCATTTTCCTTTGTTTCTTTTTCACCAATTTGTCAAAAGTTGCATTATGGGTTATTATAGTGGTGATATGATGGTGTGTAATGAACATCCCAATTCACAATTCAATTCAGTGAGCACCCAAACTCCCAAATCAAAATACCCCACATAACATTCCAATCTTGTCATACAAAATCTCTACATTACAACTCTAAAATCCAAGAACCAAGAACCCCTTTATGCAAAACTTCAAAAAAGAAAAAAATGAAATGAAAATAAAACAGCGGTCACTAATTTTGCTGTTTCTCATCGTCACATACTGTTAAAAATTTATACTATTCCGGACTTAATACACTAGTACTTGCGTATTTATTTTTATTTAATATATTTCTTAATTCTTATGTACTCTAGTTGCGCTAGTTTGAACGGCTAGATTGCAAGGATTCCGGCGGGAGAAAACACCTGCCCGTTCGCGTACGGTGAGCCGGCGGCGACTTCCGCCGCAGTCGCCGGCCTTGACGCCTCGGAGCTGCACTTGTCTGTGCGTTCGTCCATTACCATTTGCCCGTACCTGCACTCTGTGCTGCAGAATGCTTTCTCACCCCTGCAAAAATTTTCAACACAAAATTAGCCAAATCGAAATTGGGATTAGGGTTTCAGAAGCCAATTTGGTTGCCGAATCAGAGATAATCCCAACATCTGGCACGAAATTATACCTGTACATGAATATGTCCTTGCCATGGAGCTTCTTGTGGCACAAATCGCAGGAATTTAAAAAATCCGGCGACGGCGAGGCTTCTCCGCCGAACCTCGGCGGCGATATGTGAAAAACGCTGCTCCGGTTGCCGTTTTGTATTCTGAAAGGAGTCCGATCGTCCCCCTTCCTGCCTCCCACGCCCCCATCGCAACAATTCTTCGCCTTTCTCGCTTGAATCGGCTTAGATCGGCTCAGATTCCGGCTGAACAAGGCTGAATTGGCCGTTAACCCGTCGGATTTCTCTAGAGCGGCCACAATTCCCAATCCAACACCGCCAAAATCGAAACTTCTCTTCATTCCCGTAGGGGACTGATTTCGACTCCTAGGGCTGCTGTAGAGCTCCAATTGGCCGGAATTAGAGCCGGAGACCAATGATCCGGTTAGGATCTCGATCACTGGCTTCGATAACATCACCGTGGATCAAAACCGAATTCGAATTCCTTAACAGCAAAGGATTAATGTTTTTCGGTAGGTGAACAGAAAGGGGAGAGTAGGAGTTTGTGGGAAGTTCCTGAATTTATAAGGGGGTATTTGATTTTTCAGACACAGCCCATGGTTTTTGGTTTTCCGTTTTTCACTTTTTTTTTTTTTTTTTCAACTATTCATTTCATTTCATTTTATTTCATTTCGAATAATTGAACCACTTTATTCTATTATTAAATCGGATTCCCAAACTGATTATTTAAATGAAGTAATATATTACAGTACCCGGTCAGTCACTGTCAATTAACTTTTTTGACCGCCGACATAAACCCTTAACTTTTATGCCCGAAAAGACAAAAATAACCCTGGGTCGACATCGGGGTCGAGGTCGACCCCGGAACAAGATGACGACCCCGGGGTTAATTAACAAGGGGGATAGGGAGGCGGGGTCGTGTGTGAGGATCTAGGACGAACCCGGATACTCGATGGCGACCCAGGCGCGGACCCACACCACAACCCAATTCCTCTTTATTATTATTTATTATGAATTATTATCTATATAATAAATCCTGAATACTTTTTGGCATGTGCAGACTATATTGTCCTTTTCCAAAATAACTCAATCATTTTAATTTTAAGGGTTAATCAGTAATTATACCATCATTTTATAGATCAACGGACCTAAAAAAGACACATCAGCGCTGATTAATCATCAAGATACACGTCAGCGCTGATTAATTCTACCTACGCCATGTCATCAACTTTTAATACTATATTTAGATCATAAATCTATAGATCTATATATTATAAACAAATTTTTAAAAAATCTTTCTATATTTTCAAAAGATATAAATGATAAACAAATTATAATATATTTGATGGTTAATAAATATTTAATTAAACATATACTTCTCTACTATAAATTCTTTAATTGAATATATATATATATATATCCAATATATATTATAATAGTTGTACTAAATTTTGAGCCTAAAGTAACTTTTTTTCGATAGGCACAATTATTTCTATCCATGTACTTTTTTTAAAATTTAATTAAACATATACTTAAATTTAATAGTTGTACTTTTAATTCTTTATTTTCTTTTCGATAGGCACAATCTATATATTCTTCAATTTAATTAAACATATATTTTTTTTTTGCCTAAAGTATTATAATAAGTATAAATCTTAATCAATATAATAAATTAAAAATTAATTATTTCTAACCATATTTTTGTTAATTTATCAAAATATATATTTAAAAGAAATTATTCTGCTATAGAAGATTTATTTAAATTTTAATCCTAATTTGTGTCATCGGGTATAATTGGGAATTTAATCTTCTATACCATAATAAATCATGGAACTATTTTTTTTTTGTGCTGCTTATATTATCCCTTTAAGTTATAATTAATATGTTTATAAGAATTATATATTATGGTTTCAAAAAGTAATTTAACCTTAAAGGTATGCATATCTATCATAAAGATACATATCAGTTTATAAGGTAAAATCACTTCATTTTAAAATTCAATTACAGTAGGATTGCAATATATTGATCTCCTTCTAAATCATGTAATCATATTTTTATTGTGCTCCATATATTAACCTTTTAAGTTATAATTAATCTCTTTATAAAAATTATATATTATGGGTTCAAACAGTAATTTTACCTCGAAGATATGCATATATATTACTCCCTCCGTCCCACTAATTCCATCTCATTTTTCTTTTTGGTCCGTCCCGTTACAATTGTCACATTTTCCTTTTTGAAAATAATTAAATATATTAATTACCAACCCCACTACCATCACATCACATTAATCACATTAATAAATAAATATATTAAAATTTCAAACACACAACTATCACATTACACATAAATAAATCAATTAAAAATTCAAATACATTACAATCACATCACATAAATTCCTAATTTACCCCCACTATAAATACTAATTTGCCCCTACATTAAATACTAAATATCCCCACGTAAAATACCATGTCAAAAAGAAGTGGGACACTATTAGTGGGATGGATGGAGTATAAAATACTTATCAAAGATGTAGAAAGTAAAATCACTTCATCCTAAAATTTATTAAAAAAATTCATGACCGTATGATTGCAAATCTATCCATCTCCACCATTTACTCCTAATATTAGAAGATAATATAATAAATTTTGGAACTATAATTATATGGTGATACCTATATTGTTCTTTTAAATTATAACTAATTCTCTTTATAAAAAATATATATTACGGGTTTAAACAATAAAAATACATAAAGAGATCTTTAAATAAATATATATACTATTTTCACTAAAATATATTTAGGAGTACTAAAATTTAACTTTTTATTGAAAAAACTTTTGAAAAACTACATAATAATATAGATAAAAAAGGCACTCCATCACAAAGAAAATTTCAATATATTATTTTGTTACATAAAAATCACCATCATAATAATGTATATATTGTATTATTAATATGGATATCATACCATATATATTAAATATTTGTATTATTGTATACAATCAACATGTTTTTTTTGCTGGTTATTAAGAGTGGGTTACAAAGTCGAATGTTTAATATATTTAAACATTTTAATTATATATATAATATTTATAATTCGAGGCGGTAATCTTAGTGAATTAATTTTTTTATTGATATTATATTTTCTTTGTATACAAATTTGAATTTATCTTTTGGTATGTATTAAGAAAAAAAATTAAACTTTTTCTTTAATTTCTTTTCTTTTTTCATTTTGAAAAAAAAAACGATAATAGAAACTATATCTTATAAATTTTTTTCATAAATATAATAAAATAATAACAAATTAATTGAGTTAATATTTGTTTGTATTAAAAATAAATTAATACCCGTACACAGAGCCCGTACGCGGAGCGCGGGAGAAAAATCTAGTTATAATTAAAATTGAATAATTATTATCAATAATAAATAGTAATTATAAATTTTTTATTATTATAAATTCGTTTTTAATATTTATAATAATTAGTTATACACTAAATACTAATTTCTCTTTTCATAATAATAAATATTGTTTATTACATTTTTAAATAAATTATAAAATAATCGTAACATTTATTATAATTATAAAATAATTATATTAGCATTAATTTAAATACAAACAGTAATATTAAATATTCATATTATTACCATAACTAATTTTTTCTATAATATTTCTTAATATTATAATAAAAAAAATTATAATACTATTTATTATTATTTATTATTGATAATAATTATTCAATTTTAATTATAATAATAATTCATAATAAATAATAATAAAGAGGAATTGGGTCTGTGGTGTGGGTCCGCGTCTGGGTCGCCATCGGGGATCCGGGTTCGTCCTAGACCCTCACACACAACCCCGCCTCCCTATCCCCTTGTTAATTAACCCCGGGGTCGTCATCTTGTTCCGGGGTCGACCTCGACCCCGATGTCGACCCAGGGTCATTTTGATCTTTTCGGGCATAAAAGTGAAGAGTTTATGTCGGCGGTCAAAAAAATTAATTGACAGAATCTGACTGGGTACTGTGGTTTCGATCCCTTATTTAAATTGTCGTATGTCAATGGACATTATTTTATGTAACGTCCACGTCCAATGATTGGGACCCAGGCCCAATAAGTGGGTCCACTTCGCCATTATCTGACTCAACCAAAGATTCCGGTAACCGGTAATCCGACACGTGTTGGTCCTTAACAGGTCTGGACGCCCCTGGTGTCCCTCTCCCTGGGCCCACTATATTTATTTTTGTTTATTGGACCGTTGTGACTGAAGGCCCATTTAAATGGGCCCATTAAGATTATAACTCTCAGCTCAGCCATTCCATGGGGCGCAATGCCTGAAAGATCTATACCGTTGATCTAAAAATATCAACGGTTCGGATTTACATTGGATATTGAGTTGAGGTCCTGGGGTGGGTGAGAAAGAGTTCGAACTGATGTGTCTGGTGCCTCTCAATTGGTTGCAAAATAATCAAATATTTTTGCTTCGATTTGAAATTATTCGAAATTTTGATATTCGAATAATATTTGATTCGATTCGATATTCGATTAAACATTTTATTTTATATAAAATAATATATAAATATGTAAAATAACTTTGTTAGATAATTTAAAATTTATTTTTAATGAATATATTTATTAATTAATATGAATATATTTATATATGAAATTAAAGTAATAAATTTAATATATAAATCGAACAAAATATTTAATTTTAATAATTAAAAATTAATTTTTTAATATTAAATTACCTTATAGAATAATTCGATTCGATTCGAAAGTATTCGTGAAGCTTAACAAATCAAATCGAATACTGCAATATTCGGTTCGATTCGATTGTTGCAACACTACTCTGAATTCTCACTCACAGTATGAAAATGTTGTGTGCGAAATGACCGATATGCCCTTCTTGTTTTTATTTATTTACAAATCTAAATGAATACTCTTTTGAAGATATTATTCTTTTACCACATAAACAAGATCTTAATTTGTTTATTTATAAAGGGTACGTTAATTATTAATTAGGAGAATCCTCATGATTTGCGACAATAGTTTTATGATCTCGAAATTGAATGTTCCTCCTTTTTATGCAACTTTAATAAAAATAACTTTGAGGGTTCAAAAAATAGAAATACTTTGGGATTTTTCTTTTATAAAGTTAAGTAGGCCGTAACATATTTTAAACGGAGATTATACATACATTGAACTTCTTAAAAACACTTTATTGCGAAAAGTGCTAAGCATACTTTATACGTACACAATACTAATAGATTTAATTTGTTTAAAAAATCCAACGAAAAATGATCAAAATAGCAATTCCAAGAAATATTTGAAATTTCGATCGATCAATATAATGTGATTTATACGTCTTGGGTGGATATGAAGTGCGCCATGTGTTCGTGAGGGAATAAAGTAGCGGATGCTTTGGCTAGAAAAATGGGTGGGTTGGAGGATTTCTATACGTCTTGGGCGTTTCCTCCGGATGAAATTCAAGAGTTTGCTGGATGCTGATGCAAGAGGAGTGGCTTATGTTCGTCATTGAGTAGTGGTTTTGGATTGATTTTTTTTCTTGTTTTCGTTTCACTTTTTTCTTTTCTCTTTGCTTGTCTTTTAAGGCTTTGTAACCCAAAAAATATAATGTGGTTTATAAATCACAAATACTGGAGTATACTAAAATTCAATAACATCATAAGTATGGAGATACGGTTTGGCTTCATGATCGAATCAACCACCTTTTAACTTTATAATTGGAGTTCGACTCCTCATTCAATTTTTACACGTCTTTGTAATTTCCAGTGTGAGACGAACTAAAATTTTTAAACAGAGCTCGAGTTCACACTTTGATTAAATGAGCTTGAGCTTGGCTCATTTATCGGACTCGGTTCGTTTATGATGAACGAGCTTAAACAAGCTGAGTTGGAACTTTTCAAATATATTTATGAAAATTATTAAAAAAAGAAAGAACCTTCTTCAAGATGCTAATTGAGTTTCAATTAGCCAAACCTACTAAGCTTGTTTATTTTACAAGTTTTAAATCAAGCTCGAACTTGAGTTTCAACGAGCCATGCCAAGCTCGAGCTTGCTCGTTTATTTTAACAACGCTGACATGCCATATCAACTCTTTAAGGAAAAGCTTTTGGATCTTATGTAACATAAATAAAATAAATACGGTAATCCCTCAATTTTTTGGTAAACATTGACACCTATGTGTGAGTAAAGTTGTGTGGGAGCCCAAGCCACACAAATTACAAAATAATATAAACGGAGGGGGGGGGATAGCTGAGTGGGAATCGAATCCCCAACCAATGGTTGGAAGCCAGGGAACATGACCACTTGGGTTAAGTCTCATTCCCAGGAATCCCTCGATTGATAATGTTAATGTGTAAATTAAACTCCCACAATAGAGTTGATGTAATTCCTTATAAATGTGAAATACGGAAGTGGTGCAAGGAACTACTCTATAAATTAAAAAATTCAACAATATATATTTGACTTTTTTTTTTAAAAAAAACATATACTACACAAGATAACAATGAGTTATGGAAACCCATATTACACAAACTACAAGAAGACAAAGGGAAGGTAAAGCATCGATTGGGGAATCAAAATCCAACCTAAAGCAGTTCGCTAGGTTCTTATCTACTAATATATATTACATCCGTCTCATTATAATTGTTACGGACCCACATGCACGTATCCCGATACACATTTTAACGGTTAATAACTTAAATTGTGTATAATAAAAAATTATAGAAATTTGATATTCTAAAATTACAAGATTAGACGAATCTAACAATATCTCATTTAACTATGTTTTTTCTTACACAACTATGATAAAAATTCGAATCAAGCTTAAATAGTGAATAGTGCTAAAAAGTCAAATGTAACAATCTAAACGAGATGGGAGAAGTATTTGAATATTATTGTAGTGTTATTTTTAGTTACTCCCTCTGTCCCAATACTTTTGGCCACTTTCTCCTCTGCACAAAATCCAATACACTTGTTTAACGCTTCATCTTTCGAAATTGGTTTAAGTAAAAATTATGTAGCATGTATATTCTAAAACTGTAATACCCGAGAATTTTGCAACATAAAATAAATAAATAAATAAAATAAATAAATAAGATAAATAAATAAATAAACAATAACAAAAAAATAACAATAAATAAATATAATAAATGAATAAACATAATACATAGACAAAGAAATGAGAAATGAAATTTAATTTAAGAAGGAATTAAATTTCCAATACCCGTAAAGCCAAAGATAAATTAATCAAATAAATTTTACAAGTCTACCCGACACTAATGAACTCGAGAGTTCGAGGCCAATATTAAATCTAGACCCGAGCAAGAATTTAGATAGGGAATAGGAGCCCGAAAATATCCCGGAAATCCGAATCCGAGAACATAGAGGGATAGAAGTCCGAAAGAGAGGAGGAAATACCTGACGGATCGCACGACCCGCCCGGACCGAAGTCCAGGCGTGGACCGCGCGGTGGCCGCAGGGTGTTTGCTCAAACGGCGCGCCAAGTCCGCGCCAACGGACAGATTCGCCCGTTGCGAGATTTACTCGCCCGAATCCGGATTTTCCGACTTCGGTTGTATTCCTTTCGGCTCAAGACTCACCAAGGCCGACCTTGGACGTCCCTAGGTCGTGTCTATCTATAAATAATCCCTTTTGTCAATCCCGAACACTTTTCAAAACCCTACGAATTCCCTCTACACACAAAACCCTAATTCCGGAGTCGTCGGAGGCACGAAACCAAGGCGAAGGCAGTCGTGGACAAAAATCGGAAGACCTCTAACGTTGTGGTAAGTTCTGATCCATTCGTTCCTTTACAATCTTGATTCGAAAATGAATCCTAACTTAATCTTTTTCCTTTCGACACCCCGAATCGGATCTAGAACGAAGAACCCGACGAACCGAGGAGATAAACGGTGGACTGGAAGCCACGCCTCCGAATTGACGAACCCGGACGCCCAAAGATCTGTAAATTAATCTTACTATATTTTTGGGAGGATTTAAAATACATTTAATCCTAAGATTAAAACCAAGAACATAAAATCTATCAAAACGAAATCTTTAACGGCGCAACATTTTTGCATGATTTTTCAGAACCCTTAAACCTATTCAAACGAGAAAACTTAAAACACGAAAAATGTTCCTAAGAAATTAATCTAGCTTCTGTAAAAATTTCATAATTTTTAGTTATGTTTTGTTATCTGAAATCGACCCCAAACCGAACTATTTTGAATTTGGATCTTGAAATCTTGACAGAACTTAGGTCCGAACTTGTAGACATTTTTGACAATAGATCTAGACCGATTCAGAACTTTAGTTGAACATGAAAGTTGTAGATATATGTCTTAGGTATCTCTCTGTAAAATTTCATCAAATTTCGACTTAGTTGCTATGTTAGATCTTGAAATCTTGAAACTGGTGTTGAAATTTTCGGACAGATTATCATCCTGTTAAAAATTGACATTTTTCACCTACTTCCGTATCTCGGATTGAAAAAATAAAACATGGAACTTGTTCATCTCTGTGTTTTCGAGTCACTGGTCAAATTTCAGAATTTTCGGAGTTAAACCTGATTTTTTTGTAAATTTTGAAGTAAACAGTGGTTTGACCAAGTCAAATCTTGAAATTTTGTTGAAACGGTCAAATTAGCCTTTAAAGGTGAAACGAGTAGAAAATCCTTTTGATATAAATACATGAAATTAGAATTTAGGAAATCTCCTTACAAACTTGATCGTTTAAAATTAGGGGGTGAGTGCTCTGCAGGGTGCCCTCCTAACGATTCACTTCGTGCCTTGATAGACGATGGTGACCCGCTCGAAATTTGAGATATGTTACCAAAACGGCATGAGATATATGGCCTACACTCTCGTGAATATCCATGTGGGTTTCCCGAGGCTCCGGAGTGGTACTGGGTATGGCAGATATGGCTGCGGCCGCCGGCTACCGGCTAAACTTGACGAGATTGCGATGCAATCATGAAATACTTGAAATACTAAATCTTGGGTGTAATGGGGATAGTTTAAAACATTATTTGTTGTCATTTAAATTATTAAATGCTTTATTTTAATTAATTATGACTTTTATTTAAATTATGCTAAATGTGTTGTTAATTAGAGCCATGAATTGATTATGCAAATTGGTTAGACAATTAAACTGAGTTATCTATGATTTATTATTATCATGCTTTTATTTAAATATTAATGAATGACTTTGAAACCCCACGATCATGTCTGTATTCACTTTCTCAGCATGTTGTGCTGACCAAACTATTTATTTCCATTCTCTTACAGAGTATGTGGAATGAGCAGGAGCACGTATATGCATGGGGGAAATATTTTGGGAAACTTTCTATTTTAAATTCTTGCATTAGACTATAGTATAAACGGGCCTGTTTAACCCGTGTTTTGGCCATGTTGGCCCTATTTACATTTTCCGCTGCAATACTTATACTTAGATACTATTATTCCGCTGCATTATAATATTTATTTTGAATTATATATTGAATGGGCTACTTGAATGGTTTTAAATATTTTAAATACTGCAATACCTAGCCTTGCATCTCTTTAGTAAGCTCGGAGAAACCGTGTCTTACTAGGGAGGTGTGGCGGTGACATCCCGACCTGGGTGACCAAAAACCTGGGTGTTACAAGTTGGTATCAGAGCCCGGCTTATTTTTAAATTAGTATTATTATTTTTAACCTATTATTTTTAAATTATTATTATTTTTAAACCATGATCATTTTTACATTATTATAGAAGCCCAAATTATTATTTTTAAAATTTCCTAGCCCAAAATTATTTGAGCCCAAATTATAATTATTTTGACCCAATATAGAGGTCCAATGATTTTGAATACTATTTAAATTTTTTTTAAGCATTAATTCCATGGATTCAATTTTTATATTTAAAACCCATGGAAAAAGATATATATATATATATATATATATATATATATATATAGTGCATAGGTTATTTTTGGGGGGAAATCATCATTTGCATGTGCATATTGCATTGCCTAAACTTAGAGAACCTAGAAGCGTGATACATTCTAACTTAGATCTTTTGCTTGCGTTAGATGGCTAGTCAAGATATGATGAACTTGATGATCAAAATGATGAACACTCACTTTGACTCCCAACAAACCATAGAACAAATGAAACATCGCATAGCTCAATTGGAGGCAAATTTGTACCACATGGGCAACTTAAGAGAGGCGGACCACCATAAACCAACTCGAACGCCAACCCCAAACCCTCACTACGCAAAACCTAATACTGAAGGAACACGTCGATGCTCACGGAGAGGACTTGAACCACATTTTTGACGACCTATTGCCGCCGAGTTCGGAGGAGGAAGACCAGGAGGACGATCCCGCTACCCCACCGGAGGACGTCTTGGGACGCTAGGGGTTCTACTTATAGTAGATACTATTTTTGCTAAGAAAACGTTGCTATTTTTGTACATCCTCCTACTTGTATTAAAAGTTTCTTTTAAGGGAATAAAATACAAGATTTATTCATTTAAACAAAATAAAACAAAACCTTGCGTTACTTTTAAGCCCAATCAAGCATTATGTACAAGCACATTCATATTAACGTGCCTAGACAATATATTACGTTCTAATTTACACCGTTTGTAACAGAATGGCACCACGAGGTAGATCAAGAACTCAACCTGCTCCCCAAACTACTACTGAAGTGCCACCAAATGACACCGAACCTGCTCAACCTGTAGGAGAGCAACCCCAAGGTGCGCAGGACGCCCCCGCACCGAACAATGTGGGCGATCGTCTTCGGACCATAGAGGAGGTCTTGATTGCGCTAGGGAATGCGCAAGTCAATCAGGGCTTAGCTGCGGCGGTACCTCCGCCCCAAGCTCGCCCCAACTATCTGGCAATGGTAAATCCCTACCAGCCACCCCACTATGCTGGTGAGGAGGATCCAGCCAAACTGGAAGAATGGATCCGGACCTTTGACAAGCTGCTGGGCGCGGTCAAGTGTCCGGAAGGAGAGAGAGTGCACGTCGCTTCGTACTACTTGGGAGGCGAAGCGGACGACTGGTGGCAGGCGACTCAAGCAAAACTGACTGAGGATGACGAGCCCTACTCTTGGGCGGAAATGATGGAGTTGCTCAGGGATAGATTCTATCCCCTGAGTACTAAAGCAGCAATGTATGAGGAATTCCTGTCGCTGAAGCAAGGAGGCCAGACCGTGCAAGAGTACTACACTCGGTTCAAGGAGCTGGTGAGGTTTGCACCAAGATTATTACCCACGGATGCGGAGAAAGCTCAAAAGTTCGAGATGGGACTGAACCTGGCAGTACGTGAGTTGATCGCAGGGGTGCACTACCCTGACCTGCAAGCCGTGTACGATCGCGCTGTGGCAGTGGCACGAGTACATCAACTAAAAAGGAGAGTGAGTGGGGAGTCCAGCCGGGGTCCCCAAGACAAGAGGAATCGGGACGCAAGAGCCGAGAACAACACGGGAAGGAACGAGCAGCGGAGAGGGTCGAATAGGCCACGGCAAACCAATAATGGAAGGAGGTTTAACCAAGAGGAACCGGTACCACCTTGCCCGAGGTGTAGGCGACCCCATCTAACGAGGGGATGCCCTCAACAGGGGGCATGCTTTCGGTGTGGAGGCATGGGCCACATACGTCGGGAGTTCCGAACAAGGATTGAAAACATAACGAAAAGAAAAGACTTGGTCACGAGGCAGGACAGCCTCAAAATCAAAATGGACGGAACGACAACAACCAGGGGTATAGACCCTCTCAAAATCAATTTAGGCAGCTGAATCAGAATCAGAACCAACGTCCTCAACCACCTCAGAATCAAAATCAACAGCAAGATCAGCAGCCGAATCTGAATCAGCAAGGCAATCAAGGACGCCCTATGGGAAGACTTAACGTGGTTAACCAAGCGGACGTGCCTCCACAAGGAGAAGTGATGGCAGGTACATTTCATGCCTTGAATACACCCTTTAGAGTCTTATTTGATTCTGGAGCTAGTTGCTCAATCATAGCATCAAGAATAGTGCCTGAGTTAGATATACCTAAGTGCGAAATAATTAGCTTAGGAATTCAATTGCCTTCAGGAGAAGTAGTAGCTTGCTCTAAACGATATAACGGAATTCCTATAGTGATCAAGAACGTAGAATTCTTCGCAAACTTAGTAGAATTTAACTTAAGGGACTTTGACATTATACTGGGGATGGACTGGTTGTCCCAGTATAAAGCGGTGACCGAATGCCAGAAACAAAAGATCACCCTGTCGAAAAGTAGGGGAAAGAGGGTTATCTTTTACTCTCAGCCCCCTAAGAGGAGCAACAAAATCGTTAATGCCCTCAAACTAAGTAACTTGATGCGTAAGGGGTATGAGCTATATGAGTGCTACGTGCACAACCTTGAGGCGGAAGAGAACAAGGTTGACAGCATACCAGTGGTAAGAGAATACCCGGATGTGTTTCCCGAAGACATCCCGGGCATGCCACCTGAGCGAGATCTTGAATTCACGATAGATCTCATTCCGGGAACCGAGCCTGTCTCAAAAGCTCCGTACCGGATGGCACCACTGGAAATGAAGGAGTTAAAGGAACAACTCGAGGAGCTACTGCAGAAAGGATACATAAGACCGAGTACTTCCCCATGGGGAGCACCTGTTTTATTTGTTAAGAATAAAGACGGAGGATTACGTCTTTGCATAAACTATCGGGATTGAACCAAGTGACCATCAAGAATAAGTACCCTCTGCCGAGAATTGATGATCTATTTGATCAACTGAAGGGAGCTTCAGTATTCTCGAAGATCGACTTACGATCTGGGTATCACCAGTTGAGAATCGCCGAGAAAGACATTCCGAAGACGGCGTTTCGAACTCGATATGGCCACTACGAGTTCACAGTGTTATCATTTGGGTTAACAAATGCCCCAGTAATGTTCATGAACCTCATGAACAATGCATTTCGAGAACTGTTAGATCAGTGTGTAGTGGTGTTCATTGATGACATCTTGATCTACTCGAAAAGCGAGGAGGAGCATGCCCAGCACTTGCACCAAGTGTTAGGGACGTTACGAAAGAATCAGCTATACGACAAACTGTCCAAATGCGATTTTTGGTTGAAGGAAGTTGCATTTCTTGGACACATAGTATCTTAATATCCGAGAATTTTGGGTAGACTGTAATACCCGAGAATTTTGCAACATAAAATAAATAAATAAACAAACAATAAATAAAACAATAATAATAAATAAATATAATAAATGAATAAACTTAATACATGGACAAGGAAATGAGGAATGGAATTTAAGAAGGAATTAAATTTCCAATACACGTAAAGCCAAAAATAAAATTAATCAAATAAATTGTACAAGTATACCCGACACTAATGGACTCGAGAATTCGAGGCCAATATTAAATCTAGACCCGAGTAAGAGTTAAGATAGGAACGAGGAGCCCGAAAATATCCCGGAAATCCGAATTCAAGAACATAGAGGGATAGAAGTCCGAAAGAGAGGAGGAAATGCCCGACAGATCTCACGACCCGCCCGGACCGAAGTCCAGGCGTGGGCCGCGCGGTGAGTGGCTAAACGGCGCGCCAACCCCGCGCCACTCGACAGATTCGCTGGTTGCGAGATTCACTCGCCCGAATCCGGATTTTCCGACTTCGGTTGTATTCCTTTCGGCTCAAGACTCACCAAGGCCGACCTTGGACGTCCCTAGGTCGTGCCTATCTATAAATAACACCTCTTTTCAGCCCCAAATACTTTTCAAAAACCCTACAACTCTCCATACATTCGAAAACCCTAATCTCGGAGTCGTCGGAGGCACGAAACCAAGGCGATGACTGTTTTGGATGAATCTGGAAGTCTTCTATCGTCGTGGTAAGTCTGATCCATTCGTCTCTTACGTTTTGATTCGATAACGAATCCTAAACTTAATCTTTTTCCTTTCGACACCACGAATCGGATCTAGAACGAAGAACCCGACGAACGGAGGAGATAAACGGTGGACTGGAAGCCACGCCTCCGAATCGACGACCCCGGACGACCAAAGATCTGTAAGTTAATCTTACTATGGTTTTGGGAGGATTTAAAATACACCTAACGGAACGATCTAATCAAGAAACCTAAAATCCGTCAACACGAAGAAAACCCTCGGCGCAGCAGTCTTGGATGATTTTTCCGAACCCCTAAACCTGTTCCAACGAGAAAACTTAAACCACAAAAAATGTTCCTAAGGCACTGTTCTAGTTCGTATAAAATTTTCATAATTTTTCATCGTGTTTTGATATCCGAAAATGACCGAATACCAACCTGCCTTAGATTTAGATCTTGAAACGGGGACAAATTCTTGGTTCGAACTTCTTGGCGATTTTGACATTAGATTCAGGCGGAACTAGGAGCTATGTTAAACATATGAATTGTAGATCTATGAGTTTAGAACATCCCTGTAAATTTTTAGAATTTTTCGTTAAGATTTGAACCTCCGAACTTGAGCCGATCCGATCTGCGTTCGTACCGAAATCAAGAATCTTGACAGAAATTAGTTTTGAACTTGATCTAAAGATTAACCTCTGATCTGACGAGAATTCGGCTTTGCGTTCTAAATGAAAGTTGTAGATATATGTCTTAAAAACCTCCCTGTAAAATTTCATCAAATTTGGAGTTAGTTTGCTATGGTAGAGCTTGAAATCTTGAAACTGGTGTTGAAATTTCCGAACAGAATATCATCCTGTTAGAAATTGATGTTTTCCACTTACTTCCCTATCTCAGATCGAAAAACTTAAAACATTAACTTGTTCATCTATGTGTTTTCGAGTCACCGGTCAAATTTCGGAATTGTTGGACTTAAACTCGATTTTTAATGAATTTTGAAGTAAACTGTGGCTGGCCGAGTCAAATCTTGAAAATCTTGTTGAACGGTGAAATTAGCCCTTAAGGTTTAAACGATTGGGAATTCCTTTGAAATAAAATACACGTGAAATATAATGCTTGCCGAAAGGCAATTGAGATGTAATGCTTGCCGAAAGGCAATTAGATATAATGCTTGCCAAAAGGCAATTGAGATATAATGCTTGCCGAAAGGCAATTGATATATAAAGCTTGCCGAAAGGCAATTGATAAATAAAGCTTGTCGAATAGCAATTGAGATATAAACATGAGACATGAGACATGAAACTAGAATACTCGAAGATTGTTCCTTCTAGATTATGCTTTTAAATTATGTCCTACAGTTATATTACTTGCAAGCTATATTTATGATCTTATGAAATCCCTGTCTTTTAAATTTTGCGGTTAAATTGTTATTAGATGAAGACATTAAATCATGTCTTGTATGCACAGTTTTCTTTAAATTTAATTAAAGGCTTTGAAACCCCATAATTATGTATGTGTTAACTTACTCAGCAAGTTTTTGCTGACCAAACCATATTGTTTCCCTTTTTCTTTCAGAGCTGAAGATTATGCATCATCATATGCATACATGGGAATTTTGGGGAACACTTTATTCTTAAATTTTGCTTTAGACTAGAACTTGCATGAACGGGCTTGTTTAACCCGTGGTTAGGCCATGTTGGCTCTATTTTTAAATTCCGCTGCATTATATACGTAGATATTATTTTCCGCTGCAACTGTAATGACATTATTTTTAAATTATATATGAATGGGCTGTTTGAATGTTTTAAATTCTGAAAAAGGGAGGTGTGGCGGTGACACCCCGACCTGGGTGACCAAAAACCGGGATGTTACAGAGTGGTATCAGAGCCCGGAATATTTTTAAACTATTAGATTATTATTATTTTTAAACTTCTATTATGTTTAAACCATTAGTATTTATATTTAAAACATTATTATTTTAAAATTTTTATTGTTATATTTATAGAAGCCCAAATTATTATTTTGAAAGTGTCTTAGCCCAAATTATTTTTGAGCCCAAATGATAATTATTTTTGACCCAATATAGAGGTCCAAGAATTTTAACTATTATTTTAAATTTTTAAAGCATTAGTTCCATGGAATAAATTTTTATTTTAAATCCCATGGAAATTAGAAAAATATATATATAGTGCATGAATTATTTTGGGGGGGAATCATCATCTGCATGTGCATACCACATTTTTTTTTCTATATTGGTGATCGCGGGGGTACACTACCCCGATTTGCAAGCTGTGTATGACCGCGCTGTGGCAGTAGCGCGTGTGCAACAACTGAAGAGAAGGGTGAGTGGGGAGTCCAGCAGGGGTCCCCAAGAAAAGAGAATCCGGGACCGAGAAGCGAGAACAACACGGGGAGGAACGAGCAGCGGAGAGGGTGGAATAGGCCACAACAAACCAACAATGGGAGGAGGTTTAACCAAGAAGAACCCGTACCACCCTGCCCAAGGTGTGGACGACCCCATCTGGCGAGGGGATGCCCTCAACAGGGCGCCTGTTTCCGATGTGGTCGAATGGGTCACATTCGTCATGATTGCCGAACGAGGATGGAGAACATAACAAAGAGGGAAGATTTGGTCATGGGTCCGGAACAGCCTCCGAACCAAAATGGGCGGAACGGAAATAACCAGGGGTATAGACCCCCTCAAAACCAATTTAGGCCGCCGAATCAAAACCAGAACCAACGACCTCCGCCACTGCAGAATCAAAACCAACAGCAAAATCAGCAGCAGAACGCGAATCAGCAGGGCAACCAAGGACGCCCTATGGGGAGGCTCAACGTGGTTAACCAAGCGGACGTGCCTGCACAAGGAGAAGTGATGGCAGGTACATTTCATGTTTTGATTACACCCCTTAGAGTTCTACTCCCTCCGTTTCTCTTTAATTGAAACATTTGCAAATTTGACACTGTTCACACATGTACTTTGATTTAAAGTTTTATCATAATTATACAAGTTAAAATATAGCCAAGTGGGATCTTGTTAGATTCGTCTCGTCGAGTAGTTTTTAAATATCAAAATTTTAGAATTTTTACTTGTACCGAACTTGATTTATTAATGATTTAAAATGTGCATTGGACTGCGTGCATTGTGGGTCCGTTTCAATTTCTAGAAAACGGAGGGAGTATTTGATTCTGGAGCTAGTTGCTCAATCATAGCATCAAGGATAGTGCCTGAGTTAGATCTACCTAAGTGCGAGAGAATTAGCTTAGGAATTCAATTGCCTTCTAGAGAAGTAGTATCTTGCTCTAAACGATATAACATAATTCCTATAGTGATAAAGAACATAGAATTCTTCGCGAACTTAGTAGAATTTAACTTAAGAGACTTTGACATCATACTGGGGATGGATTGGCTATCCCAGTATAAAGCGGTGATCGAATGCCAAAAGCAAAAGATCACCTTGTCAAAAAGTAGGGGAAAGAGAGTTATCTTTTACTCTCAGCCCCCTAAGAAGAGTAACAAAATCGTTAGTGCACTTAAACTAAGTAACTTGATGCGTAAGGGGTATGAGCTATATGCGTGCTACGTGCACAACCTTGAGGCGGAAGAGAACAAGGTCGAAAGCATACCAGTGGTAAGAGAATACCCGGATGTGTTTCCTGAAGACATCCCGGGAATGCCACCTGAGAGAGATCTTGAGTTCACTATAGATCTCATACCGGGCACAGATCCTGTCTCAAAGGCTCCGTACCGGATGGCACCACTGGAAATGAAGGAGTTAAAGGACCAACTCGAGGAGCTATTAGGAAAAGGGTACATAAGGCCGAGTACTTCCCCCTGGGGAGCACCGGTTTTATTTGTTAAGAAGAAAGACGGAGGATTACGTCTTTGCATAGACTATCGAGGGTTAAACCAAGTGACTATCAAGAATAAATACCCTTTGCCGAGAATAGAGGATCTATTTGAACAACTGAAGGGAGCTTCAGTATTCTCGAAGATCGACTTACGATCTGGGTATCACCAGTTGAGAATTGCCGAGAAAGACATTTCGAAGACGGCATTCCGAACTCGATATGGCCACTACGAGTTCACCGTGTAATCCTTTGGGTTAACAAATGCTCCGGCAATGTTCATGAACCTCATGAACAATGTATTTCGAGAGCTGTTAGATCAGTGTGTGTAGTGGTGTTCATTGATGACATTCTGATCTACTCAAAAAGCGAGGAGGAGCATGCCCAACACTTGCACCAAGTGTTAGGAACCTTGCGAAAGAATCAACTATACGTCAAATTGTCCAAATGCGACTTTTGGTTGAAGGATGTAGCATTTCTAGGACATAGTATCCGCTGATGGAGTTTCAGTGGATCCGACAAAAGTTTCTGCCGTAACTGAATGGGTAACTCCCAAGAGCCAAACTGAGATAAGGAGTTTCCTTGGATTAGCCGGGTACTATAGACGGTTCGTGAAGGATTTTTCGAAAATCGCACGACCTTTGACCCAGCTACTGAAGAAGGGAGTAAAATACGTGTGGACAGAGGCTTGTGAGACAGCGTTTCAAGAACTGAAGAAACGACTCACAACTACACCCGTATTAACACTACCATCAGAGAATGGTGACTTCGAAGTTTATAGTGATGCTTCGAAGGAAGGTTTAGGTTGTGTCTTGATGCAAGACTCGAGAGTCGTAGCGTGTGCATCACGGCAACTAAAACCTCACGAGGAAAATTATCCGACACACGACCTGGAGTTGGCAGCGGTCATTTTCGCTTTAAAGATATGGAGACATTATCTTTATGGGCGGAAGTGTCGAATGTTCACCGACCACAAGAGCTTGAAGTATATATTCACTCAGAAGGAGTTGAATTTGAGACAACAAAGGTGGTTGGAACTTATTAAAGACTACGATTTAGAGATAGCCTACCACGAGGGGAAGGCGAATGTGGTAGCCGATGCCCTAAGTCGGAAAACCCAACACGTGACAAACTCGTTGGTAATTCCGCCGGCATTGTACATGGATTTAGCGAGATTGGACGTGGAACTTGTGCATCCGGGCACAGTGAATGACACGATCAACGCAATGGTCGTAGAAACTCCAATATTGGACGAGATTAAGCTCGCCCAACCGGGCGACGCGAAACTCGAAAAGATAAAGGGGTATATTGCCGAAGGAAAGGCAATAGGATTTGCTGTCCACGAGGATGGAAGCATTCGTTTCAAAGGGAGATGGTGTGTGCCCCATAAGTGTGCCGAGTTGAAACGAAAGTTGATGGAAGAAGGGCACAACACGCCAAACTCAGTACATCCCGGAGGCGACAAGCTTTACAAAGATCTAAAGAAGATCTATTGGTGGCCGGGAATGAAGAAGGAAGTGGCAGACTTCGTGGCGAAATGTCTCACCTGCCAAAAGGTTAAGGCAGTGCGACATAAACCCTTAGGACTGATGCAACCACTAGAGATTCCAAGTTGGAAGTGGGATAGCATCTCGATGGACTTTGTCTCGGGATTACCCCGATCACCTAAAGACATGAACAAGATTTGGGTGATTGTGGATAGGGTAACGAAGACAGCCATATTTATCCCGATGAAGGACACGTGGACTATGGACCAATTGGCCCGAGCCTACGTCGATAATGTGGTATGACGACATGGAGTACCACATGACATCATTTCCGATAGAGACAGTAGATTTGTCTCTCACTTTTGGACGGAGTTACAAACAGCTCTCGGTACTCAAATCAAAATGAGCACCGCATTCCACCCGATGACGGATGGTCAAACCGAGAGAACAATCCAAACACTAGAAGACATGCTGAGAGCATGCGTGTTGGAATTTAAGGGAAATTGGGAATCCCATTTACCCTTAATCGAATTCTCTTATAATAATAGCTACCATGCTAGCATTGGCATGGCACCTTTCAAGGCGTTGTATGGACGAAAGTGCCGAAGCCCGTTGAGCTGGGAAGAAAACGATAAGTCGGTGGTAGTGGGACCACAACTTATCGAAGACATGGCTCAACAAATCAAAGTGATTCAAGGAAAAATGAAAGCCGCTCAAGACCGTCAGAAGAGTTACGCCGACGTGAGACGACGAGACCTAGAATTTCAAGTGGGAGATAGGGTCATGCTAAAGATATCACCCATGAAGGGGGTGATGCGCTTTGGCAAACGAGGAAAGTTGAGTCCTCGATACATAGGACCTTATGAAATTCTAGAACGAGTCGGAAATTTAGCCTACCGACTGGCTTTACCGCCACAATTAGATCGAGTTCATAATGTTTTCCATGTCTCACAACTAAAGAAGTATGTGCCGAACCCGACACATGTACTTCAACCGGAGACAATCGAACTCGATGATGATTTGACTTATGACGAAGTCCCAGTGCGAATTCTGGACACTAAGGAGCGGGTAACGAGGAACAAAACCGTCAAAATGATCAAGGTTCTTTGGTCGAACCACGAAAGTGAGACGGCAACTTGGGAGGTAGAATCCGACATGAGAGAACGCTACCCGACACTATTCCAAACCGATACCGACACAGTTATGGGGACATAACTGCAACCTTAAGGGGGAGAGGATGTCATACCCATTTTTTTTCGTGTTGTTGTGCATCTTTTGTAAACAAACAAACAAATTCGAATTATTTTGAACTACGTTATGGCTTAATCCCTTCATAGGGTACGTAGGCAGCTTAGAAATTTTAATTCTAAGTTCAGTCACAAATTAATAAAACAAACAAAAGACCTTAGCACGAGAAAAGCCGAAACACAACTTCGAGGACGAAGTAAGGAGGGTAGACTGTAATACCCGAGAATTTTGCAACATAAAACAATAATTAAATAAATAAACAATAAATAAAATAAATACAATAAATAAATAAATTCAGCAAATAAACAAATAAAGATAAGGAAATGAGAAATGAGATTTAACTTAAAAAGGAATTAAAGGAATTTAATTAAATAAAAAGAATTATTAAAGATAAATAAATTGTACACCGAAACCCGACACCAATGAACTCGAGAATTCGAGTCCAAACATGCATTTAGACCCGAGTAAAATTTAGAGAGGAAATAGAAACCCGAAGATACCCTGGAAATCAGAATCCGGGAGCATAGGGGGATAGAAGTCCAAAAGAGAGGAGGAAAGGCACGACGGATCACATGACCCACCCAGACCGAAGTCCAGGCGAGTGCCGCGCGGTGGCCGCGCGGTGAAGGTGGAGAAGCCGCGCCACGACCGCGCCGAGCGACAGATTCGCCGGTTGCGAGATTCACTCGCCCGAATCCGGATTTTCCGACTTCGGTTGAACACCTTTCAGCTCAAGACTCTTAGAGGCAGACCTTGGACGTCCCTAGGTCATGTTTGCCTATAAATAACATCTTTTGAAAGCTCCGAACACTTTTCAAAACCCTACGATACTCTCTATACACAAAACCCTAGATCCGGATGTCATCGGAGGCACCAAAACCGAGCGGGGACTGCCGTGGACGAGTTCGGATCTCTTCTAACGCTGTGGTAAGTTAGATCCGTTCATCCATCTCGTTTTTAATTCAAAAACGAAACCCTAATTCTCTTCTTTTTATTTCTACACCCCGTATCGGATCCAGAACTTAGAACCCGACGAATGGAGAGGATAAACGGTGGACTGGAAGCCACGCCTTCGAAATAGACGATTCCGGACATCTACAAATCTGTAAGTTGACACTTACATGGTTTTGGGAGAAATTAATACACGAAAACTAAAGCTTTATCAAATCTTTCAAAAATCTGTCAACATATGATTTTTACCGGCGCAACAGTTTTGTCGAATTTTTCCGAACCTTAAAACGTCTTCGAACGGAAAAACTTAAAACACAAAAAACGTTCCTAAGGCTTAGGTCTATCTCTTGTAAATTTTTCAGAATTTTTCGTGATGATTTGTTATGCGAAATCCACCTGAAACCGAACCGCTTGAAATTGGATCTTGCGTTTCTTGACAGAACTTAGGTCAGAACTTGCTGACATTTTTGACATTAGATCTAGACCGATTTAGATCTTTAGCCGAACATGAAAGTTGTAGACAAATGTCTTAAGAAGGTCTCTGTAAAATGTCATTAAGTTTGGAGTTGATTTGCTATATTAGATCTTGATAATCTTGAACTGCTGTACACGAAATTCGGACAGATTAATGATATGACGAAAATTGATGTTTTTGACCTATTTCGGCATCTTGGATTGAAAAAGTTAAAACACGAAAGTTGTTCATCTTGATGTTTCTAAGTCAGTGGTAAAATGTCAGAATTTTTGGAATTAAACTCGATTTTTAATGAATTTTAGAGTAAACTGTGGTTGACCGAGTCAAATCTTGAAATCTTGTTGAAGCGGTGAAACTGGCCTTTAAGGTTTAAACGAGTAGAAGAATCTGTGAAATAAATACATGAAATCTGAAATTTAGGAAATTTCCTTTACAAACTTGATCTTTAAAATTAGGGGGTGAGTGCTCTGCAGGGTGCCCTCCTAACGATTCACTTCGTGCCTTTATGGACGATGGTGACCTGCGCGAAATTTTTGAGATATGTTGCCAAAACGGCATGAGATATATGACCTACACTCTCGTGAGTATCCTTATGGGTTTCCCGAGGCTCCGGAGTGGTACTGGGTATGGCAGATACGGTTGCGGCCGCCGCGCTACCGGCTAAACTTGTTGATATCGCGATGAAATCGTGAAATACTTGAAATACTAAATCTTGGGAGTAATGGAGATAGTTAAATATTTAATTGTTGTCTTTTAAATTATTAAATACTTTATTTAAATTAATTATGGTTTTTATTCAAATTATTAAATGTACTATTGGTTAGTGCCATGATTTAAATTATGAGAATTGGTTATATTATTAAATTAAATTATTTATGATTATTATCATGCTTTTATGTAATTGTTAAATTGATGGCTTTTAAACCCTACGATCATGCATGTGTTAACTTACTCAGCAAGTTGTGTTGACAAAACCATTTATTTTCCTTTTTCCTTACAGAGTATGTGGAACAGACATGAGCACATTCATGCATGGGGGGACTTATATTTTGCGAAACTTAATATTTAAATTCTTGCATTAGACAATAGAATAAACGGGCCTGTTTAACCCGTGTTTTGACCATGTTGGTCGTATTTACATTTCCGCTGCAATATTATATTTAAATATTATTTCCGCTGCGTTATGATATTATTATTTTCGAGACTATATTGTATGGGCTGTTTGCAAATGTTTTAAATATTTTTAAATACTGAAATACCTAGCCTTGCATGTCTCTAGTAAGCCGGAGAAATCGTGTCTTACTAGGGAGGTGTGGCGGTGACATCCCGACCTAGGTGACCAGAAACCGGGGTGTTACACCGTTTCATTAAATTCCTTATAAATCAACCTGCTCTTATGTATTTCTCAATGTTCGGTGCTTGCCTTGCTCATCTTCTACGGTTTATCCAGAAACAACATTTTATATCAAAAACTTGTACTTTTAGATATCAATGAACAAAAGAAATATTAGAGTATAAAAAATAAAAAGATTAGCTCATAAATAAGATGTTTAAAAAGTTAAATGTGACACTGCTAAAAGGAAACAGATATGATAGTGCCCGGGATTTGGCAGATATAAGATTCATCATTACGTTGCATTCTTAAATATTAGGTTGCATTCATCATTGGATGTGTAGTTCTCCATTTCACATCTCATTGTTTGGCAGTTTCGGCGCTTGGCTTGCATCATTAATTAATATTTTGTGGATATTAACAGTGAAACTGTAAAAGGTGTTTAAAAAAATTTGTGGGCACTAGGATATTTTCTTATATGCAAGGCTTTTCACCATATTCATCATTCTTATATGCAGCCTCATTATTTTGTTCTTCAAGCACAAGAACCTGCCAAACAAAATCAGAAATTGTGGGCACTATAACAAAATTGCGGGCACTAGGACATTTTCTTATATGCAAAGCTTTTCATCAGATTCATCATTCTTACATGCAGCCTCATTATTTCGCTCAAATGCAATCTCAATGTTTTTTTCAATACAATCTACTTCTATGCATGCATATTATGATATTGGTCCATCCTCATGCTTTGCTAACACTTATGAACTCCGTGCCCTGACAACTGAATCACAAGTTAATGACCTCCCAGATTTCCACCCAAGCCTGGAGCTCAAACTGAACAAAAAAATAGTCATCTCTTCGGTTGCAGAAGGTGCCCTTGATGTCGTCATTGGAAAGCCCGACTTTGCCATCCTCTCAAATCTGCAGCCTTTCCTGGAGACGAAGGAATATATAGGTCTGTAAATTCTTCACCATTATGTTCACTATATGGCTTGCTCACTAAAACAATATCCTCCATTATGTTCACTATATAGGTCTGTAAATTCTTCACCATTATGTTCACTATATGGCTTGCTCACTAAAACAATATCCTCCATTACAATTCTTATGAATTTTGGTTTAAGATGTCATTGGAGTTGTCATTGATTCTGCACAACGAAAGAACCGAACAAGTGGCACGCTACAAGAAGTAATACTCATTGCAGACGAGTAAGCACAATACCATTTCTTCATCTATTATTACTTTATTTTAAAAGCATTTAATACCTTTTCTTTACACCATGACAGCCTTACGCCAATCACATTGACATTCTGGAATGAATTAGTCACTGCTGAAGCACATACTTTGATCCCGAAGATCCCAAAACAACTAATTATTGCTGTGTTCAACGTCAAAGTATCTGCATTTAATGGTACAACCAAAATATCCTATCCTTCCTACATCTTTTTCTTTGAAGTTGAACATACTTTGCCATACTGTATACACTGCCTAACATAAATCACTGTGGATTTCACAATCAACACATAGGGATATCATTGTCAACGAGTACACAAACAATGGTCGTTTATGATCCACCATTCCCAGAGGCCACTTACCTGCACCAATGGTACAAAGCTAAACACTTACTAATAATTTGTACCAAGGCATAAGACTGACGCCCACTTCTGCAGGAAGCTACAAAACAAGAAAGCATTGGAAAAGGTGCTCCATGAGAAAACTTACTGGAATGTAGTAGCAGACTCACACCAAACTGACATAACAACTCTCATCCAATGTCCACCGGTACCAGAAACTCTAACAATATAATACATTGTTCATTCACAAATGCTGAAATCATTTTCCTGCTCACACCATTGCACTGCCACTGCCGCTGTTTACATTCTTCCTGGAATTGTTTTCAACATTATTAAATTTTTTCTTTATCCAGGGACAATATCACTGCAGAGCTCATTTCCAGATACCTGAGCACAAGCTTGGCAAGGTCACATACACAGCTTGCAAAGTTTGTACCACTGGACTCATTGCACTACCAAACAAAGTGTATTGGTGTTTCAAATGAAAAGATTACTTAGAGTTCGAAGAAAGGTTGGTCCAGCTGTTCCTGCCCAAAATTTAGGTCATTAAATTCATATACCTCTCCATTAACTTAACCCAGCAACAATAAACTTACTTTCTACAGAATCAAGATTCCACTTCAATTCCAGGACCAAACAAATTTGGTTGAATGTGTTGCCTTTGAAGAACATGCAGAAGCAATTTTGGGTATCATCCCCACCGATATCTTGAAGATGACACCTGAGGTAATCAGTTCTTCTTCACTCATTTTTTGACTACAGATTCACCAGTATAATTTACCTTAAACACATTTCCCTTCATTTATTTCATCCTCATTTAATGACAATTCTCCTTTCTATAATTCATCTTAACAAACACAGGACATGACCGACGTTTGTGCTTTCCGGAATGATGAGATCCAGCACCAAATGTTCCACATTACAATCAAGAAAAAGTTACCCACATCCACAACTTTCGATCAGGATAACTACATAGTGACCAAAATTGAAGACTACCCCAACAATGAAGGTTGTTTCCATTATTCAAACAAAACTCTTAAAAATATAGCTGTTTATTTTAAATCTATCATTTATACCATAACATTACAGGTCCACTTCAGATTCTTCCGGGCACGCCTCCTCCCTTACAAATGGCAGAATCCTAAAGCTCCGGCATAACACCTGAAATCTGCAGACTGTCAACACAGCCCCATGAAGAATCCAGCACGGCCAAAGACCTTCTACCTGCTTTCAAAAGCCAGGATATTCTGCCCCAAGTCCTCTCTCAAAAACCTACTGCCACCCTCACTGGAAGCCCATCCAAGAAAACTAAGACAACTACCAGGACCCCTAGAATTAAGCCACCCAAATAGGATTAGAAGCAGCTGCAAGCCTTGCTAAATTGCAATAGGAAAAAAAAAAGAAGAAAAGTAGTACAATGTGTGGTTTCAAAAACACATCCACTGATGCACAGTTTTTGCCTAACCTTTTGGCATTTTGAGGCTAACATTTTGACATTGACCTGCAGCGTAGAACATACTACTTCCTGGATAGTGATGCAGCATTTATGCCATTTTGTATTACTTTGCCTTTGTGCAAAAACTCTCTGGCACTATCATATCTGTTTCCTTTTTGCTAAATTGTTGTTAACAATGAATTCTTAAACTCCAAATCCTCAATATGAGTTCTCACATTTGACTCGCGCGGCGTAGCGCACGAGCTACGAATACTAGTATATATATATATAATGATCACATCACGTATATATTTCTAAAATATTATGACATCATACACTATAAGAATTTCGCGGGTAGGTGACAAAAGGATTTCGTCGCCTTGTTCATCGCCTTGCGCTCTAGGCGACGAAGTTTTAGGTCACGACTTCAATAAAAATTCGCTGCCAAATTCGTCGCCTTACCGCGATTTTCTTGTAGTGATGCACTCAAAAATCATATTGATCCACATTCTACATATGCTAAATCATGTTATATATGTGGGGACGTGGTGAGATATGTCCCTTAAACCTACAAACGAGGATGGAATATATTGTAGTACACATGATCAATTATATTGTAGTACACATGTAAATTGATCATTCAGGGTATGTTCTGGACGCAGCTTTTGGTAGCTTTTTGGAGCTTTTGGTAGCTTTAGCTTTTATTTCAAAACAAAAGCCCCGTTCTGCACACTAGCTTTTGGTAGTTTTTGGGAGCTTTTGGAAGCTTCTTTTTAGAAGCTACCTGTAGTAGCGTTAAAAAATAAGCTAGGAGCTTATTTTTGAGCAATCACAATTTTAACCCAATAACCAACCCACTACCCAATAGTTTACATGAATATTTGTCCTTTTATGTCATTTCATACATTATTTCACAGCTATAGCTAGTTGTACAAACCACTTAAATAGAACTGACAGCTACAGCTCCCACAGCTCCTTACAGTTCCAGCTCCCTACAGCTCCAGCTTGCAGCTACAGCTCTGCGTGCAGAACATACCATCAGTCAAAAACTTGGAAATTGGTGGTGTCACAATGTGTATAACTCTTTGTCGTATAATAAATCCATTAATGCTTGATTGAAAATGAAATGCATTAAAATTAGCACTAGGGGAATCTAATCAGGGAATATATATCTTCTACTATATACTATAAGAGGGAGAGCTCCCAATCTCCCCCTCCTGAATTTCGTTTCTGGCCATTGGATCACGAATTGAATAGGAATTGTGATCGTTGGATCAAATCATCTCTCAATAGCTCGGGCTTTTCCATCCATTTGCTCTCAAATTCAGCTTTCTCCATCCATCTCTCTGTCTCGCCTCGCACGCACCACCACCATTCACGCCGCCCCCGTCTGCTCTGCCCTAAGCACCGGCGCCGATCTCGCCCTCTCTTCCGCCCGTCGCAGCGCCGCGGCCGTCCTCTTCCCTCCAGCGTCGCTTGCCCGTGCCACCAGCGGCGCCTCTCTGTTGTCTCTCTCTTTGTTGATTAGGTTTTTGCCTGTCGCACAGCAGCGTCATCAAACCTCTTCGGAGATGCCTGATGGGGGGAAGTTGTACGGTTCTTTTTGTGCATTTGCTGCGCCCGTCGTCTCCAATAGGAGGTCTCGGAGGGCTTTTGCGATTCGATTTCCCACGCAAACCCTAGAAGATTCGATTTCCCGTCACTGCCGTCTGCATTCGTGAGGCCTGCCGCCGCGAAGGACATATGTGCGTCGTCGCCCGACGCTCTAAGGAAGGGCCGAACGAGGCCTGCCGCCGGCTCTACCATTCGTCGTCCAAGGTTACTTGTCTGCCCCGCTTTGTTGACTTCCGATTTTACAATTCATCCGTTCTATGTATGTATGAAAAGTACTTTGTTGCAATTTCTGCCTCCAATTCCGCCTCAATTTTGACCCCAACAGTTTTGGTCATCATTTCTCCACATTCGGCCATCGCGACAATAGGGCAGCGGCTGGTTGGTAATCCCTCCAACAGCTTCCTTGGCTTTCCTTGTAAATCCTATTCTAGAAAACTAAGGGAATAGCAATTCTAGATTATTCGGCTATATTAGGTAGAAAATTACTTCATCATTTTCTTGGGCAGTAAGATTTGTTTAAGTTACTACAAATCGTATTTTCACTTTATTATCTCCAAAATGCAATTTGCCAAAATCTAATTGCATGATAATTGATCAATTGTTGTCTTATATGTTTGTTTATATCCATTGATAAAGGGGAAGGACCTACAAAGATTCATTTGGCCATAATGACATCAGATGATACACATTCACGTACTTTAGATCTCTTGGAGGCGAACGTTTACTTTGGGATGAAACCCTCGCAAGTGAAATTGCTAAAACAGGTGATTATTGGAGTTTTTCAGCTGATTTCGAGAGATATTCTTGTGAAATCACAGTTGGTTTACCATTTTCCTTCGGTTTTCCCAGGAAAAAGTTGCTTGTTTGGATGATAATGATGCCCGACTTAGTAGTGGTGTCTAATAGCTTCTGTTTAAGTCCTCATTTAACACCACTTAGTAGTTTATTTGATGCGGGATTGTTAGTCCTGAAATAGGATCCATACAACGATTGATGATATTTGTTGATCTTGTTCATATGATGTCTATTCAGATGTTCCACCAGGAAAAGAACCATTGGACTGGAATACTAGGATGAAGATTGCTGCTGGTGCAGCAAAGGGGTTAGAATATCTGCACGACAAAGCCAATCCGCTATATACAGGGACTTAAAATCGTCAAACATTCTTCTCAATGAGGGATTCTTTCCAAAGTTATCAGACTTTGGACTTGCTAAACTTGGCCCTGTTGGTGACAAAACTCATGTCTCAACCAGGGTTATGGGGACGTATGGTTATTCTGGTCATATAGGTGTTTCATACTTCGAATTCATTCTGTTGTCGGTTGGAGAGGCGTTTTTTCTATTCAGGTTTCTTCTTAGTATATACCTAAGGCCTGGTTTTTTGTTTTCCTTGTGCTTGCTCAATTGGTCTTGTTTGTGGACTCTCATTTTTCGTCGCTTGTGTGCTAACAAGTGTAGCTTCCTCCTTCTGTTGATTATGCTGACAGTGAACAGACAAGTTTATTGTTTTGAAAAGTTGGAAGATACTGTGTGGAAAGGGCAACATTTTGTTAAGATCCTGGGAATGATTTTTCATTTATAAACATAATTGACATCGTAATTATACGGGTGAATAATTTCGCGTTTCATGGGATTCTGTTTGTTTCCAGCAGTGTCAGTTTCACTCGGCACTGGTGGTGGATTTGACTATAGTATTTCATGTTCGTTATAATGTGTGCATACATTGCCCATAATATTTTATGCAATGTGTTATTGCGATGTTTTTTTTTCCTGGTTATGCAATGTTTCTTGTGTTTTGCCGTAATGCAGGTTGAGTATACTGTTGTGTGTTTGCTTGTTGACAGGTTTTCTGTGTCTTCACTTGTTTTTCTAATGGATGCCTCTGTAGCATATGCGGCTGACAATGGTTTGGTTGATTGCTTTGTAGGATGTTGCCCTTCTCAGATGGGCCTGGGTGCCTTTCGGGATTCTTATTGTGCTCCCAGTGGGGCGCCTTCATAACAAGATCCTTTTACTCTTAACCTTTTCTCTCTACTACCAGGTTTTCCTTTTCAAGTTTCATTTTTTCATTTGGTTGTTTGTTAAATTCTTAACAGTAGTGAATGTTTCAGCATTTTCCTTTTGTAGTACCCGGGATTTTTATCCGCGTCCAAAGAAATAAAATTCATTTCTTAACCCGATCAAGGTCGAAATATTTCCGAGAAGAAGAAAATAATTCATTATTGCTCGGAAATGAATTACCGATAAATTAAAAATGGAATAAAAGAGGCCCGAAGATATTCCATGGATTAATCCCAAAAGAATTGGAATTAAATTCAAGAAGGAAAAGAATTTTAATTCCAAGAACCCGTGAAGTCGGAAATAATTGAATTAGATAAATTATTGCACGGGAGCCAAAAGACGACGAATTGGAAGCCGACAAATCCGAAACCGACGGACTTAAGATTTCAAACACGAAATCAATTTCAAGTCGAAATAGATTAATATAGGAATCATAATCCGAGAATGACCCGAAAAATCGAACCCGAAAACGTAGGAGGACAGAAGTCCGAAAGAGAGGAGAAAAGGCCCGACGGAACGCACGGCCCGGCATGGACCGCAGCCCAGCCGAGCCCCGCGCGGTGGCCGCACGGTCTTAAGCCACAAACCGCGCCATGACCGCGCCAAGTAGCAGTATGCGATCGTATTGCGGATTTCGACGATTTCTTACCTTATTTTCGGCCCCCGACTTTGGTAACTCAATCCCGGTCGAGGGAAGGAGTATATGGACGGGTTTGAGGGGATTGGACACTCACAATTAACCCTAATTTTTGAAGTGGCAGCCCCCATTCCTCCCAAACTCTCAAAACTTCTCCCTTGTTCATCCAAAATTGACCCGACGACTTTCCGATCACTTTCCGACGACGAAAATCGACGAAGAAGGCGTGGAGAGCAACATCTCTAGTGTTCCAGATTGTGGTAAGTCGTCCATAGGCTTTCGTTTAAGTTTACGAGTCCAAAAATCCGATCTAACCCTAGATTTTTACTTTCGATTTCGTTTCGGGGCCATCGGAAAGGAGACGGAGTAATAGGGACGTGTTCGTAGCAAACGTGGGCGCCGCGATCGATCCGGAGATGTCCCAGACATCCCCCACTGTAAGTTAATGCTTACTTGGTTTTGGGTGACTTAAAATGAAACCAAACATAGGGATTTAATAACTTAAAAATCTGTCAACACGAAAAATCCCCGGCACAGTGATTTGGTGTGAATTTTTCGGACCCTTAAAACTGCTCAAACGGAAAAACTCAAAACCTGAAAAACGTTACTAAGACATAGATCTAGTTTGTGTAAAATTTTCATAATTTTTCATTGTGGTTTGTTATCCAAAAACGGCCTCCAACGAACCTGCCCTGAAAGTCGAACTTGAAACTGTGACAGATTTGAAATCGGACCAAAACCCCTACTCCAAGAGGTCAAACTGAAAACCTCAAAACTAGAATTTTGATCCTAACACATTAATCTATGTTGTGTAAAAATTTCAGCCATTTTCATCAATGTTTGCTATCCCAAATCGATCCGAACATAAACTGTGGTATGAAACTTTTCAAAAATTGGATAGTGCAACGGTCCGAACTAGATGAGCTTGTTTCTATATTTTCTAGGCCGAATTGATCTTTGCAATCTAAATGAAAGTTGTAGATAATTATGTCTATTATGTGCATATAAAATGTTAGAATTTTTGGAGTCCATTTGTTATGTCAAAATGTAGATTTTCCCTACTGTGGTAAACCTGAATTCTGACAGTGTACATGTTGTGCAATAAACTCGATTTTTGACATGTTTCCTCAACTTATTACGAAATTGTTAAAACACGAAAGTTGTTCGTTAGGGTGTTTTTGATATACAGTGAAAATTTAAGAATTTTTAGACTTGAAATGAATTTTTGAATTAAAAAGGCGTAAACTGTGACGCCAAACGACTTTTAAATCGTGAGATTTTGAAATTTCGAAACAAACGATCGAAACCTTGAAATACGATAAAGATATACTTTCGAAATTCCCGTTACACTAAGTTAAAAATGATATCAGTGACCTATGTAGGGGGTGAGTGCTCAATAGAGTGCCCCTCTAGCTTTTCGCTTCGTGCCTAGACGGACGAGGGTGACCTATGTAGGGGGTGAGTGCTCGATGGAGTGCCCCTCTAGCTTTTTGCTTCGTGCCTTGACGGACGAGGGTGACCTACGTAGGGGGAAAGTGCTCAATAGAACGCCCCCTAGCTTTTCGCTTCGTGCCAAAACGGCCGAGGGTGAATGTTATGAGAAACTGTGCCAAAACGGCCAATGAAAACTAGCCTACACTCTCGTGTGTACCCGTATGGGTTACACGAGGCTCCGGAGTGTTTTGGGTATGTCAGATACGGCTGCGGCCACCGGATGACCGGCTAAACTTGACGAGATTGCGATGCAATCGTGAAATACTTGAAATACTTGAAATACGAAACGGCTGCGGCCGCCGGATAACCGGCTACACTAAATATTGAGAAATGGTGACGTGACGGGGAAAAAAATTAAAAGATTTAATACTTTTTGTGTATTTATTTATTTAATTGTTGTCTTTAAATTTTGCATTTAAATTTATGTCTTAAATTTTATAACATGTTAAATTATTATTTATGAATTTAATGCATGTTCAAGTGTACAACTAAATTATTTATTTTTTTAAATTGGTAAATAGAATATTTTTGTATGCATGCCTAGGAGTAAAAATTTAATTATTTAATTAAACCCCTTTACATGTGTGTTAAATTATGATCTTGTGGAAATTCTTATCTTTTAAATTATGTAATTAAATTATTATTCGATGAATAAAATTTAAATCATGTCTCGTATGCACATGTTTTCCATAAAATTTAATTAAAGATTTTGAAACCCCTTGATCATAATAGGTGTTAACTTACTCAGCAAGTTGTGCTGACTCAAAACCATTTCTTTCTTTTTTCTATAGAGCATGTGGATTATACTTGAGCACGTACATGCATGGGAATTTTTGGGAACACTTTATTTTTAATTTGCATTAGACTATAGTATGAACGGGCCTGTTTAACCCGTGTTTTGGCCGTGTTGGCCCAATTTAAATTCCGCTGCATTACTTATATCTAAATATTATTTTCCGCTGCAACTGTAATGATACTATTTCCATGTTATATTTCAATAGGCTATTTGAATATTTAAAATTCTGAAAAACCATAGCCTTGCATCTTTTTAGCAAGCTCGGAGAAACTGTGTCTTGCTAGGGAGGTGTGGCGGTGACATCCCGGCCTGGGTTATCAAATCCGGGGTGTTACACCTTTATACTCCTGCTCCTCGCCCACTTAGGTTTTATACAGTATAGTTTAGCGAGCATGGAAAGTGTTGGCGCACCCATGGAACTGCTTCTGGATAAGGGTCGGCTGGGAACTCAGGACCGGAGTTCTTTTGCTAAAGAGTTTGGTGCCGAATCCAAGTCGCTATGGAAGCTTTCCGGACCCGCAACTTTCACATACATCTGTCAGTATTCCTTGGGCGCCCTCACGCAGACGTTTACCGGACAGGTCGGGGCCTTGGAGCTAGCCGCCGTCTCTGTGGAAAATTCTGTCATCGCTGGACTTGCTTTTGGGGTCATCGTAATCCTCAATTTAGGTAAATGGTTTTCTTCGTATGGTTTTCATTCAGGCGTTTTGTCGAATACCCTTTGGTTTTGGTCATTCTCGGATCGGAAAGTTTATTTCTTGATTTCAAAAATCAATGCAGCTGGGAATGAGGAGTGTGTTGGAGACGTTGTGTGGGCAACATTCGGCGCGGGCCAAATCAGGATGTTGGGCATATATATGCAGAGGTCGTGGGTCATATTGCTGACTACGGCTATTCTTTTGCTCCCTGTTTACATCTTTGCTCCTCCTATACTCTCCTTCTTCGGGGAGTCTGATGACATTTCTCGAGCGGCAGGTAATAATTCATTTTTCAAAAGCTCAGACGACTGTTATAATCAAAAGCTATGGGTATACAATATATGATTTGTTTTTTCTGATGTTTTGTAGGCAAATTTGCCCTGTGGATGATACCACATTTATTTGCATATGCCGTGAATTTTCCTGTACAGAAGGTCCTGCAGTCTCAGAGGAAGCTTATGTCGATGGCTTGGATATCTCTGGTTGTGTTGGTTCTGCATACATTTTTTAGCTGGTTTATGATCTTTAAGGTTGGGTGGGGATTAGTGGGGGCGGCTATTACTCTTAATGTTTCATGGTGGCTCATAGTCATTCTTCAGTTGATTTACATTTTCTATACGAAATCCCGATCGTGGATGGTGCTGTTTCTCCTGGTTGGCATTTCAACATTTGTTCGGTTTTGTCAAGCTTTCGCTGGCTTCTGCTATAATGTTATGGTAATTGAGTTTGTTCTGTCCATGACTTAATATGTATTATGTGTGGATCTTCTTACTAAAAAGTTATTTCTATTATGAATTATGGAGTAATTAAATTGTTTGGATTTCCGAGCAGTTTGGAATTTTGATACTTGATGATAATAGTGGTCATAGCCGGTCTCTTGGAGAATCCTGTTATTCCAGTTGACGCCATTTCCATATGGTAAGACATCTATTATTGATGTCTATATTCATCAAGTAATAAAGGGAGGCGTAATAGTAGAGCTATTTCTTTTACTACATATATCTGGACGGTAAAAAGTGTCATTTACAGGTCATGTGATATTCTTGTATCCATGCCATGCTTTGGGAAATTTTAGGTGTGGAACACGTTTTAATTAACTCATCCTTGTGGCATATTTTTACAGCATGAATATTAAAGGATGGAATGCAATGATTTCGGTTGGATTTAATGCTGCCATAAGGTGATAGTTCTAGCATTACATAAGAGACTGAATGTAATACCCGAGAAATTTACAACATAAAATAATAAATAAATAAATACAATAAATAAATAAATATAATAAATAGATAAAGAATCATAAGGAAAGGAGGAATAGAATTTAATTTAAAAAGGAATCAAAATTCCGAGAACCCGGGAAGCCGAAGACAATTTAATCAAATAAATGGTTACATGGGAACCCAACACCGATGGAATAAATAACTCGAGTCCAAATGTAAATTCACATCCGAATAGAATTAAGATAGGAAATCAGAGCCCGAAGATAGCCCGGAAATCGGAGCCCGAGTACATAGAGGGATAAAAGTCCGAAAGAGAGGAGAAAAGGCCCGACGGATTGCACGACCCGCCCGGACCGAAGTCCAGGCGTGGACCACACGGTGGCCACATGGTGTTTGCTCAAACGGCGAGCCAAGTCCGCGCCAACGGACAGATTCGCCCGTTGCGAGATTTACTCGCCCGAATCCGGATTTTCCGACTTCGGTTGTATTCCTTTCGGCTCGAGACTCACCAAGGCCGACCTTGGACGTCCCTAGGTCGTGTCTATCTATAAATAACCCATTTTGTCAATCCCGAACACTTTTCAAAACCCTACGAATTCCCTCTACACACAAAACCCTAATTCCAGAGTCGTCGGAGGCACGAAACCAAGGAGAGGACTGTCGTGGACAAAAATCGGAAGACCTCTAATGTCGTGGTAAGTTCTGATCTGATCTCTTCCTATTTGTGATTCGAAAATGAATCCTAACCTCATCCTTTTTCCATTCCACACACCGATCTGGATCGAGAGCGAAGAACCCGACGGAATAAAGAAGATAAACGGTGGACTGGAAGCCACGCCTCCAAATCGACGAGCCGGGACAACCGTGAATCGGTAAGTTAATACTTACATGGTTTGGGAGAATTAAAATTCACTTGATCTAAAGATTTGAATCAAGAACGTAAAATCTGTCACAACTAAAATCCTTAAGGCGCAGCGTTTTTGCACGATTTTTCCGAACCCTTAAAACTGTACAAATTAGAAAACTTAAAACACAAAAAAAAACGTTCCTAAGACATAGATCTATCTTCTGTAAAAATTTCATAATTTTTCATTGTGTTTTGATATCCGAAAACGACCGCAAACGAACCTGTCCTCGACTTAGATCTTGAAACGGTGATAGATTCTTAGTCCGAACTTGAGGTTGATTTTTACTTTAGATCTAGACCGATTTAGGATTGGTGTTAAACATAAGAATTGTAGATCTATACGTTAAAAACACATCCGTAAATTTTTGGAATTTTTCGTTGAGATTTAGTATCGGAAATCGGCTCCAAACCGAACTGTTCTAAGTTTAGATCTTGAAATCTTGACAGATTCTTGGTCCGAACTTGTAGGCGTTTTTGACAATAGATATAGGATGAATTACATCTTTTGTTGAACATGAAACTTGTAGATATATGTCTTAAGCATCTCCCTATAAAATTTCATCAAATTTGGACAGATTATCATCCTGTTAGAAATCGACATTTTTGACTTACTTCCGTATCTTGGATTGAAAAACTTAAAACATGAAACTTGTTCATCTCTGTGTTTTCGAGTCACTGGTCAAATTTTAGAATTTTTGGACTCGAAAACAATTTTTAGTTAATTTTGGAGTAAACTGTGGTTTTGACAAAGTCAAATCCTGAAAATCTTGTGAAAAGGATTTTAAATGATATCGGAACGAATAGCGTCCTGAAATAGTATATATTGAGAAACTTACTAAATTTGTGGAATTGGTCTTTCTAAATAAAGAGAAGATTAAAATATTGTGGGTTATGACTAAGCTGGATACTGTCAATGTTCTCTACGGCTTGGGACATAAGAGCCCAAGTGTATGTCTAGTGGACGTAAGAGCCCCAGCGAAATATTGATTGTATGGCTAGCGAACGCATCGAACCTATTAAAAGATCGACCATGATACTTGTGGACATAAGAGCCCAAGCGTAAGGCTGGCGGACATAAGAGCCCTAGCGATGGTGATCTCTAAAAGAAATGAAACTATGAGAATTCCGAATTGATCCGTATTAAATTGTGCTTTTAAATTTATGTCAATTTATTTAATTACTTTACAAGCTATATTTATGATCTTATGGAATCCCTGTCTTTTAAGTTATGCACTTAAATAAATAAATTAAATTATGGAGTGTTATGCACATGTTTTATTTAAATCTAATTAATGGCTTTGAAACCCCATAATCATGCATGTGTTAACTTACTCAGCAAGTTTTTGCTGACCAAACCATGTTTTTCCCTTTTTCTTTCAGAGCCGAAGAATATGCATCATCATATGCATACATGGGGATTTTGGGGAAATATATTATTTTTAAATGTTGCGTTAGACTAGAAATTGCATGAACGGGCCTGTTTAACCCGTATTTTGGCTGTGTTGGCCCAATTTTAAATTCCGCTGCATTATACATATGTAATTAATACTTTCCGCTGCAACTTTGGTACATTATTTTTAAATTATATATAAATGGGCTGTTTGAATGTTTTAAATTCTGAAAAACTATAGCTTTGCATCTCTTTAGCAAGCTCGGAGAAACCGTGTCTTGCTAGGGAGGTGTGGCGGTGACATCCCGACCTGGGTTATCAAAAACCGGGGTGTTACAAAGTGGTATCAGAGCCCAAATTATTTTTAAACTATTAGATTATTTTTTTAAAACTATTATTTTTAAAACTATGATTATTTTTAAATTATTATTGTCATCATTATAGAAGCCCAAATTATTATTAAAGTTTCCTAGCCCAAATTATTATTTTTTTGAGCCCAAATGATAATTTTTGACCCAATATAGAGGTCCAAGAATTTTAACTATTATTTTAAATTTTTAAGGCATTAGTTCTATGGAATAAATTTTTATTTTAAACCCCATGGAAATTAGAAAAATATATATATAGTGCATGAATTATTTGGGGAGGGGGGGGAATCATCATCTGCATGTGCATACCACATTTTTTTTCTATACCTTAGAGAATCTAGAAGCGATATGTTCTAACTTAGACCTTTTGCTTGCACTAGATGACTTAGACGCTTGACATCAAATTAGGGACGCGGACTAGAGACTGATCTTGCCTTAGTTCTAGACCGCGTTCATCTAAGCGCACGCCTAAGCATAACAAATCTCGGCCTTAGCCAGTCCTATCCTTGTACTAATTAGAAAATTTCCTTATGTGGAACAATAAAAATCAAGTTTTTATTAAAAGACTCTTTATTCCAAAAATCTTGTATGGATTTCCTAACAACAAATCCGAAAATTCGAAATTCGAAATTTGAAACTCACGATGATCTAAATGTGGCCTTATGGGCGCGCGTCTAACACTTGATCTCATATACAATTTAGCAAATTTCTTGTTCAAGCGATCTATCTAAACTCTGATAAACTAATCTATATACTTTATAACAAAAAATGGCACCTAGGAGAAACCCAAGGAAGGTAAGTCCAAACGGCACTGACGCTAACCTCCCTAACGTGGCTAATAACAATGAGACCCCTCAAAACCTAGGAGAACGAGTACCTCCTGCACCCAACAACATGGAAGAACGTCTAAGGACTGTGGAGAAAGTCCTTGTAGCATTAGGAAATGCTGAGGTGCATAGGGCACAAACAACAGTACCTCCGCCAGTAGCCCGAGTCAACTACTTGGCATTAGTAAACCCCTACAACCCACCCCATTATGTCGGCCAAGAGGATCCAACCAAGTTGGAAGGGTGGATCCGTACCTCTGATAAGCTTTTGAACGCTATCAAATGCCCTGAGGAGGAGAAGATGCACTTAGCGACCTACTACCTAGGAGGTGAAGCCGATGAGTGGTGGCAAAACCTTCGAGCGAATTCAGAGGAAGATGAAGAAGCCTACACCTGGGAAGAACTTAAGGAAGCTTTGAGGGAAAGATTCTACCCACTGAGCACCAAGACTGCGAAGTACGAAGAATTCATCAACTTAAAGCAAGGGGCACAAACGGTGTAAGAATACTACAACAAATTCAAGGAGCTAGTACGATTTGCTACGAGGCTAGTGCCAACCGACTCTGACAAGGTTTAGAAATTCGAGATGGGTCTGAACCTTAGTATTCGGGAGATACTTGCAGTAGGATAATTCACGAACCTGCAGATGATATATGACCGTGCTGTAGCAATTGCTCGAATCCAGCAATTGAAGCATAAGGAACTTGGTGAGTCGAGCAAGGACTCGCAAGGACTTGAGAAGAAGGATCGGAAAGACAACAACAACTCTAGGAAAGACAATGGATCTCGAAGGAGGGAAAATAAAGGTCTCAACAATGGAGGAGATGACAACCGTGGTGCGTTTATACCACGCTGCCCACGATGCAACCATACACATCTGGTGCGCCAATACCCGAAGCCTGGAACCTGCAATAGGTGCAGCAAGCTTGGTCACAAGGCTAGGGGATGTCGAACGCCAGAGGAGGCGATCGAAAAGAGGATAGATTTGGTGAACCTTCAGTAAGAAGAGAGGGACAAGGAACAAGACCAAAACCCGAACCCTCTTGAGAATAACGTATAGGCAGTTATGGGGACATAACGGAAGTCCTAAGGGGGAGAGGATGTGATACCCCATAATAATTTCTCTTTGGAGTTCGACTCGATAAGATGTATCCTAAATCATAAATAAACAAATTCAAATTTTTTTGAACTACGTTATGGCTTGATCCCTTCACAGGGTACGTAGGCAGCTTAGAAGTTTTAATTCTAAGTTCAGTCACAAAATAATAAAATAAACAAAAGGATTCGTTCTTAACACGAGAAAAGCCGAACACAACTTCGATAACGAAGTTGATTCTTAAGGAGGGTAGACTGTAATACCCGAGAATTTTGCAATATAAAATAAATAAATAAATAATAAATAAATACAATAAATAAATAAATATAATAAATAGATAAAGAATCATAAGGAAAGGAGGAATAGAATTTAATTTAAAAAGGAATCAAAATTCCGAGAACCCGGGAAGTCGAAGACAATTTAATCAAATAAATAGTTACATGGGAACCCAACACCGATGGACTCAATAACTCGAGTCCAAATGTAAATTTAGATCCGAATAAAATTAAGATAGGAAATCGGAGCCCGAAGATAGCCCGGAAATCGGAGCCCGAGAACATAGAGAGATAGAAGTCCGAAAGAGAGGAGAAAAGGCCCGACGGATCGCACGACCCGCCCGGACCGAAGTCGAGGCGTGGACCGCGCGGTGGCCGCGCGGTGTTTGCTCAAACGGCGCGCCAAGTCCGCGCCAATGGACAGATTCGCCCGTTGCGAGATTTACTCGCCTGAATCCGGATTTTCCGACTTCGGTTGTATTCCTTTCGGCTCGAGACTCACCAAGGCCGGCCTTGGACGTCCCTAGGTCGTTTCTATCTGTAAATAACCCCTTTTGTCAATCCCGAACACTTTTCAAAACCCTACGAATTCCCTCTACACACAAAACCCTAATTCCGGAGTCGTCGGAGGCACGAAACCAAGGAGAGGAGTGTCGTGGACAAAAATCGGAAGGCCTCTAATGTCGTGGTAAGTTCTGATCCAATCTCTTCCTATTTGTGATTCGAAAACGAATCCTAACCTCATCCTTTTTCCATTCCACACCCCGATCCGGATCGAGAGCGAAGAACCCGACGGAATCAAGGAGATATACGGTGGACTGGAAGCCACGCCTCCGAATCGACGAGCCGGGACAACCGTGAATCGGTAAGTTAATACTTACATGCTTTTTGAGAATTAAAATTCACTTGATCTAAAGATTTGTATCAAGAACGTAAAATCTGTACAACTAAAATCCTTACGGCGCAGTGTTTTTGCACGATTTTTCCGAACCCTTAAAACTATTCAAACGAGAAAACTTAAAACACAAAAAACGTTTCTAAGACATAGATGTAACTTCTATAAAAAATTTATAATTTTTCATCGTGTTTTGATATCCAAAAACGACCGCAAACGAACCTGCCCTTCACTTAGATCTTGAAACGGTGATAGATTCTTAGTCCGAAATTGAGGTTGATTTTTACTTTAGATCTAGACCTATTTACGATTAAACATAAGAATTGTAGATCTATACGTTAAGAATATGTAACACCCCGGATTTGATAACCCAGGCCGGGATGTCACCGCCGCATTTCCCTAGCAAGACACGGCTTCCCGAGCTCGCTAAGGAAATGCAAGGCTTGTGGGTATGAAAAAGATTTAAAACATTTCAAGATTTAGTCCGGAAATTTATAATACTTAGTATGATAGTAGAAATTATCACGTGCGGATAATAAATAATGTAAGTGCAGCGGAAAGTAAAATCACGGCCAACATGGCCAAATCCTCGGGTTTAACAGACCCGGTAAAAACAGTACGATGCAGAAATTTAAAATGTCCATTATGATTTCCCCCAAGTGCATATGCAATGCGTCACCCAACGTACTCTGTAAAAAAAGAAAATGACAACGGTTGTCAGTATAAAAATATACTGAGTAAGTTAATCCCTAACTACAAATAAAAGGGGTTACAAGTGTTTAAACTAAAGATTTCGCTTAGCGTACGAGAATTTAAAAATACATGATTTATTTGCAGCGGAAAAACATGATTAAAGAACTTAATTTTAAAAGCGTAATTTAAAGCATAATTTAAGATGCATAAATTTTAAATACATAATTAAAGACAGTATAAATACGATTTAAGCGTAATGAAACACTCACACGAGTCTTTTACTTTTCATCCTGTAAACTAAGAAGAGGACACCATACCGGGAGATCACTAACGAGGCAATCTCAACATAGGACCACTAACGAGGCAGTCCAAACAATGGGAGACCACTAACGAGGCAGTCTCAAAGATAGTAGGACCACTAACGAGGCGATCCAAAAAGATAGTAGGACCACTAACGAGGCGATCCACAAATACAGCGCGCGAGATCACTAACGAGGCAATCTCAGATAGTAAGGAGACCACTAACGAGGCAGTCTCAAAGATAATGATAGTATGAAGATCGGCTCAGCCTAGTGAACGGGATTTTTCGAAAGTTCGAATTTCAAAGTTATCAAATGATCGATATCGCGTTTTCGTAGTTCGAGTTTTCTCAAGTTCGAAAAATCCTATTCGAGGCAGTTTACGCCTTTCTCAATTTAAAATTCGTCTTTTCCCCAAAAATTCTGAAACTTTGCCAGTAATTCAAAATCACACACACGAACAACTTTCATGTTTTAAGTTTTTGGAAATAAGGTTCCGAAGTGAGTTGAAATTTGAGTTTGTTGCAAAGAATAATTTATGTCTTGAAAACTGTTTTCGTCACAGGTTCGTGCAACGCCGATTAAAAATTCATCTCAAAACCAATCGTTGTGAAATTTTTACAGTAACTACACGACACATTAAGGAACAACTTTCATGTTTTAAGAATTTGGAAATAATGAATTCTTGGTACTCAAAAATCGAGTGCAACTCACTGCATACTCATGGCCCTTAAAACGATTTCAAAACAGTTTTAAAAACTTGGCCGTTTGACGTATCAAATGAACACCAAAATTCGTGAAATTTTATAGGCATAATCTAGACACAATTATCTACAACTTTTTTTTAGAAATGCAAAGTTAAATCATTCGAAAAATGGGTGAAAAACATGCATCAAGTTGAATGAAGGAATCTGTCACAGAATTAAATTGTTCGGTTTGATGCAGAAAGTTCACGGCGAAAATTGGGTTAGCAAAACTTAATGTCAACGGCTGAAATTTGGTCACAAGATAGATAAAGGTGTTAGGAACAACTTTTATGTTGAAAAATTTTCGGTTTGAATTCCCGAAGGTCGAGTTTTTGGCGAGTCTTTAAAATTGGACGAAAATAGGGTTTTTGAAAACCGATTTTTGTTACAAGCCTATATCTCGAGATTTAAACAACAAACAACCACGAAAATTTGTGAGTAAGGTTTTAACTTACTTAGAATGATGATAGGGTCGCTGGATTGGGTTTCCGGACGTCCTAGGGTCACGACGAACGGCCAACTTCTCCGATCGCTTTTTGTTCGTTTTCCGACGGAAAATCGTAGTAAGGAAAAAGGGTTAGAATATGAGTTTCTGAGATCTATGGACGAATTGAAACTTTGTACAATAGCTTACCAAGAGTCTAGAGGGCAGGGCTTGGTTCCTTTCGCCTTGCCGTCGCCGGAATACTTGCCGGAAAGTGAGTTCGGAGAGGTCTCGACTTGGAGAGGAGTATTGGAGGTGTTTAGGGTTAGGTTTTCTGAGAGTTAGGGGGAGGGGCGCCCCAAATCCGATCTTATGCCCTTCCCCATTGTTGTGATCGACTTGCCATTGATGGAGGTCGGATTTTTGGCAAGAAAATCGCCATGGAAGGAAAGTTTACACCTCCTGCACCTCTGGCGCGCTGGTGGCGCGCACATAGGCCTTTGTGCGCGCGGAGCACGCGTGGCCTGCCCTGGAGGCGCGACGCCCTTGGCCGCGCGGTGGCCGCGCGGCGGCGCGCGGGCAGCGCGGGCCGGCCGGACCGGCCGGTCCGGCGGTCCGCGTGTTTCGTCGGGTCTTCCCTCGCTTTCCCCTATCGGTTTTCTACGTGTTAGCTCGATTCCCTGGGTCGTCTTCGTTTCGGAATCTTCTCCTTAATCTTGTTACGAGTCCGGCTTATCGCTCGCAACATTTCCGGGTCCTACTTAGCCTAGTCTAAATTGGTTCCAACATCTCCTATCGTCCTTGTGATCTAATTCGTGATGTATTTTGTGATTTATTTCGTGACTGAACTTAGAAATTAGTTCTAAGCTGCCTACGTACCCTGTGAAGGGATCAAGTCATGACGTAGTTCAAAACAATTTGAATTTGTTTTTCCTCGGGTGTTACAGAATACCTCCGTAAGTTTTTGGAATTTTTCGTTGAGATTTGTTATCGGAAATCGACTCCAAACCGAACTGTTCTAAATTTAGATCTTGAAATCTTGACAGATTCTTGGTCCGAACTTGTAGGCGTTTTTGACAATAGATATAGGATGAATTAGATCTTTTTTTGAACATGAAACTCGTAGATATATGTCTTAAGCATCTCCCTGTAAAGTTTCATCAAATTTGGAATTAGTTTGCTATGGTAAATCTTGAAATTTTAAAACTGCTGTGTAGAAAATTCGGACAGATTATCATCCTGTTAGAAATCGACGTTTTTGACTTACTTCCGTATCTCGGATTGAAAAACCTAAAACATGAAACTTGTTCATCTCTGTGTTTTTGAGTCACTGGTCAAATTTCAGAATTGTTGGACTTGAAATCGATTTTTAGTTAATTTTAGAGTAAACTGTGGTTTTGACCAAGTCAAATCCTGAAAATCTTGTGAAAAGTATTTAAATGATATCGGAGCGAATAGCGTCCTGAAATAGTATATTTTGAGAAACTTACTAAATTTGTGGAATTGGTCTTTCTAAATAAAGAGAAGATTAAAATATTGTGGGTTATGACTAAGCTGGATACTGTCAATGTTCTCTACGGCTTGGGACATATGAGCCCAAGTGTATGTCTAGTGGACGTAAGAGCCCTAGCGAAATATTGATTGTATGGCTAGCGAACGTATCGAACCTATTAAAGGATCGACCATGATACTTGTGGACATAAGAGCCCAAGCGTAAGGCTGGCGGACATAAGAGCCCTAGCGATGGTGATCTCTAAAAGAAATGAAACGAGGAGTTTATGAGAATTCCAAATTGATCCGTATTATATTGTGCTTTTAAATTTATGTCAATTTATTTAATTACTTTGCAAGCTATATTTATGATCTTATGGAATCCCTGTCTTTTAAGTTATGCACCTAAATAAATAAATTAAATTATGGAGTGTTATGCACATGTTTTCTTCAAATCTAATTAATGGCTTTGAAACCCCATAATCATGCATGTGTTAACTTACTCAGCAAGTTTTTGCTGACCAAACCATGTTTTTCCCTTTTTCTTTCAGAGCCGAAGAATATGCATCATCATATGCATACATGGGGATTTTGGGGAAATACATTATTTTTAAATGTTGCGTTAGACTAGAAATTGTATGAACGGGCCTGTTTAACCCGTATTTTGGCCGTGTTGGCCCAATTTTAAATTCCGCTGCATTATACATATGTAATTAATACTTTCCGCTGCAACTTTGGTACATTATTTTTACTAAACCTCTAGCGGGAGAGTGTCCAATGAACTTGGTGCGGGCAATGCAAGAGCTGCAAAGTTCTCAGTAGTAGTGGTCTCCATCACCAAAGTGACAATTGGAATCATTTGTATGATCATTGTATAGCTACTAGAGATGTCTTCCCGTGGCTTTTTACCAACGACGAGGCTGTAGCTAAGGAAACTACTAGATTGTCAATTCTACTCGCGCTTACAGTTCTCATAAACGGGTTTCCAACCTGTTTTCTCCGGTAAGAATTCAGCTTATGCACATTTTTACTGTATCAAGAATTTAAGATGTAAATCTTACCTCATATTTTACTTGCACATTCTGTAATACCCCGTAAGGATGCATAAGCATTTATTTTTGAAACCCGAATAGATTGTATCCCAAGTAAACAAAAGAACCCTAACTCTTAGCGCGAGAAAAGCCGAAGCACAACTTCGAGGACGAAGTTGATTCTTAAGGGGGGGAGGATGTAATACCCCGAAATTTTATCAATGTCCGAAGGAATAAAAATTTATTCCGATCAATGTCGAAATATATCCGAGAAGAAGAAAATAATTTATCACAATAAATTATTGCTCGGATATGAAACGCCGATAGATTTAAATTCAAAATGGAATAAAAGAGGGAAAGGAAGCCCGAAGGCATTCCATGAATTGAGCAAAATAATTGGAGTTAAGTTCAATAAGGAAAAGAATTTTTAATTCCAAGAACCCGTGAAGTCGGAAGAAATTTAATGAAACAAGTTATTGCACGGGAATCAAAAGACGACGAATTGGAAGCCGACGAAACCGAGACCGGCGGACTTAAGATTTTAACATGAAGTTCATTTGAGTCGAGATAAACTTAAGATAAGAATTTATGATCCGAGAATGACCCGAAAAATCGAGCCCGAAAATGTAGGAGGATAGAAGTCCGAAAGAGAGGAGAAAAGGCACGACGGATCGCACGACCCCGCCCGGACCGAAGTCCAGGCGTGTTTGGCGCGCACCCCGCGCGGGGTTCTTCATGTTAGCGCGCCAACCCCGCGCCGTGTTGACAGCAGCGGCGTTTGTCGCGTTTTGGCGACTTTCTCGCCAATTTTCGGGGCCCAAGAGGGGAATCTCGATCTATCACGGGTAAGGCCTCTTTTGGACGTTATGTATTGAGTCCCATCTTCATTTGTCAGCCATTTTCATCAATCATTCACCCCAAAACTCTCCCAAACTCTCCCAAAGCCAAACACCCTTCCGGCGGACTTTCCGGCGACTTTCCGGCAACCAAATCCGACCGAGGAAGTGTGTAGATCAAGGATTGCAGGCTTTGGATTGTTGGTAAGATGTTAATCAAGTTTCCATATGGTTTTAAGATCATAAACATCATCCTAACTTATGAATCTTCGTATTCAAACACAAATCGGAGCCAAGGGAAGAATAAATCGGGTGGAAGAGATTCGTTCGTGACATTCCGTGGATTCCGGACGACCCCGTGACTTCCTAAACATCATCCCCACTGTAAGTTAACTTTACTATGGTTATGGGTGACTTAAAATGCAACCAAACATAGAGATTCAACTCAAGAAAGTTAATAAAAATCTGTCAACAAGAGAAACCCTCAACGCAGCGTTTTCGTATGAATTTTTCGAACCTCTAAAGCTGCTCAAACAATAAAACTCAAAACATGAAAAGTGTTCCTAAGACATTAATCTAGCTACTGTAAATATTTTTGAATTTTTCATGATGTTTTGAAACCTGAAACCGACCCAAAACCGAAGAGTATCAAATCTGGATCTTAGAATCCTTGACAGAATTTTTGTTCGAACTTGTTGGTTATTTTGACCTTGGATCTAGGCCGATCTAGGATTGGTGTTGAACATAAGAATTGTAGATCTATGAGTCTTGAATACCTCTGTAAAATTTCATGCATTTTCATCAAGTTTTGATACCCCAATTCGAATCGGATATATTCTGCGTTTTAAAGAATTTTCAAAGGTTGACAGTTTTCTTAACCGAACTTGATGAGCATATTTCTATCATTTCTAGTTCGATCCAATCTTTGAGTTCTAAACAAAAGTTGCATATAATCATGTCTAGTATATGCATGTGAAATTTCAGAATTTTTGGAGATCATTTGACATGATAAAAAGTCAAATCTTTGAAAGGTGTCAAACCTGAATCCTAACAGCATACTATTTGAGTAGAAAACTTGATTTTTGACATGCTTCCTATCATTTTTCCGAAAAACTCAAAACATGAAAGTTGTTCATTGGGATGTTTTTGAGCTACTGTGAAAATTTCAGATCAATCGCCTAAGAAATGGATTTTTAAACTGAAAAGGCGTAAACTGTGACATCGATCGGTTTTAACTTGTGAAATTTTGAAATTTTTAAACAACGATCGAAATCTTGTGATACGATAAAGCTATATTTTTGAAAATCCCGTTACACTAAAGTTGAAACAATATCGGTTACATAAAATCAGGGGGTGAGTGCTCTGCAGGGTGCCCTCCTAATTGTGCATTTTGTGCCAAAACGGCAATGATATTACGCGCGAAAGATCGCCAAAACGGCATCTTATATTTTTGGGCCTATCCTCTCGGGTGTATCCGTATGGGTTACTCGAGGCTCGACGGAGCGGTACTGGATATGGCGTATTTGGTCACAAGAGACCAACTGCCTACCCTCTCGAGTGTATCCGTATGGGTTACTCGAGGCTCGACGGAGTGGTACTGGGTATGGCGTATCGGCTGCGGCCGCCGGATCACCGGCTAAAATGACATGTTACTTATGAAATTGGCTGAGGCCGCCGGATCACCGGCTAACTGTTACTATTGGCTGCGGCCGCCGGATCACCGGCTAACTGTTACTATTGATATTGGCTGCGGCCGCCGGATCACCGGCTAAATGATATATTGTCGAGATGATGGCGTAACGGGAAACATATTAAAAAGCTCAGATTTTATAAAATTGGCTGCGGCCGCCGGATTGCCGGCTAAATCAAATATTGTTGAGATGGTGACGTATCGGGGAGAATTTTTAAAAGCTCAAATCTTTATTTATTTACTTACGGCATTATTCGTGTTTTTAAATCATGTCTTAAATAATTGCCCATGCTTAAGTTTTAAATTATGAAATTAAATGTGTCTTTAAAGTATGCAATTATATTCGAAATTTTAAAATAAAATGTTTTTATGCATGACAAAAAGTCTTATCTTAACTATGCCGTGCAAATCATTTTACTATGAAAGTTGAATCATGATCACGTGAAAATTTTTATTTTAAATCATGCCATTTATTTATTAGTGGATGATTAATTTAAATCGTGTATTACCTACAAACATCTTTTTATTAAATTTAATTAAAGGATTTGAAACCCCTAACCCATGCTATGTGTTAACTTACTCAGCACGTTTTTGCTGACCCAAACCATTTATCCCCTTTTTCTTACAGAGTCTGAAGAATATGCATCGTCATATGCATACATGGGAACATTTGGGGAAATCTCTATTTTAAATCCCTGCATTGAGTTACGACTTGCATGAACGGGACTGTTTAACCCGTGTTATGGCCATGTTGGCCCTCATACTTTATTTCCGCTGCACAATTTATATTTCCGCTGCAACTTTGATGTATTATCTTTAAATTATATATGAATGGGCTGTTTGAATATTTTAAATTCTGAAAAACCATAGCCTTGCATCTCTTTAGTGAGCTCGGAGAAACCGCGTCTTGCTAGGGAGGTGTGGCGGTGGCATCCCGGCCTGGGTTACCAAATCCGGGGTGTTACACATTCTCTCTTGTTAGGTGTTGCTGTTGGCGCTGGTTGGCAATCCATTGTAGCCTGCACATTGGTTGCCATTACATTTTTGGATTGCCTCTTGGCATACTCTTGGGATTCAAATTTGGCTTCGCCGCTGTGGTAAACTTAGTTTATTCTTGACAAGACAAGATTAAGAGATAATTTTACTGTTCTTTTCCCAAGAGTAACTTCGTTTTCTTTATTCAGAGAAATGATTTGTTCACTTTACATATGCAAAAGCAATTACTGCTCTTTAATTATTAGAAATGACATTTGCCTTGATGGATTTTGATTATATATGTTTGTCTTTTCTCATATTTCAAATATTTAGTTGACAAGGAATTTGGGGAGGAATGATTGGAGGAATTTCTTGCAGACATTTATTCTTATAATCATTACAGCAACAAGAAACTGGGACAAAGAAGTTAGTACTTAAATAACTTTTCCAAATGGTGCAACTCATTTGTAATAACTGTTACTATTAGATAAGATAAGGGTTGATTACCCATGGGGGCGTAATTACATTACAGTCCAGTGAAGCTGAAAGTGGTGTCAAAAGATAGGGAGGAGCAATTGCAAATCAGTTATCAAGTTCAAGCATAAAAGATGCGATGGTTGATGCTGCCCGTACAAGTACTTGAGTTTTGGTCTAAATGTAAGGTATAGCGTTCTCTCCCTGATATGATGCACCAGTAAGTGTTGGATGGAATTTCTGAATGTAACTATTCTTCTCCAACCAGATTTCCAATTCAATGTAGTAATTTTTTTTTTCAAAATAAAGAAATGTGTTTCTCTATCGTTTTCTGTTCAAATTATTTTGTTTTACTTTCAATCTAACTCAAATTTCTGCACTAGGTTTCTATGACGATTGGGGTTCATAGATGCTCCGCCAAAGTAGTGGATAATGGTAAAACTCATCTAATTGTGGCTATGTTTCTCTTATGTAGTAATCCCGTTTTATAATTCATTCTGATGCCTGAAACGAAAATAATTCAGATGCTAATTTACTATTAATGCACTCCTATATATTCCGTCAACAAGGTTATACTGGATAACGAAGAGGGCTGGGGAAAAGACAGGAAGTGGACTCATGAAAGCAAATGCATGGCATCATCGTGCTGATGTAGTTTCTTCTGTAGTTGCTCTCAATGGTGTCGGTAAATATTTATCTTTTGAATTGGTTTTTGTTTTTGTTTTCCTACTTATGACTTCAAGCCTTCTGCTTGAGTTGGGACTTGATAGAATGTCATTGAGTTGGGACTTGATGTGCTGTATTTCCATTTGAAAGTCAAACAGTGAGCACCCCATAGGAAAAGCTGTCGTGGAGCACGCCAAAATGTTGTGTCAAAAGCGTGGATTTGAAAATGGTCAACTTACGGAGGTGAAGGACTTTGAGGTGCACCCAGGAGCTGCAGTCCTGGTGGGAAACAAAAGGCTTATGCGCCATTTTAATGTCCCGCTTGGGAGTGAGGTAGATGTATGTCTCAGAAAATGAGCATCTTGCACGTACTTGTGTGCTTGTAGCTGTTGATGGAAGGGTTGCAGGAGCTTTTGCCGTAACTGACCCTGTGAAGCCGGAAGCGAAGTTGGTTGTATTTTATCTTCGATCAATGGGGAAAAGAAACCACTTGCACTTACTGATCCAACGGCCACAAATTCAATTTGCACTCTTGATCCCATGCTTTTCTAAGAGGAGTGTAATTTTCATTGCCCTTATGCTTAGCCTTTCGTCTCTGAGGCTCAGCAAAGTTCTATGTAGCATTATTTTTTTATTTTTTATTTGGCTAATTTCTCTGAAGAAACTATTTTTGATTGAACTAACAATAAAATTCTCTCTTTCCTTGTTTTTATTTTTATTCTTTATTATAGGAGTACAAAGAAGTGGAGAAAGGCCAGAACTTCTATGATTTTCAATTCAACACCAGATTTGTCAAATCAACGATTGTGCATTTTCAGGTAGAGAATTACACAATTGATATCACCTTCTAAGGGTCATGATTTTTGAAGAAAAAATATATAGATTAAGGAGCATAAATATATTTTAATCGGATCATGCATCATCTTTTTGTTTTTTCTTTTGAATTTTAACTGCAGTGTAGATACACTTCATTTATTTTGATTGTGGCTTTCATTGGTTCTCTTGTGGTGATGCTTCAACAACCTTTTTCATTTTTGTGACCAAAACTTGACTATCTTTAAGCATACGCCTGCACTAATGTCCAACATCACACTTCAATATTGCATATGGCTTGACTTTCTTTTTCACCATGCATTGTGGCTTCATTTTGCTTTATTAAATTCTGAAGCATTTTATTTGGGCATTTTTTTAGTTGGAAGTATCTCTCTCTGTTTCTTGAATGAAATTAGTGATAGAAGGTAATTGAAAAGTTTGGATCCTCTGTATATTTCATCCACCATATAAAGAACTTTTTGCAGACACTATACTTGTTACCAAGTTTGGATCCTCTGTGTAATTCATCCACCATAGTGATAGAAGGTTCTTCTTTGTCTGCTATTATGTCTGTTGTGATGATTATCCTTTATATCCTTGATTCCTAGATTCATTTTCCTTACCTAAATGTGGCGAGCTCAGGCATGCTTATTGACCGCTATATATTATCAAGTCACTATTTGTGCTGGTTTAGCAATACTAGCAGTCTGTGACAATAGCTTGTTTAGTTGAGGGTGTCCTATCATGATTATAATCAATATTTTGTTATATTCAAACATTTTTACTTAATTTCTTCACTATAGTAGATGGGAACCCACATACACTTACCTATAATTATTTTTTCTTTCTCCATGGGCAGTTGTACATCCCTTTTACGCTGTGCATCGCACAGATTCGCCACTAGTATATAATATATATACTTCCTCGATTTTTTTTATATGTTCACCCTTTGCATAGTAAATACTCTTCATTAAGTAAGTTTAATTCGAGTTTAAATATAGTTATATAAGATAAAATATAGTCAAGTGAGATGTTGTTAGATTCGTCTAATCACATAGTTTTAGAATATTTTATTTTCATAATTTTTTGTTGTATAAAATTTGAGATATCCAACGTTAAAAATATGCATTGAAGTGCGTAAATGCAGAAGTGGAGAAGATATAAAAAACAGAGGGAGTATATAGTACTTCCTCCATTCTCAAATATTTGCTACGGACTCACTGCGCATGCAGTCCAATGCATATTTTGAATCATTAATAACTCAAGTTCGGTATATTTAAAAATTTTAAAAGTTTGATATTTAAAAATTACACAACGAGACGAATCTAACAAGATCCCTCTTGACTATATTTTAACTTGTATAACTATGATAAAACTTTAAATCAAAGTGTATAGGTGAATAGTGCCCCAAAACCAAATGGGGCAAACATTTGAGAACAGAGAAAGTATATATATGTTAATAATTTGAATTTCCATTCTATACAATTTGTAGAGCCCTTAATATAAGTGTCAGCATTGTTGGAAACCAATGGTGAATGTGATTCTCCTCCCAACAACTTTGTCCAAAGTCTGAAACCCAATGAGTTATACCATTCTTGCACACACCAACGACTAACTGCAACAGAAAAGAAAAGACAATGTCGTTTGCAAGTTGCAACAACACTCTTCTTCAACATCCCCCACATAAATTGTACATATAGGGCACGTTTGGAACACTGTTGTTATCACCAAAAAATAAATAAATAAAATAAAATAAAATAAACATATCAATTAGATCTATCTGCCTGTCAGGCCAGGACCAAAGAGGCAATCACCTATCTGCCCGTCAGGCCAAAGGGACTGTCACCTATCTACCCGTTAGGCCAAGACCAAAGGGACAATCACCTATTTGCCCGTCAGGCCAAGACCAAAGGGACAGTTACCTATCTGTCCCTTAGGCCAAGACCAAATGGACATCACCTATTTCCCCGTCGGGCCAAAGGGACAGTCACCTATTTGCCTGTTAGGCCAAGACCAAAGGGACTATCACCTATCTGCCCGTCAGGCCAAGACCAAAGGGACAGTCACCTATCTGACAGTCACCTATCTGCCCGTCAGGCCAAGACCAAAGGGATAGTCACCTATCTGCCCGCCAGGCCAAAGGGACAGTCACCTATCTGCACGTTAGACCAAGACCAAAGGACAATCACCTATGCCAGGACCAAGGGGATAGTGTATCATCTGGACCGATTGGCCCCAAGGAGGATAGCATATTAAGCGACATAAACAACCACGCGGAGCAGTTAGGCTGAGGCGTACAGGCGGGACGTTTATTAAAGGGCTTGGATCATGGAGCAGTTCTTCTACAGTGGTTACATCACCTCCTATATATACCGATCAAGGCTGCAGAGGAAAAAGACAATCAACACCACAACACTCCTCAGGAGATTTTATTTTTTTATTAGTTTGTAGTTTAGTTTCTCTAGCGTAGTTCATAGTTGTAGTTCGTAGTTGTTAGATAATTCTAGTTTCTGTAATTGACAGTGGGCAAGGAACTAGTTTCCTGTTCATTGTTCTTAACTTTTTGGAAGGCGCAATCCAACGAAAGAGTTTTTATTCAAATTCTATCGTCTTAGCCTGTAAAAGACTTACCATTTGTTGTTATCCAAATTTCCGCGATAACAAATTGGCGACCACAGTGGGAGATTGAACAATCAACCACGATAGATCAATTAGCAGATCTAGATCAATTGTATCAATTGGTGTTAAGATTGCACAATCAACCACGATAGATCAATTAGCAGATCTAGATCTATTGGATCAATTGGTGTTAAGATCACGAATTATAACACGGACAAACATGTCTACTCCTCAAAACACCAACAATTCGCATGCATATGTAACTCCAGCCGTGCCCACAACAGGGCAAAATACTAGTTTAAATCCACCAATGGATTTAAGACCTGCGAACTTAATGACCCAACTTGGGGAAATGCTGGATAGCCACCTAAATAGCCACTTACAGGCTATGAGGAATGAACTTTCCGCACTGGCATCTCTAAATCAGGGTTTTTATGCCCCTGGGCGGTATGCCTTTGGCATGGGCAGTTTTTGAGTTGGGCAACTAATGCCCTTACGGGACAAGTTCCATCTATACCACCCCCACCTAGCCTTACACCATCCTTTGGTGGAGGGGATATGTACTCCCAAAATTTTGATAGGTCTGAGTCTAGCAATACTAGGCCTTGGAGGCCTGTCACAACATACCCGAACAACATCCCACTAGGTGGGCAACATGCCTTTGTCCCCACGGATGCAAATTACCGTCCCATGGATACATCCTCAATCAAGTCGATGGGTGATTTAGGGGCGACTCAGGAGCCTTGGAGGCCACCAGTAGTCAACCCAATTGCTCCTAACATCCAATTCACCCCACCAATGATACATGTTCTTCCTCCAGGCACGCAAAACCAAGGACCACCACTTGATGGCGTAAATCCTAACCCCAATCGACCAGCTCCTCAGCAGGGCCCTGTGGTTGATCCAGATATGTTGGCAGACATGCTACAGACTCAATTTGGCCTAAAGGTTAGGCCTATCGGCTAGATGGCTTATAAAAAGCCATATCCAGAAGCCATAACCCACGATCATCCTCTGCCTATGGGGTTTCGAGTGCCCGATTTTTCCACATTTTCAAGTGAGGATGATACATCCACCATCGAGCATGTAGGGCTGTTTACGGCCTAACTAGGGGAAAATGCGAGAAATCCCTATTATAAAATGCAGTTATTCTCACTATCTCTAACAAAAACTGCATTTTCGTGGTTTGCAAACTTACCTCCTGGCAATTTTAGAACGTGGGACGACATGGAGACTGCATTCCATACTCGCTTTTTTTAATTCGGTGCCAAATGTGTCAATTATTGACATAGTGGATGCTAAGCAGTTACCCAATGAGTCAGTAATAGCCTTCATACAGAGGGTGAGGCGGTTGAAGTCACGTTGCTCAACCGCCCTGAGCGACTCTGAGATGGCCAAAATCATGGTTGGTAATATGGCACCTAAGTATAGAGAACAATTGATTGCCCATGAGATTTCAAACTTATCGGCTTTAGCATCTAAGGCCATGCATTTGGAAACTTTGTTTAAAGAGCAATGTGACTTAGTGTTGTTACCTCACCAACCAGGGTGATCAATATGTAGCAGATGTATAAGGCATCATTGGGGCCATATAGAATAACTTGATACCATGGCCCAAATTTGACTAAACTTGGGGACGCCTATAATAATAATAATAATAAAAATTTTGCAAGTGGTCTACGCGGCTACTACTGTTTTTTTTTAAAAGAAAAAAAAAGAAGGGGGGTTGAAATTTGTTTGCCAAAACCATGGCCAACTGATAAAAAAAATAAAAAAAAGTCCCAGTCGATGGACATGGAGAAAAAATGGCAAGCATCCAAGTCGATCATGGGATGGAAAGATTTTTTTTAAAAAAAAAAATTGCCCACCCCCAATCGATGAATAAAACAAAAAAAAAATTTCTTCACCCGCTTGAGGGCCAATTAACAGAAATAAAAAAAAATTAAGAGAAAAATTTTACACATCAAAGGGATATGCCAACCAATGGCAACAAAAGAGTTCAAATTCGAGTTTTTAGATGGGCTTTAAACCGTATGGCTAGAATAATAAAAGATGAGCCTGTGGAAATACAACAACGATAATTGCCCGAGTTATCATTCAAAACATTCAAAAAGTTTCGTTTTCACTTTTTGAATATTTGAATTGGGGGGGGGGGAGGGGGGCAACTGTTATCACCAAAAAATTAAATAAATAAAATAAACATATCAATTAGATCTATCTGCCCGTCAGGCCAGGACCAAAGGGGCAGTCACCTATCTGCCCGTCAGGCCAAAGGGACAGTCACTGCCATGGATCTAACTTCCCAACGTCAGTCGGATCGACAATAAAATAAATGGATATGGAAGCTACCAAAGAAGAAGGCAATTTTCGGAATGAACCTCTAGAGACCCATCCCCTCCATGTTCTTCATCAATGATTGATTTCACTCCGGAATTGCTTCGGGATTCCGACGTGATGCACCTAGCTCAATTCTAGATACAAGTTGTTTTGAGCTATGCGCTCGATTGAGGGTTTTCGGTTCCCACAAACTCTAGTTGGCTTTTGAGAGAAAATGAAGTATAAAGCATTCAATATTTCATGTTGTTCAAAGGTGAGTAACAAATGAAGGGGAATGCCTATTTATAGGCAAACCTTAATTACATGGATTAACTAAACTAATCAATTAAATAAGGGCTTTAATCAACCCATTACAATTAAACAACCCTAATATAATAAACAAGCAAATACAAGGAAACAAGCAAATCTCGACTGTCACGACGCTAGACTAATTACGACGTGATCATCGGTTAGTGCCGTAGGCTTGAGCTTGGCGTCGTAAGGCGGCAACTGGGCATCCTGAAGCTTCTGGAATGTCTACGACGTGATCCAAGAGGACGACGCGAGATGAGGTTAGCGTCGTAGGTGGGGGATCGCGTCGCGGGTGCCTCTGGTCTTCTTCTGTCTTCTTTACGACGCGAAACTTCCTTTACGACGTGATCATGGGATAGCGTCGTAGGGGTTAGCATCGTAAATGCCTTCTCTCTCTTTCTTCCTTTACAACTTGGAACAACCCTTACGACGTGATCGGGGGATAGCGTCGTAGGGTGTAGCGTCGTAGATGCCTTCGAGTTTTTCCTTCTGTACGACGATAAATGTGCCTTACGACGCGGAACAAGGGTAACGTCATATTTCAGCCTGGCGTCGTAGGTGAAGAAATTCCATCCATCTTTCATCCGGTTGGGCCCACTGATTCCGATCACTGTTCCGTCGTTGACTGGCCGTTGACTGGCGACGCCGACTTTCCGACGAAGTTCCGGTCAGATTCCGGCGACTTCGCCAGAGCTCCGGCGAGCCTCCGACGACGGCGGTGCTGACGGCAGCGACGGTTGTGGAACCCTCCTTTGACGTCCTCATGTTGTTCTGATCTGTCTGTGCATCTGGAGGTCTCCTTTCTCGGCTCCAATTTATCTGCTCCTTGTCGGACTCTTTGTTCACTAGGCCCAATCGAGTTCGGATCCGGATTACCGGGTTGGTTGATCCGGGCTACCATGCCATCGTCTCCCCCTTCAAGAGCTTTGGACTCCAAAGCTGAAAAGGAAGTCATATCAGTATGATCAACCATGAACTTTGAACCTGCACAAACCGAGATTCTGTAAGTATCACATTTCTGCACAAGCTCAGAGAAACAAAATTGAGAATGAAATTTATCAGAATCAGCTTCAAAAATAATTTTCAATCTGGCTTCTGCTTTAGCCCTTGATTTTAATTTCCTGCAAAAATAATGACATTTTTCAGGTATAGTAACAGGTGTCCTCTTTAAATTAAATTTCTGAAAATTCGGAACGAGTTCACCTGGTTTGCTAGGAAATTCCTCAGCGCTTTCTTCCTTAATACCTGCAGAAAAATTAACCAATTTAGATCCACACTTTTTATTAAGCTCATAAAAATCATCAGCACTGCGAAAAATTAAAGAACAAATTTTTGTTTGGCCCTCAGAAGCCTGTTTCGCAATTTTGCTTGTCGCTTGCTTATCCTTGGCCTTGGATTCCTTAAAAGCTTCTTCTTCTCTTCGCATGTTCTCTTTTAATTTATCTGGGTCAACTTGAACAATTTTTGGAGACAACGACTTGATGATGTACTATCTATGCTCATGTGTGAAGGTGATCAGATTGGCACGCCCCTGATAAGTCACATCTTTGTCAAATAGCCATGGGCGTCCCAATAAAATGTGACAAGTATTCATCGGGATCACATCACACATTATTTCTTCAAAATATGTTCCGATAGCAATTGGGACCTTCGCCCGTTTGGTGATCTTGGCGATTCTGCTATCATTGATCCATTGTAACCGATAGGGCTCTTTGTGCTCTTCAGTCGGGAGGCCCAACCTGCGAACAACATACAGGCTCACTACATTAGAACAACTCCCATTATCCACTACTAAAGATGCAAGATTATTTAAAATTTCGCAGTGGCAATGGAACAGATTTTCCCTTTGTTGTAAATCAGTAGCAGGTGGACCAACTCCTGTAGTTGTGTCAGATGTCCGTGTCACCACAAAGGTGGACAATTGGCGTCCGTCTTCTTTGATATGTTCTTCTTCGGTATCGCTGACGTCAATAATCTTTTCCTTTCCTTTTTCCCTTATGCGTGAACTGTCAGATTCCAAGATTTCGGCATAAGTAGCTCGTGCCTTAGGTGAAGGACAACGTTCACACGAATTCTGCTTCCTTTGTTCCTTGCTGGTGGTGGTCTTCACAGAAGTGGGTAATTGCGAAGGGATTCTTGATGGTTTTGCACCACTGAGGTTTGCTTTCTTTTCATCTCTCCGGGTGGTTTTTGTCACAACCCTTTTAGACTTGCTATGCAAATATTCTTCCCACATCATTGCATCACATTCTACCTGATCAAGGCTTCCATACTTATATAATGTCAGCTCTCTATGGATCTCGTTACCAAGGCCTGTTAGAAAATGATGTGCTTCTTGTTCAGCAGTCTCTTGTATGCCAGCCTGCCTTTTGAGATCAGAAAACTGCTTGAGGTACTCCTTTACCGATCTGTCGCCCTGTACTATAGCCTTGTACTTCGCACTGGCATCTGCTCGGATCGGGTTTGTCAGGAAATGGACATCCATTACTCTAATCAAGTCGGGCCATGTACTGACAGGACTATATGAGTTCTTTCGATACCAATCTTGAATTTGTAACAACCAATTGTTGGCCGTCTTCCCAAAACTCCTGGTGGCAAAGTCAAAAACTTCAACGTCCGTCCAAGAATGACCTTTCAATTCATGCTCCATGTGCTCCTTCCATTTCAAGTATTGCTGAGGGCATTCGTCTCCATGAAAGACAATATGATCCAATGGATTGCACGGTTCGGGTGCCTGAAGTTCAGGTAGTGTGGTCTTCCTTCTTCTACGAAACATTCGATTCCATCCCGGCCCAACAGTGACCGTTAGAAATTTCTGGGAACTATTTTCTGATTTTGGAGGCTCAGGCGTGACCGATTCTCGACCGCGGTCAAATACTTGCTTAATTCCAAGGTGGTCCGGTCTCCTTCCATCTGTTTGATAAACATCCGGGCACTTGTGTAATACCCGAGAATTTTACAACATAAAACAAATAATTAAATAAATAAACAATAAATAAAATAAATACAATAAATGAATAAATTCAGCAAATAAATAAATAAAGATAAGGAAATGAGAAATGAAATTTAACTTAAAGAGGAACTAAAGGAATTTATTTAAATAAAAAGAATTAATTAAAGATAAATAAATTGTTACACGTGTACCCGAGACCAATGGGCTCGAAAACTCGAGTCCAAACATAAATTTAGATCCGAGGGAAATGACGATACGGGGTTCCTATTCCGTAAACCCGAAGATATCCCGGAAATCGGAATCCGGGAGCATAGGGGGATAGAAATCCGAAAGAGAGGAGGAAAGGCACGACGGATCGCACGACCCGCCCGGACCGAAGTCCAGGCGAGTGCCGCGCGGTGGCCGCGCGGTCAATAGGGGAAAGGCGCGCCACGGCCGCGCCAACGGGCAGATTCGTCGGTTGCGAGATTCACTCGCCCGAATCCGGATTTTCCGACTTCAGTTGAACACCTTTCGGCTCAAGACTCCCCAAGGCCGACCTTGGACGCCCCTAGACATGTTTACCTATAAATAAGACCTCTTGGATGCCCCGAACACTTTTCCAAAACCCTACGATACTCTCTATACACAAAACCCTAGATCCGGAAGTCATCGGAGGCACCAAAACCGAGCAAGGACTGCCGTGGACAAGTCTGAGAGATCTCCAACGTCGTGGTAAGTTAGATCCGTTCATCCACCTCGTTTTTAATTCAAAAACGAAACCCTAATTCTCTTCTTTTTCCTTCTACACCCCGAATCAGATCTAGAACGAGAACCCGACGAACGGAGAGGATAAACGGTGGACTGGAAGCCATGCCTCCGAACTCGACGATCCCGGACGACTATGAATTTGTAAGTTGACACTTTCATGGTTTTGGGAGTAATTAAAACACTTAACCTAAAAGCTTAATTGAAACTTTCAAAATCTGTCAACATATGATTTCTACCGGCGCAACAGTTTTGCCTAATTTTTCCGAACCCTTAAAAGTCTTCAAACGGAAAAACTTAAAACATAAAAAACGTTCATAAGGCTTAGATCTATCACCTGTAAAATTTTCAGAATTTGTCATGATGATTTAGTATATGAATTCTACCCGATACCGAACTGTTTGAAATTGGATCTTGAATTTCTTGACAGAACTTAAGTCCGATCTTGATGACGTTTTTGACATTAGTTATAAGCCGATTTAGATCTTTAGCCGAACATAAAAATTGTAGACAAATGTCTTAAGAAGGTCTCTGTAAAATTTCATTGAGTTTGGAGTTGATTTGCTATGGTAGATCTTGATAATCTTGAACTGTTGTACACGAAATTCGGACAGATTAATGATATGACGATAATTGATGTTTTTGACCTGTTTCGGTATCTCGGATAGAAATGTAACACCCCGGATTTGATAACCCAGGCCGGGATGTCACCGCCGCATCTCCCTAGCAAGACACGGCTTCCCGAGCTTACTAAGGAAATGCAAGGCTTGTGGGTAAGTAAAAGATTTAAAACATTTCAAGATTTAGTCCGGAAATTTATAATACTTAATACGATAATAGTAATCATCATGCGCGGAAAATAAATAGAGTAAGTGCAGCGGAAAGTAAAATCACGGCCAACATGGCCCAATCCTCGGGTTTAACAGACCCGGTAAAAACAGTACGATGCAGAATTTAAAATGTCCGTTATGATTTCCCCCAAGTGCATATGCAATGCGTCACTCGACATACTCTGTAAAAAGGAAAATGACAACGGTTGTCAGTATAAAAATATACTGAGTAAGTTAATCCCTAACTAACAAATAAAAGGGGTTACAAGTGTTTAAACTGAAGATTTCGCTTACCGTACGAGGATTTGAAAACACATGATTTATTAGCAGCGGAAAAACATGATTAAAGGACTAAATTTTAAAAGCGTAATTTAAAGCATAATTTAAAATGCATAGATTTTTAAATACATAATTAAAGACATGATAAATACGATTTAAGCATAATGAAACACTCACACAAGTCTTTTACTTTTCATCCCGTAGACTAAGAAGAGGACACCATACCGGGAGATCACTAACGAGGCAATCTCAACATAGGACCACTAACGAGGCAGTCCAAACAATGGGAGACCACTAACGAGGCAGTCTCAAAGATAGTAGGACCACTAACGAGGCGATCCAAAAAGATAGTAGGACCACTAACGAGGCGATCCACAAATACAGCGCGCGAGATCACTAACGAGGCAATCTCAGATAGTAAGGAGACCACTAACGATGCAGTCTCAAAGATAATGATAGTATGAAGATCGGCTCAGCCTAGTGAACGGGATTTTTCGAAAGTTCGTATTTCAAAGTTATCAAATGATCGATATCGCGTTTTCATAGTTTGAGTTTTCTCAAGTTCGAAAAATCCTATTCGAGGCAGTTTACGCCTTTCTTAATAAAAAAAATTCGTCTTTACACCAAAAATTCTGAAGTTTTTACAGTAGTTCAAAAACACACACACGAACAACTTTCTTGTTTTAAGTTTTTGGAAATAAGGTTCCGAAGCGAGTCGAAATTCGAGTTTATTGCAAGAAATAATTTCTGTCTTAAAAACTGTTTTCGTCACAGGTTCGTGCAACGCCGATTTAAAATTCATTTCAAAACCAATCGATGTGAAATTTTTACAGTAACTACACAACACATTAAGGAACAACTTTCATGTTTTAAGAATTTGGAAATAGTGAATTCTTGGTACTCAAAAATCGAGTGCAACTCACTGCATACTCGCGGCCCTTAAAACAATCTTAAAACAGTTTTGAAAATTTGGCCGTTTGGCATACCAAATGAACACCAAAATCCGTGAAATTTAATATGCATAATCTAGACACAATTATCTACAACTTTTGTTTAGGAATGCAAAGTTAAATCATTCGAAAAATGGGTGAAAAACATGCATCAAGTTGAATGTAGAAATCTGTCACAGTTTTAAAACGTTCGGGTTGTCACAGAAAGTTTACGGCGTGATTTGGGATAGCAAAACTTAATGTCAACGGCTGAAATTTGGACACAAGATAGATAAAGGTCTTAGGAACAACTTTTATGTTGAAAAGTTTTCGGTTTGAATTCCCGAAGGTCGAGTTTTAGGCGAGCCTTTAAAATTGGACGAAAATAGGGTTTTTGAAAACCGATTTTTGTTACAAGCCTATATCTCGAGATTTAAACAACAAACAACCACGAAAATTTGTGAGTAAGGTTTTAACTTACTTAGTTAGAGAATAGGGTCGCTGGATTGGATTTCCGGACGTCCTAGGGTCACGACGAACGGCCAACTTCTCCGATCGCTTTTTGTTTGTTTTCCGACGGGAAATCGTAGTAAGGAAAAAGGGTTAGAATATGAGTTTCTGAGATCTATGGACGAATTGAAACTTCTTACAATAGCTTACCAAGAGTCTAGAGGGCAAGGGCTTGTCCCGGTCGTCCCGTCGTCGCCGGAATACTCGCCGGAAAGTGGTGTCGAAGGAGTTTTGAACTTGGAGAGGGAATTGGGGGGAGGCTTGAATGTTTTCTGAAAACCTAGGGTTTGGGGCGCCCCTAGGGTATTCTTAAGCCTTCCCCAAGGCTGAGATCCGATTGCCATGGTTATGGGTGTTGTTTTTGGCAAGAAAATCGCCATGGAAGGAAAGTTTACACCTCCTGCACCTCTGGCGCGCTGGTGACGCGCACGTACGCCATTGTCCGCGCGGAGAGCGCGGGCCGGCCGGACCGGCCGGTTCAGCGGTCCGCGTGTTCCGTCGGGTCTTTCCTTGCGTTCCCCTATCGGTTTTCTACGTGTTAGCTCGATTCCTTGGGTCGTTTCCGGTTCGGAATCTTTTCCTTAAACTTGTTACGAGTCCGGCCTATCGCTCACAACATTTCCGTGTCCTAATTGGCCTAGTCTAAATTGGTTCCAACTCCTCCTATCGTCCTTGTGATCTAATTCGTGATGTATTTTGTGATTTATTTCGTGACTGAACTCAGAAATTAGTTCTAAGCTGCCTACGTACCCTGTGAAGGGATCAAGTCATGACGTAGTTCAAAACAATTTGAATTTGTTTTTCCCCGGGTGTTACAAGAAAAAGTTAAAACACGAAAGTTGTTCATCTCGATGTTTCCGAGTCAGTGGTAAATTTCGGAATGTTTGGAATTAAACTCGATTTTTAATGAATTTTTAAGTAAACTGTGGTTGACCGAGTCAAATCTTGAAATCTTGTTGAAACGGTGAAACTAGCCTTTAAGGTTTAAACGAGTAGAAGACTCTTTGAAATAAATACATGAAATCTGGAATTTAGGATATCCCCTTTACAAACTTGATCTTTAAAATTAGGGGGTGAGTGTTCTGCAGGGTGCCCTCCTAATGATTCACTTCGTGCCTTTATGGACGATGGGTGACCCGCGCGAAATTTTTGAGATATGTTGCCAAAACGGCATGAGATATATGGCCTACACTCTCGTGAATATCCACATGGGTTTCCCGAGGCTCCGGAGTGGTACTGGGTATGGCAGATACGGCTGCGGCCGCCGGTTTCCGACTAAACTTGTTGACATCGCGATGAAATCGTGAAATACTTGAAATACTAAATCTTGGGTGTAATGGGGATAGTTAAATGTTTAATTATTGTCCTTTTAAATTATTAAATGCTTTATTTAAATTAATTACGGCTTTTATTTAAATTATGCTAAATGTACTATTGGTTAGTGCCATGATTTAATTATGCGAATGGGTTATATTATTAAATTAAATTATTTATGATTATTATCATGCTTTTATGTAATTATTAAATTAATGGCTTTTAAACCCTACGATCATGCATGTGTTAACTTACTCAGCAAGTTGTGCTGACCAAACCGTTTATTTTCCTTTTTCCTTACAGAGTATGTGGAACAAACATGAGCACGTTCATGCATGGGGGAAACTATATTTTTGGCAAACTTTATTATTAAATTTTTATATTAGACTATAGAATAAACGGGCCTGTTTAACCCGTGTTTTGACCATGTCGGTCTTATTTACATTTCCGCTGCAATATTATACTTAAATACTATTTCCGCTGCATTATGATATTTCGAGACTATATTGTATGGGCTGTTGCAAATGTTTTAAATATTTTTAATTACTGAAATACCTAGCCTTGCATCTCTTTAGTAAGTCGGAGAAACCGTGTCTTACTAGGGAGGTGTGGCGGTGAGATCCCGACCTGGGTGACCAAAAACCGGGGTGTTACAAGTTGGTATCAGAGCCCGGCTATTTTTTAAACTATTATTTTTAAACCATTACTATTTTTAAACTACTATTAATATTTTGACTATTATTTTAAATTTTAAAGTATTATTTCCATGGAAAATATTTTTATTTTAAAACCCATGGAAAAATATATATATATGGCATGAATTATTTTTGGGGGGAAATCATCATTTGCATTTGCATATTGCATCTCTTTTATGTAAAGAACTTAGAATCTTGGCGAAGCATAACCTAGAATCTTGGCGAATTTCAACTTAGAATCTTGGCGAATTTCAACTTAGAATCTTGGCGAAGTTAACCTAGAATCTTGGTGAATATTAACTTAGATCTTTTGCTTGCGCTAGATGGCTAGTCAAGATATGATGCACATGATGATCAAAATGATGAACGTTCACCTTGATTCCCAACAAACCATACAACAAATGAAAAATCGTATAGCTCACTTGGAGGCAAATCTGCACCAAATGGGAGACCTAAGGGAAGCTGACCTCCAACACTTCCTGAACTTGAGAGCCGCTGATTAAGGTCGCATAAAAGACTTAGAAACTCAAGTGCAAAAGCTCACCGAACGAGGCAATTGCGATGATAGATAGAATCGAGGATCTAGGGACGGACCTGCTTGACCTCACCGACATATTAGTACCATATAGCCCTGTGGAAGACCATTTGATGGGACCACGGAGCCCAACACCCCTAGTAGAGAGCCCATCCGGCCTTATCCGTGGACGCTACGGAACCCTTGTACTCTGGCCCCACATGGTCCGCCCGTCGCCAAACCCGAGCCCCGTGGAGAACCATCTGGAGGAGTCACCGGAACTAGTTCCGGAAGCCGTCGATCCACCATCCCCAGTGTTTCATGGACCCTTGGGCACCGGCCAAGTCTCTGATAAGGATGATCCTATGGAAGACCCCACTACTCTGCCAGAGGACGCAGGGATCCTTTAGATACTTTGTCTTAGATAGTACATTTATTTTGCGCATCCTATTACTTGTATTAAATTTCTTTTAAGAAATAAAATGCAAGTTGATTTTTTTTTGAAATCCTTCAGCCCTAAACTATCGAAAAAAAAAAAGAGACGAACCGGAATAGTTCCACCACATTTTCTCTAAACGATAACAGTCATATCAGACAACTAAGCAAGGATACAACGGAAACATAAACTACTAAACATAATCAGCAAGATCATCCTTATACAGTCCCATAAGAAAACAACCAAATAAAATAATACTACTGCAAACCTAAATGGAGACGCAGAAACGAAGGATCACTGGTCGGGAGGCGGGAACTGACGACGCATATACTCGTCCATCTGACGCATGTAGGCATACATGTCGGTCATGGTAGCCTGCTGCTCCAGCTGCCTCGTAGTGATCGTATCCATGCGAGCCTGGTATAGATCCATCCTGGCATCCAAAGCGTCATAACGAGCCTGCCCGGCTGCACACCCAGCGTCCATACGAGCAAACCCAGCATCCATACTAAGCTGCATACCCTGCATCATCTGAAGTATTTGCGGCACCTCCGGATCCTGCTGGGGAACCACGGGAGGTGGAGGTGGCTGCTCAGGAGGGACAACCAGAATCAAACCATCACCATTGGGCTCCGGGCGAAGGATAGCCGGAGGAGCCCCACGTCGTAGAGCACTGCGTCGAGCGGCGTAGGTAGGGATACGGTAGTAGCCGCCAGCGGCTAGCTCGTAAGGATCCGTCTCTGGTGACGTACAGATCCCCTGAGCCGCACACATACCACAAATAAGGTGAACATGGGTAATCACCCTACTCCCTCGTCCTCGGCGCATACCCCTCAGGTTGTCTGCGATTCAAGCCCCAACATTCACCCTACCACCTCGGGCGATAAAGCAAATGGTCTCATAGACGTGGTCTAGAACGATATGGCTCCGGGTAATCGGCCGGACACGGCCTAACCATATCCGAGCAAGCTCGTGCCACGGAGAGTCCATCGTCGTCAATCGCAGCTCGTGATCATGCTCGAGCCGAGGTCCCACCTCAGTGCACAAAACGCCCCACGCAGGTGGGGGATATACGACCCTCAGGCTGTGGCCGGAATACGCCGTCGTCAGGAAGGCCGAAGTAGACGTTGATCGCCCGAGCACTGAAATCTAGATGGCGACCCCGAACCCAGTCTCGGGACAAGTCGCTGTTCTCCCCAAGACTGCCAATGTTGGCGATGACCTCCATAGCTAAATAACCAGAAGCGATGCCCTCGGGATGGCGCGCAAGTCCAGTCCACTGAAGATGGTCCAAAACTGGACTAACCCTGTCATCGTCCATATGACGAGGATCCATGCCTCTCTCCGGGACATAAGCCCTGTTCCGACGAAGCTCGTCGAAATAGAACTCCTGAGAGGTCATCGTCGCAAACCGATGCCTATCGTGTCGATGGGGACGCACCTCGTCGGGAAGACCTCTGAGTCTAGGGCCCCGCTGCTCCTCGTCCTCCTCGGACTCACTGTCATCAGTATCCGGCATCACCGGAGCAACAGTACTAGGGCCAGCTGCATCACGCCGAGTGGCTCGTCTCTTGGCCCCCGGGAGAACCATGAGAAACGCCCAGACAACCCACAAGAAAAGCAGCATCCTGCAGATACCCAACCAATACCAAATATAAGGATAAATCCTACACAACAATTACATCAAGTATAGGATAGAAAAACACAAGAACATGAAGTGTAGGCTCTAACACGAGCGATCCAAGAGGATAACCAAACAAAGAATATGTCCAAACAAATCCCGAACTCTTTGGGACATTTAGTTAAATACGTTGTGTGCGCAATAACTCAAATTCAAAGTTTACTTGTAAACACATGGGAAACGTCCCCAAATCGAAACAATTGCTTAGGCAATAACTCATCATCTTAATAGGGCACAAAACGACAACAACGAACTCATGCTCATGCCCGCAATACCAATATAACTCGAGAAATTCATATTCTTCCTAAAGCATGGAATCTAGTAAAAAAAAAAAAAAACTTCCCCAAACTAGGTATACATTGTTGCACAAATACTTCCTAATCAACGGAAATAACACCAAGTATCGCATAAACTCGCTAATTGCACAAATTAAGTCTAAAAACAACAAATCCCCAATTCTTGTCCCTAAACCCTAATTTCGAAATTCACCCAAAGATTAAAGCTAAACAAGGCATAAAATCTGAAATTGATTAGTAGAAGTAGTAGACACATACCTTGCAATGAAAAATCGAAGTCGGAAATGGGAGAATTGGAGGATGAGAGAACGAATTTGGGAGCAAACTAGAAGAAGCCTCGGAAGTGGAAATGGGGAAGAATGGCTCGCGCTCCGCGCGAGCCCTTTTTTTCAAACTGCTATGGCCGCGCGGTCACCGCGCGGGCCACGAAAAGTGTTTTTTTTTTATTTTTTTATTTATTTTCCATACCTACTATTGTTTACACGATCAACTATTCGGCAAGTTGTTCAAATGCGATTGAAGGAGGTAGCATTTCTAGGACATATAGTATCCGATGATGGAGTTTTAGTGGATCCGGCAAAAGTCTCTGCCGTAACTGAATGGGCAACCCCAAAGAGCCAAACTGAGATAAGGAGTTTCCTTGGATTAGCCGGGTACTATAGACGGTTCGTGATGGATTTTTCGAAAATCGCACGACCTTTGACCCAGCTACTGAAGAAGGGAGTAAAATACGTGTGGACAGAGGCTTGTGAAACAGCGTTTCAAGAGCTGAAGAAATGACTTACAACCACACCCGTATTGACACTACCATCAGAGAATGGTGACTTCGAAGTTTGTAGTGATGCTTCGAAGGAAGGTTTAGGTTGTGTCTTGATGCAAGACTCGAAAGTCGTAGCGTATGCATCACGCCAGCTAAAACCTCACGAGGAGAATTATCCGACACATGACCTGGAGTTGGCAGCTGTTGTTTTCGCTCTAAAGATATGGAGACATTATCTTTATGGGCGGAAAAGTCGAATGTTCACCGATCACAAGAGCTTGAAGTATATATTCACTTAGAAGGAGTTGAATTTGAGACATCGAAGGTGGTTGGAACTTATTAAAGACTACGATTTAGAGATAGCCTACCACGAGGGGAAGGCGAATGTGGTAGCCGATGCCCTAAGTCGAAAAACCCAACACGTGACGAACTCGTTGGTAATTCCGCCGGCATTGTACATGGATTTAGCGAGATTGGACGTGGAACTTGTGCATCCGGGCACAGTGAGTGAAACGATCAACGCCATGGTCGTAGAAACTCCAATATTGGACGAGATTAAGCTCGCCCAACCGGGCGACGCGAAACTCGAAAAGATAAAGGGGTATATCGCCGAAGGAAAGGCAATAGGATTTGCTCTCCACGAGGATGGAAGCATTCGCTTCAAAGGGAGATGGTGTGTGCCTAAAAAATGTGCCGAGTTGAAGCGAAAGTTGATGGAGGAAGGGCACAACACGCCATATTCAGTACATCCCGGAGGCGACAAGCTTTACAAAGATCTAAAGAAGATCTATTGGTGGCCGGGAATGAAGAAGGAAGTGGCAGACTTCGTGGCGAAATGTCTCACCTGCCAAAAGGTTAAGACAGTGCGACATAAACCCTTAAAACTGATGCAACCACTAGAGATTCCAAGTTGGAAGTGGGATAGCATCTCAATGGATTTTGTCTCGGGATTACCCCGATCACCTAAAGGCATGAACAAGATTTGGGTGATTGTGGATATGCTAACGAAGACAGCCATATTTATCCCGATGAAGGACACGTGGACTATGGACCAATTGGCCCGAGCCTACGTTGATAATGTGGTACGACGACATGGAGTACCTCATGACATCATTTCTGATAGAGACAGTAGATTTGTCTCTCACTTTTGGACGGAGTTACAAAAAGCTCTCGGTACTCAAATCAAAATGAGCACCGCATTCCACCCAATGACGGATGGACAAACCGAGAGAACAATCCAAACACTAGAAGACATGCTGAGAGCATGCGTGTTGGAATTTAAGGGAAATTGGGAATCCCATTTACCCTTAATCGAATTCTCTTATAATAATAGCTACCATGCTAGCATTGGCATGGCACCATTTGAGGCGTTGTATGGACGAAAGTGCCGAAGCCCGTTGAGCTGGGAAGAAAACGATAAGTCGGTGGTAGTGGGACCACAACTTATCAAAGACATGGCTCAACAAATCAAAGTGATTCAAGGAAAAATGAAAGCCGCTCAAGACCGTCAGAAGAGTTACGCTGACGTGAGACGACGAGACCTAGAATTTCAAGTGGGAGATAGGGTCATGCTAAAGATATCACCCATGAAGGGGGTGATGCGCTTTGGCAAACGAGGAAAGTTGAGTCCTCGATACATAGGACCTTACGAGATTCTAGAACGAGTCGGGAATTTGGCCTACCGACTGGCTTTACCGCCACAATTAGATCGAATTCATAATGTTTTCCATGTCTCACAACTAAAGAAGTATGTGCCGGACCCGACACATGTACTTCAACCGGAAGTAATCGAACTCGATGAGGATTTGACTTATGAAGAAGTCCCAGTGCGGATTCTGGACACTAAGGAGCGAGTAACGAGGAAAAAAACCGTCAAAATGATCAAGGTTCTTCGGTCGAACCACGAAAGTGAGACGACAACTTGGGAGGTAGAATCCGACATGAGAGAACGCTACCCGACATTGTTCCAAACCGACACCGACACAGTTATGGGGACATAACTGCAATCTCAAGGGGGAGAGGATGTCATACCATCTATTTTTCGTGCATTTTTGTAAACAAACAAACAAATTCAAACTGTTTTGAACTACGTTATGGCTTGATCCCTTCACAGGGTACGTAAGCAGCTTAGAAGTTTTAATTCTAAGTTCAGTCACAAAGTAATAAAACAAACAAAAGATCTTAGCACGAGAAAAGCCGAAACATAACTTCGAGGATGAAGTTGATTCTTAAGGAGGGTAGACAGTAATACCCGATAATTTTACAACATGAAACAAATAATTAAATAAATAAACAATAAATAAAATAAATACAATAAATGAATAAATTCAGCAAATAAATAAATAAAGATAAGGAAATGAGAAATGAAATTTAACTTAAAGAGGAATTAAAGGAATTTAATTAAATAAAAAGAATTAATTAAAGATAAATAAATTGTTACACGTGTACCCGAGACCAATGGGCTCGAAAACTCGAGTCCAAACATAAATTTAGATCCGAGGGAAATGACGATACGGGGTTCCTATTCCGTAAACCCGAAGATACCCCGGAAATCGGAATCCGGGAGCATAGGGGGATAGAAATCCGAAAGAGAGGAGGAATGGCACGACGGATCGCACGTGTAATACCCGGAAATTTTCCAACATAAAATAAATACAATAAATAAAATAAATATAATAAATAAAGAAATAAATGTAGAGGAAATGAGAAATGGAATTTAATTCAAGAAGGAATTAAATATCCAAGAACCCGTGAAGTCTAAAATAATTTAATTAAATAAATTATTGCACGGGAACCAAATATAGATGGACTTAATATTTCGAACCCGAAATTAATTTGAGATCCCAAATAAATTTAAAGTAGGATTTAAAGTCCAAGAGATAGCCCAAGAAAATAGAAGAAGAAAATGCCCAAAGAGAAGGCAAAGGCCCAAAAGAAAGGAGGAAGAGGAAAGGCCCAAAGGATAGCACGGCCCGGCCCAGGACAAAGCCCATTCTGGGTCCGCGCGGTCCCCGCACGGAGTTTCCACAAACTCCACGCCAACTCCGCGCCACTCAACAGAAACGCCCGTTGCGAGATTCACTCGCCCGAACGCGGATTTTTCGACTTTCGGTTGAACATCTCTCGACCCAAGACCCTTAGGTCAGATGTTGGACGCCCTAGGACTTGGAAATCTATAAATACGACCTCCTAGGAGCTCCAAATACTTTTACGAAACCCTACGACCTTCTACACATTCGAAACCCTAAATCCGGAGTCGTCGGAGGCACGAAACCAAAGGCGAGACCTGTTGGACGAAATTTCTACAGACCTCCATAGTCGTGGTAAGTCTCGATCCAATCTTTGCTCCATAAACGATTCGAAAACGATCCTAATCATCTTCTTTTCTCTTCTACACCTCGTATTGGATCTAGATCGTAGAACCCGACGAACGGAGAGGAGAAACGGTGGACTGGAAGCCACGCCTTTGAATAGATGATCCCGGACGTTCACAAACTCTGTAAGTTAACGCTTACATGGTTTTGGGGGTAATTAAAACACGTAAAACTAAAAGCTTCATCAAATCTTTCGTAAATCTGTCAATATGTGATTTCTAACGGCGCAACAGTTTTGTCTAATTTTTCCAAACGTTAAAACGACTTCAAACGGAAAAACTTAAAACACAAAAACCGTTCCTAAGACATAGATCTAGCTACTGTAAAATTTTCATAATTTTTCATCGTGTTTTGATACCCGAAACCGATCGTAAACGAGCCTGCTTTAGATTTAGATCTTGAAACGATGATAGATTCTTTATTCGAACTTGTTGATGATTTTTACCTTAGATCTAGACCGAAATAGGATTGGTGTTCAACATAAGAATTGTAGATCTATATGTTAAGAACACCTCCGTAAAGTTTCAGAATTTTTCGTCGAAATTTGATATCGGAAATCGACTCCAACCCAAACTGTTCAAAAATTAGATCTTGAAATCTTGACAGATTCTTGGCCCGAACTTGTTGGCGTTTTTGACAATAGATGTAGGGTGAATTAGATCTTTTGCTGAACATGAAACTTGTAGGTATGTGTCCTAAGAAGGTCTCTGTAAAATGTTGTTAATTTTGGAGTTGATTTGCTATGGTAGAATTCGAAATTTTAAACTGAGTTATATGAAATTCGGACAGAACAGTACTTCTGTGAAAATTAGTGTTTTTGACCTATTTCGGTATCTCGGATTGAAAAAGTTAAAACACGAAAGTTGTAGATCTCGATGTTTTGGAGTCAGTCGTGAAAGTTCGGAATTTTTGAAATTAAATCTGATTTTAGACAATTTTTAGAGTAAACTGTGGTTGACCGAGTCAAAACTTGAAATCTTGTGGAAACGGTGAAATTAACCTTTGAGGTTGAAACGGATAGAAATACTTTGAAATACGATACACGAAACAAGAAGATTAAAATATTGCGGGTTATGACTAAGCTAGATACTGTCAATGTTCTCTGCGGCTTGGGACATAAGAGCCCAAGTGTATGTCTAGGTTGACGTAAGAGCCCTAGCGAAACACTGATCGTATGGCTAGCGGACGGATTAACTCTAATTAAAAGATCTGTATTGACCATGATACCTGTGGACATAAGAGCCCAGGCATAAGGCTGGCGGACATAAGAGCCCTAGCGGTGGTGATCTGTAAAAGAATCGAAACGAGACATCGATGAGGGAATCCAATTAAGTCCTTGATAATTTGTGTTGTTAAATTTATGGCAACTTATTTAATTACGTTGCAAGCTATATTGATGATCTTATGAATCCATGTCTTCTAAATTATGCGGTTACATGAATTATTTAAATTATGCACATGTTTTCATTAAATTTAAACAAAGGCTTTGAAACCTCATAATCTTGTATGTGTTAACTTACTCAGCACGTAGTGCTGACCAAACCATATTTTCTTTTCCTTTTTCTTTCAGAGTTGAGAATTATGCATCGTCATATGCATACACGGGAAGTTTGGGATGATATATATATTATTTTGAATTTTTGTATTAGACTAGATCTTGCATGAACGGGCCTGTTTAACCCGTGATTAGGCCATGTTGGCCCTATATTTAAATTCCGCTGCGATACATATATGTAAATATTATTTTCCGCTGCAACTTTGATGTGTTATTTTTAAATTATATATGAATGGGCTGTTTGAATGTTTTAAATTCTGAAAAAACCATAGCCTTGCATCTCTTTAGTGAGCTCGGAGAAACCGTGTCTTGCTAGAGAGGTGTGGCGGTGACATCCCGACCTGGGTGACCTAAAACCGGGGTGTTACAAAGTGGTATCAGAGCCCAGACTATTTTAAAGCTATTTATTTTAAAGAAAATATCTGATACCAAAGTTGGTATCAGAGCCCGGATATTTTTAAACTATTATTTCTAAACTATTATTTTTAAACCATTATTATTTTTAAACTATTATAAATATTTTGACTACTACTTTAAATTTTAAAGTATTATTTCCATGGAAATAAAATTTTTACCTTAACCCCATGGAAAAAAAATATATATATATATATATAGTGCATAAATTATTTTGGGGGGGGAATCATCATTTGCATTTGCATATTGCATTTCTTTTATGAACTTAGAATCTTGGCTAAATTGAACTTAGAATCTTGGCGAGTTTTAACTTAGAATCTTGGCGAAAGTTTAACCTAGAATCTGGGCGAATATTAACTTAGATCTCTTGCTACACCTAGATAACTTAGAGGCTTGACATCGAATTAGAAACGCTCACTAGAGACTGATCTTGCCGTAATTCTAAATCTCGTTCATCTAAGCGCACGCCTAAGCATAACAAATCTCGACCTTAGCCATTCCTATCATGGTACGAACTAGAAAACTTCCTCATATGGAACAATAAGAAAATCAAGTTTTATTAAAACACTCTTTATTCCAAAAATCTTGTTTGGATTTCCAAACAACAAACCCGAAAATTTGAAATTAGAGATTTACGAAACGTCTTGCTCGAGCGATCTATCTAAACCAAGATAAGCTAATCTATACACGTTATAACAGAAAATGGCGCCTAGGAGGAAACCAAGGAAGGTGAGTCCAAACGGCACTGACGCTAACCTTTCCAACACGCCCAACAACAGTGGAAGTCCCCAGAACCTAGGAGAGCAAGTGCCTCAAGCGCCCAATAATATGGAAGCACGTTTAACATCGGTAGAGGAACTCCTTGTAGCATTGGGAAATGCCGAGGTGCATAGGACACAAACAGTACCTCCGCCAGTAGCCCGAGTCAACTACTTGGCATTAGTGAACCCCTACAACCCACCCCATTATGATGGCCAAGAGGATCCGGCCAAGTTGGAAGGTTGGATCCGTACCTTTGATAAGCTCTTGAACGCGATCAAGTGCCCTGATGAGGAGAAGATACACGTAGTGACTACTACCTAGGAGGCGAAGCCGATGAGTGGTGGCAAAATCTCCAAGCAAATTCAGTGGAAGACGAAGAAGCCTACACTTGGGAAGAACTTAAGGAAGCTTTGAGGGAAAGATTCTACCCACTGAGCACCAAGACTGCAAAGTACGAGGAATTCATCAACCTAAAGCAAGGTGCGCAAACAGTGCAAGAGTACTATACCAAATTCAAGGAGTTAGTACGATTCACTGCGATGATAGTACCAACCGACTCTGACAAGGCTCAGAAATTCGAGATGGGTCTGAACCTTAGTATCCGGGAGATACTTGCAGTAGGACAATTCCCGAACCTGCAGACGATATATGATCGCGCCGTATCAATTGCTCGAATCCAGCAATTGAAGCGTAAAGAACATAGTGAGTCGAGCAAGGACTCGAAAGGACTTGAGAAAAAGGATCGGAAGGACAACAATAACAACTCTAGGAAAGACAATGGATCCCGAAGGAAAGGAAATAAAGATCTCAACAATGGGGGAGACGACAACCGTGGTGCGTTTATACCACGTTGCCCACGATGCAACCATGCACATCTGGTGTGCCAATGCCCGAAGCCTGGAACCTGCCGTAGGTGCGGCAAGCTTGGTCACAAGGCTAGTGGATGTCGAACGCCAGAGGAGGCGATTGAAAAGAGAGTAGATTTGGTGAACCTTCAGCAAGGGGAGAGTGACGAGGAACAAGACCAAAACCCGAACCCTCTTGAGAATAATGAATAGGCAGTTATGGGGACATAACTGAAGCCCTAAGGGGGAGAGGATGTGATACCCCGTAATAATTTATTTTTGGAGTTCGACTCGATATCATGTATCCCAAATCACAAATAAGCAAATTCAACTTGTTTTGAACTACATTATGGTTTGATCCCTTCACAGGGTACGTAGGCAGCTTAGAAGTTTTAATTCTAAGTTCAGTCACAAAATGATAAAACAAACAAAAAGACTTTAGCATGAGAAAAGCCGAAGCACAACTTCGAAGACGAAGTTGATTCTTAAGGAGGGTAGACTGTAATACCCGGAAATTTTCCAACATAAAATAAATACAATAAATAAAATAAATATAATAAATAAAGAAATAAATGTAGAGGAAATGAGAAATGGAATTTAATTCAAGAAGGAATTAAATATCCAAGAACCCGTGAAGTCTAAAATAATTTAATTAAATAAATTATTGCACGGGAACCAAATATAGATGGACTTAATATTTCGAACCCGAAATTAATTTGAGATCCCAAATAAATTTAAAGTAGGATTTAAAGTCCAAGAGATAGCCCAAGAAAATAGAAGAAGAAAATGCCCAAAGAGAAGGCAAAGGCCCAAAAGAAAGGAGGAAGAGGAAAGACCCAAAGGATAGCACGGCCCGGCCCAGGACAAAGCCCATTCTGGGTCCGCGCGGTCCCCGTGCGGAGTTTCCACAAACTCCACGCCAACTCCGTGCCACTCAACAGAAACGCCCGTTGCGAGATTCACTCGCCCGAACGCGGATTTTTCGACTTTCGGTTGAACATCTCTCGACCCAAGACCCTTAGGTCAGATGTTGGACGCCCTAGGACTTGGAAATCTATAAATACGACCTCCTAGGAGCTCCAAATACTTTTACGAAACCCTACGACCTTCTACACATTCGAAACCCTAAATCCGGAGTCGTCGGAGGCACGAAACCAAAGGCGAGACCTGTTGGACGAAATTTCTACAGACCTCCATAGTCGTGGTAAGTCTCGATCCAATCTTTGCTCCATAAACGATTCGAAAACGGATCCTATCATCTTCTTTTCTCTTCTACACCTCGTATTGGATCTAGATCGTAGAACCCGACGAACGGAGAGGAGAAACGGTGGACTGGAAGCCACACCTTCGAATAGACGATCCCAGACGTTCACAAACTCTGTAAGTTAACGCTTACATGGTTTTGGGGGTAATTAAAACACGTAAAACTAAAAGCTTCATCAAATCTTTCGTAAATCTGTCAATATGTGATTTCTAACGGCGCAACAGTTTTGTCTAATTTTTCCAAACATTAAAACGACTTCAACAGGAAAAACTTAAAACACAAAAACCGTTCCTAAGACATAGATCTAGCTACTGTAAAATTTTCATAATTTTTCATCGTGTTTTGATACCCAAAACCGATCGTAAACGAGCCTGCTTTAGATTTAGATCTTGAAACGATGATAGATTCTTTATTCGAACTTGTTGATGATTTTTACCTTAGATCTAGACCGAATTAGGATTGGTGTTCAACATAAGAATTGTAGATCTATACATTAAGAACACCTCCGTAAAGTTTCAGAATTTTTCGTCGAAATTTGATATCGGAAATCGACTCCAACCCAAACTGTTCAAAAATTAGATCTTGAAATCTTGACAGATTCTTGGCCCGAACTTGTTGGCATTTTTGACAATAGATGTAGGGTGAATTAGATCTTTTGCTGAACATGAAACTTGTAGGTATGTGTCCTAAGAAGGTCTCTGTAAAATTTTGTTAATTTTGGAGTTGATTTGCTATGGTAGAATTCGAAATCTTTAAACTGAGTTATATGAAATTCGGACAGAACAGTACTTCTGTGAAAATTAGTGTTTTTGACCTATTTCGGTATCTCGGATCGAAAAAGTTAAAACACAAAAGTTGTAGATCTCGATGTTTTGGAGTCAGTCGTGAAATTTCGGAATTTTTGAAATTAAATCTGATTTTAGACAATTTTTAGAGTAAACTGTGGTTGACCGAGTCAAAACTTGAAATCTTGTGGAAACGGTGAAATTAACCTTTGAGGTTGAAACGGATAGAAATACTTTGAAATACGATACATGAAACAAGAAGATTAAAATATTGCGGGTTATGACTAAGCTAGATACTGTCAATGTTCTCTGCGGCTTGGGACATAAGAGCCCAAGTGTATGTCTAGGTTGACGTAAGAGCCCTAGCGAAACACTGATCGTATGGCTAGCGGACGGATTAACTCTAATTAAAAGATCTGTATTGACCATGATACCTGTGGACATAAGAGCCCAGGCGTAAGGCTGGCGGACATAAGAGCCATAGCGGTGGTGATCTGTAAAACCCTAGATCCGGAAGTCATCGGAGGCACCAAAACCGAGCAAGGACTGCCGTGGACGAGTCTGAGAGATCTCCAACGTCGTGGTAAGTTAGATCCGTTCATCCATCTCATTTTTAATTCAAAAACGAAACCCTAATTCTCTTCTTTTTCCTTCTACACCCCGAATCGGATCTAGAACGAAGAACCCGACGACGGAGAGGATAAACGGTGGACTGGAAGCCACGCCTCCAAAATCGACGATCCCGGACAACTACGAATCTGTAAGTTGACACTTACATGGTTTTGGAAGTAATTAAAACACTTAACCTAAAAGCTTAATCGAAACTTTCAAAATCTGTCAACATATGATTTCTACCAGCGCAACAGTTTTGCCTAATTTTTCCGAACCCTTAAAATTCTTCAAACGGAAAAACTTAAAACACGAAAAGAATTCCTAAGGCTTAGATCTATCTCCTGTAAAATTTTCAGAATTTTTCATGATGATTTGATATATGAAATCAACCCGAAACCGAACTGCTTGAAATTGGATCTTGAATTTCTTGACAGAACTTAAGTCCGATCTTGATGACGTTTTTGACATTAGTTATAAGCCGATTTAGATCTTTAACCGAACATGAAAGTTGTAGAAAAATGTCTTAAGAAGGTCTCTGTAAAATTTCATTGAGTTGATTTGCTGTGGTAGATCTTGATAATCTTGAACTGGTGTACACGAAATTCGGACAGATTAATGATATGACGAATATTGATGTTTTTGACCTTTTTCGGTATCTCAGATTGAAAAAGTTAAAATACAAAAGTTGTTCATCTCGATGTTTCCGAGTCAGTGGTAAAATTTCGGAATTTTTGGAATTAAACTCGATTTTTAATAAATTTTGAAGTAAACTGTGGTTGACCGAGTCAAATCTTGAAATCTTGTTGAAACGGTGAAACTAGCCTTTAAGGTTTAAACGAGTAGAAGACTCTTTGAAATAAATACATGAAATCTGGAATTTAGGAAATCCCCTTTACAAACTTGATCTTTAAAATTAGGGGGTGAGTACTCTGCAGGGTGCCCTCCTAACGATTCACTTCGTGCCTTTATGGACGATGGTGACCCGCGCGAAATTTTTGAGATATGTTGCCAAAACGGCATGAGATATATGGCCTACACTCTCGTGAATATCCATATGGGTTTCCCGAGGCTCCGGAGTGGTACTGGGTATGGCAGATATGGCTGCGGCCGCCGGTTTCCGGTTAAACTTGTTGACATCGCGATGAAATCGTGAAATACTTGAAATACTAAATCTTGGGTGTAATCGGGATAGTTAAATATTTAATTATTGTCCTTTTAAATTATTAAATGCTTTATTTAAATTAATTACGGCTTTTATTTAAATTATGCTAAATGTACTATTGGTTAGTGTCATGATTTAATTATGCGAATGGGTTATATTATGAAATTAAATTATTTATGATTATTATCATGCTTTTATATAATTATTAAATTAATGGCTTTTAAACCCTATGATCATGCATGTGTTAACTTACTCAGCAAGTTGTGCTGACCAAACCGTTTATTTTCCTTTTTCCTTACAGAGTATGTGGAACAAACATGAGCACGTTCATGCATGGGGGAAACTATATTTTTGGCAAACTTTATTATTAAATTCTTGCATTAGACTATAGAATAAACGGGCCTGTTTAACCCGTGTTTTGACCATGTCGGTCTTATTTACATTTCCGCTGCAATATTATACTTAAATACTATTTCCGCTGCATTATGATATTATTATTTTCGAGACTATATTGTATGGGCTGTTGCAAATGTTTTAAATATTTTAAATTACTGAAATACCTAGCCTTGCATCTCTTTAGTAAGTCGGAGAAACCGTGTCTTACTAGGGAGGTGTGGCGGTGACATCCCGACCTGGGTGACAAAAAACCGAGGTGTTACAACTTGGGGGATTTACTTGGTTGTCTTTTGAAGTTGAATTCTTCCTCAAGAATATCTTCAATCCGCACATCCAAAGTATGTCGCAACTCTTGTTTCACCGTTTCAATGACTTGATCAAAGATGTCTTGCGGTTCCACAATCCGATGCTCCATTTCTTCTGCAACAAAATTAATTTTTGATGTGAGATTCTCAGATAATGTATCAATTTTAAAATGCAATTGCTTAGAAAGTTCTTCCCTGTTTCGGATAATCTCTTGTGTACACATGGAAGAGTAACTAGCAACTAAATCAGAACATGGAACTTCCTCAGCTGGTTCCAGGATTTGAGCTTCCAGTTTTTGCTCTATTTGTTCAAGCTCATACTCCAATTTTCCATCTGTTTCTCCAGTGAATTTCTCAAATTCATCTTGCAGATCTTCTACCAATTGTTGGTTCTGCTCTTGGATATTTTCAGATGTAATTTCACTTCAAATGTCGATCTCCAGAAGTTTCTCTTGCACATCCAAGGTTTGTTGCTCTATCTTCTGATCCAGGTCAAAAGTATCCCTTTCAATCTTATCATCGAGTCCTTGAACCTTGGTGTTCAGCTTTTAATCCAATTGAGCAACCTGTTCCTTAAGACCTGTAAATTCACTAGACATTTTATTAAACTCTCGTTTCATCTCCATCATGTTGGCATTCATGCCCTTCAAGAATTCCATCAGCTCTGCATTAGTATTTCCTGCCATTTCAGAGAGTAGAGCACTAGCTATATATATAAAAGGTTAGAAAAATAAAATAAAATAAAATAAAAAAAGATAAAAATTTTTGGTGAAATCTCACTGAGCTCAACCCTCGGTGTCAGACGCCTTAAGTTCGGGCACAGCTTGGTTCCTTTGCTTTTCCAGATAAAATCACCAAAGATGACAGTGGAGGATTGGGAATTGCGTAGCAAATGCGCAAAACACGAATCAAGGTGCAATGCTCGACTCAATTCAAGAACCGCACAAGATTTGTGTATGATATACAATGCAATGCAAAATGATGTAGGTTTGCAAAACCGATTAGTGCAATTTGCAATCAATTTAATCCAATCTTCACTTTTGGTTAAATTCGAAACTTGATTGAAAAGAAGAGAAAATTTCCCACCCAAAATTATGAAGAGAGAACTCACAAGGGAAATATCACTCAAGAAAAATACCTTGATTTACTCAAATAGCTTCAAGGGCTAGGTTTCACAGATGTGCCAGTCCAATATCCACTTTATTGTTAAATAACTCAAGTGGCTTCAAGGGCTAGGTTTCACAAATGTGCCAGTCCAATATCCACTTTATTGTAAATACTAAAAAATACAGGGTACGGAATGTTTGGATATGGGCTTTGGGATGTATGAATGAAGTATGATGGTGGTGGTGGCCCAAAACAATGGAAAGCCCACTTTTGCAACTTTTGAATTTTGGCAGCTTTTGGATTACGACGCTAGATGTAAAGATTGAATGAATTACGACGCCAAACGATGGGTTTGCATCGTGGAAGTCTATATTATGATAGCTTAGCGTCGTAGGAAACTTTGGGCACAAAAATCACCCTTTTTGGACCACTCACGCGCTCTCACGCGCCTGTCCTTTTGTCCTTGTTCAGTTTTTGCCATACTTCACCAAAATGACCATAACACCCTCAATTCTTATTCAACGGATTGATTCTTTAAATCTTGTTGAAGCTAACTTGAAGATCTTTCTGTTCATATAAGATTCATCAATTTTGATGAAGATCTTCAAATTCAAAAGAACACTCAAAATCAGTGCACTCGCGGACACACTTGGGCAGAAATTTTGTTTTCGCGATTTCAACCCCCAAATGATCTCGGATTGCCTCCAAACTACTTCCAAATAAAAGCTAACACCCAAAAATGGTAGAAAAGGATGCCCCCAATATAGCAGGTTGGATATATCAAGAACTCCTTCAACCAAACTTTCAGATTGTTAAAAATCGAAGCAAATGGAAGCACTAGTTTTGTTCAATCTTGCAAACCATGATCAAATGCAATGGGGATGATGCAATATCCACACAATGAGATTCAAAAAGTGAAAACAAGCACAAAAACACAAAAACTTGAAGATAAAAGATCAAAGTATATGAACTTTTTGAGTTTTGGATGAAGAACACTCAAGAACACTCAAAAACTTCAAATGGTCATATCTCACTCATTTCTTGGCCAAATTTGATGATCCACATATGTAAATTCATCTACTCAACACAAGGATTCAAATCTATGATCAGATCTCAGAAATTCGAAGTTTTGTGGCTCGAATTTCGATGGAACAGTAACCAGGGAACTATTTTTTTGGGTTTTTAAAATAAGGATGAAACTTAAAACAAGATTGACATAGGAAGCTAGCTCTGATACCAAAATATATATTCTGCCACGGATCCAACTTTCCAACGTCAATCGGATCGACAATAAAATAAATGGATATGGAAGCTACCAAAGAAGAAGGCAATTTTCGGAATGAACCTCTAGAGACCCATCCCCTCCATGTTCTTCATCAATGGTTGATTTCACTCCGGAATTGCTTCAGAACTACAACGTGATGCACCTAGCTCAAGTCTAGACACAAGTTGTTTTGAGCTATGCGCTCGATTGAGGGTTTTCGGTTCCCACAAACTCTAGTTGGCCTTTGAGAGAAAATGAAGCATAAAGCATTCAATATTTCATGTTGTTCAAAGGTGAGTAACAAATGAAGGGGAAGGCCTATTTATAGGCAAACCCTAATTACATGGATTAACTAAACCAATCAATTAACTAAGGGCTTTAATCAACCCATTACAATTAAACAACCCTAATATAATAAACAAGCAAATACAAGGAAACAAGCAAATCTCGACTGTCACGACGCTAGACTAATTACGACGTGATCATCGGTTAGCGCCGTAGGCTTGAGCTTGGCGTTGTAAGGCGGCAACTGGGCATCCTGAAGCTTCTGGAATGTCTACGACGTGATCCAAGAGGACGACGCGAGATGAGGTTAGCGTCGTAGGTGGGGGATCGCGTCGCAGGTGCCTCTGGTCTTCTTCTGTCTTCTTTACGACGCGAAACTTCCTTTACGACGTGGTCATGGGATAGCGTCGTAGGGGTTAGCATCGTAAATTCCTTCTCTCTTTCTTCCTTTACGACGTGGAACAACCCTTACGACGTGATCGGGGGATAGCGTCGTAGGGTGTAGCGTCGTAGATGCCTTCGAGTTTTTCCTTCTGTACGACGCTAAACGTGCCTTACGACGCGGAACAAGGGTAGCGTCTTATTTCAGCCTGGCGTCGTAGGTGAAGAAATTCCATCCATCTTTCATCCGGTTGGGCCCACTGTTTCCGATCACTGTTCCGGCGTTGACTGGCCGTTGACCGGCGACGACGACTTTTCCGATGAAGTTCCGGTCAGATTCCGGCGAACCTCCGGAGATGGCGGAGACGGTTGTGGTACCCTCCTTTGACATCCTCATGTTGTTCTAATCTGTCTGTGCATCTAGAGGTCTCCTTTCTCGGCTCCAATTTATCTGCTCCTTGTCGGACTCTTTGTTCACTTGGCCCAATCGAGTTCGGATCCGGATTACCGGGTTGGTTGATCCGGGCTACCATGTCAGTCACCTATCTGCCCGTCAGGCCAAAGGGACAATCACCTATCTACCCGTTAGGCCAAGACCAAATGGACAATCACCTATCTGCCCGTCAGGCCAAGACCAAAGGGACAATTACCTATCTGCCCGTTAGGCCAAGACCAAATGGACATCACCTATTTCCCCGTCAGGCCAAAGGGACAGTCACCTATCTGCCCGTTAGGCCAGGACCAAAGGGATTATCACCTATCTGCCCATCAGGCCAAGACCAAAGGGACAGTCACCTATCTGCCCGTCGGGCCAAGGCCAAAGGGAGAGTCACCTATCTGCCCGTCAGGCCAAAGGGACAGTCACCTATCTGCCCGTTAGACCAAGACCAAAGGACAATCACCTATGCCAGGACCAAGGGGATAGTGTATCATCTAGACCGATTGGCCCCAAGGAGGATAGCATATTAAGCGACATAAACAACCACGCGGAGCAGTTAGGCTAAGGCGAACAGGCGGGATGGTTATTAAAGGGCTTGGATCATGGAGCAGTTCTTCTACAGCGGTTACATCACCTCCTATAAATACCGATCAAGGCTGCAGAGGAAAAAGACAATCAACACCACAACACTCCTCAGGAGATTTTATTTTTTATTAGTTTGTAGTTTAGTTTCTCTAGCGTAGTTCATAGTTGTAGTTCGTAGTTGTTCTAGTTTCTGTAATTGACAGTGGGCAAGGAACCAGTTTCCTGTTCATTGTTCTTAACTTTTTTGAAGGCGCAATCCAACGAAAGAGTTTTTATTCAAATTCTATCGTCTTATCCTGTAAAAGGCTTACTATTTGTTATTATCCAAATTTCCGCGATAACAATTGTACTGCATTATGGTGTATTGTATTATTTAATACGGGTGTATTGTATTATGGTGTATTGTATTAAATTAATATTATACACAGTGTTTGATGTTAATGTTGTATTACATCATCATATATTATATTTTAAATAACTAAATAAAAAGAAATTTTTTCTAATTTATTAATAAATAATATACTTAAAATAAAATTATTTTAAAATAATTAAATTAAAATAATTAATATAATAATAAATAATTTATTAAAAATATTATTTAAATAATTAAATCAAAAAAATTAATATATAAATAAATAATATATATAAAATAATATTATTCTAATATCATAATATTTAATAGTTATGAGATGCATAAGGAAAAAAAAAACAAACATAAATAAAAAATAATACACCATAAACCCACCCTCCCACAAGGTATTAAATAATACATCAGACCCTCATTAAAATAATACTTATACATGTCTTAAAACTCACCAAACATAGGATAGTATTATTTTAGTACATAATGTTAATACTATACACCCTAATACATCCCAATACACCGTACCAAACATACCCAAAGGGGTTTGTCGCCACGCCCCTATCAAAACGACGCCGTTTTAATTTCATTTATAGAGACTCATGCATGGCTAACCTACCACAATATATAGTAGTCAGTGTCGATTCCAGGATATTGAACTAGGGTGTATGAATTCAGGGAAAAAATTTTATAGAACATTAATAATATCAATTACAGTACACCTAGATGCACTAATATTTTTTGAAAAAAAATTAAATACTTGATCTACATATACCTTATCTAGTATTTCTTTTTTAACATAAAGTAATGAATAATTAACATTTCATCACCAATGGATTTGGCAATCTTTGATCTCAGAAAAGACTTTCTCAACAATTGCCAAGGGCAAAATTAAGGACAGTTTGATCAACAAATACCCAATGATATGTCTTTACTTATATTTAAAACCCTAAATTCAATATTCCAAAATGACAAATTTAGAACCCTAAAATCCATCTCTGACATTTTCAGTTACACACAGAATTACAGCTTATGCCTTCCATATTCGATTCTCTCTTTACTCAAGTAAGTTATTGGGCAAACCACATTCAAAGTTATCAATGTATTACTACCCTTTGTTTGTCAATTATAAATTTCAAAACAAAATATAGAAATTACAAAGAGGGATTAGAGAAAAGAGGGATTAGGGAAGAAAGGAATTTTTTTTGGTGACACAGCCTGAAGAGGCTAGCAAAGAGAAAACAAAAAAGAAGAGTAGCAAAGGAGGAAAGAAATACAAAAAATGAAATTCGCATCAATGCAAGCGAGGGTATAGAGTCCCGCTTGCATCCTTTTCCAATAGCACAAGAACTGTAATACCCCAGATTTTTATCAAAGTCCAAAGGAATAAAATTTATTCCGATCAATGTCGAAATATATCCGAGAAGAAGAAAATAATTTATCACAATAAATTATTGCTCGGATATGAAACGCCGATAGATTTAAATTCAAAATGGAATAAAAGAGGGAAAGGAAGCCCGAAGACATTCCATGAATTGAATAACAAAATTTGGAATTAAGTTCATGAAGGAAAAGAATTTTAATTCCAAGAACCCGTGAAGTCGAAAGAAATTTAATGATACAAGTTATTGCACGGGAATCAAAAGACGACGAATTGGAAGCCGACGAACCTGAGACCGACGGACTAAAGATTTCAAACATGAAATTCATTTGAGTCGAGATAAACTTAAGATAAGAATTTATGACCCGAGAATGACCCGAAAAATCGAGCCCGAAAACGTAGGAGGACAGAAGTCCGAAAGAGAGGAGGAAAAGCACGACGGATCGCACGACCCCGCCCGGACCGAAGTCCAGGCGTACATGGCGCGGTGTCCGCGCGGTTTCCTTCATAAAAGCGCGCCAACAGCGCGCCATTGCAGCAGCAGCTGCGTTTGTCGCGTTTTGGCGACTTTCTCGCCAATTTTCGGGGCCCAAGTGAGGAATCTCGATCTATCACGGGTGTGGCATCTTTTGGACGTTATCTATTGAGTCACATCTTCATTTGTCAGCCATTTTCATCAATCATTCACCCCAAACTCTCCAAAAACTCTCCCAAAGCCAAACACTCTTCCGACGAACTTCCGGCGACTTTCCGACGAGTTTCCGGCAACCAAATCCAACCAAGGAAGTGTGTAGATCAAGGATTGCAGGCTTTGGAGTGTTGGTAAGATGTTAATCAAGTTTCCATATGGTTTTAAGATCATAAACATTATCCTAACTTATGAATCTTCGTATTCAAACTCAAATCGGAGCCAAGGGAAGAATAAATCGGGTGGAAGAGATTCGTTCGTGACATCCCGTGGATTCCGGACGACCCCGTGACTTCCTAAACATCATCCCCACTGTAAGTTAACCTTACTATGGTTTTGGGTGACTTAAAATGCAACCAAACATAGAGATCCAACTCAAGAAAACTCTAAAAATCTGTCAACAAGAGAAACCCTCAACGCAGCGTTTTTGTATGAATTTTTCGAACCTCTAAAGCTGCTCAAACAAGAAAACTCAAAACATGAAAAGTGTTCCTAAGACATAGATCTAGCTCCTGTAAAAATTTTAGAATTTTTCATGATGTTTTGAAACCTGAAACCAACCCAAAACCGAAGAGTATTAAATCTGAATCTTAGAACTTTGGCAGATTTCACTCTCAATCTTGTTGGTTATTTTGACCATGGATCTAGGCCGATCTAGGATTGGTGTTGAACATGAAAGTTGTAGATCTATGAGTTTAGAACATTTCTGCAAGTTTTTAGAATTTTTAGTTGAGATTTGAGCCTCCGAATCTGAGCCGATCCAATCTGCGTTAGTACCGAAATCAAGAACCTTGATAGATTTCATAATCAAACTCGACGAGCAAAACTCTTACTTCGAGTGTTCAAACCTGAAAACTCAAAACTAAGATTTTGATCCAAAGATCATAAGCTATATTGTGTAAAAATTTCAAAGATTTTCATCAAGTTTTGATACCCCAAATCGTATCGGACATATTCTGCGTTTTTAGGAATTGTCAAAGGATGACAGATTTCATAACCGATCTTGAGGAGCTTATTCCTATCATTTCTAGTCCGAACTAATCTTCATGATCTAAACAAAAGTTGTTGGAAATCATGTCTAGTATGTCTCTGAAAAATTTCAGAATTTTTGAAGTCCATTTGATATGATAAAAAGTCGAATCTTTTAACGTTGTCAAACCTGAATCCTGACAGCTTTTTGTTTCTGAAGAAAACTTGATTTTTGACATGCTTCCCATCGTTTTTCCGAAAAACTTAAAACACGAAAGTTGTTCGTTGGGATGTTTTTGAGATGCTGTACAAATTTCAGATCAATCGCCTAAGAAATGGATTTTTAAACCAAAAAGGCGCAAACTGTGACATCGATCGATTTTTGAAATCTTTTAAACAACGATCGAGACGTTGGAATTACGATAAAGCTATATTTTTGAAAAATCCTGTTACACCAAATAAAAACATTTTCTGTAAAAGAATTCTTTTGAAACATTGGGGACTTGTGACCAAGTTTGATATTATCAATATGATTCATGCGGGTTTGATTCCCTATGATATATTTGAGTTCTTGCGGGTTAGATTCCCCAAGGGCGATTGTATGTTTTCCTGCGGGTTAGATTCCCCAGGATGTATTGAGTTCTTGCGGGTTAGATTCCCCAAGGGCGATTGTATGATTTCCTGCGGGAAAATATTGATTATGAGGATTGCGGTCACAAGAGCCCTGGTGAATGGTGAACTATAAAAGAAACGAAAAATATTTTGAGAAAATGATACTATTGATATTGGCTGCGGCCGCCGGATCACCGGCTAAATGATACTTATGAAATTGGCTGAGGCCGCCGGATCACCGGCTAAATGATACTTTTGATATTGGCTGCGGCCGCCGGATCACCGGCTATACAAAATATTGAGAAATGGTTACGTAACGGGAAAATAAAAGATTTAATATTTTTAAGTATTTATTTATTTATGCCTTGCAAATCATTTTACTATGCAAGTTGAATTATGATCACGTGGAAATCTTTATTTTAAATCATGTCATTTATTTATTAGTGGATGATTAACTTAAATTGTGTATTACCTACAAGAAATCTTTTTATTAAATTTAATTAAAGGCTTTGAAACCCCTAACCCATGCTATGTGTTAACTTACTCAGCGCGTTTTTGCTGACCCAAACCATATATCTCCTTTTTCTTACAGAGTACGAAGAATATGCATCGTCATATGCATACATGGGAACATTAGGGGAAATCTTTATTTTAAATCCCTGCATTAAATTACGACTTGCATGAACGGGAATGTTTAACCCGTGTTTTGGCCATGTCGGCCCTTATACTTTATTTCCGCTGCACAAATTAAAATTTCCGCTGCAACTCTGATGTATTATTTTTAAATTACTTATGAATGGGCTGTTTGAATGTTTTAAATTCTGAAAAACCATAGCCTTGCATCTCTTTAGTGAGCTCGGAGAAACCGTGTCTTGCTAGGGAGGTGTGGCGGTGGCATCCCGGCCTGGGTTACCAAAACCGGGGTGTTACAAGAACCTCGTCCGGAGGGTAAGCCCAAGTCTTACATGCGGGCCGCTTTCTTGGCGATCGCATCGGCTACTTGATTGCCTTCCCGGTGAACATGACGAACCACACAAGAAGTCATCCTACCAATCTCCAACTTAAAATTTATATATATATCTAATATATATATATATATATATATATGCGTAACAGCATCTTGCTACAGTTGTTCTTACACAGTTGTTTCTTATCTACAGTAGAACGCAGAACGACGTCGTTTGGTGCCTCCATTTTTCTCTTTTCCGCTCTCAATTGCTCTCAATTGCGTCATTCTGCATTCTTCATCTTCCTCGAGTTCATCATCCCCGCCCTTTTGCGCTCCAATTGCAACCCCTTCCTTCATCTTCCGCTTCCATGTCGCCATCCCCACATCCTCCCAGGTGCCTAGGTCTTTGCGTGCTGGTGTTTCCCTATTTCTCCCATTATCCCATTTCTCTTCCCCGATTCCGGCTCCCGAAAATGGCCTGCTACAATGGCGCCGCCGCCGAGATCGCAACGGGCCGGAAGTTCCGGCGTCGGAGTGACGCAGGGGGTGACGATGATGGCATAGGGCCTTCGCCTCCCGCTCTTCCCTCATTCTTCCTCTACTTCCGCCGCCTCCCTTGCCGCTGCAGGTTCGCTAGCTAGGTCTTCTCCACCCTCAATCTTAATTACAGAGGCACTGTCGGGCCACCCTCGTCCTGGGTTCCCGTCGCTGCATTTCACCCATTTGCGATGTGGTTTGCGAGTCCTGCACGTCGGTTTCGTTTGGCCTCTCGCCCATTCACATCTCTTCCCCACGGCTGCGATTCTCAACCAAGCGCTGCCATTGCTTGCCAGTTGCGGATTCCATTAGCCATAGGAGATATGCGTGCTCGCCGCCTCTCTATCCGGTTGCGGACGCTGCCATGGTGCAGGTACTGATTTTTCATTCTCCTTGTACGATCTGTTGTTAATTTTACCATCTCAAGAGTCGATCTGCTTTTGTTTATAGAAATTTGCTGTCTAAGAAATTGTGTGTTTTTCTTCCAGCCAAAATTAGGGTGTGTTGTTCAATTTGGGGTTTTACTTTCTGCTGCATATTAAGTGTTTAAGGGTTCATTTATGTGGATTTCACAGATATATTATTTCTGTTTTGTTCGTTCTTGTTTCATTCCTAATGTAGGAATAAGTTTTTATTGTCAGCTAGGTTAAATGAAGTGCTTTATGGTGTTAGTAATATTGCATATAATTGTTCTTTGAATGGAGGCTCTAAGCGGAAAATCATTTACAGTGGTATGTGTTTTGTAGTGCACGGATATCTCTGATGCGTGTACTAATCCTGACCAATTTGAATTGTTTAAATTTCAGCCCGCCCAAGGCAACATTTGTCGACCACTGGATGGAGTAAATTTATTAGTATAAAGAACTTGCTTCGAGAGATGCAGTTATCTTTCTCAGGTATCTTCTTATCTTATCTTAAATGAATCACTGATCGAGAGTAGATCCCTTTGAAGACTGATTTGCTTTAAGAGTTGACTATCTGCAGGTTTTGTTCTTCATTCTTATTTCTATTATGTGAATGTGACCACACTACTTTTAAGCACAACACTCTTCTAAGCACTTTAAAATAAATAGCTCTTTCTTTCTTTCTTTTTTCTTTCTTTTTTCGAAACAGAATGAATATTGCTTTACTGTTGATATCTTGATCTAGGGTTGATACATGAGGAAGCCAGGATGCAGGGATAGCTCATTATAATAAGGCTGGTACATTCGCCCCCTAGAACAAATTCTTAAAAGCCTGCTCATAGGCGGTGCTATTGTGGTATTTGTGTTTTTGGGGCTGTTGACAACTTCCCTTTCTTAAAGTAATTCCTATTTTGGTAATTTAAGCTCTGCTATGGCTTGGATCGGAACAGTGTTACCTGAAGGGCTTTGGACATTTTTCCCCTCTTGCTGAAAACTTAAACCTTTTTTTTTGTATTCATTGTTTTCATGGTTATGATGTTAATTTTATAAAAGGTAATGATTGAATTATAGAAATTATTTACTGCTTATTTATTAATTATATAGGAGAGATAACAAATTAAATTTAGAAAAAACTGTATGTAAGGTGAAAAAAGGTGAAACAAAAATTGCACAGGAATCATATGAAACCCCTAATTATTTCTTTTCGTGTTGCACTTACAACTTTCAAACCAATTTGAGTACATGATACTGCTTTCGTGTTGCATGCAGCCAGTTTTTGCTACTGATTTGTATTCTCGTGGAGTAGACTACCGTTCCGTGCCTGGTGATTTTCTACCGAGTATATATTCTCGCCAGAAGCTTACTTCTTTACATATAATTGTACTCTCTTGGCCGAGATTTAAGAATAGATGTTGTGTCTAGTGATTATTTAAAGCTTCCAGCTTTGACCTTATTTATGCTATGGACCTTGAGGTGTTTTTGCCACAAACCACAATTCCGTGCCATTGATAGTCAGGTACATTATTGGTTTTTCCAATTTCTTTATATGTTGCTACTAAATTGTCTGTATCTTGGATATTAAGGGATTTCTTAGTGATCCCTTATGTCTATATTGATTTTGTTACTTATTTATCTTTGTTAACTGCCTCAAATTTGAGATAGGGACCTGAAGTTTTTCAAGTGACACTACTTTTATACTCCTCGAGAGCATTGGTTATAGCAATTTCCCTTTTACATGCATAAAATTAAGACCCATCTACCTTAACTCGATTATTTAAGACCTTGATTTTGCCCTCCTTTGATTTCGGATCATCTGCTCTTTTGTTGATTAAATTAATGGAAAGCTCTACAGATGTTGTTTCATAGTGTTTAAATGAGTAGGATGAAATAGGACTATTTCGGTATATTTTCTATGCTTAATAATTTCAGCTGCTACAACAGTTTAGTTTCTACATTTAGTGCTGGTCTAGACATGGACACATGGTTAATGATAGGTGTGCATTGATTAGTCGTCATTTGTCTTTTCTATGTTATAGGGATTTATTTTTAAATTTTTTCATTGTTCCACCTAATTGCCGAATCTTTTTGCATTGTAGCTCCTATTTTTGTTGGAATGTTCTGTCTTTTGACAAGCCATTTCAGCCGCCTGTCACTGTTCATCGACTCCGCAAAAGTCAAAAAGTTGGAAAGTCCCTTTGGATAATCCATAGCAACGACATAATCTTTGTAAGTGGAATGTGCTTCTATACTTTCTCTTTCCTGCTCTAATTCATATCTGAAAGGATTCAAATTATTTTATGGAAACAGTGAAGCACAACCACTGTTAATCTAAAAAGCACAACCATCGTTTCTATTTTTGGATTCTTTGTGATTTGATCGGTTGTTTTCTTGTTTATTTTATCTTTGTATAGCATGGTATATAGCAGTTAAGAGGGTATACGGTTTGCACATTTGTCTATTCCGATTTGGAGAGTGGTGGATCTGTTATTATGATATTTTCATTTTTTTTTTTGTCTACAAAATTTGGTGTGAACAGGGACAAGCAACTCTCGAGAAATCCAACATATGTTTGTTAAACTTTGGTCCAACTGGCTCTAATACAACTCATTGATTATGGCCTTTCAAATGTAGGTTACAAAAGAGCAACTTCTGACACTTTTCATTAATTTTGGACAAGTAAGCACTTTCCAAAGATCAATCACATTAGTGTTGGCCTTTACATGTGGAGAATTGTGTCCGAGTAATTTAGTTTTCCTCCCATTCTATTTGTAATGAAGGTTGTGGACTGCGTGTTTGCAGTGACCCAAATTCTGTGGGTATGTCGATGATCTTATTTGCTTCAGCATTTTAAGAAGTGTCATTGGTCAAATGCATCACAATGTCAGGAATAGCTGCACATTCTGAACTTCTTCAAAGTAATCCAACTGTAAACAATGTGTATGTTCTTTGAGCATAAATTTGTAAATACAGTATATTATGGTTGTGAATGGATACATTTTTCAACGTATTAAGAGCTCTACAGTTATTGTTCTACAGTAACAATTTATTTAACAATTGTTTCGGCTCAGATCCGCGCGGCGTAGCGCGCGAGGAAGAGTTCTAGTATATATATATATATATAATTTATCAGCTGACCACCCTCTACCTAGCTAAAATTGCCACTGATAGATAGTAGTAAATGAATCTTCTATAGATTCCAAACCCAAATCCATGCCTCCGATCCACCTAGGGTTGATTTCATTTTTCACTACCATTTTTTTCCTCAACAGCCAACACATGCTAGAAAAAAAGAAATGAAAAAGAAAAACAGAGAAATAAGACAAAAAACGACAATGTGGAAATTAGGACAAATACTAACCCCTAGGGAACCAAGTCCCCGCCTCATCTGCAGCCACAAAAGAGACTTCACCAGATCCGAAGGAAACGCCCAAGTAGTGTAGAAGAGTTCACTAGCCGCTCTCAACTTAGCAAGCAATCGGCCACACTATTCCCTTCCCTCAAAATGTGATTTAAAAAAAAAAAAAAAAAAAAAAAAAAAAAAAAAATAGTGTTGAAATCCCTCTTAAGGTCTTGAATCTTCTTGATGTGCGACGCAAGCCACTCACTGAATTGATTTCATTTTTCACTACCAATTTAATTACCAAACTTATATCAGTCACTGAATTCTACTCTCTATTATCTGCCGTCTTTTATTATATTCATTTAAAAACAAAAACTTAATTGCATAGTTACCTACTCTAATATATTTACTGTATTAATATTATTTAAGCAATGAATGACGTTAGAGAAAAAGAAAATTAAGTGGTCATCAGTCCAGTCCAGGATATATCTTATATAGAGAGAGCAGTAGTAGATAGATGGTTTTAGATGGTGGATCATCTTATTATACATGCTTTAGGGCCTCCATATTATATGCAAACAAACGACTATAATGGCCCAACATACATAATGTACGTGGTTGTCAATCAATTGTATTAGTATATGTTACTGTCTAAAAATACTACTACTCCATAAAACTAGGTTTGGGAAACAAGTGTGGAAATTTTAACCCCACGCATCTATCATGATGTAGTTTCAGCTTTCGTTTTTGTCTTCCAATGGAATATTCCCTCTAAAAAAAATTAAAAATTCTCGATTTTGACAGACATTCCATGAATTCATGTATCAGAAGCCCAAGCAACATGATGACTATTCTGTTAGACTATGCAACAATAGTAGCTCCAAAGTAAATAGATGCAGCAGCTGATCCATTCAATATAATTCGATACAGAAAAAAACCCAAAGTAGTTGTCCAAATTAAGATAAATGATGGATAGATGGATTAAATGAATTGGGCACTGTTGACCCATCAAAATTCGTAGTCCATTAGTTTTAGCCCAATCCACATTCAGCCCGTTAGGATTTATTGTTAATCATCAAGACGGCAGTTTGAAGTCAAGAGACGGCGGTTGAAGTGAAGAGATCGTGGTTTCAAGGGGGTATGACACCTTCGCTTACAAATATTCAGGAGACGGCTAATTTGCAGACACCATAACACAACTCTTCAAAGAGCCGATTTATATTTTTTTTGCTTTCTTTTCTTGCTTTCTGCACTTTTTTCATTCGTTTATCGCTTTATGTATTAAATTTCTTACTGCTTTCTTTAAATTCCAGCACTGTAATTCCATATCAGTTCTATTTTGTAATCTTCCAATTAATTCAATTCAGTTTTTGTTTTTTCTTCCTTCTGCAAAATTTCTCGGTTAACAAATTGGCACGCCAGTGGAACCGAAATTGAAGCCATATCCGCTTTGGAGAACTGTATGCGTCTCAGATCTGGAAAGATTGTTAGCAATCTGACAAAGCAATTTGAAGAAATGTTGATACAGGATAAGACGCCAGTTCGAACATCGCCTGAGGATGCTATTGAGACGGCGAGTTCCACCCAACCACAACAGGGGATTATGCAAATCCCCACCTTGATGGAGCAGATGCGGCTTTTGATTACAGAATCGATGGCCGAATTTATGCAGTTACTTACGAGGCATCTTATGGATGTATTTCGGCCTGCCATGGCCGAGCAAATCGATAGAGAGTTCAGTTCATTGAGGGCTCAGCAAGAAATAACTGCTTCTGCAACCACGCTAATGTGCCGCCTAGTCTCCCATGCCCAGGGCCGTCAGGCGGCCAACAGAGGGTCTGGGGAGCCTCATCTGGCCAGCCACCACTTCCTGAATCTGGGGGCTTGGCCAGTCCGTTCCCATTGCCTTATCAAGCTACTTATGCCTTCACCCCAGTGGCACCTATGATGCCGAGTTTTGGATATGCGGCGCTACGAACGCCGATCTATGCTGCACTAGGTTGTTTAATGGCGTCTAGTGCATCTCCAGGCTGTACAGCAGCCTCTGGTGGTCTTGGTGTGCCGCCACGACAAGCGGCACCTCATGTGCCGAATCTTCCAACTACGCCCTATATGGCTAATTACTCTCCAGTACCGGCGCCACAACCCTGGGGGCTGACGACACGGCCGGGGGGGCAGGCATCACAACCTTGGGTACAGCCAGGGGGGCAGGTGCCACAACCCTGGGGGCAAACGCCACAACAAGGAGGGCAGACACCACAACCTTGGGGGTAGCCGCCACAGCACTGGGGACAGACGCCACAACCATGTGGAGTGGTTGCGACTCCTGCCACACCAGCCGCCATGCCTCCTACACAGGCACCGGCGGTCTCACCTGAGTTGCTGGCAGACATGATGCAGCGACACTTCGGGATTCAACTAAGGCCAATGGAGCGGCCTACGTACAGAAAACCCTACTCTGACTGGGTAGATACCATGCAACCGTATCCAAGGGGCTTCAAGATGCCCGAGTTCACCACCTTCTCAGGGGACGATGGCAAGTCCACTGTGGAGCATGTGGGCAGATTCACTGCTCAGTGTGGTGAGGCGGCATCCAATGACTGGCTGAAATTGAGGCTGTTCAGTTCATCCCTCACTGGACCTGCCTTCGCATGGTATGCATCCCTACGGCCTTACTCAATCCAAAATTGGGCCAACCTTGAACGAGCATTCCATGACAGATTCTACACCCCTCTGTCACAAGTTAGTCTCGCAAACCTAACTAATGCGAAATAATTTACTGATGAAACGACAGGTACTTTCATTAACAGGTTAAAGCGGCTTAAAGGTCGATGCACCGTGGCAATCCCTGATAGAGAAATAGCCAATATAGCACTGGCTAACATGTTGCCAAAACTAAAAGAACATTTAATTGTGCAGGATGCAACTGATCTTGCCCAGTTGGCCGAGAGAGCGGCCCGCTTGGAAAAGTTCCTCGAGGAACAAGATGTTAAGCGTCAACCTCTACAAGGGATTTATTCCAAAGAAGTGAAGTTCCATAAAGAGGAAAACGAACCAATGGGGGTGGCTTCTGCAATAATCCTGGGTGGGAACAACTCAGGCTAGAACACCTTCGTCAGATTCTAAGAGGCCGCCATGGCTTTTAAGGCTT